>CM038682.1:64030055-64699335 GCA_021605205.1 Aegilops longissima | reverse complement strand
GGATTGAGACACAGCCCGGACTCCCACGGGGGGCAGCAGTGGGGAATCTTGGACAATGGGCGAAAGCCCGATCCAACAATATCGCATGAGTGAAGTAGAAACTTGAGATCCTGTATAGGCAACTGGCCTTAGAATAGTCTATTGAACTACAGGACAGGAACAAACCATAACTTTAGCGAAGAAGGCTTGGAAAAGGATAAAACATATTGAAGAGAAGCTTTCACAAAGGCCAACAACTAGCATGCACACAGCCAAAAAGAAAAAAAAAAGGAAAAAAGAACCATAGGGGTCAAGGCGAGGTGAACGACTCACTGCAACAAAATCTCAACTACTACCACTTACATTGACAATACGTGGACGATGTGAAGGTTCCCCCGACAGCGACACCTTCAACAAGGAAATGATGCATGGACATCGACGTCGCTTGATCCAACCATATACGCTAGATCGTGGATTTTCACGCAGAAGAGAAGGACTGACTAAGCTCCAGACAGTGCCTTCAAAAAGGGAGCATACACCGCCACTGCCAGGTACACCCAGAGAAGGTTAGACCTAGGGTTTTCACCTGGAAACTCGAGGCCCGGTATTCAGAGAACACCACCATAGACGAAGTCTTCTATATTGCCCCCACCAACTTTCCCGCGGAGAAGTCATGCAGCAATCTCCCGAAAATACTGAAATTGCGGATCAACGTGAACACCAAATATCATTTGCTGAGACGACAGATCTAACAATGCAGACAAGGGCCATGCAATGCTAGCACTTGCGCCAATGTGGGGCACACCCTGACCATCACCGGAGCACGCCGGATATCCAGTGAAGATGAACCATCATGAGTATCGGTGTCAAAACCGGCGGATCTCGGGTAGGGGGTCCCGATCTGTGCGTCTAGGCTGATGGTAACATGAAGCAAGGGACACAGATGTTTACCCAGGTTCAGGCCCTCTCGATGGAGGTAAAACCCTACTTCATGCTTGATTAATATTGAAGATATAGGTAGTACCAGAGTAGATCTACCACAAGATCGTAGAGGCTAAACCCTAGAAGCTAGCCTATGATGGTATGATTGTAATTGTGATCGGCCTTCTAAGGACCAACCTCTCCGGTTTATATAGACACCGGAGAGGGCTAGGATTTACATGGAGTCGGTTACAAGGAAGGAAATATAATATCCGGATCGCCAAGCTTGCCTTCCACGCCAAGGAAAGTCCCATCCGGATACGGGTCGAAGACTTGAGTCTTGTATCTTCACGCTTCAATAGTCCGGACGATGTATATAGTCCGGCTGTCCGGATACCCCCTAATCTAGGACTCCCTCAGTAGCCCCTGAACCAGGCTTCAATGACGATGAGTCCGGCACGCAGTCTTGTCTTTGGCATTGCAGGGCAGGTTCCTTCTCTGAGTACTTCAAAGTACCCGTTACGGAGAATAGTGTCCGGAACTTCATCAATGTTGTACTCCTTGGCTTCAGTGCCTCAATAATGACCATCTCCACGTGTCGAACGAATGCGAGGAGCCGAGGTGTTTTTCGCATTTACCACCCTCAATCTTTTGGGCTGACCGCCTATTCGAAGAGACGGGGATTCTCAGATCCAAACCTCACTCTTCCCCCTCGAGCAAGCATCCAACAGAGCGCTCCGGAAAAACCATTCCAGCATGGTCGGTCGTCACAGCTCTTCTGCTCGCTCTCCTCGCTCCAAGCCGGGGGACTAGGAAGAGTGTTCAGTTCCACATAGCCGTTTGATTGTGTTACAAATCCAAGGGTTTCTTCCACCAGCATTCATGGTCCCTGTCTGAGCTGGTATAGCCACGTATAATGGCGGGGATTAAGCGGAGAGATCTCTGAATCCGTCTCTAGAGGAACGGATATGCCTCATCCCGCATCTGCTAAGGGGCGTCGGGTTTCCTATCCGCCCGTTCCTTCGCGGGCTCCTGGAGTTCTACGGCCTCCAGTTACACAATCTTACCCCTGCCTCTACTACATATAGCAGGGTACGTTGCCCTTTGCAAGCTATTTTTAGGCTGCGAGCCTCACTACGGGTTATGGAAGAGGCTATTCTGCCTTGTCCCCCGCAACCAGGGAGAATCCCTATGTCAGGTGGGCGGGGCCGAAGTATGGCGCGTTGCCGAGACCGGATACCTTTCCGGCACCCCCAAGAAGGCACCAGAGAACTGGCCTTCAGAATGGTTCTACATTGACGACGTTCCCCTTCCGGATCCAGTCCGGACAGGTCTCCCCCAGTTCAGTAACGCCCCACCGAGGGCACGTCTAAGATGGCGCCCCCGAGGCCCCCAAGAGGAGGATACCAGGGAAATACATTACCTGATGAGCAGGATAAAGTTACTGGCCAACTCCGGACTGACGATAGTCGAGGTTATGGCAATATGCATAATACGGGGAGTGCAACCACTTCAATATCAGGGGAAGCCCACGTGGCACTTCAACGGGGAAGATGATGCCACCTGCTGTGGCCGTAAGGGTCCGGACTCCACCACTGCTCTGGCGAGGATATTGTCCAATTTATACAAAGGAGAAGAGGAGGAATTCCTTCACGTCAAACCGCGAGATGGATTCTCCATGTACAACCCTCCGAACTGGGTAAGTTGTCATTCCTTTCCTTACGTCACTTATTGTGGCGTTCTTCGCTAAGATCATCTGCCTCGATATTTCCGAGAAGGAACTGAGGAGGGCCGTAGAAGGAATCTCCAGCCCCTCCCCGCAGCCAGAGGACCCCGGAAGGGCCCTAGATCCAGGTCTCGAAGAAGATCCGGATATTACCGTGGAGCTCGTCAACGGGATATTTTATCAAGCGAGCTGCGATGGCGCCTCAGTGGCCATTACTGCTGACTATCCCGGACCGCTTCCTACGTCGCGCGTAAGCCAAGTCGAAAAACCCTATCCTCCGAAGAGGACTTCCTTCAGATGTCATGCCTTACCCTTGAAGTGTCGTGTTTTTGCAGAGACGACGGTCGGAGCATGGGGCCGAGCCCCTAGGGACTCGTCGGCCAAGGGCGTCCGGATCGGGCAGGCTCAAGAGGAAGGCGGTAAGGGTCGATTCGCCGCTACAGAGGTAAGGAAAAAACTTGTGCTGTGATTATGATATTTTGAAGTATGACAACACCCTTTGTGTCCTGGCAGGAAGAGGAGCAGCCGAACTATATCCAGGGATCCTGCCAACCACGCCTCCACCAGCCGGACTCCAGAATCGGCTTCGAGAGCGGAGGCGGGAGCGGGGCCGACGCCGCATGCTTCTCCAACAGAGAGTGCGGATATGCTCTCAGCCACGAATTCCGAATTAGAGAGCGCCATGAATCACCGGCGCCGCCGGGCCGTACTTCGGAACAACATCTTTTTCGAAGAGGCATTTAACGCCTTCAATTCGGGAGACGCATACATCTGAGCCGATCAAGGCGGGCTTGCCCAAGCGACGGACCAGTATACCAAAGATATACGGGTAAGAAAATTTGATAAGCATGTGCAGCAGTAGCCCCTGAGACTTGAAACGGTTGGAACAACTGTTTTAAGGATCAATTTATGCACATGTCCTTGTAGATAAGAACGAGCAATTGTCTCAGGAGCTGGAGGAATGCAAGGCCAAACTAAGGGCCGTGGTTGCGAAGCTGGAGGAATCCCAAAAGCCCTCCTCTGGTAACAGTTGCCGCAATTGTACGAAGGTGCTACAATTAGTAAATGGCTGATATGACAAGTCTAACAGAAAATTCTGCAGACAATCCCGGGGTGAATCCGGAGGACGTAAGAGAGGACGCATCGCATCTCAAAAGGCAGCTGGAGGCTGGCGAGCGCATTCTTACGTGAGTTAGGCAGGAGAAGAACAATCTTCAAGATGCCAACGTCCAGCTGGACGTGGAGTTAAAAGATCTCCGCGCTCAGCTGGCGGACTCCGTGAAGGAGAACAAAAGGCTTAGACACGGCATTTACAGTAAGTGCCTAGACGAACTGTAGTATAGTTCGGCGAGGACGTATACTGAAAGAATTTTGCTTGCAGGACTGTTAACAGGTCGCCCTGAGGGGGAGATGCCCTTATCCGCAAGTGATTTACTGCAAGACCTTTCACAACTGCACGAGCAAGCTCGGCAAGTGATGCAGGGTGTAGCTCAGGCTTTGTGGCCATCAAGCTTGCTGCCGAATGGCATGGGGGAGCTCATGGATATGCTACAAGGAGCATGCCGGCGCTTCCAACTGTGGAAGATGTCCGCTTGCCGGCAAGGCGCAAGAGAAGCCTGGGCTATGGTGAAGACGTGCTACACCAAGATGGACCCGAACCATATGGCCGAAGTAGGACCGGCGGGGCCCGATGGGCAAGAAATTCCCGTGAGTCTGGTATATGACCAGGTAGCGTTAGCCGCAAAGTATTCTCAACAGGATTGTAAGCTAGATAGCCTGTTGGATGGTATAGAGGAGGAATATAGTCAGTCCAAGTGATTGTGTAATTCAATGGACATAAGTAGTCCCTAGCCGGATTAAAATCATTTGTCATGGCAGACCTTTTCGCTTCAGCCCCCGGATCCTATAGTCCGGGGTGTGTCCGAATACCCACTCAGTTATACAAAACCGGGGTATGCGTGGACACCAGGCATAGGGGTCATAAGTGCTTGAACAGACAAGTACCCAACTAGTTATGTTATATTACATGGATAGTAAGAAACATCTTCCAGGGAGAATAGTTTCGTTAGGGGTTCCTTTCCCTGGGTAAGCATGCGACAATGCACATGTCCGAACTGCGAACGATTGCGCAGGATACAAAACTTCTGGGGATTTGCGTTATAACAAACGAATACATCTTTTGTTCACCGACCGAATATTCTCTTAAGGAAGCCAGCTTTCGGCTTCACCCAGTCTGAGGTACACATCCGGCTGAACCGGCAGTAACAATCGTAGAGGTGCTCCCCTTATGCCCTAGCCGAATTAACGGGAACGTAGGACACAAGAGCCAGGCAACCCAGCTTGGCAACATCTTAAGTCATATCGATGCATATAATGGTGAAGAAAAGGCACATATGGAAAAAGAATGCATATGTGACGGGCAGAAAGTCATGTGAGAAAATATTTTTAGCTTCCGTATAGGAAGCCCCCAGGTATTGCTTACACACTTAGTGCGGCTGGAATGATTCGGAAATCCGCACTGTATTGAATACTTTGTGTGAAGAGAGAAAAAGGTCGAGAAAGGAAAAAGGGATGGAGCATAATTAAAAAGGAGGGGTTAGGAGACGAACATTGAGTTCGGCGTTAGGCGTAGAATCTCTGGAGTCTGGCCGCGTTCCATGGGTTCGGCTCGAGTCTGTTATCGGAT
Organism: Aegilops longissima; assembly: GCA_021605205.1. Classification (NCBI taxonomy): domain Eukaryota; kingdom Viridiplantae; phylum Streptophyta; class Magnoliopsida; order Poales; family Poaceae; genus Aegilops; species Aegilops longissima. The sequence continues at coordinate 64,694,023 of CM038682.1, read as the reverse complement.
GCATTACGTAAGCGGTACGCTCCTCCGGTGAGAACTTTGTCAATGACGAAGGGACCCTCCCACTTGGGTTTGAGCTTGTCCTTTTTCTTCTCCGGTAGGCGTAGAACGAGCTCGCCAATATTGTAAGTTTTGGCCCGCACTTCTATGCTTTGATATCGTCAAGCCTGCTGCTGATAGAATGCGGAGCGGGCTTTTGCGACGTCGCGTTCGTCCTCCAGGGTGTCCAAGTTATCCTGCCGATCTAACTCGGCTTCCTTCTCTTCGTACATGCGTACGCGTGGCGAATCATGTATTATGTCGCAGGTAATACCGCTTCGCGCCGTACACCATAAAATGGTGTATATCCGTGGTGCGATTTGGCGTGGTCCGCAGCCCCAGTACGGAGTCGAGCTCCTCGACCCAAAGGCGTATCCGACTCTGTCAAGGATCGTACTAGTCTGGGTTTGATGCCGCCATGATGAGACCATTTGCCCGCTCTACCTGGCCGTTTGTTTGGGGATGGTAGACGGAAGCGTAATCAAGCTTAATGCCCATTTTTGCGCACCAAGTTTTCACTTCGTCGGCTGTGAAATTTGAGCCACTATCAGTGATGATGCTGTGGGGGACACCGTATCGGTGTACGACCCCGGATATGAAGTATATTACTGGTCCGGATTCGGTCGTTTTGACTGGTTTGGCTTCTATCCATTTGGTGAATTTGTCCACCATGACCAATAAGTATTTTTTCTTATGGCTTCCCCCTTTAAGAGGTCCGACCATATCCAGCCCCCAGACCGCAAAGGGTCAAGTTATGGGGATTGTTTGGAGAGCGGTAGGGGGCATATGACTCTGATTGGCAAAGAGCTGGCAACCAACGCAATGTTGGACAAGGTCATGTGCGTCTGCTCGGGCTGTCGGCCAGTAGAAACCTGTACGGAAGGCCTTGCTGACTAATGCTCGAGCCGTGGCGTGGTGCCCGCCCAGTCCGGCATGGATTTCAGCCAAGAGCTGCCGCCCTTCCTCTTCGGAGATGCATCTTTGGAGTACTCCGGTAGCGCTTTTCTTGTAGAGTTCCCCTTCGTAGACTTTGTAAGCTTTAGAGCGCCGGACAATGCAGCGTGCTTCATTTTGGTCTTCGGGGAGCTCCTGCCTATTTAGGTAGGCCAAGAAAGGCTCGGTCCACGGGGCGATTACAGCCATGATGTCATGGGCTGAGGGCGTTATTTCGGTGGTAGAACCTCCGACTATGTCTGAGGGTTCGTAATCTGGGGGTGTATTCGGGTCCGTGCTAGTATTGCCAGACTCCCCTTCCCATACTACGGATGTCTTGAACAGCCGTTCCAAGAATATGTTAGGTGGGACAGGGTCGCGTTTAGCGCCGATGCGAGCGAGGACGTCCGCCACTTGATTGTTTTCTTGAGCCACATGGTGGAATTCGAGCCCCTCGAACCGAGCTGACATTTTGAGGACGGAATTACGGTAGGCCGCCATTTTTGGGTCCTTGGCATCAAAATCTCCATTTATTTGTGATATTGCAAGGTTTGAATCCCCCGCGCACTTCTAGGCGTTGAATGCCCATAGAGACTGCCATCCGAAGACCGTGCAACAGAGCCTCATATTCGGCTGCATTGTTGGAGTCTGTGTATAATATTTGGAGGACGTACTGGACCATGTCTCCGGCGGGAGACGTCAGGACTACACCTGCTCCCAATCTAGCCAGCATTTTAGAGCCGTCGAAGTGCATGATCCAGTTTGAGTATGCGCCGTACTCTTTAGGGAGTTCGGCTTCTGTCCATTCGGCGACGAAGTTAGCCAGTACTTGCGACTTGATGGCCCGCCGAGGTTTGTATGTTATGTCGAACGGAAGGAGCTCAATGGCCCATTTGGCAATCCGGCCCGTAGCATCGCGGTTATTTATTATGTCATTTAGTGGTACTTCGGAGGCCACCGTAATCGAACACTCTTGAAAGTAGTGTCGTAGCTTCCGGGATGCCATGAACACCGCGCATGCTATTTTTTGATAGTGTGGGTATCGGGATTTGCATGGGGTTAGGACCGTGGACACGTAGTAAACCGGCTTCTGGAGCGGGTATTTGTATCCGTCAGCCTCCTGTTCAACGACGAGCACCGCGCTTACAACTTGATGCATTGCAGCTATGTACAACAACATAGGTTCATCGATATTCGGCGTTGTTAGTACTGGATTACTGGCCAATAAGGTCTTTATTTCATCCAGTCTGGCCGCGGCTGCATCCGTCCACACAAAGTGTTCGGTGCGCCGAAGAAGGCGGTAAAGAGGTAATGCATTTTCTCCTAACTTGGAGATAAAGTGGCTTAGAGCAGCCACGGATCCGGCTAATTTCTGGATGTGCTTGAGGTCTGTTGGTATAGCCAACTGTGACAGAGCTCAGATTTTTGCCGGATTCGCTTCAATTCCTCTATTGGAAACGATGAAGCCGAGTAGTTTCCCCGAGGGGACGCCAAAAACACATTTTTCCGGGTTCAGCTTGATGTCGTATGTCTGGAGATTGTCGAATGTAAGCCTCAAGTCATCTATCAGGGTTTCGACGTGTCTTGTTTTTATGACCACGTCGTCCACGTATGCCTCCACTGTTTTGCCGATTTACTTTTCCAGGCATGTTTGAATCATGCGTTGGTAGGTTGAGCTGGCGTTCTTAAGCCCGAAAGGCATAGTGTTGAAGCAGAAAGGTCCATATGGCATTATGAAGGCTGTTGCAGCTTGGTCAGACTCTGCCATCTTTATTTGATGGTATCCAGAGTATGCGTCGAGGAAACACAGCGAGTCGTGTCTTGCTGTGGCATCAATGATTTGATCGATGCGAGGGAGGGGAAAGGGATCCTTGGGGCAAGCCTTGTTGAGGTCTTTAAAGTCGACACATAGGCGCCAGGATTTGTCCTTCTTTGGTACCATTACCAGGTTTGCCAACCAATCCGGATGCTTGATATCTCTGATGAATCTGGCCTCGAGTAGTTTGGCTAGCTCTTCCCCCATGGCCTGCCGATTGGGCTCTGAAAACCGTCTTAGAGTTTGCTTGACTGGTTTGTATCCTTATATTGAGGCTGTGTTCGGCCAATCTGCGTGGGATGCCTGGCATGTCCAATGGGTGCCAGGCGAAGATGTCCCAATCTCTCAGAAGAAGTCTCTCATGATCGGCGCCCATCGCAGGCTCAGCTGTGTCCCGACGGAAGCTGTCTTCGTGGGGTCCCTTGGATGGACTTGGAATTTGACTATCTCGTCTGCGGGTTTAAATGAGGTGGACTTGGGTCGCTTGTCGAGTATCATGTCCTCCCCTGTCCTGGTGGCCCTGATGTTGTCAATTCTTGGCTGCTAGGGCCTCGATAATGCCTCGAGGGCTAGTGCTGCGGTTTTGTTTTCGGCGCGAAGTGCGACGTCCGGATCACTGGCTAGAGTGATGATTCCATTGGGCCCGGGCATTTTAAGCTTCATATACCCGTAATGGGGTATAGCTTGAAAGCTTGCAAACGCCTCCCTCCCTAAAAGGGCGTGGTATCCGCTGCTAAAAGGGGCCACTTGGAATGTGATTACTTCGGACCTATAATTTTCCGGGGTGCCGAATACCACGTCGAGTGTGATTTTCCCTGCACACCGCGCTTCCCGACTAGGGATAATTCCCCTGAAGGTTGTGCCGCTTTGTTCAATGCGGCCTTTGTAAATTTCCATTTTGCTGAGTGTCTCTTCATAGATCAAGTTTAATCCGCTTCCGCCATCCATGAGCACTTTAGTGAGCCGAAAGCCGTCCACGATTGGGCTGAGAACCAGAGCGGCTGGTGCCCGGACAGTCCGGGATCGAGGTTCATCACTGGCATTAAAAGTTATAGCAGTGTCGTTCCAGGGGTTTATTTTGGCCATATGGAAAATTTCCGTGGAGCTTCGATGAGCTCGCTTGCGCCTATTGTTTGAGGCAAAAGTCTCGAAGACTGTTAGTACCGTATTGTGCTCGTTGGCGGGATGTTGTTCTGTAAGAAGGTCCTCGCCACTTTTTGCAACCTGCCGGAGTATCCAACATGCCCTAAGGCTATGAGTTGGTGCTGTGTCTGGAGTGCCGTGGACTTTACATGGTCCATTGAGCCATTTTTCCAATATGGTTCCCCGCCCTGGGGTGGGCTTTGGTTTCTTGGGGATTGGATCGGCCGACTTACAAGAGTTCACCCATTTAGTTCGGACAAAGGCTTTGGTGAAAGTCGGACTGTCCCAAAATTCAGCTTGAGTTTTCCAGACACTTTCCATTGCACAGTACTTCTGTACTATGATTGCTAAGTCTGCAAAGCGTACCATGTCACGGCGACTTATAGCATTAAGGATTCCTTTGTCTGTGCAGTTTTTGCAGAAGAGCGAGACTACGTCCTCCTCGTGGCAGTCCTCGACTTTGTTTAGCGAAAGGAGGAATCTGGCCCAGTAATGATGTACTGTCTCCTGGGGCTCTTGCCTGATATGGGAGAGATGATTTAAGTCCGCATGGGTGGTTATAGCTGAATCTGGATTCTGATCCGATCTAGCACCCCGGGGCATGGAAGCTTCCGAGTTCAATAGCTCGGGATTCGGGACGCTGCCCAATTTCTCCGGCCCAGTGCCCGGTTCTAAGTCCGGGACCCGGGTCATATTATCCCCCGGGCGGGTGTCCGGCTCTGGGAGCTCGGCGATCCGGACATAATTCGTCCTCAAAATAGAGGGATACTCCTTGTGCGGTTCCTCCGATACCGCTATCTCATGGGTGGCCGGCGGGGATTTAATGTCCCTTTGGTCGGGTTTAAGCCCGATCCGGTCATAGTCCGTTGCGACTCCCAAAGCGGCGATGCGATCCAAGAGCTCATTAAGAGAAGAGAGCTCTATCAGATCCATCTATTCAGCGAGTTCCGAATTGATGTGAAGTTTATGCGTGATGACCCGAGAGGCCATCGTCGGCGCGACAGCCGATGGGGCGGCCATGACGAAGCCGCCTAGTCGGAGAGTTTGGCCTATAGCCAGAGCTCCCCCAGTGGTAATGTTGTCCCTGACGACGAGATGAGCCATCGAGCATTGCAGCAACGACACAGAGGAACTCTCAATGAAAGCACCAATGTTGGTGTCAAAACCGGCAGATCTCGGGTAGGGGGTCCCAATATGTGCATCTAGGATGATGGTAACAGGAAGCAAGGGACACATATGTTTACCCAGGTTCGGGCCCTCTCGAGGGAGGTAAAACCCTACTTCCTGCTTGATTAATATTAAAGATATAGGTAGTACAAGAGTAGATCTACCACGAGATCGTAGAGGCTAAACCCTAGAAGCTAGCCTATGATGGTATGATTGTAATTGTGGTCGGCCTTCTAAGGACCAACATCTCCGGTTTATATAGACACCGGAGAGGGCTAGGGTTTACATGGAGTCGGTTACAAGGAAGGCAATATAATATCCGGATCGCCAAGCTTGCCTTCCATGCCAAGGAAAGTCCCATCCGGATACGGGTCGAAGTCTTGAGTCTTGTATCTTCACGCTTCAATAGTCCGGACGATGTATATAGTCCGGCAGTTCGGATACCCCCTAATCCAGGACTCCCTCAATGAGGGCGGGAGCCATGAGGTAGGCTTGCATGCGAAGCCGGACGGACAAGTCACATGCAGCACCACCGAGCGTGCAATGCAATGCATGGACCAGAATGCGAAGAGGTAACTGTAATACCGCAACATATCATGTTCAGTTTCTCTTCTTTCTCTCGATGGATCGATCACAATCTTGGTCATCATGGACACAAAATTAAGAGTGGCTAAAGAAAGGAAAAGATCTGTGTGATTACTGCTGCCATTGGTGAAAGATCTCCTTCCTATCCTGCATTGCTTGATTACTGTTGCATTGCTTCGCTCTCGCCGCGTGCTCTATATCTCGTCCGAATCCATATGGATATACATAGATATATCGATATAGGTATTTCTTGGGAGTCTAGAATTTGTATAGATATATAGATATAGATATTGTTACATGTATAAATATAGTTGAAGATATAGATAGATAGATAGATATTCTTATTTTTTTGATAAAGGGTGTTATTTATTAACTCATAATGTTACATCAAGTGGAACAAACATAATTGAGTATACATCTGGCCTCTGCACAACTAGGATGCAGACAGCCAAAAAGGAAAAAAAGAAAGAAAAAAGACCCATAGGGGTCAAGGCGAGGCTAACGACTCACTGCAGCAAATCTCAACTACTAACACTTACATGAAAATACGTGGACGACGTGAAGGCTCCCCCTACAGCGATGATACGTCCCCGTCGTATCTACTTTTCCAAACACTTTTGCCCTTGTTCTGGACTCTAACTTGCATGATTTGAATGGAACTAATCCGGACCGATGCTGTTTTCAGCAGACTTTCCATGGTGTTATTTATGTGTAGAAAAAAAAGTTCTCGGAATGACCTGAAACTCCACGAAACATATTTTTGGAAAATATTAAAAATACTGGAAGAAGAAACCACGTCAGGGGGCCCACACCCTGTCCACGAGGGTGGGGGCGCACCTCGTGGGCCCCCTAATGCTCCACCGACCTCAACTCCAACTCCATATATTCACTTTCGGGGAGAAAAAATCAAAGAGAAGGATTCATCGCATTTTACGATACGAAGCCGCCGCCAAGCCCTAAAACCTCTCAGGAGGGCTGATCTAGAGTCCGTTCGGGGCTCCTGAGAGGGGAATCCGTCGTCGTCGTCATCATCAACCATCCTCCATCACCAATTTCATGATGCTCACCGCCGTGCGTGAGTAATTCCATCGTAGGCTTGCTGGACGGTGATGGGTTGGATGAGATTTATCATGTAATCGAGTTAGTTTTGTTAGGGTTTGATCCCTAGTATCCACTATGTTCTGAGATTGATGTTGCTATGACTTTGCTATGCTTAATGCTTGTCACTAGGGCCTGAGTGCCATAATTTCAGATCTGAACCTATTATGTTTTCATGAATATATGTGAGTTCTTGATCCTATCTTGCAAGTCTATAGTCACCTACTATGTGTTATGATCCGGCAACCCCGAAGTGACAATAATCAGGACCACTCCCGGTGATGACCATAGTTTGAGGAGTTCATGTATTCACTATGTGTTAATGCTTTGTTCCGGTACTCTATTAAAAGGAGGCCTTAATATCCCTTAGTTTCCATTAGGACCCCGCTGCCACGGGAGGGTAGGACAAAAGATGTCATGCAAGTTCTTTTCCATAAGCACGTATGACTATATTCGGAATACATGCCTACATTACATTGATGAATTGGAGCTAGTTCTGTGTCACCCCATGTTATGACTGTTACATGATGAACCGCATCCGGCATAATTCTCCATCATCGATCCAATGCCTATGAGCTTTTCACATATTGTTCTTCGCTTATTTACTTTTCCGTTGCTACTGTTAGAATCACTACAAAACCCAAAAATATTACTTTTGCTATCGTTACTGTTACTTCCATATTACTTTGCTACTAAATACTTTGCTGCAGATATTAAGTTATCCAGGTGTGGTTCAATTGACAACTCAACTACTAATACTTGAGAATATTCTTTGGCTCCCCTTGTGTCGAATCAATAAATTTGGGTTGAATACTCTACCCTCGAAAACTGTTGTGATCCCCTATACTTGTGGGTTATCAAGACTATTTTCTGGCGCCGTTGCCGGGGAGCATAGCTCTATTCTTTGAGTCACTTGGGATTTATATCTGCTGGTCACTATGAAGAACTTGAAAGATGCTAAGACAAAAATTTATCCCTCAACTATGAGGGGAGGTAAGGAACTACCATCTAGCTCTGCACTTGATTCAGCTTCTGTTTTGAGTAAGCTTGCGACACCTAAACCTGCTTCTGCTATTAATTCTGATATGTCGCATGTTATTGATGATGCCACTTCTGCTATGCATGACACTTATGATGAAACTACTTCCATGGTTGATACTACTGTGCCACTTGGTAAATTTCTTGATGAACAACTTGCTAGGGCTAGAGAGAATGAAATTATTGAAACTGATAATATTGAAGATAGTGATGATGAAGACTCTCCCCCTAATTGCCTGTTGTGCCTAAGGGTTATGTTCTGGATGAAGAATCTGCTAGAGCTATTCTTGCTTGCAATGATAGAAGTGATCTTAAGAAGCTATTAGCTAAATGGAAGCAGCGATCTATTAATGCTAGAATGAAACCTGATCCTGCTTTTGCTACTTCACCTATCTGTGTTACTGATAAGGATTATGAATTCTCTGTTGATCCTGATATAATTACTTTGGTTGAATCTGATCCTTTTTATGGCTATGAATCTGAAACTGTTGTGGCACATCTTACTAAATTAAATGATATAGCCACCCTGTTCACTAATGATGAGAAATCTCGCTATCTTTATATCCTTAAAATATTTTTGTTCTCATTAAAGGGTGATGCTAAGATATGGTTTAGTTCTCTTGATCTTGGATGTGTGCGTAGTCCCCAGGATATCATTTATTACTTCTCTGCTAAATATTTCCCTGCTCATAAGAAACAAGCTGCTTTAAGGGAAATATACAACTTTGTGCAAATTGAAGAAGAGAGTCTCCCACAAGCTTGGGGGAGGCTCCTCCAATTACTTAATGCGTTGCCTGATCATCCTCTTAATAAAAATGAAATACTTGATATCTTTTATAATGGACTAACCAATGCTTCCAGAGATTACCTGGATAGTTGTGCTGGTTCTGTTTTCAGGGAAAGAACACCGGATGAAGCTGAAATTTTATTGAATAATATGTTGACAAATGAAAATAATTGGACACTTCCTCAACCAATTCCTGAGCCTATTCCTAAACCAACTCCGAAGAAGAGAGGTGTTCTATTTCTCAGTCCTGAAGAAATGAAAGAGGCAAAGAAATCTATGAAGGAAAAAGGTATAAAAGCAGAAGATGTTAAGAATTTACCTCCTATTGAAGAAATACACGGTCTTAATTTACCGCCTGTTGAAGAAACATATGATCTTAATCCATTACCTATTGAAGAAACTCATGGTCTTGATAACCCGACACAGGTAGTAAAGGTAAATTCTCTCTATAGATTTGATGAAGGTGATATTCCTCACTACAAGTCTGCTAGACAATGCTTAGAAGAGTTTGATAATTTTATTTTCAAACAATAAAACTTCAATGCTTATTTTGGTAGACAATTGAAATACAATTCCGATACGCTTGAACACTTGGGTGATTATATGTCTAGAGTTAAAGGTCAACTTAAACTCATTACTAAACATGCTTCTATGGTTACCACTCAAGTAGAACAAGTACTTAAAGCTCAAAATGATTTGCTCAATGAATTAAATAGTAAGAATAATGATTATGCTGTTAGAGTGGCTACTAGAACCGGTAGAATGACTCAGGAACCTTTGTATCCTAAAGGCCACCCTAAGAGAATTGAGCAAGATCCTCAGAGAAATAATATTGATGCACCTAGCCCTTCTAAAAAGAAGAAAAAGAAAAATGATAGGACTTTGCATGCTTCTAGTGAACCTGTTGCTGAAACACCTGAGAATCCAAATGATATTTCTATTTCTGATGCTGAAACACAATCTGGTAATGAACATGAATCTAGTGATAATATTAATGAAGATGTTCATGATGATGCTCAACCTAGTAATGATAATGATGTAGAAATTGAACCTGCTGTTGATCTTGATAACCCACAATCAAAGAATCAACGTTATGATAAGAGAGACTTTGTTGCTAGGAAACATGGTAAAGAAAGAGAACCATGGGTTCAGAAACCCATGCCTTTCCCTCCCAAACCATCCAAGCAAAAGGATGATGAGGATTTTGAGCGCTTTGCTGAAATGATTACACCTATCTTCTTGCATATGCGTTTGACTGATATGCTCAAAATGAATCCTTATGCTAAGTATATGAAAGAAATTGTCATTAATAAAAGAAAGATACCGGAAGCTGAAATTTCCACCATGCTTGCTAATTATACTTTTAAGGGTCGAATACCTAAGGAACTTGGAGATCTAGGAGTACCAACTATACCATGCTCCATTAAAAGAAACTATGTTAAAACTGCTTTATGTGATCTAGGAGCCGCTATTAGTGTTATGCCTCTCTCTTTATATCGTAGACTTGATTTGAATAAGTTGACACCTACTGAAATATCTTTGCAAATGGCTGATAAATCAACTGCTATACCTGTCGGTATTTGTGAGGATGTGCCTGTTGTGGTTGCAAACGTTACTATTTTAACGGACTTTGTTATTCTTGATATTCCCGAGGATGATAGTATGTCTATTATTCTTGGAAGACCTATTTTGAATACTGTAGGGGCTGTTATTGATTGCAACAAAGGCAATGTCACTTTTCACGTTAATGGTAATGAGCATACGGTACACTTTCTGATGAAACAACCTCAAGTTCACAGTATCAACTCTATTGGAAAAATTCCATCGATTATTTTTGGAGGTTTTGAATTTACTCTTCCTACTGTCAAGAAGAAATATGATATTCTTATTATAGGGGATGTGCATATCCCCGTTGAGGTAACATAGTGTTATTCGAAATTTCTCCGGTTCCATGTTAGTCGGAATGAGTTTGTTAACAAGACCTGATCAACCTTGTTAGTGGATTCCTTTTGATGATCATGAGATGGATGAAACTAGAAGGCACAACCTTCTGTACCCTCTCTCTACTTTCTGTTATTTAGTTGAAATAAAGTAAAAGTAGTATTTTTCTGCCTGTTTTCTGAGTTATCCGTGCAATATAAAAATACCCCGAAAATAAAATTTCTCCCCTGCCAATTTAATATGATTTTTTTCTAGAATATTTGAGAATATCTGGAACTGAGAACACAGCAGGGGGAGCAAACACCTGGCCATGAGGGTCCAGGGAGCGCCGACCCCTACAGGGCGCGCCCCCTGCCTCGTGGGGCCACGGTGGCCCCCTCCACTTATTCCTACACCCACACACTTCTTCTTCCTCCCAAAAAAATCAATATCCAGCTCAAGCACGAGTTCTAGCTCATTTTGCTGCAATTTTCGATCTCCTTGCTCAAAGCACCTCTCACAAAACTGCTTGGGGAGATTGTTCCTTGGTATGTGACTCCTCCATTGGTCCAATTAGTTTTTGTTCTAGTGTTCTATTCATTGCAATTTTTTGCTGCCTAGGTGACCATGTTCTTGAGCTTGCATGTCAAATTTATATGGTTCCAAGTAGCTCTAATGCATGATATAGGCTCTAGGCACTTGTAGGAGTAGTTGCTATCAATTTTGTTGAGCTTGGTCCACTTTTATTTGAAGTTACTAAAAATTTTAGAATTTTTCAGAAAATAATGAAGAGATTTTTGAGGGGTTCATCGAGCCGAAGCTCGAAGGAAAAGCAAAGTGAAGAGGCACAGAGGCCCAAATATAATTTGCCTCGCACCACGGAGGTTCGGCAGTGTGAATGGCCTTCCAATGATTTCTTGGGAGCAGCCGGAATTTATGATGATTTTTATGAATAGGCTGAGAATGCATGCCTCACCGACTTCCTCCGCAACCAACGCAAACAATATCTCTTACTCACCAATACTTTTGTGCAAAACTTCTACTATTATCCTAAGGAATCACCTCCTTCAGTAGAGTTTCATTTATATGATGTGATTAAGAAGATGCCACTTGATGAATTTTGTAAGGTTTGCAAAATACCTTTTGAGGATAGTTTAGATGAACCACATCGTAAAGATGTGGATGAGTTTATTGACACTATTACTGTAGGGGAAACTAGGAAGGTTTCCGATGCAAGAATCACTAGCATACATTTTCCTGTTTTACGCTACTTTGCCATATTTGCTAGTCCTTGCTTAATTGGTCGCGGAAATTGCGGAAACCTTAGTGTTCCTGATATTATGATTTTGTTCCATTGTTTATTCTGCGATAACACTGTTAGTATGGGCGGTATTATTGCCAAACGGTTAAGTCTGAACCGTACAAAGGGCCCCATCTTTGGAGGTATTTACGCTTCATGCCTTGCTGCACATTATAACATACCTATTAGGCACTATGAAAAAGAAGAAAAATTGCTGCCCACTGTTTATTTAGATTATAAGAGTATGGTAGCGCATGATTTTATTGTTAAGAATAGGGAAGGGACGCTTAAATACAAATTGTTCTTTGATAAACATCACCCTGAGACCATTACCTTGCCTGCTCCTTCCTTGTTTGATTTATCTGCATGTCCGTATCTTGTTCCGTTGGCGGCCATTCACGCCTACCGGAACCCTACATCAGCCACAGAGCCGGAGCCGGAACCACAATTTGAACCTCCACGACAGTCTAACTACCAGTGGGATCCAGAGATGATTGCCAACCAGTGGCAATCAGAGTCTTCTTCATCGCAGTATGACCCTGACTACAACTATGGATATCCGCCAGGCCACCCGTGGCAATAAACCAACTTAGGCCAAAAGCCTAAGCTTGGGGGAGTACGTATTTCCCACCGAACTTACATTTATGTTCACACACACTCATTGCTAGATGTCGGTGCTCATACTTTTCACTGTAATATCCATGCTAGTTTATTTTTCCTTTTTATGCTTTCTTCTTGTGTGTTTGATAATCCTTAAGAAAAAAAAATTAGTAATAGCTTTTAGCTAGTTTACTTTTCTTGCTGTAGTAGTAATAATTAAAAAGAAAACCCAAAAAGATTTCCCATTCTTCTTTTTCTTGTTGGGAGCTTTCCCGTGTAAATAGTTTTATTTCTTTTCTTTTCTTTGGGGGTCGATAGGAGAAGACCATGATTAAATTGTTGAAATGGCTCTTATATGCATTATTGTTGAATTAACCAAGAGCCCATATTGCCTTGTCTTCTCCTGTTTATTGAATGCTCACAGATTCTAGCTTAGTCCAATGCACGTGCACTCTTATTATTTTCACATCGTTCGGTCGTGCAAGTGAAAGGCAATTATGACGATATATGATGGACTGATTGAGATGAGAGAAGCTGGTATGAACTCGACCTCTCTTGTTTTTGAAAATATGATTAGTTCATCGTTCCTGATTCAGCCTATTATGAATAAACATGTTTGCAATGACAATTAGAGATTATAGTTGCTCGTGCCATGCTTGATTAGCTATGAGTTATAATGATTTACCTTGCGTTCCAACATGCTATTAAAATGGTTGTGATGTGGTATAGTGGGGTGGTATCCTCCTTTGAATGATTTAAGTGACTCGACTTGGCACATGTTCACACATGTAGTTGAAACAAATCAACATAGCCTTCACGATATTTATGTTCATGGTGGATTATATCCTACTCATGCTTGTACTCAATGTTTATTAATTTCAATGCATGTTCATGACTGTGGTCGCTCTCTAGTTGGTCGCTTCCCAGTCTTTTTCTAGCCTTCACTTGTACTAAGCGGTAATACTACTTGTGCATCCAATCCCTTAAACCCCAAAGTTATTCCATATGAGTCCACCATACCTTCCTATATGCGGTATCTACCTGCTCTTCCAAGTAAATTTGTATGTGCCAAACTCTAAACCTTCAAATGAAATTCTATTTTGTATGCTCGAATAGCTCATGTACCAACTAGGGTTGTCCGTATCTTCAATGCTAGGCGGGTTATTCTCAAGAAGAGTGGACTCCGCTCCTCACTAATGAGAAAATGGCTGGTCACCGGGATGCCCACTCCCATGCTTTATGCAAATCAAATCAAAATAATTGCAAACAAAACTCCCCCTAGGACTGTTGTTAGTTGGAGGCACTCGTTGTTTCGAGCAAGCCATGGATTGATGCTTGTTGGTGGAGGGGGAATATAAACTTTACCATTCTGTTTGGGAACCGCCTATAATGTGTGTAGCATGGAAGATATCGTCATCTCTTGGTTGTTATGTTGACAATGAAAGTATGCCGCTCAAAATATTATTTATCTCTGCTTTAAAATTGAGCTCTGGCACCTCTACAAATCCCTGCTTCCCTCTGCGAAGGGCCTATCTATTTACTTTTATGTTGAGTCATCACCCTCTTATTAAAAAGCACCAGTTGGAGAGCACTGCTGTCATTTGCATTCATTACTATTAATTTATATTAGGTATGACTATGGCTGGATCTCTTTTACAATGAATTACAATCTCTAGTCAGTCCTTGATCTTTAAAGGTGCTCTGCATTTATGTTTTGCGGTCCCAGAAAGGGCTAGCGAGATACCATCCTATTATATCATATTATGATTGTTTTGAGAAAGTGTTGTCATCCGAGATTTATTATTATTGCTCGCTAGTTGATTATGCTATTGACATGATTAAACATGAGACCTAAGAGTTATTGTGAATGTGGTTAGTCATAATCTTTGCTAAAAAATTGAATGCTGGCTTTACATATTTACAACAACAAGAGCAAACTGAGTTTGTAAAAGTTTTTCTTTATCACTTTAAATATATCAACTGAATTGCTTGAGGACAAGCAAAGGTTTAAGCTTGGGGGAGTTGATACGTCTCCGTCGTATCTACTTTTCCAAACACTTTTGCCCTTGTTTTGGACTCTAACTTGCATGATTTGAATGGAACTAACCCGGAATGACGTTGTTTTCAGCAGCCTTTCCATGGTGTTATTTATGTGCAGAAACAAAAGTTCTTGGAATGACCTGAAACTCCACGGAACATATTTTTGGAAAATATTAAAAATACTGGAAGAAGAATCCACGTCAGGGGGCCCACACCCTGTCCACGAGGGTGGGGGCGCGCCTTGTGGGCCCCCTGACGCTCCACCGACCTCAACTCCAACTCCATATATTCACTTTCGGGGAGAAAAAAAATCAGAGAGAAGGATTCATTGGGTTTTACGATACGGAGCCACCGCCAAGCCCTAAAACCTCTCGGGAGGGCTGATCTGCAGTCCGTTCGGGGCTCCGGAGAGGGGAATCCGTCGCCGCCGTCATCATCAACCATCCTCCATCACCAATTTCATGATGCTCACCGCCGTGCGTGAGTAATTCCATCGTAGGTTTGCTGGACGGTGATGGGTTGGATGAGATTTATCATGTAATCGAGTTAGTTTTGTTAGGGTTTGATCCCTAGTATCCACTATGTTCTGAGATTGATGTTGCTAAGACTTTGCTGCTTAATGCTTGTCACTAGGGCCCGAGTGCCATGATTTCAGATCTGAACCTATTATGTTTTCATGAATATATGTGAGTTCTTGATCCTATCTTGCAAGTCTATAGTCACCTATTATGTGTTATGATCCAGCAACCCCGAAGTGACAATAATCGGGACCACTCCCGGTGATGACCATAGTTTGAGGAGTTCATGTATTCACTATGTGTTAATGCTTTGTTCTGGTACTCTATTAAAAGGAGGCACTAATATCCCTTAGTTTCCATTAGGACCCCGCTGCCACGGGAGGGTAGGACAAAAGATGTCATGCAAGTTCTTTTCCATAAGCACGTATGACTATATTCGAAATACATGCCTACATTACATTGATGAATTGGAGCTAGTTCTGTGTCACCCTATGTTATGACTGTTACATGATGAACCGCATCCGACATAATTCTCCATCACCGATCCAATGCCTACGAGATTTTCACATATTGTTCTTCGCTTATTTACTTTTCCGTTGCTACTATTACAATCACTACAAAACCCAAAAATATTACTTTTGCTATCGTTACCGTTACTTCCATATTACTTTGCTACTCCCTCTATAAACTAATATAAGAGCGTTTAGATCACTAAATTAATTATCTAAGCGCTCTTATATTAGTTTACGGAGGGAGTAATAAATACTTTGCTACAGATATTAAGTTATACAGGTGTGGTTGAATTGACAACTCAACTGCTAATACTTGAGAATATTATTTGGCTCCCCTTGTGTCGAATCAATAAATTTGGGTTGAATACTCTACCCTCGAAAACTGTTGCGACCCCCTATACTTGTGGGTTATCAAGCGACACCTTCAACAAGGAAACGATGAATGGACATCGACGCCGCCGGATCCAACCATATAGGCCAGATCATGGACTTTCACCCAGAAGAGAAGGACCGAGTAAGCTCCAGACAGTGCCTTCAATAAAGGAGTATAAAACCACCACTGCTAGGTACACCCAGAGAAGGTCAGACCTAGGGTTTTCACCCGGAAACTCGAGACCCAGTATTCCGAGAACACCACCATAGAGGAAGTCCTCCATATTGCCGCCACCAACTTGCCCATGGAGAAGTGATGTCTACTACGCAACCTTCTTCTTATAGACGTTGTTGGGCCTCCAAGTGCAGAGGTTTGTAGGACAGTAGCAAATTTCCCTCAAGTGGATGACCTAAGGTTTATCAATCCGTGGGAGGCGTAGGATGAAGATGGTCTCTCTCAAACAACCGTGCAACCAAATGACAAAGAGTCTCTTGTGTCCCCAACACACCCAATACAATGGTAAATTGTATAGGTGCACTAGTTCGGCGAAGAGATGGTGATACATGTGCAATATGGATGGTAGATATAGGTTTTTGTAATGCTAGGAAACAAGGCCTGGGGTTCATACTTTCACTAGTGCAAGTTCTCTCAACAATAATAGCATAATTAGATCATATAACTATCCCTCAACATGCAACAAAGAGTCACTCCAAAGTCACTAATAGCGGAGAACAAACAAAGAGATTATTGTAGGGTACGAAATCACCTCAAAGTTATCCTTTCTGATCGATCTATTCAAGAGTCCGTAGTAAAATAACACGAAGCTATTCTTTCCGTTCGTACTAGAATAACACCTTAAGATACAAGTCACCAAAACCCTAGTGTCACCTAGATACTCCAATGTCACCTCAAGTATCCGTGGGTATGATTATACGATATGCATCACACAATCTCAGATTCATCTGTTCAACCAACGCATAGAACTTCAAAGAGTGCCCCAAAGTTTCTACTGGAGAGTCAAGACGAAAACGTGTGCCAATCCCTATGCATAAGTTCACAAGGTCACTGAACCCGCAAGTTGATCACCCAAACATACATCAAGTAGATCACGTGAATATCCCATTGTCACCACAGATAAGCACATGCAAGACATACATCAAGTGTTCTCATATCCTTAAAGACTCAATCCGATAAGATAACTTCAAAGGGAAGACTCAATACATTACAAGAGAGTAGAGGGGGAGAAACATCATAAGATCCAACTATAATAGCAAAGCTCGCGGTACATCAAGATCGTGCCAAATCAAGAACACGAGAGAGAGAGAGAGAGAGAGAGAGAGAGAGAGAGAGAGAGAGAGAGAGAGAGAGAGAGAGAGAGAGAGAGAGAGAGAGAGAGATCAAACACATAGCTAGTGGTACATACCCTCAGCCCCGAGGGTGAATTACTCCCTCCTCATCATGGAGAGCGTCGGGATGATGGAGATGGCCACTGGAGAGGGATTCCCCCTCCGGCAGGGTGCCGGAACAGGGTCCTGATTGATTTTTGGTGGCTACAGAGGCTTGCGGCGGCGGAACTCCTGATCTAGTTTATGTTCTGGAAGTTTGGGTATATATAAGAGGTGTTTGCGCCGGGAACAAGTCAGGGGGGGTCTCCGAGGTGGCCACGAGGTAGGGGGGCGCGCCCAGGGGGTAGGGCACGCCCCCACCCTCGTGGGTGCCTCGGGACTCTTCTGGTCCATCTCCAATACTCTGTGGGCTTCTTCTGGTCCAAAAACAATCTCCCGAAATTTCAGGTCAATTGGACTCCGTTTGGTTCTCCTTTTCTGCGATACTCAAAAACAAGGAAAAAACAAAAACTGGCACTGGGCTCTAGGTTAATAGGTTAGTCCCAAAAATCATATAAAATAGCATGTAAATGCATAAAAAACATCCTAGATGGATAATATAATAGCATGGAACAATCAAAAATTATAAATACGTTGGAGACGTATCAGCATACCCAAGCTTAATTCCTGCTCGTCCTCGAGTAGGTAAAGGATAAAAACAGAATTTTTGATGTGGAATGCTACCTAGCATAATTATCAATGTAATCTTCTTTATTGTGGCAAGCATATTCAGATCCATAAGATTCAAAACAAAAGTTTAATATTGACATGAAAACAATAATAATTCAAGCATACTAACAAAGCAATAATGTCTTCTCAAAATAACATGGACAAAGCAAGCTATCCCTAAAAAATCATATAGTCTGGCTATGCTCTATCTGCATCACACAAAATATTGAAATCATGCACAACCCCGATGACAAGCCAAGCAATTGTTTCATACTTTTGATGTTATCAAACCTTTGCAATCTTCACGCAATACATGAGCGTGAGCCATGGACATAGCACTATATGTGGAATAGAATGGTGGTTGTGGAGGAGATAAAAAGGAGAAGATAGTCTCACATCAACTAGGCGTATCAACGGTCTATGGAGATGCCCATCAATAGATATCAATGTGAGTGAGTAGGGATTGACATGCAACGGATGCACTAGAGCTATAAGTGTATGAAAGCTCAACAAAAGAAACTAAGTGGGTGTGCATCCAACTCGCTTGCTCACGAAGACCTAGGGCATTTTGAGGAAGCCCATCATTGGAATATACAAGCCAAGTTCTATAATGTAAAATCCCCACTAGTATATGAAAAGTGACAAAATAAGTCTCTCTATCATGAAGATCATGGTGCTACTTTGAAGCACAAGTGTGGAAAAAGGATAGTAACATTGTCCCTTCTCTATTTTTCTCTCATTTTTTGGGCTTCTTTGGCCTATTTTTTATTTGGGCTTCTTTGGCCTCTTTTTTTCATTTTTTTTCGTCCGGAGTCTCATCCCGACTTGTGGGGGAATCATAGTATCCATCATCCTTTCCTCACTTGGGACAATGCTCTAATAATGAAGATCATCACACTTTTATTTACTTACAACTCAAGAATTACAACTCAATACTTAGAACAAATATGACTCTATGTGAATGCCTCTGGCGGTGTACCGAGATATGAATGAATCAAGAGTGACATGTATGAATGATGAACGGTGGCCTTGCCACAAATACAATGTCAACTACATGATCATGCTAAGCACTATGACAATAATGGAGTGTGTCATAATAAACGGAACGGTGGAAAGTTGCATGGCAATATATCTCGGAATGGCTATGGAAATGCCATAATAGGTGGGTATGGTGGCTGTTTTGAGGAAGGTATATGGTAGGTGTATGATACCGGCGAAAGGTGCGCGGTATTAGAGAGGCTAGCAATGGTGGAAGGGTGAGAGTGCGTATAATCCATGGACTCAACATTAGTCATAAAGAACTCACATACTTATTGCAAAAATCTATTAGTTATCGAAACGAAGTACTACGCACATGCTCTTAGGGGGATAGATTGGTAGGAAAAGACCATCGCTCGTCCCCGACCACCACTCATAAGGAAGACAATCAATAAATAAATCATGCTATGACTTCATCACATAACGGTTCACCATACGTGCCTGCTACGGGAATCACAAACTTTAACACAAGTATCTCTCAAATTCACAACTACTCAACTAGCATGACTCTAATATCACCATCTTCATATCTCAAAACAATCATAAGGAATCAAACTTCTCTTAGTATTCAATGCACTCCATATGAAAGTTTTTATTATACCCATCTTGAATGGCCATCATATTAGGACTAAATTCATTACCAAAGAAAATAACCATGCTGTTTAAGACTCTACAAATAATATAAGTGAAGCATGAGAGTTCATCTATTTCTTCAAAATAAAACCACCGCCGTGCTCTAAAAGGATATAAGTGAAGCACTAGAGCAAATGACAAACTACTCCGAAAGATATAAGTGAAGATCAATGAGTAGTCGAATAATCATGCAACTATGTGAAGACTCTCTAACATTTAAGAACTTCAGATCTTGGTATTTTATTCAAACAGCAAGCAAAACAAAATAAAATAACATTGCAAGGATAGCACACATCATATGAAGAAGCAAAAACTTAGGCTCAACCAAAACTGACCGATAGTTGTTGAAGAAGAAAGGTGGGATGCCTACCGGGGCATCCCCAAGCTTAGATGCTCGAGACTTCTTGAAATATTGACTAGGGATGCCTTGGGCATCCCCAATATTGAGATTTTGTGTCTCCTTAATTCCTTTCATATCGCGGTTTCCCTAAATCTTAAAAGCTTCATCCACACAAAACTCAACAATAACTCGTGAGATAGGTTAGTATAAATCCATGCAAAACCTTATCATTCTCTACTTTAGCAAACCACTAAAATTGTTATTTAACATTGAATACTAAATGCCTCTGCATGTTTAAAAGTCCTATCCTCAAATAGAATCATTAAACAAGCAATCATATGAAAACAATGCAAACATAACAACAATCTATCTAAACAGAACAGTCTGTAAAGAATGCAAGAAAATTCATACTTCTCTAATTTCAAAAATTCTGAAAAATTACCACACTGTAGATAATTTTTTGTTACTCATTGTGTAAAAATTTCAAGATTTTATCATGTTCTGACTATTCACAAATATTCAAAACATAACAGCAAACTTTCTGTTTTCAAACAACAACATATAGACTTGAAAAATAAGCATGGTAAAGGCTATACTTGACCTTTTTATTGAAATAAAAGAGGAAAAACATTACTCTAAATATAAGAAAGCAAATCAAACTAAAATAAAATGACGCTCCAAGCAAAACTCATATCATGTGGTGAACAAAAATATAGCCTCAAGTAAAGTTACCGATGAACGAAGACGAAAGAGGGGATGCCATCCGGGGCATCCCCAAGCTTAGGCTCTTGGTTGTCCTTGAATATTACCTTGGGGTGCCTTGGGCATCCCCAAGCTTAGGATCTTGTCACTCCTTATTCCATAGTCCATCGAATCTTTACCCAAAACTTGACAACTTCACAACACAAAACTTAACTAAAAACTCGTAAGCTCCGTTAGTATAAGAAAATAAATCACCACTTAGTTACTGTTTCAAACTCATTCTAAATTCATATTGGCGTAATATATACTGTATTCCAACTTCTCTATGGTTCATACCCTCCGATATTACTCATATATTCATCAAAATAAGCAAACAACACATAGAAAACAGAGTCTGTCGAAAACAGAACAGTCTGTAGCAATATGTGTCATTTGAATACTTCTGTAACTCCAAAAATTCTGAAAAAAGGACGACCTAGATAATTTGTTTATTGATCTACTGCAGTTGGAATCATATCACTCTATGGTTATTTTTAACAATTTTTTCGTGAGCAGAAAGTTTTTGTCTTTTTTCAGCAAGATCAAATAATTATCACCCAAGAAGATCCTATAGGTTTTATTTGGCACAAACACTAACTAAAACATAAAACCACATCTAACCAGAGGCTAGATGAATTATTTATTGCTAAACAGGAACAAAAAGAAAAGAACAAAAATAAAGTTGGGTTGCCTCCCAACAAGCGCTAACATTTAACGCCCCTAGCTAGGCATGATGATTTCAATGATGCTCACATAAAAGATAAGAATTGAAACATAAAGAGAGCATGATGAAGAATATGACTAGCACATTTAAGTCTAACCCACTTCCTATGCATAGGGACTTTGTGAGCAAACAACTTATGGGAACAATAATCAACTAGCATAGGAAGGCAAAACAAGCATAACTTTGAAACTTTAAGCACATAGAGAGGAAACTTGATATTGTTGCAATTACTATAAGCATATATTCCTCCCTCACAATAATTTTCAGTAGCATCATGAATGAATTCAACAATATAACCATGACATAAAGCATTCTTTTCATGATCTACAAGCATAGAATTTTTATTACTCTCCACATAAGCAAATTTCTTCTCATGAATAGTAGTGGGAGTATCATAAAAAACTCGAATACTATAAGTTGTTTCCACATTAAAAGAGTAATGTTCAGAAAAAGGGTAATCATAATCATGACAAGTTTTATAAATATAATCATCACTACTTTTTATAGCATAAGTGTCATCACAATAATCATCATAAATAGGAGGCATGCTATCATCATAAATAAATTTGCTCATCAAAACTTGGGAGGCTAAAAATATCATCTTCATTAAACATAGCATCCCCAAGCTTGGGAAAAAAATTAATTGCAGCAAATATATTCTCAAACTTTTCATCCTCATCAAACATAGCATCCCCAAGCTTGGGCCTTTCCATATCATAAGCATAATCACTCTCATCATTAATAGTATGGATATCACCAATAGTATAGCAATTATCATCATCACAATGAGTAATAGGAGTAACATCATTTGGGAGGGATACCTTTTTACCTTTGCTTCTCCGTCTTTTCTTTTTCTTCTTCACATTATGTGTGGGTTTAATCCTCTTTTTGGAGCTCCATATTAATGAGATTGGTTGAATAGAAGGCTCCTCCTCGTTACCTGATTCATCATAAGAAATAATAGGAGGATATTGGGAAGTCTCTTCCCTTTCATTAGTATTCTCTTCATCGTATATTTGTTTTCTTGTCTTTATGTAATTGGCAATATAAGGATTTTCAATGCAATTCACCGCACAATACATATAAATTTCCTCTAGATCAAAATCAAGAATTTTATCAAGGACAAATTCTGGCATATCCTTAGTTATACGTTTCATTTCTTCATAACCCAAAAGCAAACTAAGTTCATTATGATGTGCAAGGGAAATCAAGTCATCACAATTTTTGGACAGGATACGATCATGAAACAATTTGCATTGGATATTTAAATGACCACGTTGATTGCAAAGTTCACAAGGATGACTAAGAAAATTTAAATTTTCAGCACAAACATCTAGCCTTTCTTGCAACCATTTGGTTTCTAAATACTTATGCCTCTTGCAAAATCTATCTTCCCTATTTGGTGTGTACTTGCAAACTCTATGCACTCCATAAAAATTGACATGCTTATATGAGACATTTTCATCATGACTAGTGCAATCATCATTAGTACTATGGATATTCAAAGAGTTCATACTAACAACATTGCAATCATGCTCATCAATCAAAGATTTAGTGCCAAACATTTTAATGCATTTCTCTTCTAACATTTTGGCACAATTATCGGAATCCTTATTTTCATGAGAGATATTAAAAATATGAAGCATATGAGGCACCCTCAATTCCATTTTTTTGTAGTTTTCTTTTATAGACTAAACTAGTGATAAAACAAGAAACTAAAAGATTTGATTGCAAGATCTAAAGATATACCTTCAAGCACTCCAATATGGATGGTAGATATAGGTTTTTGTAATGCTAGGAAACAAGGCCTAGGGTTCATACTTTCACTAGTGCAAGTTCTCTCAACAATAATAGCATAATTAGATCATATAACTATCCCTCAACATGCAACAAAGAGTCACTCCAATGTCACTAATAGCGGAGAACAAACGAAGAGATTATTGTAGGGTACGGAACCACCTCAAAGTTATCCTTTCTGATCGATCTATTCAAGAGTCCGTAGTAAAATAACACGAAGCTATTCTTTCCGTTCGATCTATCATAGAGTTCATACTAGAATAACACCTTAAGATACAGATCAACCAAAACCCTAATGTCACCTTGATACTCCAATGTCACCTGAAGTATCCGTGGGTATGATTATACGATATGCATCACACAATCTTAGATTCATCTATTCAACCAACACATAGAACTTCAAGGGTGTTCTCAAATCTTTAAAGACTCAATCCGATAAGATAACTTCAAGGGGAAAACTCAATCCATTACAATAGAGTTGAGGGGGAGAAACATCATAAGATCCATCTATAATAGCAAAGCTCACGGTACATCAAGATCGTGCCAAATCAAGAACACGAGAGAGAGAGATCAAACACATAGCTACTGGTACATACCCTCAGCCCCGAGGGTGAACTACTCCCTCCTCGTCATGGAGAGCGCCGGGATGATGAAGATGGTCACCGGAGAGGGATTCCCCCTCCGACAGGGTGCCGGAACAGGGTCCCGATTGGTTTTGGTGGCTACAGAGGCTTGCGGCGGCGGAACTCCCGATCTAGGTTATGTTCTGGAAGTTTGGGTATATATAAGAGGTGTTGGCGTCGGGAACAAGTCAGGGGGGGGGGGGTCTCCGAGGTGGCCATGAGGTAGGGGGCGCACCCAGCGGGGTAGGGCGTGCCCCCACCCTCGTGGGTGCATCAAGACTCTTCTGGTCCATCTCCGATACTCAGTGGGCTTCTTATGGTCCAAAAAAAATCTCCGTGAAATTTCAGATCAATTGGACTCCGTTTGGTTTTCCTTTTCTGCGATACTCAAAAACAAGGAAAAAACAGAAATGGCACTAGGCTCTGGGTTAATAGGTTAGTCCCAAAAATCATATAAAATAGCATGTAAATGCATATAAAACATCCTAGATGGATAATATAATAGCATGGAAAAATAAAAAATTATAGATACGTTGGAGAAGTATCAAGAAGTCATGCAGCATTGTACCGAACAACACTGGAATCGCGGAACCACCTGAACACCACATATCATTTGCTGAGATGACAAGTCTGACAACACAGACAACGGCCGTGCAATGCTAGCACTTGCGCCAATGTGGGGCACACCCTGACCATCACCGGAGCACGACGGATATCCAGTGAAGACGAACCATCATGAGGGCGGGAGCCATGAGGTAGGCTTGAAGGAAATATGCCCTAGAGGCAATAATAAAGTTGTTATTTATATTTCCTTATATCATGATAAATGTTTATTATTCATGCTAGAATTGTATTAACCGTAAACTTGATACATGTGTGAATACATAGACAAAATATAGTGTCCCTAGTAAGACTCTACTAGACTAGCTCGTTAATCAAAAGATGGTTAAGTTTCCTAACCATAGACATGTGTTGTCATTTGATGAACGGGATCACATCATTAGGAGAATGATGTGATGGACAAGACCTTTCCGTTAGCTTAGCATAATGATTGTTAAGTTCTATTGCTATTGCTTTCTTCATGACTTATACATATTCCTTTGACTATGAGATTATGCAACTCCTGAATACAGGAGGAATGCCTTGTGTGCTATCAAACGTCACAACGTAACTGGGTGATTATAAAGATGCCCTACAGGTATCTCCGAAGGTGTTTGTTGGGTTGGCATAGATCCTGATTAGGATTTGTCACTCCGAGTATCAGAGAGGTATCTCTGGGCCCTCTCGGTAATGCACATCATGATAAGCCTCGCAAGCAATGTGACTAATGGGTTAGTTGCGGGATGATCTATTATAGAACGAGTAAGAGACTTGCCGGTAACGAGATTGAACTGGGTATGGAGATACCGACAATCGAATCTCGGGCAAGTAACCTACCGATGACAAAGGGAATAACGTATGTTGTCATAACGGTTCGACCGATAAAGTTCTTCATAGAATATGTGGGAGCCAATATGAGCGTCCAGGTTCCGCTATTGGTTATTGACCAGAGAGGTGTCTCAGTCATGTCTACATAGTTCTCTAACCCGTAGGGTTCGCACGCTTAACGTTCGATGACAATTTGTATTATGAGTTATGTGATTTGGTGACCGAATGTTGTTCGGAGTCCCGGATGAGATCACGGACATGACGAGGAGTCTCGAAATGGTCGAGAGGTAAAGATTGATATATTGGATGATAGTATTTGGACACCGGAAGTGTTCCAGAATGTATCAGGTACATATCGGAGTACCGAGGGGGGGGGGGTGGGGGTGGGGTGGGGTGGGTTACCGGAACCCCCCGGGGGAATATATGGGCCATATGGGCCATAGGAGGGAGGCACACCAGCACAAAAAGGGGATGGCGCGCCCCCCACAGGGAAGGAAGCCGAATTGTACTAGGAGAGGGGGTGGCGCCCCCTTTCTTTCTCCCACTCTCTCTCTTTCCCCCTTTCCCCCTCCGGTAACAGGAAGGGGGGGGGGGATCCTACTAGGAGCCCAAGTAGGACTCCTCCTACTTGGGGCGCGCCTAGGGCCGGCCTCCTCCCCCTCCCTCCTTTATATACGTGGGGAGGGGGCACCTAAAACACACATCAATTGTTCCAAGCTGTGTGCGGTGCCCCCCTCCACAGTTTACATCTCCGGTCATATTCTCGCATTGCTTAGGCAAAGCCCTGCGGGGATCACATCACCATCACCGTCACCACGCCGTCGTGCTGACGGAACTTGTCTACTTCCTCGACACTCTGCTAGATCAAGAGCTTGAGGGACGTCATCGCGCTGAACGTGTGCAGAACTCGGAGGTGCCGTACGTTCGGTACTTGATTAGTCAGAAGGAGAAGACATTCGACTACATCAACCGCGTTAAACAAACGCTTCCGCTTTCGGTCTAGAGGGTACGTGGACACACTCTCCCCTTCTCGTTGCTATGCATCTCCTAGATAGATCATGCGTGAGCATAGGAATTTTTTTGAATTGCATGCTACGTTTCCAACAAGGCTTGCACGCGAAGCCGGACGGACAAGTCGCATGCAGCACCACCGAGCGTGCAATGCAATGCGTGGACCAAAACGCGAAGAGATAACTACAATAGCGCATCATATCATATCATGTTCAGTTTCTCTTCTTTCTCTCGGTCGATCGATCGATCAGAATCTTTGCCATCATGAACACAAAATTAAGAGTGGCTAAAGAAAAGAAAATATCTTATTTGATTACTGTTGCCATCGGTGAAAGATCTCCTTCCTATCCTGCATTGCTTGATTACTGCTGCATTGCTTCGCTCTCGCCGCGTGCTCTATATCTCGTTTGAATCCGTGTAGGTATACATAGATATATAGATATAGGTATTTCTTGGAAGTCTAGAATTAGTATTGATATATAGATATAGATATAGATATAGATATAGATAGATAGATAGATAGATATAGATAGATATATATTTTTATAAAGGGCATTCTTTATTAACTCATAATGTCACATCAAGTGGATACAAATAGAATTGAGTATACACCTGACTCCTGCACAACTAGGATGCACATAACCAAAAAAGAAGAAAAGAAAAAAAAGACCCGTAGGGGTGGCGAGCCGAACGACCCACTGCAGCAAAATCTCAACTACTACCACTTACATTGACAATACGTGGACGACGCGAAGGCTCCCCCAACAGCGACACCTTCAATAAGGAAACAATGCATGAACATCAACGTTGCCGGATCCAACCATATAGGCCATATCGTGGATTTTCACCCAGAAGAGAAGGACCGAGTAAGCTTCAGAAAGTGCCTTCAACAAGGGAGTATAAAACCGCCATTGCCAGGTACACCCAGAGAAGGTCAGGCCTAGGGTTTTCACCTAGAAACTCGAGACCCAGTATTCAGGGAACACCACCATAGACAAAGTCCTCTATATTGCCACCACCAACTTGCCCATGGAGAAGTCATGCAGCAATGTACCGAATAACAATGGAATCGCAGATCAACGTGAACACCACATATCATTTGCTGAGACGACAAGTCTGACAACGCAGACAACGGATTTGCAATGCTAGCACTTGCGCCAATGTGGGGCACACCCTGACCAACACCGGAGCACGACGGATATCCAGTGAAGACGAACCATCATGAGGGCGGGAGCCATGCAGGTAGGCTTGCACGCGAAGCCGGACGGACAAGTCACATGCAGCAGCACCGAGCATGCAATGCAATGCGTGGACCAGAACACGAAGAGGTAACTGCAATCGCGCATCATATCATATCATGTTCAGTTTCTCTTCTTTCTCTCGATCGATCGATTTTGGCCATCATGGACACACATTTAAGATTGGCTAAAGAAAAGAAAATATCTTATTTGATTACTGTTGCCATTGGTGAAAGATCTCCTTCCTATCATGCATTGCTTGATTACTGTTGCATTGCTTCGCTCCCGCCGCGTGCTCTATATCTCGTCTGAATCCGTATAGATATACATAGATATATTGATATAGGTATATCTTGGGAGTCTAGAATTAGTATAGATATATAGTTATATATATAGATATAGTTAATGATATAGATAGATAGATAGATAGATATAGATATAGATAGATAGATTTTTTTGATACAGGGCATTCTTTATTAACTCATAATGGCGCATCACGTGGATACAAACAGAATTGAGTATACACCTGACTTCTGCATAATTAGGATGCATACCGTCAGAAAAAAAAAGACCCATCGGGGTCAAGGCGAGGCGAACGACCCATTGCAGAAAAATCTCAACTACTACCACTTACATTGATAATACGTGGACGACGTGAAGGTTCCCCCAGCAGCAGACACCTTCAACAAGGAAATGATGCATGGACATCGACGTCGCCGAATCCAAACATATATGCCAGATCGTGGATTTTCATCCAGAAGAGAAGGACCGAGTAAGCTCCAGATGGTGCCTTCAACAAGGGAGCATAAACCGCCACTGTCAGGTACACCTAGAGAAGGTCAGACCTAGAGTTTTCACCCAGAAACTCGAGACCCGGTTTTCAGAGAACACCACCATAGGCGAAGTCCTCTATATTGCCGCAACCAACTTGCCCATGGAGAAGTCATGCAGCAATGTCCCAGACAACACTGGAATCACGGTTCAACGTGAACACCACATATCATTTGCCGAGACAACAGATCTGACAACGCAGACAAACGGCCGTGCATGCTAGCACTTGCGCCAATGTGAAGCACACCCTGACCATCACCAGAGCACGACGGATACCAGAGCACGGCGGGAGCCATGCGGTAGGCTTGCATGCGAAGCCGGACGGCCAGGTCACATGCAGCAGCACCGAGCATGCAATGCAATGCGTGGACCAAAACGCAAAGAGGTAACTGCAATAGTGCATCATATCATGTTCAGTTTCTCTTCTTTCTCTCGATCGATCGATCAATCGATTGCAATCTCGGTCATCATGGACACACAATTAAGAGTGGCTAAAGAAAAGAAAAGATCTTGTTTGATTACTGCTGCCGTTGTTGAAAGATCTCCTTCCTATCCTGCATTGCTTCTGCTTGATTACTGTTGCATTTCTTCGCCCTCGCCTCGTGCTCTATATCTCGTCCGAATCCGTCCAGTAGATACTAACTGCCGCGTTCGTCCTCTTCCTATCCTGCCGATCAAGAAGTGTAACGCAGATGCGCAGCCCAAGCGGAGGCACACCTGGATCCGACCCAGCTTTGCACATATATATCTTCTTGTTCCACCGGCCTGCCTGCGTGTATGTCTTGTTGACTTGGTGTACTACGTGGTATGGGGAGCGGCGGGGTGTTGTTGCCGACGGTGGTGATGCTGGCGCTCAACGTGATGTCCGCGGTGATGGTGGCGCTGGTCAAGGTGGCCATGGCCGGCGGCCTCGACCCGCTCGTGCTCGTCACGCTGCAGCAGCTCGCCGCCGCCGTCTTCCTCGGCCCCATCGCGCACTTCACAGAGGGGTGAGTGAGTCCACACGACATCCATCCATTTCGATTGCATGAAGCAACATATGTAGCCTTTTTTTCTCATCTTCGGTTGACTGGTTTCACGGATCAGCAAGTCGAGGCCGAAGATGACGCTCGAGATCTTCGCCTACCTCTTCGTCAGCGCCGCGCTCGGGTACTTTTTCTTTCGCTGATCAAATAAATCTTCTCCGTTTGATCTTCAAAAAATCAACAACGGTTGGATCATATGGTGTACACGATCGATCTTGCATGGTGGCACGCAGAGCGGCGATGAGGCAGTACATGGTCTTCGTGGGGCTGCGCTACACCACGGCGACCTTCGTCAGCGCCTTCTCCAACATCGCGCCCGTGCTCACCTTCGTGCTCGCCGTCGCCACCCGCTCCGAGTCGCTCCACCTCAGGGCCGCCGCCGGCGCCGCCAAGCTCGCCGGCACGCTCGTCTCTCTCGCCGGCGCCATGCTGCTCACCTTCTACAGAGGCGTGGCCCTCACCCACCCAAACAGCGCCCACCAGCTCCACCGCTCCCCTTCATCCCCGCCGTCGCCAGGAGCGGACTCCGGCAGGCGGTGGACGCTGGGCACGGTGGCGATCCTCGGCAACTGCGTCTGCCTCGCCTGCTGGTACCTGCTCCAGGGCAGGATCGCCAGGAAGTACCCCTACGTCTACTCCTGCAACGCCTTCCTGTCCACCTTCAGCTTCCTCCAGGTCGCCGTCGTCGGCCTCTGCGTGAAGCGCCACCTCGCCGCCTGGATCATCACCAACAAGTTCCAGATCCTCACGATCCTCTACTCCGTAAGCTTCTGAATTGCTTACGACGGTATGCCGCCGATCGTCTTAACTGATTAATTGTGCCTGAACTGAATGAATTCAGGGCGTGGTCGCGACGGGCATGTCCTTTGTGCTGCTGACGTGGTGCATCCAGAAGCGGGGGGCTGTGTTCGTCGCCGCCTTCGTCCCGGTGTCGCAGGTCATCGTCTGCATCATGGACGTCACCGTCCTGCATGAACCGCTCTACCTTGGAAGGTACAAACATACATACTGCTTACCCATGGCATGGCATGATTGTCATCTGAAACTTATGCTTTGCAAACTTGTATGCATGCATGCAGTGTGGTGGGATCTGTGATTGTGATAGGTGGCCTGTATCTTCTGCTGTGGGGCAAGAGGCAGGAGGCCTTGCAACAGCAGCCAGAAGGTGCTAAAGATGACCAAGAACAACAGCAGCAGCAGCAGCAGCAGCAAGTGCAGTCGCAGCCATGACTGAAGATTGAGACACAGAGATCCTCCATTGGCTGTGCAGAACATAAGTTCTACAATAATTTTTCCATGTTCTAGTAATTATTATGATCACTATTCTGGGAAAATTAGGCTTCAGGATGCTTTCATTCATGAAGCAGTTTAGGTTCTAATCCAAACATATAATTAACTTCAGGATGCTATTATAAATATGTAGTGTACTATATGTATTTAAAATAGCCGATACGAGTTACATCATAAATATTGGAAAAATGGCTTTACATACATCTTGATCACACGAGCGTGCACACGGTACAACAGAAAGTGTTCAGAATAAAAATCCAAGAATTAGACTTCTTTAGTTGCTTCCAGTAATCCAAATAATTCCAACAATTTAAACAATCTAAAATTCAGTACAACTTGCAATAATTGAATTAACTGCTTAAAAGATTGGATAGAAACAAATTCATAACCATATACTGTAGTAATATTTTTAGAAATTTGGTGTGGTCAATGTAAGTTATCATGTGACTATGATTAGAAGATATGGCGTGATGGTTGCTGAATACAATAGATTTGAATTATGGGTTTTAATTCCCTACTCTCCCTCTATTAATATTCAAATATAAGATAAGATACAGTGTATGTGTAAGTGTATTTTTTTTAGCGTAATGTGTATGTGTATGTGTATGTGTGAGAGAAATCAACATCGCCTGGCTAGCAATATTGTGGGCTTGCTACCTCCTTCATGGGCTTTCTCTATCGTTTCTTGGGCCTGAGTTGTGGGCTTTATGATACTTTTATCTTTAACATATCGCCTGGCCATCCCGAACAAGCTAGCTGGGCAGTAGCCGCTCGAAATGGATGTACCAGTATTGCACCTATGGAGTTCAGCCCTGAACCCCAAACGGGCCGTGTCCGGGGGCCACGCCCATTTTGGCATTCTCCATTGCAAGATTGGAAACCACATCAAAATTCAAAGCATTCATGGAGCAGAGGGCGTATCAAAGCTATTGGATTCATATTGCATGGCATCTGGACAGAGAATAAACAGGGACAAATCATCGATTTTCTTTAGCAAGGGGACCCCAGAGATAGTTCGTAATGCAGTAAAGGGTTTCCTTCATGTTCCTAACGAGTCTTTGAGCGACAAGTACTTGGGGATGCCCACAGATGTGGGGCATTCAAAGAATGGAAATTTCAAATACTTGAGTGATCGGGTGTGGGGGACAAAGTTAAGGGATGGATGAGCAAATGTTTATCTGCAGGTGGCAAGGAGGTCCTCAACAAATCTGTAGCCCAAGCGATCCCTGTATATTCTATGTCTTGTTTTAAACTGCCGAGAGGTTTATGTGATCATATCAAGTCAATTATTAGAAAGTTTTGGTGGGGTTGCAAGCAAGGAGAAAGGACCAGCTTGGGTTTCATGGGACGTGATGACAAGACCAAAGCATTTGGGAGGACTTGATTTCATAAATCTCGAGCTATTTAACCTTGCGTTATTGGCAAGACAGGCATGGAGGATTTTTCATGAACCATCATCTCTGAGTGCCAGAATCCTCAAGGCTAGTTACTTCCCAGAAACAACATTGCATGAAGCTGAACTGGGATCCCAGCCATCTCAGATTTGGCGTGCGATACTCGAGGGAAGGGATGTGTTAAAGCAAGGGATCATAAGGAGGATAGGTAACGGCCAGACCACAGACATATGGACGGACAATTGGATTCCTGAGGAATCCTCGCCGAGACCGATTACATCCCTTGTACAAGATCCTCCAAGGAAAGTATCTGAACTTCTGTTACCAGCAATGGGATCATGGAATGAGGAGCTAGTCCGTTCGGTTTTCATCAGATTTGATGCAGATGCAATTCTGAAAATTCCGGTCTGCACTCGTAACACGGATGATTTTTGGGCCTGGTATCTAGAGAAGAAGGGAAGGTTTACAGTTAGCTGGGCATATAGATTTCTGGTTAATGCAAAGATACAACAGGAAGAATAGTTAGAGGGTAGAAGTGGGACATCTACCCGGGAAGAAGAAGAAGCATGGACTGCTTTGTGGAGGATGTCTATTCCTTCGAAGATAAAGGTTTTCCTATGGAGGCTGGGGCGTCATTCTCTGTCAACAACGGATGTGTTACATCACAGAAACATGGCACAGCTGGATGCATGCCCTTTGTGTGGTTGCCAGGATTTATTGCGACACGCATTAGTGTCATGCACTATGGCGAGGTGTGTGTGGGCACTGTCAGATGACGAGATAGTCTCAAAAATGGCAGAATGTGAGAACCCGAGTGCTAAGAACTGGATGTTTGAATTGTACAGCTCGCTGGATCGCTCGAAATTTACACAGATGGCTGTCACCTTATGGGCGTTGTGGTATGCAAGGAGAAAAGCGATATACGAAGCAATATTCCAGAGCCCCAACACACTGTTTCCTTTGTGAATAATTTTCTTGCAGAGTTGGAACAAATCCCAGCTACATCGGTGAGGCTGGCGGGGCCAAACGCAACTAGTGAACCAACCTAGCGATGGATTGCTCCAGAGGCGGGTGCAGTCAAGGTGAATGCAGATGATGCTGTCACGCGGAACATGCGAGGTGGGGCTGTGGCTGCTCTCTGCCACGACCACAACGACGTATTTTTGGGTTCACCTACATAATAAAAGCATAATGGCATGTCAACACGAAACGGTGAAATGTACCACAAGGTAATGAAAGCATAATGAAAAATCTTTTATACTTACCGCCAAGAACTCGTCCCTCTCCAAGGTAATGCCCATCCTCCGCGCTTCTTCCTTGGTCATCTTCACACCAAGATAGTCGTGGTAATATGTCGAGATGGCCACATAGCGCACCTCGTACTGCATCTGGCGGGCCTTCTTCTTGCATTGGCGCAGCACGATCTGGTCCACTCTGGCCCTGTGCTCCGGAAGAACTCGATAGAATTTCTACAATCATGCATGAAACAAGAATGGAAGAAGCCATGAGTTAAATCATTCATGAAAACTAGAATGGACTTGTGCTTCTGAAGAGAACTCACCCAGAAAGTAGTGATCACGGCCTTGGCATGGGTCTCATGGTCCGCGTGGAGGGCCGCTTCCCAGTGGTCCCAACTCGTGGCCAAAACCCGACGGTCCGGCTGCCTGACTGGATCCGGACAGTACAACCCCGGCCAGTATAACTTCAGCAAGACGGTGATGAGGCCGTTGGGAATACGGACCCCTTTATAATATATCCAGTTGCTGCAGAAGAATGAACTATTAGCATGTGACAAGCAAAATAAATAACAACCGGAATAAGCATGTGACAAGCAAAATAATGAAATTATTATAAAGTGGCACTTGCTCTTTCCCCGTGGGCTCAATGAGCCACTTCTGCTCCTCAGTAGCAGGAACCTGCTTTGGTAGCTTTGCGTTACCACGCAGCCACCCCTTGTTGTCAACCCCCTTCCCGTCACCACCATCATCCCCGCCAACACCCTCCTCCTCGCCTGCCTCCCCCTCCCCAACCTCCTCCTCCTCCTCCTCCTCGCCTGCCTCCCCCTCCACCTCCTCCTCAGCCCCATCCCGAACCTCCTCCTCCTCCTCCTCCTCCTCGTCGCCAGAGGGTACCTCACTAGAGGAGGGCCTCGAAGACAACACCCCTAAGTCGGTGAGGGTGCGCTCTTTCTGGCCGCGACCCCCTGTAGTGTCTCTCCCCCCACAACCTCGCCCTCTAGAGGCTCTCCCCCCGCCCCTCCTCCTCTAGGGGCACCTCTCCCTCGACCTCCCTGTGAGGAGTCATCGTCAAGTAGCCGAGGGAGGATTACGTGCTCGACCACTCCGACTAGGCAGGCCGACGACCTTGCATAGGAAACCCACGCCGTCGGCCTTCCCCTTGCCCATGTTCCATGAACCTGCATTGAAAAGAGAATAAGCAATTAGTAAATTAATGAAATGAAGGAAAAGGCATGATAATAAACACATTAATAAAAATGCATAAAAAGGCATATTCCTAAACTATAGAAAAAAAGACTTGAAACGTACATCTGCTAGAACCCATATGAATCATCACTGTTGTAACCTCTTTCTCGGTCTGTCTCATCATCACTATCAATCATATCATCTTCGTTGTCCGACGGAGGTGGAGGCTCTTCCTCGTCGTCAGCGTCTTTGTTTAACTTTTCTAGCATAAGTATGTCATTTTCATTGACAATGGTCTCACCATCATTCCGTGCATCGTCGACGTTTGGATCCACATCATCATCACCCAATGGTCTAGCGTCATCGTTTCTAACCACATCATCATCATCATCATCAGGTTGCTCTTGATAGAACACTCCCTCGTATGTCATGGGGTTAATGTTGTAGTAATCGTCTTCATTCGGGTCCGGTAGCTTACCATGTGGCGACACCTTGAACACAACTTCCCAACCCTTTAGATACTCTTCCTGGCATGGGCCAGGCAGATAATATACTTGTGTAGCTTGGGTAGCCGCAATGAAGAGATCGGCTCCGGCATAGACGGTTGATGGTTTAACTTCGACGAAACCAATGGAAGGCGTATGTTTTACCCCTACCGCCGATCGAACCATCGGCATTTGAACACAGGCAGGCTTAGGGTCTCACGCCCCTGGCGGAATTTAACCTCGTATATATTTTGTACCCTTCCGTAGTAGTCTACTGAATTTTGACCGAGGGTGTACACTCCGGTATTTATAGTTTTGGGATCGGGCCGGATGTTTTGGTGCTCCTCTGCATGGAAGCGATACCCATTCACATCATACTTTTTACATGTCATGACGACAGGGTCAAAACCCATGGAAACCCATCTCAATTCATCATCCATAGATATGTTCGGATCTTTTCCCTACAAGTATAATTGAAATTGTTGCGTGCGTTAGTTTGGTTAACTAATAAATGTTGAACTAGGTATTTAATAGGGGAGTGTGGAAAATTACTTTCTCCATGAACCAAGCAACAAAATTTTTACGTCCAGGGTTTCCATGACGGAGAAGAGTAAGTGCCTCCGCCTCAGTAGGAGGATTCATTCTCGTCCATTCCTCTTGAACGAAATCACTAAAAAAAGAAAAGCGGTGTTAGACCGGGACTAAGTGAACATGGAACATGATGATGTGGAAGACATAAAGGAATGGTGTAGTGGTATTACCTCATCCACACTTCCTCAACTTCCTTGATTTGTGCAAGATATAGAACATGAGTTCCTCCCACTCTTGTCGTGGCATGTTATAAGATTTCGAGGCCCCAGTCCTCCCACCTTGCGTGTTGAATAGATGGAGCCTGGGTTGATACTTGGGCTCTTCTATATTGTATCGAGGCACCTTGTTATGCAGATGGGGAACGTGGTCTGGATAGTATGATGTCCTGACGTCTGACACCTCCTCTAGGATAACTGCCTCAGCTATGGAAGCTTCAATCTTAGCTTTGTTTCCACATTTCCTTCGGAGATGCTTGTTCATCTCTCGGGGCATCGCCAGCGATTCTGCACAGCCCCCCAACAATACCTCGTTCGCGAGGTGCGAATGAGATGTGTCATCGAGTAAAGAAGCTGGCGGAAAGATCTTCTCTAGCTTGACTATCAACTCCGTGCCTTCTTATGCAATTTTTCAATAACCTCTTTACTTACTTCTTTAGCACAGAGCGTGCGGAAGAAATGGCTAAGCTCGACAAGCACTCGCCAGACATGCTCGGGGACATAGCCTCGAACCATCACCGGCATTATCCGCTCAATCCGTACATGGTAGTCATGACTCTTCAGGCCGGTCACTTTGCCCGTTGAAATATTGACTCCTTACTTATATTCGATGCATAACCATCGGTGAACTTCAAAATTTGTTTCAGCCAGATAAGTACTTCCTTTTTTTTCGGCGGTTTAAGGACAAAGTCAAGATCCGGCTTGAACCAGTTTTTTCGATCACTGTGGGAGGCTTCCTGTTCAGCGTGGTCTATCACAAATTCTCTGTTGATTGGCTCTAGCTTTAACGTTATCCTTCGTCTTATCAGGAATGTTGAGGATTGTGTGGAAAAGGGACTCTGCCACATTCTTTTCGGTGTGCATCACATCAATATTGTAAGGAAGTTTGAGGTCCTTGAAATAGGGAAGCTGCGAGAAGGGGGTAATGTGAGTCCAGTTGTGCGTCTCACCATATCGCTTGAAGCCTTTGGCTTTGGCTTTGCCTTTGCATTTGACTTTAGGCTTGAGAGCTTTTAGCTGAGGAAGAACATCTGCCCCCGAAAATGTTGGAATCTCGGTTACTTCATGAACAACCCGGCCTTTCGTGAAGTTCTTCTTGCCTTCCCTGTCTGGATGGTCTGGAGGGAGGAACTGTCGGTGCAGGTCAAAGGCTACATACTTGCCACCCTTACTCAGCCAAATCGTTCGCAGAGCCTGCATGCACACTTGGCATGGCATCTTCCCACTTGTACACCATCCACAGAATAGAGCATAGCTGGGAAAGTCATGCATGCAATAGTGCAACCAAATTTTCATCAAGAAATTTCTCTGCAGATCCCGGTCGTATGTCAACCTCGGAAAGTACCAAGAATGGTGCAAAGCATCCACCAGCGGCTGCATAAACACACCCAATTGCTTCCCCGGGTATTCAGGCCCCGAAATGATGAGCGACAAGAACATGGTCTTCCGTTGCATTAGGCCACCGGGAGGAAGATTGAGCGGAATTACAAACACGGGCCAGCAGCTGTATGGATTGGACGACATACCATATGGATTCAACCCATCACCTAATATGGCTATTCTGACATTCCCAGCCTCGGCTGCTTCCTCGGGGTATTCTTCATCGAACGACTTCCATGCTTCCCCTTCCGATGGATGTACGATTTTTTTGGATTGTGCCTTATACCTTCCTTGTGCCACTTCATCATTTTGGCAGACTCCTTCGTGATGAAAAGGCGCTGCTGTCTTTTTATAAAATCAAGATACCGAAGAACCTTAACGGGGATGGTTAGCTGCTTTTTCTCACCATCCTCACCGACCACCTCAATGTACCGAGATGAACCGCACTTCCTACAGTACTTGTCATCCGCATACTCGTGCCTAAACAAAAGGCAATTCTTCGGGCAAACATCTATTTTCTCATAATCCATAGAGAGTGCCTTCATGATTTTCTTTGTATGCGTACATGCTTTTCGGCAGTTCATGACCTTCGTGGAGGCTGTTAGCCCATACTCCCAGTGAATGCTTCAGAGCATTTCTCGGCTACAACCGATTACTCAGCCTTGACTGCAATCAGTTGCGTAGATGGCATCCAGCTGACATATTTTTGCACCCGCATAAAGAGGTTTCTTTGACGAGGCCAAGACCTACAAGAAGGCCTTTGCGGTTGCCTCCGGCTCCTTCGGTTCATTCTCTGAAGGTGTCGCATTTGCCGTTTCTGCAACAATGACATCATCTAGCATGTCCCTAACCCCGTCGTCCTCATATCCATCGATGCGTTGTCGCATCACCTCCTCTCTACCACGGTCCTGCTCGGCTATGTTTATTGGCGGCATGTCAAAGTTTGGCATATATCCGTGCGTGCGAAGGTGCTCACTCATGTCCGTCTGATTTCTACGGTGACGTCTGGCACATCTTGCACAGGGGCATGGTGGGATAATTCTCATTGGACGACGGAATATCTCCTTCAAATACACATCAGTTTTCGCGCTCCACTGTGATGTTACTCGATTCTGACGGATACAACCACTATACATCCACTGATTATCTGCCACCCTCTGCTTTTTTGCAAGCCACACAACATAATTAAGGATTCACTTAAATTAATCACATCAAATTCTCAGTTTCTACCACGTTGAATCCACCTACATCTCTAATAGGTAAAGATGGGTCCTAATCCCACCCGAGGATGTGTAGATTGAGTACGTTCTCCATTCTACCCCGTTCCGAGACAAAACTTCGGCAGCAACTCCCCGATGTTCTCTAGATACACGTCTCGGCAAATAGCCGAGAGAATGTGCTCCGGAGAATAATGGGAGGCGCCGCCGAAATCCTGTCTCGGAATGGGGTAGAACATGGAGAACATACCCAATCTACACATTCTCGGGTTGTCCGTGGAAAACGCTGGACAATCCGAAAGAGCTGCGGTGATAAATATGCAATTGAATGCATATTTATCGATGCAACCCTTTCGGACGGGAGACGCCTAGGTTACGCCAGTTGACTTGAGAATGAAATCTAGTGATATGAAAAAATGGAGGAGATGGACTTGTAGCTCACCCTCGACTGTAGAGGAAGTAGTCGAACAGCAGAGGGATGCTCAGGGGGACCAACGCGTCGTACAACGGTCACTCCGATGAAATGCGACACCACAAAGCCTGCAAAATCCATCGAAAGAACAACTTAGATCATCACATCTCAGTCAATCAAAATTTTGTCTTCAATTTTTTTTGAAATATCATCATGATGAACTAACCACTAACCATGATCCGAATTTTAACATTTGTCTATCTATCTACTTCACAAAACATCTATCTACATATCATATCGAGAGATGCGACGCCACAAACCCTATAAATTCCACCGAGTAAAATTTTTGGAACTTCGCATCTCATGTAGCATTTCAACAACATCTCAAATTGTAGGATAGAATGCATATATTCTACATTATTCAAAACATAAAGTAAAAAACTTAGATGATCATGATACTTCAAATTAAATTTTTACCGCATTGATTAATTTTTTTGGTCAAAACTAAAATATACCTACCTATCCATACATTGATGTACCTAGAAATTTATCTACTTATCTATCCATTTCATTCAACTATCCAAATTTTAACATTTCTCTATCTATCTACTAAAATTGCACTAAACATACAAAATAATTGCACTACACTAACTTTGTCTATCGCTAACACAACAGGGGCATCAGCTACAACTCCGGCGAGTGACCGGGGGGGCGGGGGAGCTCACCGAGGGGAAGCAGCACCGGAGCTGCTGGAGGACAGCAGGGGCGGGGGAGGTGGTGTCGTCGCAGGGGGCCAGGACGAGGCAAGGGCAGGTCCTGGCAGACGGTGGTCGGGGCCGGGCGGACGGTTGTCGACGCGGTGGCAGAGGAGGCCGGTCGGAGCCGGGCCAGGAGAAGGGGGCGTCGGGGCAGGGGCCCCCTTAGGGAGGGCGTCGGCGGAGGGACCGGAGCAGCGGTCGGAGATCAGGCTGGGGACTCCGGCGGGGGGAGGGGTGGGGCGAAGATGACGGCGGTGCGGCGCGGGTGGGTGGAGATGGCGGCGGCCGGTGGCAGGGGCGAGCCGCTAGGGTGGCGTCGACGGCGCGGAGAGGGTTGCGGCGGCGGTTGGGTGTCGAGGAGAGGGAGTTGGATCGGGGTGCGAGGAGAGAAACGAGTGAAGGAGGAGGGCCGGGGAGTGGATAAGGGGGGCGCTATGCCGACGGCATGGCCGTCGGCATAGGCTTGGTCCCACGTGCCACGTGTCAATCTATGCCGACGGCTAAGCCGTCGGCATAGATACTTTGCTTTTTTTATTTTTTTATTATGGCATATGTGTGACTCTCAGCACACTATAAAAAATAGTCCCACCTCGCCCAAAGACAAGCAACATGACCTGTTTAATAGTTGGCTAATCCATATGACGTGAGCTCCGGTATTCATTAGATTTCTGTTAAGAAAATGGACAATTACGGTGAAACGTTCAGTTACCGGCCCGGTGCCCGGGTCTGAAGGTTTCACCGTGATAGTCCATTTTCCATGATGGATGCCGGTGTTTTTTATAAATTCAATTATTACTATTTTTCAGTTTGTCGTGTGTAAGCTATGGTGACCGTTTCCCCCCTCCGAGACATGGCGGCAGCGACGCCCATGAGGGTGGCGCACCCCGTAGCCGCGTGTCGGGTGCCTGAGTGTGCCACCATGCTTCCACAAGTGTAGGAGGGCCCACCGCAACAACTGGTGGCATTGCTACCCCCCCCTCCGGTACCCCGTCCCGTCTAACCCTGACACAGACGACCGCCGGATCTAGCTCTTTGACTTCCGCCGGACTAGGTCTGACTGGTGGACCGCCAGACAAGTCTGGAAGTGTTGTGGCGGGTGCAAATGCCCGGCACGCGTCTCCGAGGTGCCCCCCCCCCTCACGGACGGCGCCGCCGCCGGCACCTGGAGGGGGGAAACGGACGTGTCGGGTCTACACGGAGGGGATCTTGCCGTGGGTCTGGCCCGGATGTTGCTCCAAAGTGTTCCTATGGGCTGACCTAACACAACCGGGTGGATAGGTCCACTGCTCAAAGCCCGTCCGTGCAAAGTCAAAGGGCTAGATCCCATGGTCAAACGCTACAGGGTTAGGCGGGAGGGGGGCCCTGGGGGTAGCAATGCCACCCGAGCGTCGCATCAGGCCCTCATACATGCGGGGTGGTGTGGTGGCATGTCCGAAGAGGCGGCACGCGTCTACGGGGTGTGCCACCCCCCCTCATGGACGGCGATGACACGGTAGTAGACGTTTTGCGGTAACGATGCGGCGTGAATATTATTAAATACTCGGAGCGTGATAAAATCAGGAGTTTTTTACACGACGTGGGCACATGTGATGTAGGACTGATGGTAATTTTTCATAATTGTTCGTGATGGAGTAGTATCTGAACAATTCTCTCTTACGCGGATTGCTCTTCGCGTGTCTACGACTGTGGTCGGCGGACTCCGGGGGCTAGCATGCCGCCAAATCTTGCGTAGGCGGCCTCTCACAAGTCTGGAAGTGTTGTGGCGGGTGCAAACGCCCGGCACGCGTCTCCGGGGTGTGCACCCCCCCCCCCCCTCACGGACGGCGTCGCCGCCGGCACCTGGAGGGGGGAAACGGACGCGTTGGGTCTACACGGAGGGGATATTGCCGTGGGTCTGTCCCGGATGTTGCTCCAAAGTGTTCCTATGGGCTGACCTAACACAACCGGGTGGATAGGTCGATTGCTCAAATCCCGTCCATCCAAAGTCAAAGGGCTAGATCTCGTGGTCAAACGCTACAGGGTTAGGCGGGACGGGGGCCCTGGGGGGGGGGTAGCAATGCAACCCGAGCGTCGCACTGGGCCCTCATATATGAGGGGTGGTGTGGTGGCATGTCCGAAGAGGCGGCACGCGTCTCCGGGGTGTGCCCCTCCTCACTAACGGCGATGACACAGTAGTAGACGTTCTGCGGTAACGATGCGGCGTGAATATTATTAAATACTCGGAGCGCGATAAAATCATGAGTTTTTTACACGACGTGGGCACATGTGTTGTAGGATTGATGGTAATTTTTCATAATTGTTCGTGATGGAGTAGTATCTGAACAATTCCCTCTTACGCGAATTGCTCTTCGCGTGTCTATGACTGTGGTCGGCGGCCTCCGGGGGCTAGTATGCCGCCAAATCTTGCGTAGGCGGCCTCTCACAAGTCTGGAAGTGTTGTGGTGGCTGCAAACGCCCGGCACGCGTCTCTAGGGTGTGCCCGCCCCCTCACGGACGGCGCCGCCGCCGGCACCTGGAGGGGGGAAACGGACGCGTCGGGTCTACACGGAGGGGATCTTGCTGTGGGTCTGGCCCGGATGTTGCTCCAAAGTGTTCCTATGTGCTGACCTAACACAACCGGGTGGCTAGGTCCACTGCTCAAAGCCCGTCCGTGCGAAGTCAAAGGGCTAGATCCCGTGGTCAAACGCTACAGGGTTAGGCGGGACGGGGGCCCTGGGGGGTAGCAATGCCACCCGAGCGTCGCACCGGGCCCTCATACATGTGGGGTGGTGTGGTGGCATGTCCGAAGAGGCGACACGCGTCTCCGGGGTGTGCCCCCCCACGGACGGCGCAGCCGCCGGCACCTAGAGGGTGGAAACGGACGCGTCGGGTCTACACGGAGGGGATCTTGCTATGGGTCTGGCCCGGATGTTGCTCCAAAGTGTTCCTATGGGCTAACCTAACACAACCGGGTGGATAGGTCCACTGCTCAAAACCCGTCCGTGCAAAGTCAAAGGGCTAGATCACGTGGTCAAACGCTACAGGGTTAGGCAGGACGGGGGCCACGGGGGTAGCAATGCCACCCGAGCGTCGCACCGGGATCTCATACATGCCGTACGGTGTGGTGGCATGGCCGAAGAGGCGGCTGCTACGTCTCGAGCTTGCGTTGGTTTTCCCCGAAGAGGAGGGGATGATGCAGCACAGTAGCGTAAGTATTTCCCTCAGTTTTTTAGAACCAAGGTATCAATCCAGTAGGAGGCTACCCGCAAGTCCCTCGTGCTGCACAAAACGATAGCTACTGCGCAACCAACGCGATTAGGGGTTGTCAATCCCTTCACGGTCACTTACGAGTGAGATCTGATAGAGATAATATTTTGGTATTTTTGGTATAAAGATGCAAAGTGAAAAGTAAAAGCAAAGCAAGTAAATAAAGTGATGGAGATTGATATGATGAGAATAGACCGGGGCCATAGGTTTCACTAGTGGCTTCTCTCAAGAGCATAAGTATTCTACGGTGGGTGAACAAATTACTGTTGAGCAATTGACAGAATTGAGCATAGTTATGAGGTTATCCAGGCAATGATCATGTATATAGGCATCACATCCGAGACAAGTAGACCAAAACGATTCTGCATCTACTACTATTACTCCACTCATCGACTGCTATCCAGCATGCATCTAGAGTATTAAGTTAAAAATAGAGTAACGCCTTA
Source organism: Aegilops longissima (assembly GCA_021605205.1). Taxonomy (NCBI): domain Eukaryota; kingdom Viridiplantae; phylum Streptophyta; class Magnoliopsida; order Poales; family Poaceae; genus Aegilops; species Aegilops longissima. The sequence continues at coordinate 64,650,817 of CM038682.1, read as the reverse complement.
AGCAAGATGACATGATGTAGAGGAATAAATTCATGCAATATGATAAATACCCCATCTTGTTATCCTCGATGGCAACAATACAATACGTGCCTTGCAACCCTTTCTATCACTGGGTAAGGACACCGCAAGATTCAACCCAAAGCTAAGCACTTCTCCCATTGCAAGAACTACCAATCTAGTTGGCCAAACCAAACGGATAATTCGAAGAGACTTGCAAAGATAACTCAATCATACATAAAAGAATTCAGAGAAGAATCAAATATTTTCCATAGATAAGCTGGATCATAAACCCACAATTCATCGGTCTCAACAAACTCACCGCAAAAAGAAGATTACATCGAATAGATCTCCAAGAGAGAGGGGATCAAATAGATCTCCACGAGAGAGGGGGAGAACATTGTATTGAGATCCAAAAAGAGAGAAGAAGCCATCTAGCTACTAACTATGGACCCGAGGTCTGAAGTAAACTACTCACACTTCATCGGAGGGGCTATGGTGATGATGTAGAAGCCCTCCGTGGTGGATGCCCCCTCCCTCGGAGCTCCTAACAGGCCGCAAGATGGGATCTCGTGGATCAGGAAGAAAATGCGGTGGAATTAGGTTTTGGCTCCGTCTCGATCTGTTGAAGTGCGAGGTATATATAGGAGGAAGGAGTACGTCGGTGGGCGTCGGGGGCCCACGAGGCGAGGCGCGCCTGGGGGGGCGCGCCCCACCTCGTGACCGCCTCGCACTTCTTGGAGTAGGGTCCAAGTCTCCGGATCACGTTCGGTGAGAAGATCACGTTCTGAAGGTTTCATTCCGTTTGGACTCCGTTTGATATTCCGTTTCTTGAAACACCGAAATAGGCAAAAACAACACCTGGGCTGGGCCTCCGGTTAATAGGTTAGTCCCAAAAGTAATATAAAAGTGGAAAATAAAGCCCATTATAGTCCAAAACAATAGATAAAGTAGCATGGAGCAATCAAAATTATAGATACGTTGGGGACGTATCGGTGACGCTGCGTCTCCGTGGTTTGGCCCCTCAAGTGAGTGGCGGCATCGCCTTGCGGTGGGGGCACACTGCGAAGCCCTAAGACGGGCGTCTACGCATGCCTGAACACTTTCACATATGCATCGGGACCCGTGCGATGTTTCGGTGACATAGCTACACCCCGAATCCCCCCACCAACCAGAATTCCCTCTGTGTCGACCGTTTCCCCCCTCCGTGACACGGCGATAGCGACGTTCGTAACGGGGGGCAATCGATATACCGTCGGGGTATGTTTTTCTATATAAGGCATAATTATCTTATGCAAAAACAAAAACTAAAATAAAGTAAAAATAACAAAATAAAGTAAAAATAAAAAATAAAGTAAAATAAATGTGCACACACGGAGGTGTAGTCCCACGGATTGATGATGTGGCACTAGTAGAAAAGGGGGCAATGGTCCAGGCCGGGTCAGCCCATTAGTCCCGGTTCAGTCCAGAACCGGGACCCATGGGGGCATTGGACCCGGTTCGTGAGCCCCGGGGGCCGGCCGGGCCACGTGGGCCATTGGTCCCGGTTCGTCTGGACCTTTTGGTCCTGGTTGGTGGGACGAACCGGGACCAATGGGCCTCGCTCCTGGCCCACCACCATTGGTCCCGGTTGGTGGCTTGAACCGGGACCAAAGGCTACCCTTTAGTCCCGGTTCATGCCACCAACCGGGACCAATGAGGTGCCTATATATACCCCTCAGTAAGAGCGAGCACACCGCCTGCTCTGTTTTTTCGGCCGCCGAGGGGAGAGGGTTGGTGGTGCTCTAGCTCACCTCCTATGCACACAAGGTGTTCGATGGAATGCCCGAGCCACACTACTTAAGCTTTCTCCTCTCCAAGCTCGACCTCCAAGCTCCATTTTCCTCAATATTTGTCTAGGTTTAGCGGTCCGTCACGCCCTGTCCCCGTCTTCACCGTCGTCGATCACTCGCGCCGATCTCATCGCCGGCACCACCGTGGTGAGCCTCTTGTTCTTATCTTCTTTCTGAAAGGAAAAATATTCTTACTTGTATGTTTAGATAGATATTTGTATTATTTTCTTACTTTTAATATTTCATCTTATATAGTGCGATGGTTTTGGTATCCGCCCCCGTTGGCCCTCGTCCTGTCTATGATTCGGATGTGGTATATATTATCTTTTCATAACTATTGGTTCATTTATTGTTTATGACAATTATGCCGACCAACGTGACATAGATTATATTTATCTAGGAGGTTGTTGAACCGAATATTCCAACCGACCCTATTGTCGAGAGGTTAAATTTAGTTGAAGACGAAAACAATTTCTTGAAGGAAAAAATAAGAAAAATTGAGGAGGAGAAGATGATATTGGAGTTGCATGTTGCGGATGTCGTCGAAGATCACAAGATCAAGATGGATGCAATGCGCTTGAAGATTAGAAAGATTAGAAAATATGCCATTCATACCGAGGCTTGGTATCATTATGCCGTTGGATCAGTTGTTTCCTTGGTTGCGATTATGATCGCATTTGTTTTCGCATTGAAATGTTTTACATAGTTTCAATGTATGGTTTAATTAATTTAGATGCTATGCAGAGCTTTGTGTTGTTAGATGAGAACTATGTATGTACTTTGGTTTTAATGTGATGATGAACTTCTATTAATTTAGTCACTTAATTATCTATCCATGATGTTCTGTAATGATTTTTGACACACTTAATTATATATAATGCACGCAGATGAACCGGCAATGGATGTACGGTGACAAACACACCTTCGAGTACATTAAGAGCGTGCATGATTTTCTCAAAGTGGCTGAGGCAAACAAGCAGAATGGTTTGATGTGTTGTCCATGCCCTATATGTGGGAATACGAAGTCTTACTCTGACTGGAAAATCCTTCACACCCACCTGCTTTATAAGGGTTTCATGCCACACTATAATGTTTGGACGAGGCACGGAGAAATAGGGGTTATGATGGAAGACGGCGAAGAAGAAGAGTACGATGACAACTATGTGCCCCCTGAATAAGGTGATGCTACTGAACATCAAGAGGAACCAGACGATGTGCACCATGATGCTACAACGGGCGAAGCTGCTGAATATCAAGAGTAACCAGACGATGTGCCCGATGATGATGATCTCCGCCGGGTCATTGTCGATGCAAGGACGCAATGCGAAAGTCAAAAGGAGAAGCTGAAGTTCGATCGCATGTTAGAGGATCACAAAAAAGGGTTGTACCCCAATTGCGAAGATGGCAACACAAAGCTCGATCAGTCTTGGAATTGCTGCGATGGAAGGCGAGAGAATGTTGTGCCTGACAAAGGATTTGAGAAGCTACTGAAAATATTGAAGAAGAAGCTTCCAAAGGATAACGAATTGCCCAACAGTACATACGCAGCAAAGAAGGTTGTATGCCCTCTAGGATTGGAGGTGCAGAAGATACATGCATGCCCTATTGACTACATCCTCTACCGCAGTGCGTACAAGGATCTGAACGCATGCTCGGTATGCGGTGCATTACGGTATAAGATCAGACGAGATGACCCTGGTGATGTTGACGGCGAGACCCCAGGAAGAGGGTTCCTGCGAAGGTGATGTGGTATGCTCCTATAATACCACGGTTGAAACGTCTGTTCAGAAACGGAGAGCATGCCAAGTTGATGCGATGGCACAGTGAGGACCATAAGAAAGACGGGAAGTTGAGAGCACCCAGTGACAGGTCGCAATGGAGAAAAATCGAGAGAAAGTACTGGGATGAGTTTGCAAGTGACCCAAGGAACGTATGGTTTGCTTTAAGCACGGATGACATTAATCCTTTCGGGGAGCAGAGCAGCAATCACAGCACCTGGCCCGTGACTCTATGTATGTATAACCTTCCTCCTTGGATGTGCATGAAGCGGAAGTTCATTATGATGCCAGTTCTCATCCAAGGCCCTAAGCAACCCGGCAACGACATTGATGTGTACCTAAGGCCATTAGTTGAAGAAATTTTACAGCTGTGGAATGGAAATGGTGTACGTACGTGGGATGAGCACAAACAAGAGGAATTTGACCTAAAGGTGTTGCTGTTCGTGACCATCAACGATTGGACTGCTCTCAATAACCTTTCAGGACAGACAAACAAGGGATACCACGCATGCACACACTGTTTACTTGACACCGATAGTATATACCTGGGAAGCTGCAAGAAGAATGTGTACCTGTGCCATCGTCGATTTCTTCCGACCAACCATCAATGTCGAAAGAAAGGCAAGCATTTCAAAGGCAAGGTAGATCACCGGAAGAAGCCCGCCACGCGTACCGGTGATCACGTACTTTCTATGGTCAATGATTTACACGTAATCTTTGGAAAGGTCCCGACGCACTAGCTGTTCCGAATGACGCTGAGGGACACGCACCCATGTGGAAGAAGAAATCTATATTTTGGGACCTACCCTACTGGAAAGACCTAGAGGTCCGCTCTACAATCGACGTGATGCACGTGACGAAGAACCTTTGCGTGAACCTGCTAGGCTTCTTAGGCGTGTATGGAAAGACAGAAGATACACCTCAGGCACGGGAGGACCTGCAACGTTTGCACGAAAAAGACGGCATGCCTCCGAAGCAGTATGAAGGTCCTGCCAGCTACGCTCTTACGAAAGAAGAGAAAGAAATCTTCTTTGAATGCCTGCTCAAGATGAAGGTTCCGACCGGCTTTCGTCGAATATAAAGGAATAATAAATATGCGGAGAAAAAGTTCCGAACCTAAAGTCTCATGACTGCCACGTGATTATGACGCAATCGCTTCCGGTTGCATTGAGGGGGCTTCTACCGGAAAACATCCGATTAGCCATTGTGAAGCTATGTGCATTCCTCAATGCAATCTCTGAGAAGGTGATCGATCCAGAAATCATACCAAGACTAAGGAGTGATGTGGCGCAATGTCTTGTCAGTTTCGATCTGGTGTTCCCACCATCCTTCTTCAATATCATGACGCACGTCCTAGTTCATCTAGTCGATGAGATTGTCATTCTGGGGCCCGTATTTCTACACAATATGTTCCCCTTTGAGAGGTTCATGGAGTCCTAAAGAAATATGTCTCAGAATCGCTTAGGCCGAAGGAAGCATCTCCATGGGCCATCAAACGGAGGATGTCATCGGGTTTTGTGTTGACTTCATTCCTGGCCTTAAGAAGATAGGTCTCCCTAAATCGCGGTATGAGGGGAGACTGACTGGAAATGGCACGCTTGGAAGGGACTCAATAATATGCAGGGACAGATATTCTTGGTCTCAAGAACACTACACAGTTCTACAAAACTCTACCTTGGTGAACACAAGAATAGTCTGCGCTCCAAACACCCGGAGCAGTGCGACGACTGGATTACATGTGAACACATCAGGACTTTCAGCAGTTGGTTGGAAACACATCTCAGAGGTGACAACACTGTTTTTGATGGGTTGTACTTGTTGTCCAGGGGACCATCTTTGACTGTATTGATTTACAAAGGATACGAGATAAATGGGAATACATTTTACACGATTGACCAAGATCAAAAGAGCACCAACCAAAACAACGGTGTCCGCTTTGATGCAACAACCGAGAGGGGAAAGGACACATATTATGGTTACATAGTGGACATATGGGAACTAGACTACGGACATGATTTTAAGGTCCCTTTGTTTAAGCGCAAATGGGTCAATCTGTCAGGAGGCGGGGTACATGTAGACCCACAGTACGGAATGACAACAGTGGATCTGAAAAATCTTGGGTACACTGACGAACCGTTCGTCCTAGCCAATGATGTGGCACAGGTTATCTATGTGAAGGACATCTCTACGCATCGAGAAAAGAAAAGATAAGGAAGGAATACATCATACGATGAGCCAAAGCGCCACATAGTTCTTTCAGGAAAAAGGGACATCATGGGAGTGGAGGGCAAGACAGACATGTCTGAAGATTATGAAAATTTTCATGAAATTCCTCCCTTCAAAGTCAAGGCTGACCCAAGCATCCTTATAAACGATGAAGATTATTCATGGTTACGGTGCAATAAGCAAATGACACAAGCGAAGAAAAAGTGAAGACTTTCTTCCGCAACTATTATGATGATACCATGCCAACTTTGTAACACACGAGTATGATACCATTGTCCGTTTTGTACATGCACATGCTATGTGGGTGAAATTATGATACCATGCCAACTTTCAACTTTTTCAGAGTTCATTTGAAATGCTTTAATGTCTTATGGTTCGGCCCTCGTAATACCATTAATCCCGGTTCGCTCCTTGTCAACTATGTTCTCACCAAGAACACTCTCAAGAGAGCAGCCACGTGGGCCATTGGTCCCGGTTCGTCGGACCTTTTGGTCCCGGTTCCACGACGAACCAGGACCAACGCGCCCGCCTCGCCCATGACCATTATTCGGTTTGTGCCACAAACCGGGACTAAAGGGTTGGTCCTTGTTGCGCTCAGAGTTTAGTCCCACCTCGCCAACCGAAGGGCGCTCACACCGGTTTATAAGCCAGTCCCTCTCTTCCTTGTTGAGCTGCTCTCAAAGTGAAAATAGATGCCCCTATATAGTGAATTTGACCTAAATTCATAGTGAATTTCTCTGAAATTCATAGAAATTTATTATGAATTTAGGTTGAATTTTCTCTATAGGCGCATCTATGTTCATTTTTTTAGTAAAGTTAATCACAAACTTGTGGTTCACACAAATTTCAAAGAATTCAAATTTTAACTATTCAAATTTGAAAACTAATTGCACTAACAGAAATTTATAATTTTTCTAAAACTAATGGCATTAACAGAAAGTTTATAATTTTGCTGACATAAAAGCAAAAAGAATTAAAAATAAAGCAAAAAACAAGAGAAAATAAATAATGCAGAAAAAAAAAAACTGGAAAAAAATAAAAATAGCAACAATAAGTATTTTGTTGTAAGTAGAAACACAATAAAATAAATAAAGCAACAAAGAAAACAAAAAAAAGAAAAAGTGTTTTCAAATTTGAAAACTAATGGCACTAACAGAAAGTTTATAATTTTCTAAAACTAAAAGCAAAAAAATTAAAAATAAAGCAAAAATAAAAATAAAATAAATAATGCAGAAAACAAAACAAAAAACTAGAAAAAATAAAAATAGCAACAATAAGTATTTTGTTGTAAGTAGAAACAAAATAAAATAAATAAAGCAAGAAAGAAAAAAAAAAAGCGTTTTCAAATTTGAAAACTAATGACACTAACAGAAAGTTTATAATTTTTCTAAAACTAAAAGCAAAAAATAATTAAAAAATAAAGCAAAAAACAAAAGAAAAAATAATTCAGAAAACAAAACAAAAAAACTGGAAAAAAAAATAAGAATAGCAACAATAAGTAAAGAAAACAAAAAAACAAAAAAAGTGCCTCCTACTGAGCCCCCACGGCCTGAATACGACTAGAAACCCTACCATGGGCCAGGATTCAGGCCCGCAGGAGGCCCAGTAAGCCCACAGGCAGATAAGTGACTTTAGGCCCGTAAGCCTGCATTTGAGAGGAGCTCGAAGTGGTCAGCGCAGCAGCGCTTATAAACCACTGTCAAGCCCTCTCGGCTAGCGAGGTGGGACTAAACATCCCACCGCACCGCGCCGGTTCCAGCACAAGGTCTTTGGTCCCGGTTGGTGCACACCAACCGGGACTAAAGGGGTGCATTGGTACCGGTTCATGGCACAAACCGGGACCAATGGCCCCCTTTAGTCCCGGTTCGTGCCACCAACCGGGACCAAAGGCCTCTTTTCAACAGCCCCGACGTCGCCGTCGCCTCCCTAACCGCCCGAGGTCGCCGTCGCCGCCGCCGCCGTCGCCGTGCCCTCGCCCGCCGCCGCCGTCGCCGCCGCCCAGCCCCACGCGTCGTGCCGCCCGCCCGTCGTCGCCATCGCCATGCCCGCCCCTCCCTCGCCGGCCGTCGCCGTCCTCGCCACCGAACGCGCCCCTGCCCCATTGCCGTCCTCGCCACCGAACGCCCCTGCCCCATTGCCGTCCTCGCCGCCGAACCGCGCCCCTGCCCCTCCGTTGGTCCGACCAGCGCCCTCCCCTGTTTTTTTATATTACATGCTTGTTTTTTCAGATTATATATATATATATATATATATATATATATATATATATATATATATATATATGTATGTATGTATATATATATACGTGAGTATATGTATTGTGTATATTGCTTCTTTTCAGCTTTTTTTTCATATATATGATGATTTGTATTTTGCTTTTTATAAAAATGTATATATGTTTGTATGTTCTCTGTGTATATATGTTCATATATGCAAAAGTTTGATTTATATATTTAGAAAAGGATTATCTATATATGTTCTTTGATTTAGTACATTTTAGGTTAGTTTCATTTTTAGAAAAGTTTCATATATTTAGGAGAGGAAAAAGGAAAATAAGAAGAGGAAAAAGGAGAAGAAGAGGAGAGGAAGAAAAGGAAGAGGAGAAGAAGAGGAGAGGAAGAAAAGGAAGAGGAGAAGAAGAAAGGAATAGAGGAGAAGAAGAAAAAATAGAAAACCATTTCTTATTCCTTTCTTCTTATGTTTTATGTTTTATCGGGTCTGTCGTCGTCCATATACCCCTCCCGATAACTTCAACACGAGGGGGGGGGGGTCGATATACCCCCTCCCCGATAATATTATTTTCCCATGTACGTATGTCGTGTCGATATAAATTCCCGATAACTTCAACACGTGGGGGGGGGGGGTCGATATACCCCCTCCCGATAACTTCAACACGAGGGGGGTCGATATACCCCCTCCCGATAACTTCAACACATGGGGGGGGGTCGATATACCCCCTCCCCGTTACTATTATTTTCCCATGTACGTATGTCTTCGTTGTCGATATAAACCCCTCCCCGTTACTTTAATTTTTTATTGTTCCATGCCAATATTATTCACTTTCATATACTTTTTGGCAACTTTTTATATTATTTTTGGGACTAACATATTGATCCAGTGCCCAGTGCCAGTTCTTATCTGTTGCATGTTTTTGGTTTCGCAGAATATCCATATCAAACGGAGTCCAAGCGGGATAAAAACGGACGGAGCTTATTTTTGGAAAATATGGAATGGAAGGAAAATCAACGCGAACCAGGAGGCGGTCACGAGGCAGGGGGGCGCGCCTGCCCCCCTGGGCGCGCCCCCTACCCTCGTGAGCCCACCGTAAGGCGGTTGATGCCCTTGTTTTGCCGCAAGAAAGCTAATATTCGGAAAAAAATCACGGCGAAGGTTTCAAGCAAATCGGAGTTACGGATCTCCATATATACACGAAACGGTGAAACAGAGCGTAAGCACGCAGAAACAGAGAGATAGATCCAATCTCGGAGGGTCTCGCCCTCCCAAGCCATGGGAGCCAAGGATCGAGGGGAAACCCTTCTCCCATCTAGGGAGGAGGTCAAGGAAGAAGAAGAAGAAGGGGGGCTCTCCCCTTGCTTCAGTGGTGGCGCCGAGCTGCTGGGGCCATCATCATCACCGCGATCTTCACCAACACCGCCATCATCTTCACCAACATCTCCATCACCTTCCCCCTTCTATATTCAGCGGTCCACTCTCCCGCAACCCGCTGTACCCTCTACTTGAACATGGTGCTTTATGCTTCATATTATTTTCCGATGACGTGTTGCCATCCTATGATGTCTGAATAGATTTTCGTTGTCCTACTGGTGATTGAGGAATTGCTATGATTGATTTAATTTGCTTGTGGTTATGTTGCTGTCCTTTGGTGCCCATCATATGAGTGCACGCGTGGATCACACCATAGGGTTAGTTGTATGTTGATAGGACTATGTATTGGAGAGCAAGAGTGACAGAAGCTTCAACCTAGCATAGAAATTGATGCATACGGGATTGAAGGGGGACCAGTATATCTTAGTGCTATGGTTTGGTTTTACCTTAATGAACATTAGTAGTTGCGGATGCTTGCTAATAGTTCCAATCATAAGTGCATAGAATTCCAAGTAAGGGATGACATGCTAGCAGTGGCCTTCCCACATAATCTTTGCTATCGGTCTAGTAAAGTAGTCAATTGCTTGAGGGACAATTTCGCCACACCTACCATCACTTTTCCACACTCACCATATTTAATTTAGTTGTGTCTTTATCTAAACAGCTCCTAGTTTTATTTTCGTGCTCTTTACTTTCTTGCAAGCTTACCCGAAAGCACCTACAAAGTACTTCTAGTTTTATACTTGTTCTAGGTAAAGCGAACGTTAAGCGTGCGTAGAGTTGTATCGGTGGTCGATAGAACTTTAGGGAATATTTGTTCTACCTTTAGCTCCTCGTTGGGTTCGACACTCTTACTTATCGAAAACTGTTGCGATCCCCTATACTTGTGGGTTATCAAGAGCTTTTTCTGGCGCCATTGCCGGGGAGCAATAGTGCGGGTGAATATTCTCGTGTGTGCTTGTTTGCTTTATCACTAAGTAATTTTTATTTTCTGTTCTTAGTTGTTTTCTATCTTTAGTTATGGGTAGGAAACGCAAAATACAAAAAAAATAGTTGTACCTACTGCTCCAATGGTTGAAGAACCACTCAAAATCTATCACACCACTGAAGCTTTTTACTTGGATCATCTTCGATCCCTTTGTGCTCGTGCTGAAACCCCAACTAGCTTAGTTGAGGGCAAATATTTAGATGATCATGCTTGTTATGTGCGACACCGTATATCTGAAAAAGGGAAACTATTATGGCATCAAATTCAACGTTTGCAATGCTATGCTTGGAATTTATGCTATTATTATGATTTTACTTGTTGTTCTGAAAACCCTAAGAAACACCTTCCCTACCAATGTGAGTTTATTGATAATGGAATCTTATCCTCGTATGCTAAGGGTGTTTATAGTTACTATGATGTTCAACAAATTGAAGAATTTGTTGCTTTTAAGGGTGCTTACGAAATTGCTTCTTTGATTGAAAAGTATGGTGCTACTCTTTACGAATCTGAAAATTTTGCCATACTTAAATATTTCTATTATAATTACTAGTCATCAACCCGTGCCACTGCACGGGCTAGTAATTTAAAAATGAAGAACATACATTATTATAGGCTCTCAGTAACATTTGTCCTATTATTTTTCTAAGCCGGAGAAGATTATACGTAGTTGTAGCCTCTCTGTTTTTTACCTATATAATAGTTTAGTCATATTCCACGTCAAAAAAGTCTGTTCCAACATTTAATTTAAGATTAGACTTATTACTGCTCCATACATCACATTTATCTTGTGACATCTATTATAGAAATACCTTTCGTTTATACAAATAGCTCAAAATGTAAGGGATAGATCGCATTGACAAATAATAATTATTTGAGTCTTTGATTTAATTTCCTTCTCATTTCGTGAGATTCCATGTTTTCAATTAATAAGGAAAATCCATCTATTATTTCTAAAATGGATAATGGGCTATTTAATTCATGTCATATAATTTGAAGATTCTCAAAATAAAATAAATAACATACAGTACTATGTGATATCACCTTCTCACAGATGATTCTTTCTAAATAAATAAATATTACCTTCGGGGTAATTTGTATGACTCGTGACCATTCTTGACTCTCTTGCCAATCAAAAAAGGTTTTGTTCGTGTGCAAGTAGTTCAAGAATAAATTTTTTTATAGTATAATCTAGATCTTATTATATATGGAAATTAATTTTTAATTCGGGGCATATGTATTACTTCCATAGGTCGATGCCACTGGAATATTGTTTCTCTAGCTCTTGTCATGTCCTCTCAAGGTTGTCTTAGCAAGGGAAATGGTTATTGGACCAACAGATCAACACAATGTGATATTATCATTAGTTTGCATGTTTAAGCTACCTTAATTTTTATGGTGTAAATATCATGTTTGCCTAGTCCAATGGTCAAACTGATTTTTAGATGATTTGGCATAATGCTATGAATCAGCTTTTTGTTTTTTAATGATGTTTCATACCTGGAGATCTATGTGTATTGAATCACTGAGGATCGTCAACTCATACACTTTACAAATAATACGACCGGAATTGAAAATTGTCGATTGTGGTGTATAGGAATATAGATATGATCATGTGGTAAGACTTAGTTTTTTTTGTGGGAAGTGCCTTAGGTATTAACTACCAATATTTTGAGGATATTCGGCTCGTACGCTTTCTTACTGTTTAGGTGTATTTCTCTTGACTATCTCTGCATCACTAAAATTGTACTCAAGGTTATTGTCACGCATCACATGATCAAACTGTTGTGATAGACAAACCCGGTGCACCATAGTAACAGGTATTTGTTCCTGCAGTGAGTCCTTGAAGGTAGTTAAAACTGAATTTCTGAATACCATTGGTATGCATAAATGTATTTTAAAACAGAACAGTTTGCACTACCGATTAAATTTATGAGAAGTATGATGTTTACCTAAAAGGTGGTCAGCAAGTCGTACTTCTCTCCACCTTATCCTGAACATCTGCAACTTCTCCGGTACATGATTATACATTAAATCTTAATATGCATGCCGTGGTTAATAGTTCTCTGGAATACTTTGCACGTCGACATAAGCTAAATTTCCATATATGTAGCTAATTGTTTTATAAACAAATAATTGGACCAGATATGTACCGAGGTCTTACCTTGTGGCATTTTCTACACCATTATTGGTCCTTTATCATTCTCAAGTTCCCATCAACATAATGCCCATACTTACTGAACCTATTGATTTTTTCTTGTCTTGAGTCTAGGAAACTGCAAGTTGATTCAATTTGAAAATTTTCATTCAGATGCACATAAAAAGGTCCACAATAGTGTTGTGCCTTCATCGATCCATGCAAAATCATAAAATACCATGATATCAACAATGAATGTACCCATAAATTCCATGCAGGAACAGGCTATGCTGGTTCGAATGATGATCCAAATAACATTTAAACTCATGGAGTGTGTGTCCAGCTCATCAATCCATCGAGATAACCAGGCTTTGATGAATTATTAATAGACATGCTTCCGATGCCAGCTTGTGCACCCACGACAGATGCATTCCAGCAGTCGTTCTCTCGCATGCGGCATGCGGCATATGCCCGCTCGAGGCAGATGTGCGGACCGGCCGGCGAGCCCGTGGTCTGAGAAGGTGAAGCGGTGTTGTGCACTCCGGTTGGAGGCCATCCACGACGCACGTCCGCAGGTTCGCACCATTGCCGTTCAGTCCGACGCCCCATGTCGTACAGCCGCCGCGGAGAGCTAGCGATGGGAGAGGCCGGCATGTAGTTCAGTGTGGAGGCTATCCAATCCAGGGAGCACGCCCGCGTCATGGCTGGCTGCTTTCGTGGGTTGCATGTGCTTGCTTCCGATGCAGCGGGCTAGGCCGGGTCTCTCTCCACCTTGTACCACGGAGGTAGATCACCAAAACAATAGGAGACATGCGTTAAGGTCGCATGGTTTCTGCTTCCTAGATTCATCATGTCCCGTTTATAGCCACAAGTATCTCCATCAGTTTTATTTAAATTTGATATAACCGTTTGTGGACATGAATATCTCCGCCACTTTTATTTATTGTTGACATAATATCTCCATCATATTGAGCGGACAGAAGTGTCCAAGGAGAGGACGACTCATGCTGGGAAAAAAACAGGAGATCGTAGATATGCTATTTCATCCTACGGTTACAAATAGATCATAACTTGATCAGATCGTCAAGAACTTTCAACATCAAGGAAGAAAAATATTGATTGTTTTTTTTTCTGATGTTAATTATGTGCAGGTTGGGTCATGTTTACGTACATATTGTTTCTTTTTTTGCCACGGGTGTAACATAAATCGGACGGTTAAGATAGATCAGTTACATAGATCGGATGACTAAGAATGATTAACATATTTTTGATGATGTGGATTAACATCAAGCTTCGTATGATGCCTCCAATTAGTAAATATAAGATGCTTCTAATCCTTATGTTAAACCATATATTGAGAACTACTCCGCTGTCCATGAAGTGACTAATATTTTGCAGGAAGCTATGGAAGAAGAAATTGATGAAACTGTGAGCTCATTGGATGAAAAAGATGATGAGGAGAGCGAAGAACAAAAGGAGGAAGAGTGGAATAGCTACCCGTGCCCACCTTCTAATGAGAGTAACCCTCCAACTCATACATTGTTTAATTCCCCTTCGTGCTTACCGAAGGATGATTGTTATGATGACTGTTATGATCCCTATGATTCTTTTGAAATATCCCTTTTTGATGATGCTTGCTATGCTTGTGCCCAAGATGCCAATATGAATTATGCTTATGGAGATGAACTTGCTATAGTTCCTTGTGTTATGAATGAAATTGTTGTTATTGCACCCATGCATGATAGTCCTATTATCTTTTTGAATTCTCCAAACTACACTATATTGGAGAAGTTTGCACTTATTAAGGATTATATTGATGGGTTGCCTTTTACTACTACACATGATGATTTTGATAGATATAATATGCATGTTCTTGCTACTCCTACTTGCAATTATTATGAGAGAGGAACTATATCTCCACCTCTCTATGTTTACCATACGATAAAATTGCAAGAAACTGTTTATACTATGCATTGGCCTTTACTATGTGTGCATGAATTGTTCTTTTATGACATGTCGATGCATAGGAAGAGAGTTAGACTTCGTCATTACATGATTTATGTTACTTTGTGCTCACTACTAAATTACAAATCATTGTTAATTAAAATTGGCTTTGATATACCTTGGGATCCGGGTGGATTCACTACTTGAGCACTATATGTCTAGCTTAATGGCTTTGAAGAAAGCGCTGCCAGGGGGACAACCCGGAAGTTTTAGAGAGTCGTCCATTTCTGTTGAGTGCTTTTATATAGTTTAAAAACAACAAAAATAAAGAGGGTAACCCAAAACTTTTTCAAAAAGAAAAGTGAAAGTGAGAGAGACGAGCATTGTGAAAGTGGGGGACGTCCTTGAACTTTGTTCATGGCCATGGGAACTTTGTGAATCTTAATTACAGAAACTTTTCAATAAAAATAATTATCCCCTTGTACAATTCCATTGTATTATAAAAATAATGTGCCAAGGTTTGCCTTTAGGATGTTTACGATGCTTGTTGGTTTGTATGGTGCAGGACAGAAACTTTGGCTGTAGTGCGCGATTTTTAGTTTTTAGCTGGGACGTCAAATGGTTCTGATTCTTTTTGCATTGTCTTGCAGTACAAATTTTTTATTTTTCCTAATTTTGGCAGAATTGTTCAAGTATCATAAGTATGGTGAATTTTCAGATTGCTACAGACTGTTCTGTTTTAGACAGATTCTGTTTTTGATGCATAGTTTGCTTGTTTTGATGAAACTATCAATTTATATCAGTGGGTTAAGCCATGAAACAGTTATATTACAGTAGACACAATGCAAAAATAAAATATGAATTGGTTTGCAACAGTACTTAGAGTGGTGATTTGCTTTATTATACTAACGGATCTTACCGAGTTTTCTGTTGAAATTTTGTGTTGATGTAGTGTCTAATCGAGGATGTTTCGATGTGAGAAGAAGGAAGAGAGGCAAGATCTCAAGCTTGGGGATGCCCGAGGCACCCCAAGTAAATATTCAAGGAGACTCAAGCGTCTAAGCTTGGGGATGCTGGGAAGGCATCCCCTCTTTCTTCAACAAATATCGGTATGTTTTCGGATTCGTTTCGTTCATGCGATATGTGCAAGTCTTGGAGCGTCTTTTGCAATTAGGTTTTTATTTTTATTTTTTGCACCATTCTTGTATGAGATAGTCCTTGGTTGATTTATAGAATTCTCATTGCACTTCACTTAAATCTTTTGGGCATGGCTTTATAGAATGCTTCATGTGCTTCACTTATATCATTTGAAGCTTGGATTGCCTGTTTCTCTTTTCATAGACAACCGTCATTTGTAGAATGCTCTTTTGCTTCACTTATATTTGTTAGAGCATGGGCATATCTTTTGTAGAAATAATTAAACTCTCTTGCTTCACTTATATCTATTTAAAGAGATGACAGGAACTGGTCATTCACATGGTTAGTCTAAAATCCTACGTAAACTTGTAGATCGCTGAATATAATATGTTTGATTCCTTGCAATAGTTTTGCGATATAAAGATGGTGATATTAGAGTCATGCTAGTTGAGTAATTGTGAAATTGAGAAATACTTGTGTTGAGGTTTGCAAGTCCCGTAGCATGCACGTATGGTGAACCGTTATGTAATGAAGTCGGAGCATGAGGTGTTTATTGATTGCCTTCCTTATGAGTGGCGGTCGGGGACGAGCGATGGTCTTTTCCTACCAATCTATCCCCCTAGGAGCATGCGCGTAGTACTTTGTTTTGATGACTAATAGATTTTTGCAATAAGTATGTGAGTTCTTTATGACTAATGCTGAGTCCATGGATTATACGCACTCTCACCCTTCCATCATTGCTAGCCTCTTGATGCGTGCATTGCCCTTTCTCACCTCGAGAGTTGGTGCAAACTTCGCCGGTGCATCCAAACCCCGTGATACGATACGCTCTGTCACACATAAGCCTCATTATATCTTCCTCAAAACAGCCACCATACCTACCTATCATGGCATTTCCATAGCCATTCCGAGATATATTGCCATGCAACTTCCATCATCATCATACACATGGCTTGAGCATTTATTGTCATATTGCTTTGCATGACCGTAAGATAGCTAGCATGATGTTTTCATGGCTTGTCCATTTTTTTTATGTCATTGCTACGCTAGATCATTGCACATCCCGGTACACCGCCGGAGGCATTCATATAGTGTCATATCTTTGTTCTAGATATCGAGTTGTAATATTGAGTTGTAAGTAAATAAAAGTGTGATGATCATCATTATTAGAACACTGTCCCAGTGAGGAAAGGATGATGGAGATTATGATTCCCCCACAAGTCGGGATGAGACTCCGGATGAAAAAAAAGAGAAAGGCCAAAAAAAAGGAGAAGGCCCAAAAAAATGAGAGAAAAAGAGAGAAGGGGCAATGTTACTATCCTTTTTCCACACTTGTGCTTCAAAGTAGCACCATGTTCTTCATATATATTGTCTCCTATGTTATCACTTTCATATACTAGTGGGAATTTTCATTATAGAACTTGGCTTGTATATTCCAACGATGGGCTTCCTCAAATTCCCTAGGTCTTCATGAGCAAGCAAGTTGGATGCACACCCACTTAGTTTCAGTTTGAGATTTCATACACTTATAGCTCTAGTGCATCCGTTGCATGGCAATCCCTACTCCTCGCATTGACATCAATTGATGGGCATCTCCTTAGCCCGTTGATTAGCCGCGTCGATGTGAGACTTTCTCCTTTTTTGTCTTCTCCACATAACCTCCATCATTATATTCTATTCCACCTATAGTGCCATATCCATGGCTCACGCTCATGTATTGCGTGAAAGTTGAAAACGTTTGAGAACGTCAAAAGTATGAAACAATTTCTTGGCTTGTCAACGGGGTTGTGCATGATGTGAATATTTTGTGTGGTGAAGATGGAGCATAGCCAGACTATATGATTTTGTAGGGATGGGCTTTCTTTGGCTATGCTATTTCTATAAGACATAATTGCTTGGTTGGTATGCTTGAAGCATTGTTGTTTTTATGTCAAAGGATAGACTATTGCTTTGAATCACTCGTGTCTTAATATTCATGCCATCATTAGACATATGATCAAGATTATGCTAGGTAGCATTCCACATCAAAAATTATCTTTTTTATCATTTACCAACTCGAGGACGAGCAGGAATTAAGCTTGGGGATGCTGATACGTCTCCGTCGTATCTATAATTTTTTATTTTTCCATGCCAATATTATTCACTTTCATATACTTTTTGGCAACTTTTTATATTATTTTTGGGACTAACATATTGATCCGATTGCCAGTGCAGTTCACATCTGTTGCATGTTTTTGGTTTCGCAGAATATCCATATCAAACGGAGTCCAAATGGGATAAAAACGGACGGAGCTTATTTTTGGAAAATATGGAAAATTTGGAAGGAAAATCAACGCGAACCAGTGCCCGAGGTGGTCATGGGCAGGGGGGCGCGCCTGCCTCCCCCTGGGCGCGCCCCCTACCCTCGTCAGCCCACTGTAAGGCGGTTGATGCTCTTCTTTTGCCGCAAGAAAGCTAATATTCGGAAAAAAAATCACGGCGAAGGTTCCAGGCCAATCGGAGTTACGGATCTCCATATATACACGAAACGGTGAAACAGAGCCAGAACAAAACGCAGAAACAGAGAGATACGGAGGGCTCTCGCCCTCCCAAGCCATGGGAGCCAAGGACCGGGGGAAACCCTTCTCCCATCTAGGAGGAGGTCAAGGAAGAAGAAGAAGAAGAAGGGGGGCCCTCTCCCCCTTGCTTCCGGTGGCGCCAGAGCGCTACCGGGGGCCATCATCATCACCGCGATCTTCACCAACACCACCATCATCTTCACCAACATCTCCATCACCTTCCCCCTTCTATATTCAGCGGTCCACTCTCCCGCAACCCGCTGTACCCTCTACTTGAACATGGTGCTTTATGCTTCATATTATTTTCCGATGATGTGGTGCCATCCTATGATGTCTGAGTAGATTTTCGTTGTCCTACCGGTGGTTGATGAATTGCTGTGATTGATTTAATTTGCTTGTGGTTATGTTGCTGTCCTTTGGTGCCCATCATATGAGCGCGCGCGTGGATCACACTATAGGGTTAGTTGTATGTTGATAGGACTATGTATTGGAGGGCAAGAGTGACAAAAGCTTCAACCTAGCATAGAAATTGATGCATACGGGATTGAAGGGGGACCAATATATCTTAATGCTATGGTTGGGTTTTACCTTAATGAACATTAGTAGTTACGGATGCTTGCTAATAGTTCCAATCATAAGTGCATAGAATTCCAAGTAAGGGATGACATGCTAGCAGTGGCCTCTCCCACATAATCTTTGCTATCGGTCTAGTAATGTAGTCAATTGCTTAAGGGACAATTTCCACACCTACCATCACTTTTCCACACTCGCCATATTTACTTTAGTTGTGTCTTTATCTAAACAGCCCCTAGTTTTATTTTCGTGCTCTTTAATTTCTTGCAAGCTTACCCGAAAGCACCTACAAAGTACTTCTAGTTTTATACTTGTTCTAGGTAAAGTGAACGTTAAGCGTGCGTAGAGTTGTATCGGTGGTCGATAGAACTTTAGGGAATATTTGTTCTACCTTTAGCTCCCCGTTGGGTTCGACACTCTTACTTATTGAAAACTGTTGCGATCCCCTATACTTGTGGGTTATCAACCCCCTCCCGATAACTTCAACACGTGGGGGGGGGGGGTCGATATACCCCCTCCCCGATAATATTATTTTACCATGTACGTATGTCGTCGTTGTCGATATAAACCCCTCCCGATAACTTCAACACGTGGGGGGGTCGATATACCCCCTCCCGATAACTTCAACACGTGGGGGGGGGGTCAATATACCCCCTCCCCGATAACATTATTTTCCCGTGTATGTATCTCGTCGTTGTTGATTTTACCCCCTTGAAGCGTTGTCAAGGCCACCCCAAACCCTAGAGAAGCAGCGTCGAGGCCACTAATTAATATGATTCCTTACTGTGATTAGCTAGCTAGTTCTATGTTTGCCACTAATATATCCATCTGTCATGTTTGAATAATAATTTCCATGTTGTAAATATTTGTAGAAACTATGGACACCCCCCGAGACGAAGCAACATAAGTGGTGTTGGGGGACATAATCGCACAAGGAAGTGATGCCGCCTTCTCGTTTCTGAATGACACCGATGGTCTGGAAGGACAGGGTGAAGAAGCGGGCTATGATTATGATGGCTCCTTTGACCCAATGCCGGTGCAAGAAGGAGACCGTGAGGACGGCTCCGGTGACCCAATGACGGTGCAAGAAGGAGATCATGATGACGGCTCCAGTGACCGAACCGAGTCTGGCCAGGTATATATATTAGTTAAGCCTGTGCTGACTAGCTAATTGATGCATTCATTGTTTTGGTATATGTACACATATTAATTAACTCTCGTCTTTCTTCTTTTTCTAGACCTCGGATCGAGCACAACCCGGTAAGGAAGCGAGGCCGAAGAAAAAGTTGAGCTCGGATGAAAGGTTTGAGATCACAGCAATCGCGCGTGACGGCGAACCGATTGAACCCATCCGGACAAAGAACGCATTTGCTGCTCAGTGTGGGGTTCTTGTTAGGGACAGGATCCCGATCAGCATCCACCAATGGTATAAGCCTAAGAACGAAGACCCTGAGGTTTCTTATGTCAATGATATGCAGAAAGATGATCTTTGGACTGAGCTGAAGGCAAATTTCACCCTACCGCCAGAGGAGGATCCGGAGAAGCCAGTTATAGAGCAATTAATCAAGTCTTTTGCTCTTAAGAAGATGGCAGACCTATTCAGGAGGTGGAGGAAAGAGCTGAAAAAGTTTGTCGACAAAGAAGAGACACCAGAATTCATCGGCAAATATGAGAAGATCAGAGATCACTGGCCCGCATTTGTGGCCCACAAGACATCGGAAAAGAGTAAGAAGATATCGGCGACAAACAAGAAAAATGCTGCGAAGAAGAAGTTTCACCATCGCACGGGGTCAGGTGGCTATCTCAAAGCCCGGCCTAAGTGGGCCAAGGCTGAGAATGATCTGCTTGATAAAGGGATCGAACCAGAGACAATGAACTGGCCAGACCGTTGCCGGACTTGGTTCTTTGGGGCTGGCGGAACCTTGGACCCTGTATCAGGGGAGTGCCGTTGGACGGACGAGCAACTGAAAATACCAGTCAAGAGGCTTCGGCACTATATCGATGCAGCACAGCAAGGGACGTTCGTTCTAGACAGGGAGAACGACGAGCTCACAATGGCCCTCGGGAATCCTGAGCACCCTGGACGGACACGAGGCACGCCAGGCTCCGTTCCGTGGAAGGTTGGTTTTTCGGACGCAGGCGGTTACAAATGCCAGGAGAGGAGGAAGAAAGTGCAGCGAGACCGAACTGCAGCGCTGCACGCAAGGCCAAGCGATAGAGGAACGAGAAGCAAATCGCAGCAAACGAACTGCCGAAGCTTCCCCCGAAGCTACCCCGCCATCTTAGCGGAGAAGCAGCGTGGCTTCCACCGAGCTGCTTCAGCCGGAGCATGTCTTGACGGCTCCCGCTAGGTACCCCGTGGATTTTATCACGGAGTCTCAAAATTGCCACCTTATGATGCAATGGCGGAACTTAAAAGTCAAGGCGGCTGTCAGCCAAGTTCGACTGAACCCGGCGCCACTTTTCACTGTCATCTGATTCCAGAAGGATATGCTAGGGTGACGGTGGACGAAATAACGGAGGGATTTGAGGACCTCCAGCTTGACCACCCTACCGGTGAAGGGGAGACTCGGCTGGGTTCTGCTCTGAAGACTTCATGCCTATGGCGGAAGGAGTTCATCAACCTTCCGAACTGGACGCCTCCTCCTCCTCCTCCGGCGAGTCAGGGCACTCTGCCTCTTCCACCACCTCCTCCTCCGGCGAGTGACGATCAGGGCACTCAGCCTCCTTCTCCGGCGCGTGGCGGCACTCTGCCTCCTTCTCCGCCTGCGCCGGCGCGCCCCAGCAGCCAGCAGCCTCCTCCTTCTCCGCCTCGCCAGCAAGGGCGGAAGAGACCCACCGCCGCCCCGGCTGCTCCAGCGTGTCGTAATCCTTCTCCTCTGCCTCGTAAGAAAGCACGAAAGAAGACAGCCGCAGCCACTCTGTCTGCTCCGCGTCTAGCAGTACAGCCAGAGGCGGGAGGCAATACAGATACGGTCCACCTCTGAAGCCTCTAGAGAAGTTACCGTACGAGAGGACCGAGGAGGGAAACAAGAAGATCGTGCGGACCGAAGTGGAGGACTTCTTTGAAGGGTTGAAAGCAAAGAGACATCCACCTCCGGAGGAGAAGGTGGATCCGATGAAAGCAAAGCGCACTATCGATGCCCTGAGGAAACCACCAAAGTCTCCGCCGAAAACCAACTATGAGCTCTTTACAGAAAAGGCATATCTCAAAGCGGAGCGGTCGGGAAGTACTGTCAGACATCAAAGGTCAAAAGAACGAGTAGCTGCGAAAAAAATTGCCCATCTCGGCGAACAAGCAAATCAATCGTGCCCCCCGCTCAATGTGTCTAGCGACATCGTCGCTAATGCTCCGGGGACGGTGCCCGGTTATAGCAATCTTGGAGATTACCTGCCTGACGATCAACTTCCTGATTTCATGGAGGTGGGCGAACACGATACTGAGTACGGGAAGCCTCTCGTCAAAGATGAAAATCTCTAACAACGATGATGCGAAGATTCCATAATTGGTACATGAAAACCTGCAGAGAGTCTGGGGGGACGAATACTTTGTATCTGAGAATTAAAGAGGAGCACGACCTCGTTGGAACTGATCCGTTGATTGTTCCATTTGAGGAGTTCTTCGAGTTCTTCAATCAAAAGGCCCTCGATAAATTAACGGTCTTTTGCTACTGTCTGTAAGTACTATTTTTGTCATTAAGTCTGTATATATAGCTCAGCTCTTTCATTGCATGTATTTATAATTAATTATCCTCACTATATTATGCAGATTGAAGATCGTCGAGTGCAGAAATCAAGAAATGTATGATATTGGGTTCATTAACACAAATATCATAGATGAAATTCAGGTTAAAAAGCACGCCCAAGAGGCCGAGGCCAACTTGCTACAATCGTTGATCAAAAATCAAAACAAAGATACCATACTCTTTCCTTACAACTTCAAGTGAGTGTTACTGTCGTGTGCATATTCGGTTTCCCTTATTACTCGAGGGAGGTTATAGTAATGTAATTGATGAGTTATGCATGCGTGCGCAGCTTCCACTATGTTCTTCTGGAGATTAAGCTTGAGTGGGGGCTAGTAACCGTCTTAGACTCGAGACGAAAAGATCCCGAAACCTATGCGGACATGACTAAAATGCTCAACAAGTAAGTTCAATCGATCATTATCGCACCATATCGGCAACTTTTTGTTCATTTCCTGATATCTCAAGTAATAATAATTATTTTTTTGTCTTGTAGGGTTTGGAAACAGTTCACCGCAGAAGCTCCGGGACTGCCGAAGGAGCTGCGATATACATACCCGAAAGTAAGTACTACTAGCTAGCTAGTTGCGCGCATCTACCGTTGATTCTATAGCTATTTTCATCAATGCCATTTATAATGCTTCGTTATCAGTTTGATTGACCTCTATTTCTCGTAAAGTGCTTGTAGCAGGAACAAGGGAATAATTACTATGGATACTACGTGTGTGAGTTCATCTACAACGCGACTTTGAAAAATAAGCGGGGCTACTCTAAAAGACAATATGAAGTGTGTAAGCAATAATATTCACAATTTCATTTTATTACACCATCATTTCTGTTGAGTTTCATTCATATATATGTATTAACCCCCTTCTTCAAATTAGACGTGGCAGATGCGGAATGAACTCCTACCACAAGATCGTGTTAAAGCAATTCAAGAGGAATTGGCGGGATTCTTTCTTGACAACGTCATCAATAAAGCCGGAGAATACCATGTGGAAGTTGATTTCAAATGCTAGGGGATTGTAAGAGATCTTACATATTGTATATGTATGTAGCCAGTAGCGTTGGATAGATAATACGAAAACTTGTTGTTCGACCAATCTCTCGGAGAAGGAGAGGTCGATCGATCACTTCTATCGGTATGCATGACGAACTTCTGTACTTAATGGTTTCCTTCATTTTCTTACTAGCTAGCGCGTCGAGGGCCTCTCTATGTATAGTACGTAGCGTCGACCAAGCACGGACATAAGAGAGGACACTTCTCTCTATTAATTAGCTAGCTAACACAATATATGAAACACCTAAATTAACCCCCAAAACCCCAACCCCCCTTCAAAAAAAACAAAACCCCAGCCTGAAATCTTGTGGCGTGGATGCCTATTGGTCCCGGTTGGTGCCACCAACCGGGACCAAAGGGCCTCCTGCTTGGGCTCGCCGCACCGGCCACGTGGAGGCCCATCTGTCCCTGTTCGTGTTTGAACCGGGTCTAAAGGTCCAGGGCATTAGTACCGACACTTTAGTCCCGGTTCAAAAATCGGGACAAATGGCCCTTACGAACCGGGACTATAGGTCCTTTTTCTACTAGTGTGGCATGGCACACGGATCGATGACGTGGCAGAGGGGCCTATGCCGACGGCTATGCCCTAGGCATACCTTTGCCATAGATAGTATAAAGCAAAATTAAAAATAAAACTAAATAAACATATGCCGACGGCACGACCATCGGCATAGCTGCGCACACGGATCGATGAAGTGGCAGAGGGGCATGGGCCAGGTCTATGACGACGGCTATGCCGTAGGCATACCTCTGCCATAGATATGCCAATGGCCGCCATTACCTCCCATCGGCGTAGATTCAACACCGTCAAACGGTCAGCGTTGACCGGGTAGGTGGGCCTGGGCTATGCCGACGGCCGCGCCTATGCCGACGGGCCCCGTAGGCATATCTCGAGCGGTCCCGACGGCCTTGTCTATGCCGACGGCCCCGTCGGCATAGATGGATGTATGCCGACGGCTTTTCTACGCCTACGGCCTGTCCTTGGCCGTCGGCATAGGTCCATCTATGCCGACGGGGGCCGTCGGCATAGATTTGGCCGTCGGCAACCCAAGTTTTTCTGGTAGTGAACGTGCGCGATGCCTGGAAATAGTGTTATGCTAGTGTACTACTGATTGACGAGCATCGCTCCATCCAACTTTGGTCTGATATTTTCTTTTCGAGTGGTACTTTCCTCTGATCTCAGTGAGAGAAAAAGTGCAGCTCTGCAAATACACTAGACAGCACATATATGTAAACTTGTTTTTCCTTTTCTTGTTTGGTTTTTTCCCTTTCCTGGCACCTGCATACGCGCAGGGGTTTGAATTAGGCACCTCCTGCTTTGGGACACTATGCTCTGCCTGGGTCTTTTCTTTTTAGCAGACCAATTTTACACTAGTTGTTGAGATAAAACTAGCATGTGAGATGCGCGAATGCAGAATTGTTTGCAACTGCAACTGCGCGGGGCAAATGCAGAATTGCTTATTTTTTTTCTTGAGGAAAGAAATGCACAATTAGATGAGCAGGCTATAACACTTGACGGAGTTTTTATTTTATTTTTTGAGGGGTATACATTTGATGGAGCGATGGAGGCCAAACCAGACAGGTCACCATGTTCCCAAGGAAAAATAAATATTAGTCTTTTTTTTTTAAATGGAGGCAAAAGCTTTGCCTCATCCATTAAATAAGAGAGAATAGAGTTTCTGACAAGCCACCAAAATACACAACATGCGGATTACTCGTGCGCAATAAAAGACCCTAGTCTCTTTGCTCCGGCAATGACCCAAAGGTTTGCCTCGGTGTGGATGACAGAAAGCAAGATTGGAGTTAGTGAGAAAAAATCTTATGACGTGAACCAAAGGATATCTCTTTTCCAACCCTAATAACAGGATTTGAGATACATGACATGACATATCATGTCGTACAAGTTTTCTATTGCTATGATATTCCTATCATATGAGCAAAAGGAGGCCTAAGGCATGTTAATGCCTATGATAGTAATTCTATATGAGGACCACACGTACTGCTATTCTTCGCACGGCACATGCTTAAGTTCTTCAACCACCACACAGATCCCTACATACAGAAGAGAAGCACACTCCCAGGAGTAGGCAGCAGCACCAGCACATCACTTTCATCGGTACATTCCATGCATGCATGGTCACTCACGGGACCATTTCCCTTGCGGATGTTTCCGGTTCGTTCTCGCCCACACCCGCCCGCTGGAATGATGTTATCAAAGAAGTATACATTGCTCCAATCAGGGCCATATTTTCTCGTTCAACAGTAGCTTTCGTGGCAGAGAACGAAACTAATCTTGCCGAGGGAAAAACACCAAAAGGAAGCAGCCATGGAACCACAACTGAAACCAGCAGCCAGCGGCACGCATTGCTCTCCGGCACATGCATGGCCTTCATTTGTTTGCTCAATGATTCGGCATGGAACCGCAAAGGCACACGGCTTCTTCTGCAGAATGCAAGTGCAAGTAATTCGGCAGAGCAAAGAGGTCCGGAGAGTGCTGGTGTTCTAGGAAAACGGTTGATGTGAACTGAGATCTTGCGCGAATAAACTTGGTGCTTTTTAAAAAACCATGTCATAATTGTTCAGAATATTCTGAATCCAGCAAGACCAAGCAAATGGAAGCGGAAAGGAGCAGAGAGAGACACGAGGGAACCAAGCACTTCGTCTCAGACATTAGCGCACCAAGAGGAAGATGCCGGCTGCGAGGCTGGCTTCTCACTCTCTTCATTCCTGTTAAAGCTAAACGTACAGGAGGCATGGGGCTTGCAGGGTTCATCATGATCTTCTCAGAATCCATTGAGGATGTTGTGGCTTTTGATTGCAAAGTGGAGCTGGAGCCACAAGACTTTGCATCAAAACTGCAATGTTCTCTGTATGTGGTTTCTTGACAAAGGTCAATCAGCATTCCTGAAAAGAACAGAACGGATGACATACTAGGACCAGACATATCACTAGTCAAGCTTGTGTCAAGAATGAATGGATTAATTAGGACATGAAAAAAATCATCTAGGTTAGGATTAAAACTTAACAGCATGTCATTTTTTTCTTTACTTGAGTTAATGGTGCTTAGCACATGTAGCTGTGGCACCACGACAGACAGGCAGAGAGATTTGCCACCCACTAGCAAGCATGACGTCGGGATGACCTGTGCTGGCCTAGATAATTGGTGACCACAAAACTGATTTCCTTTGTGCAGCATGTTAAAGTTTTCATGGAAGAATGATGCATATAGCTCTATTAGAAGTTTTTCTTGTTCTGAAGCAGGGAATCGTTGCTATCTGAGCGTCTGTCATGCAAGTGGTTTCCTTTCAGAAGCAGGTGCAAGGTGTACTAGGTGTGTGACCACATGCAATTACTATCATAATCAACGCTGGAAAGGACAGAAACCTATAGGGATTTTGAAGATAAGGTTTGGAATTCTCTCACTAGAGCGAGCTGAAGGCGCGCCGCCTTCATCGCCCCTCCCTCATCGAAGCGGGGCAAACCTTGTTGTAGTAGACAATCGAAAAATCGTCGTGCTAACGCCCCATAGGACCAGGATAGCAACCGCCGTTGATGAAGAGATGCGTACACTAGTAAAAAACAGGGCTTTGGTTGAAGCTCAATCTACACATTAGTCTCAGTTGCATTACGAACCGGGACTAATGTGAGCATTAGTCCCGGTTCACATTAGTCCCGGTTCGAGCGGCTAGTGTGTCGGGCAGGCATTAGTCCCGGTTCAAATGGGACCTTTAGTCCCGGTTGGAGACACCAACCGGGACTAAAAACATCGTGCTTTTAGTCGGTTGGTGTCTCAACCGACTAAAGATTAAACCTTTAGTCCCGGTTCGAGCCACCAACCGGGACTAAAGGGGTTGAGGCTTTAGTCCTGGTTGGCACCTTTAGTCCCGGTTGGAGCCACCAACCGGGACTAAAAGGGTTCTGAAATTTGTTTTTTGTTTCTTTGTTTTTAGTTTCTGTTTTGAATTGCTTATATCTTTTAGGATATTTGATGTTTTTGAGTGATTCTTTTTGCATTAGATTCAAAATTTTGTCTAGTTTCTGTTTATGCCATTAGTTTTCAAATTTGAATGATTTAGATACGAATTTGTTCAAATTTTCTTCAAACCCTAGATTGTGAATAATTTGAGTTTAAAAATAGTTTTTAATTTAATTCTTTTTGCTCCTAGTGACATGTTAGATTGTTGTCACAGTAAGATTTATTTGGTTATTTTAGAATAATTTAAATTAGGATTTTAATTAAAACAGTACTGTTTTGCTTATATAGTTGTTTTAGTCCTTTAATTGTTGTTTTCAATTATTTTTAGTTAGTTCTTTCTGTAGATTTTAACATGTTGTAGTATGCTTCTGTTAGACAACAGTAGATAAATTTTTATAATTAATTAATATTATTTTTGCTACTGTTTTGTATCAATATTTGTTTAGCCTTTAATAATAGTTGATAGAATTATTTTTGCTATATTAAAACGAATTCTTTTTGCCACTTTAATAGAACGTGACTCTGGCTTGGTTAATCTTAGTTGTGACTCTGGCTGGGACGGTGCTAGTAGATGTAGTCGACGGTAGGATTGGATGGACACCATCCCAGACTAAAGAGTATCTGCTATTTTCAAACTCTACCCCCCCCCCCCCCCATCGCCATTTCAGTTTTGAAAAAAACAAAAGAAACTGATAAAAACTTCAAAAATTAAAATCCTTCGAGATGTAGTTATGTTACTACATCTAGTAGTTAGGAAAATTAAAAAAACATAAATTTTGACATGTTTTGCAAAAAAAAGTGTTATGAAAAAGTAAAACGCCTATAACTTTTGCATACGGTGTCGAAAAAAAATATAATATATCAAAAATGTTCAGCACGAAAACGCGGTTCCGATTTCGACCGACGTAGGCCGTTTTGCAAATTTTTAGAATCCTCAAATTCTGAAAGATAAAAAATTATCCTCAAATTTAAGTTTTTTTGAATTTTTGGTCAAACTCTGGTCAAACTACTTATTCAAGAAATATTAGTGTTACTAAATAATTATTGTTTTTTAGAATAATAGTTTCAAACTCAAACGATGCTTCATGCTCAAGTTCAGCTCCTAAGGGTTAATAGGATTGACAACTTATTATTGTCAGGAAAACAACAAGTGCAGACTTGAAAACTAGGGGAATAGAACTCGGAAATTAAGCGTGCTTAGGCTGGGGTAGTGAGAGGATGGTGACCAGCCGGGAAGTTAGATGATTTGAAATGAGTGGTCCATACTTGAGCAGTGATGATGGGTGATTAGAGATTAAATTTTCAAATAATTCATAAATTTGAAATTGAAAAAAAACAATTTTTAAAAAAAATCAGAAAAACCAAATTTTAAAGGCCCGTTTTCTACTAGTGGTAGATCAGAAGGATCCAACCTGTAGACACATGAACACAAATGCACGAAAAACGGAACCACGTGGATCCATCAAAGACAAACGCCGACCGAATCCCACTAGATCTGCTGGAGACAAACCTCCATATGCCCTCCGATGATGCTAGAAACACCACCAGGACGGGGCTAGGCGGGCGGACCTTGTTCCATCTTCAGAGAGCCGCCACCGCCTCGATCTCTGAGTAGGACACAAACCCTAACAAAACTAAAAGAAAAACATCTGAAAACGGAGCCCTCACGGCCACTTGCAAAAGTGAGATCTGATAGAGATAATAAGATAAATATTTTTGGTATTTTTGTTTTATAGATTGGAAAGTAAAGATTGCAAAATAAACGGCGACAGACATAGCTAGTTGACGGAAGATTAATATGATGGAAAATAGACCCGGGGGCCAAAGGTTTCACTAGTGGCTTCTCTCAAGATAACATAAGTATTACGGTGGGTGAACAAATTACTGTCCAGCAATTGATAGAAAAGTGCATAATTATGAGAATATCTAGGCATGATCATGTATATAGGCATCACGTCCGTGACAAGTAGACTGACTCTTGCCTGCATCTACTACTATTACTCCACACATCAACCGCTATCCATCATGCATCTAGAGTATTAAGTTCATAAGAACAGAGTAACGCATTAGGCAAGATGACATGATGTAGAGGGATAAACTCAAGCATATGATATAAACCCCATTTTTTTATCCTCGATGGCAACAATACAATACGTATCGGTTCCCCTTCTGTCACTAGGATCGAACACCACAAGATTGAACCCAAAGCTAAGAACTTCTCCCATTGCAAGAAAGATCAATCTAGTAGGCCAAACCAAGCTGATAATTCGAAGAGACTTGCAAAGATAAACAAATCATACATAAAAGAATTCAGAGGAGATTCAAATATTGTTCATAGATAATCTTGATCATAAACCCACAATTCATCGGATCTCGACAAACACACCGCAAAAAGAGTTACATCGAATAGATCTCCAAGAAGATCGAGGAGAACTTTGTATTGAGAATCAAAGAGAGAGAAGAAGCCATCTAGCTAATAACTATGGACCCGAAGGTCTGAGGTAAACTACTCACACATCATCGGAGAGGCTATGGTGTTGATGTAGAAGCCCTCCGTGATCAATGCCCCCTCCGGTGGAGCGCCGGAAAATGCCCCAAGATGGGATCTCACGGGTACAGAAGGTTGTGGCGGTGGAAATAGGGTTTCATGGTGTTCCTGGATGGTTTTGGGGTACGTAGGTATATATAGGAGGAAGAAGTAGGTCGGTGGAGCTGCGAGGGGCCCACGGGGTGGGGGCGCGCCCAGGGGGCAGGCGCGCCTCCCTGCCTCGTGGCCTCCTCGTTTCTTTCTTGACATCCACTCCAAGTCCCATGGATTGCGTTTGTTCCAATAATAACTCTCCCGAAGGTTTCATTCCGTTTAGATTCCGTTTGATATTCCTTTTCTGTGAAACACTGAAATAGGCAAAAAAAATAGCAATTTGGGCTGGGCCTCCGGTTAATAGATTAGTCCCAAAAATAATATAAAAGTGTATAGCAAAGCCCATTAAACATCCAAAACAGATAATATAATAGCATGGAACAATCAAAAATTATAGATATGTTGGAGACGTATCAGGCATGAAGAAAATAAATTATTGAAAACCCTGAAGAAGCACCGTGCTGCTATTGGATATACTCTAGATGATCTTAAGGGCATTAGTCCCACTCTATGCAAAAAATTTTTTGGAGAAAGACGCTAAACCGGTTGTTGATCACCAACGACGGTTAAATCCTAAGATGAAAGAAGTGGCAAGGAAAGAAATACTAAAGCTTCTTGAGGCAGGTATAATTTATCCCGTTGCTGATAGTCAGTGGGTAAGTCATGTCCATTGTATCCCTAAGAAGGTAGGTATTACTGTTGTTCCTAAAATATCCCACAAAGAATTGTTACAGGTTATAGAATGGTAATTGATTTCCGCAAGTTAAATAAAGCTACTAAAAAGGATCATTACCCTTTACCTTTTATTGATCAAATGCTAGAAATATTATCCAAACATACACATTTTTGCTTTCTAGATGGCTATTCTGGTTTCTCTCAAATACCTGTGTCAAAAGAGGATCAAGAAAAGACCACTTTTACTTGCCCTTTCGGTACTTTTGCTTATAGACGTATGCCTTTTGGTTTATGTAATGCACCTGCTACCTTTCAAAGATGCATGATGGCTATATTCTCTGACTTTTGTGAAAAGATTGTTGAGGTTTTCATGGATGATTTCTCCGTTTATGGATCTTCTTTTGATGATTGCCTAAGCAACCTTGATCGAGTTTTGCAGAGATGTGAAGAAACTAATCTTGTCTTGACTTGGGAGAAGTGCCACTTTATGGTTAATGAAGGTATTGTCTTAGGGCATAAAATTTCTGAAAGAGATATTGAAGTTGACAAAGCTAAAGTTGATGCTATTGAGAAGATGTCGTGTCCTAAGGACATTAAAGGTATAAGAAGTTTCCATGGTCATGCCGGTTTTTATAGGAGGTTCATTAAGGACTTCTCAAAAATCTCTAGGCCTCTGACTAATCTCTTACAAAAAGATATTCCTTTTGTCTTTGATGATGATTGTGTAGAAGCATTTGAAATACTTAAGAAAGCTTTGATTTCTACAACTATTGTTTAGCCACCTGATTGGAATTTACCCTTTGAAATTATGTGTGATGCTAGTGATTATGTTGTAGGTGGTATTCTAGGGCACAGAGTTGATAAGAAATTAAATGTTATCCAATATGCTAGTAAAACTCTAGACAGTGCCTAGAGAAATTATGCTACCACTGAAAAGGAATTTTTAGCAGTTGTTTTTGCTTGTGATAAGTTCACACCTTATATTGTTGATTCTAAAGTAACTATTCACACTGATCATGCTGCTATTAAATACCTTATGGAAAAGAAAGATGCTAAACCTAGACTCATTAGATGGGTTCTCTTACTATAAGAATTTGATTTGCATATTATTGATAGAAAGGGAGCTGAGAACCCCGTTGCAGACAACTTGTCTAGGTTAGAGAATGTTCTTGATGACCCACTACCTATTGATGATAGCTTTCATGATGAACAATTAGCTGTCATAAATGCTTCTCGTACTGCTCCATGGTATGATCATTATGCTAATTACATTGTTGCTAAATTTATACCACCTAGTTTCACATACCAGCAAAATAAAAAGTTTTTCTACGATTTAAGACATTACTTCTGGGATGACCCACGCCTTTATAAAGAAGGAGTAGATGGTGTTATTAGACGTAGTGTACCTGAGCATGAACAGGAACAGATCCTAATCAAGTGTCACTCCGAGGCTTATGGAGGACACCACGCTGGAGATAGAACTGCACATAAGGTATTGCAATCCAGTTTCTATTGGCCTACTCTCTTCAAAGATTCCTGTAAGTTTGTCTTATCTTGTGATGAATGTCAAAGAATTGGTAATATTAGCAGACGTCACGAAATGCTTATGAACTATTCACTTGTTATTGAACTATTTGATGTTTGGGGCTTTGATTATATGGGACCTTTTTCCTTCCTCTAATGGGTATACACATATTTTAGTTTCTGTTGATTACGTTACTAAGTGGGTAGAAGCTATTCCAACTAGTAGTGCTGATCATAACACTTCTATTAAGATGCTTAAAGAAGTTATTTTCCCGAGGTTTGGAGTCCCTAGATATTTAATGACTGATGGTGGTTCATACTTTATTCATGGTGCTTTTCGTAAAATGCTTGCTAAGTATGATGTTAACCATAGAATTGCATCTCCATATCACCCACAGTCTACTGGTCAAGTAGAACTGAGTAATAGAGATCTCAAATTAATTTTGCAAAAGACTGTTAATAGATCTAGAAAGAATTGGTCCAAGAAACTTGATGATGCATTATGGGCCTATAGAACTGCATATAAAAATCCTATGGGTATGTCTCCATATAAAATGGATTATGGAAAAGCATGTCACTTACCTCTCGAACTAGATTGGGCTATTAAAGATCTCAATTATGATTTCAAACTTGCCGGTGAGAAGAGACTATTTGACATTAGCTCACTTGATGAATGGAGAACCCAGGCTTATGAGAATGCCAAACTGTTTAAAGAAAAAGTTAAAAGATGGCAAGACAAGAGGATACAAAAACGTGAGTTTAATGTAGGTGATTATGTGTTGCTATTCAACTCTCGTTTAAGATTTTTTGCAGGAAAGCTTCTCTCTAAGTGGGAAGGTCCTTACATTATCGAGGAGGTCTATCATTCCGGTGCCATAAAAATGAACAATTTCGAAGGCACAAATCTGAAGGTGGTGAACGGTCAAAGAATCAAACATTATATCTTAGGTAATCCCATAAATGTTGAAACTAATGTTATTGAAACCGTAACCCCTGAGGAATACATAAGGGAAACTTTCTAGAACGCTTCAGACTCCGAAAAGGAATAGGTATGTGGTACAGTAAGTAAACCGACTCCAAAACAGTTCTAATGGTAATTTTTCTCTGTTTTGGAATATTCAAGAAAATAGGAAAATAAAAAGCAGTCCGGGAAGGACACGAGGCATCCATGAGGGTGGAAGGTGCGCCCTACCTCCCTGGGCACGCCCCCCTGCCTCGTGGGCACCTCATGTGCTCTCCGGACTCCGTTTTCTTGCACAATACTTCTTTTGGTCGGTAAAAAATCATTATATAATATCCCGAAGGTTTTGACCACTGTATCACGCAAAAACCCTCTGTCTTTGTTTCGAGCTATTTTCTGTCAGGGTTGTCAAGACCAGGCATCATGTCGTCACCTTCCTCCAACAATGAAGGCAACGATGCTTGGCTAATGAAGATAGAGCTGAAGAGAGAAGAACCCGGGGAGATCAACAAGGACGATAGGACCAAGAAGGTCATGGAGGATCAAGCTCCGACAGCAGAAGAAGAAGACATCCTTCAACCTCATCACAACCTTCTTACCCCAACTGAGATTGAAGCTTTCAAGATGATTGAGTTAGCTCGCATACAAAACAAGTATCTCACACGTGAAAATATTTTGTTGAAGGATCATATCACCGCACTCAAGGGCATTATCCGCAAACTACAGGAGCTCCTACGCTCGATGTGCG
The DNA here is from genome assembly GCA_021605205.1 of Aegilops longissima. NCBI lineage: Eukaryota > Viridiplantae > Streptophyta > Magnoliopsida > Poales > Poaceae > Aegilops > Aegilops longissima. The sequence continues at coordinate 64,616,716 of CM038682.1, read as the reverse complement.
ACTATCCATCATCACCACCACCTTCTTCACCAGCAAAGGAGAACTAAGTATTGGGTATGGGCACTCCCCTTGGCAACTGCCAAGCTTGGGGGAGGTGCCCCGGTATCGTATCACCATCACATCTCTATCTTTATTGTTTTTCTTAGTTCGATCCTTTTAGTAATATCTTGATCTAGTAGAATAAAGTTTTTAGTATGATCTAGTTTTGAGTCTTGCTTTATGGTCTCTCTATGTAATCGAGTCCGTGAGTTATATATAATAAAGATTAGTGTTGAGTCAAGGGCTTTGGCTATCTTGCTATGATCTTGAGAATAAGAAAAGAAAGATAAAAAGAAATGAAGATATCATATGGATATTATGGAGAGTAATGACTTCACATATAAAGAGTATGCTGAATAAAAGTTGTTGAGAGTTGACAAACATAGTTTTGGTCATCGTTGCAATTAATAGGAAGTAATAAAGAAAGAGAGGTTTTCACATATAAATATACTATCTTGGACATATTTTATGATTGTGAGCACTCATTAAAATATGACATGCTAAAGAGTTGATGTTGGAAAAGGAAGACAACTTGATGGGTTATGTTTTCTTATATCCGAAATAAAGTATATTGTCATGGATCATCCAACATGTTGAGCTTGCCTTTCTCCCTCATGCTAGCCAAATTCTTTGCACTAGTTAGAGATACTACTTGTGCTTCCAAATATCCTTAAACCCAGTTTTGCCATGAGTGTCCACCATATCTACCTATGGATTGAGTAAGATCCTTCAAGTAAGTTGTCATTGTGCAAGCAATAAAAATTTCTCTTTAATTATGTATGATTTATTAGTGTGGGAGAAAATAAGCTTTGCACGATCTTGTGATGTAGAAGCAATAAAAGAGATGGACTGCATAATAAAGGTCTATATCACAAGTGGCAATATAAAGTGACGTTCTTTCGCATTAAGATTTTGTGCATCAACCCTAAAGCACATGACAACCTTTGCTTCCCTCTGCGAAGGGCCTATCTTTTATTCTTGTCTTATACCTTATACAAGAGTCAGGGTGATCTTCATCTTTCCTTTTTACATTTTATTCCTTGGCAAGCACATTATGTTGGAAAGATCCTGATCTATATATCCAATTGGATGTAAGTTAGCATGAACTATTACTGTTGACATTACCCTTGAGGTAAAAGGTTGGGAGGCAACACTATAAGCCCTATCTTTCTCTGTGTTCGATTAAAAGTCCATAACCATAAGTATTGCGTGAGTGTTAGCAATTGTGAAAGACTAAATGATAGTTGAATATGTGTACTTGTTGAAAAGCTCTTATATTGACTCTTTCCGATGTTATGATAAACTGCAATTGCTTCAATGACCAAGATTATAGTTTGTTACTTTTCAATGAAATTTCTGATTCATACTTGACATTGTGAATAGATTGTTACTTGAGCATAAGAAATCATATGACAATATATATAAACGTTGATGTTATAAGAATGATCATGATGCCATCATGTCCGCATTTTATTTTATCAACACCTCTATCTCTAAACATGTGAACATATTTATCGTTATCGGCTTTCGCTTGAGGACAAGCGAGGTCTAAGCTTGGGCAAGTTGATACGTCCATTTTGCATCATGCTTTGATATTGATATTTATTGCATTATGGGCTGTTATTACACATTATGTCACAATACTTATGCCTTTTCTCTCTTATTTTACAAGGTTTACATAAAGAGGGAGAATGCCGACAGCTGGAATTCTGGGCTGGAAAAGGAGCAAATATTAGAGACCTATTCTGCACAACTCCAAAAGTCCTAAAACTTCACGGAAGTCAGTTTTGAAATTTATAAAAAATACTGAGTGAAGAAAGCACCAGAGGGGGTCCACCCACCATCCACGAGGGTGGGGGCACGCCCTACCCCCCTGGGCGCGCCCCCGTGCCTCGTGGGCCCCCTGTCAGGCCTCCGGTGCCCATCTTTGGCTATATGGTGTCTTTCACCCTGGAAAAATCATAAGCAAGCTTTCGGGAAGAAACTCCGCCGCCACGAGGCGGAATCTTGGCGGAACCAATCTAGGGCTCCGGCGGAGCTGTTTTGCCGGGGAAACATCCCTCCGGGAGGGGGAAATCATCGCCTTCGTCATCACCATCGATCCTCTCATCAGGAGGGGGTCAATCTCCATCAACATCTTCACCAGCACCATCTCCTCTCAAACCCTAGTTCATCTCTTATATCCAATCTTTGTCCCAAAGCCTCAGATTGGTACCTGTGGGTTGCTAGTAGTGTTGATTACTCCTTGTAGTTGATGCTAGTTGGTTTATTCGATGGAAGATTATATGTTCGGATCCTTAATGCATATTAATACCCCTCTGATTATGAACATGAATATGATTTGTGAGTAGTTATGTTTGTTCCTGAGGACATGGGAGAAGTCTTGCTATTAGTAGTCATGTGAATTTGTTATTCGTTCGATATTTTGATGAGATGTATGTTGTCTTTCCTCTAGTGGTGTTATGTGAACGTCGACTACATGACACTTCACCATTGTTTGGGCCTAGAGGAAGGCATTGGGAAGTAATAAGTAGATGATGGGTTGCTAGAGTGACAGAAGCTTAAACCCCAGTTTATGCGTTGCTTCATAAGGGGTTGATTTGGATCCATATGTTTCATGCTATGCTTAGGTTTACCTTAATGCTTCTTTTGTAGTTGTGGATGCTTGCAATAGGAGTTAATCATAAGTGGGATGCTTTTCCAAGGAAGGGCAGCATCCAAGCACCGGTCCACTCACATATCAAATTATCAAAGTAACGAACACGGATCATATGAGCGTGATGAAAACTAGCTTGACGATAATTCTGTGTCCTCGGGAGCGTTTTCCTCTATATAAGAATTTGTCCAGGCTTGTCCTTTGCTACAAAAAGGATTGGGCCACCTTGCTGCACCTTATTTACTTTTATTGCTTGTTACCCGTTACGAATTATCTTATCACAAAACTATCTGTTACCGATAATTTCAGTGCTTGTAGAGAATATCTTACTGAAAACCGCCTGTCATTTCCTTCTGCTCCTTGTTGGGTTCGACACTCTTACTTATCGAAAAGATTACGATAGATCACCTACACTTGTGGGTCATCAAGACTCGGTAGAGGACAACCGTTATCCAGATCCTTTCGTAGTGGCGGGACTGACGAAGATGCATGGAAAAGATCAATCTCACTAACATAATGCAGCGGAAATGAAGATGTTGATTAAGACGTGCTAAAATGGCATGATTCCTATATAAATTGTTGTCGAAGGTGGATAGTGTTGCACAAAGCACTCCCGAAGCATGAAATGAAGCAAAAGCCTCCCGAAATATGTCAGCGAGTCTATTTAAGCAAGTTTCAATTTCTGACGGAGAGAAATATAGACTGGATCAAAGGGGCATGAAAAACATGCTAAAATTGCATGATTCCTACATAGAAGTTGTTGTAGGAGGTTAATAGTGCTGCGCAGAGCACTCTCGACTCATCAACCAAAGGAAAAGCCTCCCAGAATATGCCAACGGGTTTATTAAATCAGGTTTCAGTTTCGGATGAAGAGAAAATCTACAGACTTGATCAATGGGCACCAAAAATGTGCTAAAACGCATGATTCATGCTTATAAGATGTTGTAGGAGGTGAATATAGTGCTTCCTAGACCAATCCCAAAGTATGAAACATGGCATAGAGGCAATAATAAAGTGTTATTGTATTTCCATGTTCGTAATGTTTATATTTCTGTGCTATAGTTGCCATGGCCAGCCTCAAACATCGCCACAGCTGCGTCGTCACACACTCGACCGAGGAAAGAGGGGGGGGGGGGGGAGGGGGAGCGGACGCATCCACGACCAGCATATCGATGTGCCAGTGACGGGTGGCCTGACCACGTCGGCGCCTCCCATCCCTCCAGGCTCCAGCCAACCTCCCCACCGGACACCCCCTGTGTCGCCCCACCACGGCGGCCGGCGCAGATTCGCGCGAGGCCACCGACGACCGTTGTCCATCGGCAAGGGAGACCATAGCACATTGTTAAAGTAACAAGGATGCTGACAATAATGATAACGCATTGTTGGCAAAACAATGGTGTTGAACAGACCCTACTTCTGATATACTATGAGATCCAATCGTCACTGTGTTATCATTATTAGTTTATTACCATATCATGTGTTAACGTATCCTCGTGTCCATACAAGACATTTACTTTGGGGTTGCCAAATATCATCTGTAACTGGTGGTCATAAAGTAACTCGGGTATATCAGAAAGTATGACAAGGGACTCATGGTTCGGGGTGTCAAGAGAGAGAAATAGAAAGGGATATAAAGAAGAGAGTGGGAGAGACCCGGAACATTTTCTCCTCATATACACGAGCGGACTTCCAGGCGGATGAGGGTTTCTCCGCCTCCTGCCGGTGCCACCATCGATTTGCCTCGTCTCCTGTGGCCCTATGTCATATGGTAAATTAAAAACGTTCATGAACCGAAGTTATAAAAACATAGACATATCATGTAAAATGTATGATACAGTACAATATAGTACTAGTATCATGTAAAACCACAGGCGCTGCAGAAAAGAAAGATAACCACATGCGCGGCATATGCCGACTGGTAGTACTACAAGATTAGATGAGATGGAAAGGCCATGCCACATACGTTACGAGTACGTACGTCTAGCCCTAGCCGGAGACCATGCAATGTAATGTGTGGACCAAAACGGGAAGATGTAACTGCAACCGAGAGCATCATATCATGTTCAGTTTCTCTTGGTTCTCTCGATGGATCGATCGCAATCTCGGTCATCATGGACACACAATTAAGAGTCGCTAAAGAAAAGAAAAGAAAAGATCTTGTTTGATTACTGCTGCGATTAATGAAAGATCTCCTTCCTATCCTGCATTGCTTGATTACTGTTGCATTGCTTCGCTCTGGCCTCGTGCTCTATATCTCTTCCGAATCCGTCCAGTAGATACTAACTGCCGCGTTCGTCTGCTTCCTATCCTGCCGATCAAGAAGTGTAACGCATAAGCGCAGCCCAAGCGGAGGCGGCCATAAAGTCCACCTGGAACCGACCCAGCAGGCTTGCACATATCTTCTTCTTGGTGACTGGTGTACTCTACTACGTGGTATAGCGCGCGCGCCAGTGAGAGAGAGAGAGAGAGAGAGAGAGATGGGGAGCGGCGGATTGTTGTTGCCGACGGTGGTGATGCTGGCGCTCAACGTCTTGTCGGCGGTGATGGTGGCGCTGGTCAAGGTGGCCATGGCCGGCGGCCTCGACCCGCTCGTGCTCGTCACGCTGCAGCAGCTCGCCGCTGCCATCTTCCTCGGCCCCATCGCGCACTTCACAGAGGGGTGAGTGAGTCCACACGACGTCCATCCATTTCGATTCCATATACTCCCTCCGTTCATTTTTGTAAGACGTTTTAAACATTTAAGACAACACCTACAATAGTTTAATTTCAGCTGTCTTAAACGTCTTACAAAAATGAACAGAGGGAGTAGCATAAATCAGCTACATATAGCCTTTCTCTCATCTTCGTGTTGATCGGTCTCATCTCACCCATCAGCAAGTCGAGGCCCAAGATGACGCTCGAGATCTTCGCCTACCTCTTCCTCAGCGCCGCGCTCGGGTACTTTTTCTTTCGCTGATCAAATAAATCTTCCCTGTTTCGTCTTCAACGTTTTTCATTCCTTTTCGCGTACACGATCTTGCATGGTGATGGTGGCAGAGCGGCGATGAGGCAGTACATGGTCTTCGTGGGGCTGCGCTACACCACGGCGACCTTCGTCAGCGCCTTCTCCAACATCGCGCCCGTGCTCACCTTCGTGCTCGCCGTCGCCACCCGCTCCGAGTCGCTCCACCTCAGGGCCGCCGCCGGCGCCGCAAAGCTCTCAGGCACGCTCGTCTCGCTCGCCGGCGCCATGCTGCTCACCTTCTACAGAGGCGTGGCCCTCACCCACCCCAACAGCGCCCACGCCGCCGGGCAGCTCCACCACTCCTCCTCTTCTCCGCCGTCTCCGGCCGTCGACTCTGGCAGGCGGTGGACGCTAGGCACAGTGGCGATCCTCGGCAACTGCGTCTGCCTCGCCTGCTGGTACCTGCTCCAGGGCAGGATCACTAGGAAGTACCCCTACGTCTACTCTTGCAACGCCTTCCTGTCCACCTTCAGCTTCCTCCAGGTCGCCGTCGTCGGTCTCTGCGTGAAGCGCAACCTCGCCGCCTGGATCATCACCAACAAGTTTCAGATCCTCACCGTCCTCTACTCAGTAAGCAAGCAAGCAACCAACCCTCATATATGCTTCTGACTAGCAAGATGCCCGTGCATTGCATGAAACATCAAGATGCATTTGTATGAGTAGTTTATTTTCTTAGAGAAAAGGATGAACGAGGAAAGGCCTTATCTGCAAATGTGAAGAGCAGTGCGGGTCAATTGTCATAGTTTCGTTCCTATCCGTCAGATATAGATCGGACAGCCTATATCGCAGGATGGCAGGCACACCATCATCACCAACTTTGCTTTTTATAAAAGTAGAGAAATGAGATCTGAATTGCTTGCTACAGTATATATGCAGCTGGCTTGCCATTGATTTTGCCTTAATGAATTCAGGGCGTGGTGGCGACCGGCATGTCCTTCGTCCTGCTGACGTGGTGCATCCAGAAGCGGGGGGCTGTGTTCGTTGCGGCCTTCGTCCCTGTCTCGCAGGTTTTTTATTTCGAAAATAAAATAATTTGGGACCTCACTGAAATTTCTCATAGTTCTGAAATTATTTCAGATTTTGAGATTTCGAATTTCACTTAATTTTAATGAATTCTAACATGATTTCGATTTATTTTGAAATCTGTTTGGATCTGCCTCAAAATGTCTGGTTTGAAATATTTCAGACCCTACTGGAATATGTGAAATTTCGGAAACTTCACTGAAATTTCGTTGAACTTTTTAACTGTCGCAGGTCATCGTCTGCATCATGGACGTCACCGTCCTGCGTGAACCGCTCTACCTTGGAAGGTACAAAAACACCTATAGAGATTCATGCGTGTATCTGTTTACCCATGGCATGATTGGCATCTGAAACTTATGCTTTGCAAACTTGTATGCATGCATGCAGTGTGGTGGGATCTGTGATTGTGATAGGTGGCCTGTATCTTCTGCTATGGGGCAAGAGGCAGGAGGCCTTGCAACAGCATCCAAGGGTTGCTAAGGATGACCTAGAACAACAGCAGCAGCAGCAAGTGCAGTCGCAGCCATGACTGAAATTGAAAGACAGAGATCCTCCATTAAGTTCTCCAATAACTTTTCCATGTTCTAGTAACTATTATGATCACAATTATGATGTAAATTAGGCTTCAGGATGCTATAATTCATGAAGCTGTTTAGGCTCTAATCCAAACAACAGCAGGGTGACAATATGTACACTATTAACATGTTTCTGGAGAAGTGTATTTTGTGGGGACATATATATGTAATATTTTAACTTCAATTCTGGTTATACATGTAATTTTTAGAGTAAAAGACTGCTGATTTTTTTGGCAACAATGATTATTTTTTTTAATTTATTTTTAGCGAATCAGCTCACGGCAGAGGAGTAGTAGTGTACTATATATGTAACTTGAAATAGCCAATACAAGTTACAAAAAAATATGGGAAATACGGCTTTATCATACATCTTGATCAAAACGAGTAGGCGTGCGCACAGTGCAACAGAAAGTGTTGAGAATAAAATTCCAAGAATTAGTAGACTTCAACATTCCATTGCTCAGACATCTTTAGTTGCTTCCGTAATCCAACTAATTCCTAGCATTGCAACAAATCTAAAATTCAGTACAACTTGCAATTATTGAATTAAACTGCTTTTATAAGATTGGATAAACACAAATTCATAACCATATAATGTAGTAATGTTTGTAGATATTTGGTATGGTCAGTGTAAGTTATCATGTGACTATGGCATGATGGTTGCTGAATACAATAGATTTGAATTAGGGGGTTTAATAACCTATTCTCTCCCTCTATTAATCCTCATATATAATATAAGATAAAGTGTATGTGTATATGTATGTGTATGTGTATGTGTATAGCTGGCCAAACGGGCCGGGCCAATCAGGCCAGCCCACGAACATGCCGGCACGGCCCGCCAAGGACCAGGCACGACACGGGCTAAATGGGTCGTGCCCGGCACGCGGCACGCCCTGGGCCGTGCTTGGGCTGCTAAGCTGAGTATGCGGGCCGCACGGCACGGCCTGATTATCTTTTTGTATCTTTTTTATGTTTTTATATATCTCTATATGGCCTAATACTAACCCAGTAGGAAAAAATAGGCCCAAAAACGCCTGGTAGGCCAAACAATAGGCGGGCCAGCCTGATTACTAGCCGGGCCTTGCTAGCATGGCACGGCTTGTATAATAATCATGCCCTTGCGGGCCGTGCCGTGCCAGGCACGATTATAATGGGCCGGGCCGGGCCATGCCGGGCCGGGCCGGGCCGGGCGGCCAACTATGTGTACGTGTATATGTGTGAGAGAAATCAACATCGGCTGGCAAGCAATTGTGGGGTTGCTACCTCCTTGCTGGGCTCTCGTTGTCGTTTCATCGGCCTGAGTTGTGGGCTTTGTGATGCCTTTATACCTAACACTTTCCTATCTTGGTCTCCCTTTACAAGGAGCATAATTTAAATGTTTTTCTGCCACGTACGGCCATGCCCATTTTGGCAGTCTCATTGCAAGATTGGAAAGCAACATCAAAATTTAAAGCCTTCTCCATAAATAGAAAAATACCTTCTTATGAGAACGTGCAGGAGCGTGGAGTACGACAATGGATGCACACCAGAATGTATCGGTCGGTACATAAATCGTGTTTTGGACATGTATTCCGTGTGTACATGCTGAATTTCCCCGATCGGTTGGTCGATCATCCAACTTTTCTCTCATATTTTCCTGTTTCAATTTCAGTGGTAGTACGTTTTCTCTTTTCTTGTTTACGTTTTCCTTTCTAGGTACCTGCATGCGCGCTGGGAACTGTATTGGGGGAAAGTATCAGGTGATACTAGTATTTACATGATACCATGATGCCAACTAAGTTCAAATTTAAACATGTCAAAAAATTCTAAAAAAATCACTGATGTTCACAATACATATGTCGACAACTCCTAAATATTCAGATGAAAATTCAAATAAACAAGCAAAAACAAAAAAAAAATGCAAATCCACATGAATGGTGTCAAAAGGGACAAAACTGGAATATGAGTTGGGCGGACGAGACAGTGGAGAGTTGGCCCCATTGCAGGGAGCTGATATAGGAGTATAGGACGCATTCTGCATCGAATAGAGCGTGCGCCGCACAGGGTGATGCACGACTGGCCGTCACACTGGAGCTGAATCGCGTTGAAAGCAATACCATGCGACGCAAAAAACCCTGAAAAATAAAGCAACGTTAGGAATTGAACTTAAGCATTCGATCAGCCAACTGCTTATACCTCACGAAGTTAGCCACTTAAGCTAACCACATCAGCTTACAAATTTGTATAGCGCGAACTCTTAAGAACAGAAATAGCGGCAGATTTGAAACACTTATGATTTTTCTTATATTTCTTTGAAATAACGAACAATTTTGAAATTCTCGTTCATTCTGAAAACACAAACAATTAAAAAACGGTGAACAATTTCTTAATTCCAAACATATTTCGAAACAGGAACAAATGGTGATCACATTTTGAAATACTGAACTTTTTCTAAAATACGAACAATTTTTGAAAGTTATGAAAAAAAATTCAAAAAACATGTATTTTTTGAAATACTGACGCTTTTATGAAAAAAGTGAAAAAAACGAAAAATAATTAAAAAAGTGAACAATTTACGAATGTCAAACATTTTTCGACCAGGTCAATTTTTGTCAAGTTTTCTAATTGCTTTGAAAAAGTTAACAACTTTTAAAATTATGAACTCATTATCAATAACGTGAACATTTTTTGAATTTGGGAACAAATTTTAAATCATAAACAGTTTTTGAATTTGAGAACAAATTTTGTAATCATGAACGTATTTTTAAAATCCGAACAAAATTTCCAAAACCCGAACATTTTTAGAGAAAAGTGTTTTTTGGTTCATACTTTGTTTCAAAAGAAACAAAAAAGAGAAGAAAAAGCAAAAAAAAAAGAAAAACAAAAAAGGGAAAAGACAAACATTTTTTTAAAAGGGAACATTTCTTAAATCCCAGAACATTTTGTTTAACGAAAATGTTTTGAAATTATGAATTTTTTTGGAAAACAAGAGCATTTTTTTAAATGAACGTTTTTTGAAAGTGACAACAATATTTTTAAGTTTACAAACAATTCTTGAAACATGAACTTTTCTCAAAAAATCTTCAAAATAAAAAAGAAACGAAAAAAAGAAACGAAAAATGAAAAGAAAAGAGGAAATGAAGTAGAAAAATAAACAGAAAAACGTAAAAAAGAAAAACCCAAAAACCAAAAAGAAAGAAAAAACCGGTTCAGAGACGGCTGGGAAACTCTAGAAGCATCGGCAGCTCGACGCAGAGAGCGTATATGGAAACTCTAGAAGATTCCCAATACCGGAAACGCGAACACTGTAAATGGGCCAGCCCAGTTCACTGTTCGATCGCCAGCTCTTCTTATGCGAAGCATCGGCAGCTCGACGCAGAGAGCGTATATGGAAAATCCTACTTGTCGCTCATTGCGGCAAGTAGTCGACACTTCGCACAGGGTAGGTGCGAGGGAGCGACCGAGTGGGCCGGCCCGTTTAGCGTTACAGCAGACACCGGTTTGGGAACCTTCTATGATGTTTTCAGCCGGTTTTTTCCGGTTTGGGAACCTTCTAGAAGGTTCCTGAACCGCCTTTTTTTTTCAGTTTCTTTTTCGTTTTTCATTTTTCTATTTCTCTTCTTTTTCTTTTTTCTTTTTTCGGTTTCTCTTCTTTTTCTTTTTTATTTTTTTCTGTTTCTTTTCTGTTTCCTTTTTTCTTTTCAAGTTTATTTTAAAAAAAGTCCGAATTTCATTTTTTTTCCTGTTTTTCAGATTTTGTTCAAAAATTCAAAAAATGTTCCCATTTCACAAAATTTGTTCATAAATTCAAAAAATATTCCTGTTTGCAAATTTTTGTTCCGAATTTTCAGAAAATGTTCCAGTTTTCTCAAAAATTGTTGGAATTACTTTTGCTCATTTTTTGAGATATTTGAAAAATAATGGCACGGATTTCAAAAAATGCCTGTTTTCAAAAAAAAATGTTCACAAATTTCCAAAAATGTTCTTATTTTTCAAATTTTTGTTCATGTACTAAAAAATGTTCTTGTTTTTCAATTTTTTCAAAAAATGTTCTTATTTTTTAAATCATGTTCAGTTTACGCAGCTGAAAAATGTTCACCTGTATAAAAAATGTTCGCACTTTCAAAAAATGTTCGAAGCATTAGAAAAAAGTTTCCGTTTCAGCTGTTTGGTCATGTATATAAAAAATGTTCACCTTTTCAAAATTGTTCTCAGTTAAGAAAATTTGTCTGAATTTAAAAAGTTGTCCCCATTTTAAAATTTTGTTCACCAATTCCAAAAAAATTAAGTTGTCAAAAAATGTTCTGGAAAATGTTCATATTTCCAAAAATGTTATAAAATTTTGGAAAATGATCGAGTTTTAAATGAATTGTTCAAAATTTTGGAAGATGTTCCATTTTTTCGAGTTTTGTTTACAAATTTGAAAAATGTTCCAGAATTTGAAATATTCTTCATAGTTTAAAAAGATGATGACAAATTTATAAATTTATTCGCGTTTCTTAATTTATTCGTAACTTCAATAAAACGTTCGAAATTTCTAACATTGTTTGCAATTTTCTAGGTAATGTTCAGTTTCCGCCACTGAAGAAAGTTCTTTTATGTTACTTCTGCTCAGTATGTTAAGAACTTTCTCCTGGCATGCTGGTTAACTCAATACATGCACAAGCAGCTGATCTAGAGTTCGAATAGGAGCTCCCAGCGTATATTCCCCCATTGCATTCACATATGTTCGTAGTTCGCTTTAACTCTGGGCTGGGTTGCTAGCTATTCTGCACACGCAGGCGAAGATAGATGGGTTTGGCCCAATAGGTTCAAGGTTTAGGTTTTATTTCTATTTCTACACAACCAGACTGAGTTTTAAATATTATATATGAAACTTTTTTCTAGAAAAATGTAAATGCCACATTATATCAAAATAACTACGCTGTAAAAAATTATTTCCAGACTATTATTTGTTCTCATAAATTATGTAAATATTAATTCTAGGATTTAATAAATAATAAAAATGTTTTAAATTAACCCAAATAATAAAATTCTGTAAAATAACTCATTTAGGCATTTATAAATTCTGTAAAATTAATTCTAGGATTTAATAAATAATAAAAATGTTTTAAGATACCCAAATTGCAAGGGTACTATTTGGGGTAAGTCCTTTCATCTCTTCTCTTTATTCACCATATTTGAGATTTTTGTTCCATTCTCTCTCTCTCTCTCTCTCTCTCTCTCTCTCTCTCTCTCTCTCTCTCTCTCTTAAGATGGTTAGAAAAATATTTCATGCAAATATTTATGGTCAAAGTCATGCATCAAAAATCGTGCAAAATCAAGTGCGCCTTATATTTTGGGAAGGAGGGAGAACTACTCTCTGCTACCACTCACTCAAACCTTCTAATCGCCTTTGTTATCTTTGCCCGTCCCTTTGTGAATTTTTGCAAGGAGCGTAACTTAAATGGTATGCTTTGCTTCTACTGTAAAAAAGAAGAAGAAATGTTTTGCTACCACGTCGTCTGTATGAGCTAGTAACCTAGCTGGCCAATGGAAATGGATGTAGTACCACTGCAGGCATGCAGCTCAGCCCCGAGCCCCAAACTGGCCGTGGCCGGTGCCGCGCCATGCCCATCTTGGCAATTGGCATTCTCCATTGCAAGATTGGAAACACCATCAAAATTCAGCTCAGTAGTGTAGCAGCTGCACGTACAGCCTAGCCGGGTTAACGTGCGCGATGCCTGGAATAGTGCTACATATACTAGTACTAATTGACGAACACAGCATATATAGTCATCAGCCGTCCAACTGTAGTCTGATCTTTTCTTTTCGAATGCTACGTACGTTCCTCTGATCTGAGTGAGAGAGAAAAGGTACAGCTCTGCATATATAGCCCAGCACATATATGCAAACCCGGTTTTTTCCCTTTCCTGACAGACATATGCGCAGGGGTTCGAATTAGGCACCTCCTGCTTTGGGACACTCTGGGCTCTGCCTGGGTCTTAATGGAAAGCAAACCAATTTTACACTAGTTGTTGATATAAAACTAGCATGTGAGATGGGCGAATGGAGAATGCAGAATTGTTTGCAACTGCAACTTCGCTGGGCGAATGCAGAATTGTTTTTCTTTCTTGAGGCAGGAAATGCAGGATTAGATGAGCAGGCTATAACATTTGACGGAGTTTTTCTTTCATTTTTTGAGGGATATACATTTTCTTTTAGCAAATTGAGGGGTATACATTTGATGGAGCGATGGAGGCCAAACCAGGCAGGTCACCATGTTTCAAAGGAAAAATAAATATTAGTCTAGAGTTAGTGAGAAAAAAAAATCTTATGATATGAACCAAAGAACATCTCTTTTCCAACCCTACTAACAGGATTTGAGATACATGACATGCCATTTCGTACAAGTTTTCTATTGCTATGATATTCCTATCATATGAGCGAGATACATGACATGTCATTTCGTACAAGTTTTCTATTGCTATGATATTCCTATCATATCAGCAAGATACATGACATCTCGTTTCGTAAAAGTTTTCTATCGCAATGATATTCTTATCATATGAGCGAAAGTAGGCCTAATACATGTTAATGCTTACGATAGTAATTCTATATGAGGACCACACTCGCTACTATTCTTTGCACGGCACATGCTTAAGTTCTTCAACCGCCTCACAGATCCCTACATAGCACATCACTCTCATCGGTACATTCCATATGCATGCATGGCCACTAGAGGGACCATTTCCCTTGCGGAGGTTTCCGGTTCGTTCTATCCCCACGCCCACCCGCCGGAATGATGTTATCAAAGAAGTATGCATTGCTCCAATCAGGGCCATATTTTCCCGTTCAACAGTAGCTTTCGTGGCAAAGAACGAAACTAATCTTGCCGATGGAAAAACACCAAAGGGAAGCAGCCATGGAAGAACCACAACTGAAACCAGCAGCCAGTGGCACACATTGCTCTCCGGCACATGGCCTCCGTTAGTTTGCTCAATGATTCGGCATGGAACCGCGAAGGCGCACGGCCTCTTCTGCAGAATGCAAGTGTAAGTGACTCGGCAGCAAGCGGTCCAAAGACTGCTGGACTGCTGGTGTTGTTCTAGAAAAGCAGTTGATGTGAACTGAGATCTCGCGCGGATAATTTGCCCGTAGTACCTTACTTCTTATCTGTCAATTTAAGCATGGCCCGGATGCAAATATGACATGGTTTTTTAAAAAAACGCCAACTCTTACTAAACTTTGACAGAGCAAACGTTAGATGCATGCATCCATAGGGGTCACTTTGTGGACCATGGTTTACGGTTCATAATTGTTCAGAATATTCTGAATCCAGCGAGACCAAGCAAATGGAAGCGGAAAGGAGCAGAGAGAGAGAGATATCCGACGGAATCAAGCACTTGTCTCTGACCTTAGCGCACCAAGAGGAAGATGCCGGCCGCGAGGCTGGCTTCTCACTCTCTTGATTCACGTACAGGAGGCATGGGGAACGCAGGTTTCATCATGTGCTTTTCAGAATCCATTGAGGATGTTGTTGCTTTTGATTGCAAAGTGGAGCTGGAGCCACAACAGACTTTGCATCATAACTGCAATGTTCTTTGTATGTGGTTTCTGCACAAAGATCAACGAGCATGCCTGAAGAGAACAGAACTGATGACATACTCCACACTCGTCAAGCTTGTCTCAGGAATTAATTAATTAATTAGGACGAGAAAAAAATCATTTATGTTAGGGTAAAGTTTAACATCATGAAAATTTCCCCTTGAGTTAATATATGGCGTTTAGCACATATATACAGAAAAAGGCTTTCGCCCCGTTTTATATTATAAAGCCAACCACACAACAAGCATCCAACAAGATCCAACACACAAACGAACACACACACACGGATGTCCACAAGAGCAAAATGGGCCAATAGCTCCTGTGCGACGTTTTTGATGTGAATTTGCTTGAGTGCGACGTTGTTCGAGTGAATGGCTGTGATGCGACACACTCAGCGTGTAAATAGCTCCAATGCGACATGGCTCTGTTTAACCGTGAAATGAAAAACACGAGGGTTAGCGATTTGAGTTATGACACGCGGGACCCACCAGATTACTCGCATGCGGGTGGGACCCACAACTTATCCACACAAGCATGCCCGTGCTCATCAGCGTGCCTGACCGAGCCAGCCCCCCCTCCATTGCTTACCCTGCCACTTTCCTTTCCCAACTTCTTCTTCCTGCTGCTCGACGAAGCGGCGCCGCCCGAAAGTGATGTCTAGCTCGACTTCAGCCACCCGCCAATCATGGACGAAGTATGGTCCACTGCCGTTGACAAGATGCCCGATTGCCGCGCATGGAGCCTCTCAAGCGTTTGACTTGTGTGAGGGAAGAAAATGGCAACCGTGGGCGCGAGTTTGTGAAATGATTGAGCAAGCAACAACCGGGGCAGGTTAGATCTGTGTTCTTGACCAATTCTATGGTCTAATTTCTCCCGATTTCTTTCTTTTCCCTCGAATTAGGGCGGTGGATCTGGGTGGTGGATCTAGGATTCATGCGCCGCCGCCCCTGTTTTCAGGTTCTGAAGAAATGTGGGCATTTTGAGTGGCTCGATGAATATGTTGAAAGGTTGAAATTGGAGGGATCAACCCCAACCCAAGAGCTCAATTTTGGGGGCGGCTTGCCGTGGAACAAGCCACCAATTTGGCGGACAGAGCCGATCCGATGATGCATAGTGCAAAACTGAAGTGTGAATTGAAGAAAATCGGCAAGCAACTAAAGCATCTGATCGATTTGAAGTAGCAAGCAAATAAGATGGCGGGAGCATTTTATGGTTGTGTCATTGCTATGGGTTTATTTTACTTGATGTTCATCAATCGCTAGAAATTGTTATAGTTTCAGTTAGTTAGTCAGCTAGTTTCAGGGGTGCCCAGTAGTTTGAGTTAGCCAGGGATCATTTGTCAGATGAACTTGAATTCGTGTGAAGCAAAACTTGCTTGAATTATTGTATTGATATTCTCAGGGGCCCTATTCAGTGTTCATGCTCTGTTTCCTCTGTTTTTGTTCTTCAGTTAACAGAGTACACACCCAAATTCAGTTTCTAGTAAAAAACAAAACTGGGCTGCCGAATAGATGTTGGGCCGTGAGAAAATGGGCCCTGAGAAAATAACCATGCCCAAAATAGAGACCAGCCCGCCCGCGTAGGGGCACCAGCCCACCCGCGTAGCGGCACCAGCCCACCTCTAACTTCGGCAAATAAAATGTTACTTATTTTTACTTTGGCCTTTTTCTTGCACTAAATTTTGTGATGGATCATTTTTTGATGCAATAAAACCAAATGTTAATTGTTTTTATGCATGTCTACGGTTCCATGAACTAAATGAGTTGCATGAAGTAAATTAGTTTGCATTTCCTAGTGGCATGTCCATAGTGGGTTTGCATGGGGCTCCTAGTTGCATGTCCATGATTTGGCCACTATTTTGAAGATGGTGTGTGTGTGGTGAGATTGAGGTGTAGCAACCCGGGCTCGTAGCAACCCATAGCAATACACAAATAATAAGCAAGAACAACCCATAGCAATCTTCAAATAATAGCACGAAACACACAATATATATAGTAGCATAACGATTGCAACCCATAGTTCCACGATAACCTTACAACTCCATGATAGCCTTACAACTTAAAATACTAATACAACTTAATAATAGTAGCATAACGATTACTACTTAAAAAAAACTAATACGATAAGCTAGATAGATCGGGGGGCACCAAATGCGGGTTCTTCTTCGGGCTCTTCTTCTCCTCCTCCTCCGGGGGAACAACGCCACCTCGCTCCTCCGGGCGCCGTCCTTCACTCCTCCCCGTTGTTGATGGGGTACGGGAGCGTGTGCATAACACCGTTGTTGGGGAAGATGCTCTGGAAGTCGGTGAAGATATTGTAGGTGGTGAAAGCTATGAACTCACAACCAACCCAATACGCTCGCCGAGGAGATGGAAAGCATCGAAAGGGTTAGTGAACGTGGCGAGGAGCCCAACCACAACGCCGTTGTGGTTGACCTCCTCAACATGGTACATCCGAGGAGAGCCGCGGGGGAGGTGGCGGAAGCCGGCCGCAAGGAAGAACTCCGTTAACTCCCTTGCGCCCCTCCACCTCGAGATCGCCCAAACCCTAAGGGTTCTCTCTACATACACTCCGGCCGGGTAGAGCCTTTCCGGCACGGTTGGGGGGAAGCTGTAGGTGGGGGCGGTGTACTGCATGGTGGCGGGGTGGCTCGAGTGCTCGGTCGGGTTTGATGGAGAGGATGGGGTATGATGGATGAGGAGGGAGAGGACGATAGTGCCCGGCTTAAATAGCCCAAGTGCGACGCGGTTTCACCCCGTCGAAACCCTAGAATTAATGGGCAAGCGGCGTTTGGTGGCGCCCCATGAAAGTGTGTACATGAGCGTGGCCGTGGGAAACGGACTGCGACGCTTCTGTGCCACCGGTCGCGGGTCAAGGGGGACGGGCTCACGCACGCGTCTGTGCCGTCGTGGGTCAAGGGGACACGCCTTCCCCGGGTTCTCTGCGTGTGCCGCCCGTGTATGCATGCGGTTGCCCATTAATTTGCTCATCTTGCTAGGTTCGGTCGATGGGAGACGTGACAATAATGGACGCCTTCTTTTGCCCATCTTGTAACGGGCAACACGCCATTTGAACTGCATCGATGCCCACATCGATACCCCATGCCGATGTGCGTCCTCAAAGAGGAGCACGCCATGCTGGCGTGCACACCACGCCATGCAGCGTTGGCTTTTGGTTGTCTTCATCGGGCTGCTGCATTGTGGCGGGTGCATGCTTTGATGCGATTTCTAATGGTAGGCATGCGACGAGTTACTGCGTTGGCAGGGGCGGGGCGAGCTACGTCGAGGCATGCATGCAACGCACAGCGCAGTCCTGCGGGTGGGCATGCATGCTGCGGGTAAACGCGGCACGCATGCAGCGATAGAAAGGGCACTGCGTGAGGCTTGGTCCATGCACCGCGTCAACTCTTGCCGTTGGATTCAAATGAACGGTCCTGATGCTCCAACGAGAGAGGCTGATCCAAACCCCATCGCGTCAACCAATCAGCGCGTCTCATGCGGATCGCTGCACACTGTAGCTAACCCTAGCGCCTGATCTCAACCGTCCACGCACAAGATCAACGACCAGGTAGTGTGCGGGGTTTTGAGGGGTTTTGAGAGGGGTTTTGAGGGGTTTTGAGAGGTTTTGACTGATTAGGGTTGAGCATAACTAATTCAAAAAAAATCAAAAAAATATAAAACTTGCGCACATAGTCTTATTATGTCGTATAGTAACGAGAAAAAAATATAAATATGGTTTACATACATTTTTACGAAAAATCCTTCACAAAATTGTCATTCCTCAAACAATGTAGTATGGAGTTCAAGGGAGAGAGTAGTGCGCACCCGAGAGTAGGTGGAGTTTTGAAAATGAAAAGTGTGAAAACCTCACCAAAACTTCATTTTGGATTGACTAAGAAAGATCTGAAGTTACTTTTCTCATTTTCATGTTTTAAACTTGTTTTATATATAATTTTATATTAATCCTTGTTTTTTCAAAAAGAAAAGAAAAAAATAGAAAATTGATTCAATAAATAGTGAGACTTTAGATTTACATTATATAGGTAGAATAGATGTGTAGAAAAATTATTTGGCTGGTTTAGACAAGGTGCCAAAAGAACTTGCTTAAATATGAGGTCGTTTACCCTACCTTTGGAGGTCATTTGAAACACACTTTTCATGACTATGAGTTCAACTTACCAAAAGGGCTCGGAATGATCAGCAAGCAAACATATTTCAGTTGAGGTACTTTAGATAGCACTAAAACATCAATAGCCCAAATTTAAATTTAAAATTAAAATTAAATTTGAATTTTATTTGGCTGGTTTAGACAAACAAGTTCGAATAGAAATATGGGGATACATAGTGACTACCAGTACGCACCAAGTTACAAATATTATTACATGCCCCAAATTTTCAAACTGTTCTCTGTTCTACTTCTTCCTACCACGTCGTGTGCCCTTCTTCGCCTTAGCCCTTCTTATTTTTGGTTCTACTACACACACAAGTTCACTAATCATCTTGGTTTTCTTCACTGGTCTTTTCAACACCTCGCCAATACCCTCGTGATCAGTGTCTTCAGTCTCAATGTTGACACCAGTTTCAGTTTCTTTGGTATGTACCTCAACATGGGTTTCTTCAGTCTGAACCTTGACACGCTCAGGTTCAGTTTCTTCAGTCTGAACCTCGACACGCTCAAGTTCAGTTTCTTCGGTGTGCACCTCCACATCAGTTTCTTCAGTCTGAATGTTGACTGCAGCAGGATTTTCTTCAGTCTGCTCAGGCTCAGGCACACTTCTCTTCATTCTACCGCCATTGGCTCTTGCTTTTTTTGTTGGCCAACACTGTTTAACAACAAGGGGATGACTTGCTCGCTTCCTCCTGTGCAGAAAATGTTATAGATATAGTAATTGGAAAAAGGCACCAAATCAAAACACAGACAAATAAACAAGAACATACTTTGGCTTATCAGGAGTGTAACGGCATTTGACAGATCCCACTCTGTGCCCAAGTTCCTGGCACAACTTGCATCTGTTTTTGTTACCTTTTTGGGCCCTTTTTGGCTTTTCATCTTTCTTTCCCTTCTTACTACTCCCACCTTTCTCAAACCATGCCTTGAATCTACTCTTTTTAGGCCTGCCAGCCTTTCTTTTCGTCAAGGGAGGACACATGGAAAATTCAATGTCCACTTCAGGCCACTGAGACTGATCTGTAAGTGCTGGAATTGGAGTAGCATATGCAGCTTTGAATCTTTCTACCGAATAATATTCATGCAGATATGGGTGCATGTTTATCTTCGGTTGGGATGCTAAGAAAAGAATGGCATGCTCACATGGTTTACCAGTGTGTTGCCACTCGAGGCAAGTGCAATCATGCAATTCAGTGTTAACAACATGTCTCCTTCCAATTTTGTTATCTCTAACTTCAGCACCCCAAGGTGAAGATTTTTCAACAAACAAAATGTTAAAGACTTCTGCTGCTATTGACCACCTGTTGTACCACTGCTGGAAGCTTATCACCTTGCAAACAATCACCTATCCTTCTTCTCAATTCCCACAACTGCATGAGCATGATCCTGATTTGGTCAACCATGTCATGCACAGGCAAATCTTTTAACTCCTTCACCTTGTTGTTGAAACTCTCTGCCAAATTGTTGTTGATGTGGTCACACTTGATGGCAGTGTTGAATGCTGACATGTACCATAACAAAGAATGGTAGGTGTTCAGCCATGGACCAAACTCATCACATGCTGCCATTATCTTATCAAGATGATATTTGTGTGTCTGTCTAGTGTAAGATCTTGCTGCTGGCCACATGCGCCCAAATTCTTCTCCTCTAAATTTTTTGATCAAATTCATCCACAAATAGTCAAGCACTCCCTCTGCTCAGCATGTGGGAAAACATTTTCACTGAATTTTCAAGCCCCTTACATGCATCTGTGTGTATAGCCAAAGGTGACACTGGCCCTAGGCATCTTTTTCAGCTGGATCATGAACCATGTCCATGAAGCCTCGGTTTCGATTGAAACAAGCCAACAGCAATAGGAAACATCCAGTTGTGTCCATCTAGAGCATTGCATGCTGCCAACTGACCATTCCACTTGCTGTCAAAATGATGAGTCTATGCTCAAATATGGACGGCACCCTGCTTTGAAGCCATCTATGCAAGGCTTCAAAGCCATAAAAAACTTGGAGAACTTGACTTCACCTTTGGCTGATACCTCTGTATCTATCTCCACAACACTACCAGGTGACCTCTTTTCCACCTCTGCTTTGAAGTTGTAAAGCATCCTAAATGTATTTGCCCAATCACCATATAAATTTTTCATTGTCCTTTGTTTTGCCTTCCACACTGTGGTATATTTCAGTTTAATGGGGTACATCTTTTCCAAGTCTACTTTGAGTTTCTTGGCAGTAGTGTTTGGTGTTTTGGCTAAAATTGGGGTGATCTTTTATGCAACCCAAAGTTGTGATATCATGGTTGATACTCTCTGTGAACTTGTAATACAAGTATGTTGATTGGGATTTGGTTAACCCCGACAAGACTTCCATCAAAGTTGCAGTCTAGCAGATATGTACCACTTGCAAGGCTTGACACTACCATCAAATCCTCTGCACCTCGCGTAAAACTTCTTCCTATCAGTCCAAACAGTCTTGGCATCAAACTCATGTTTCACTGCATAAGTCTTGAAACACATCCTAAACTCCTTCATTCTTGGGAATAACTTGCCTACTTCAATGACAGGGGTTTCTTTGTCATACACATGCACCAGCTCATCATCATGTGCATCATCTACTTCATCGCAGCTTGTTCCATCAATTGTCCATCTACATCTTCATCAACATTAGCAGCAAACTAGATTCTCCCTCTCCGCTTATCTCTCATCATCGATTGGAATGCCAAAAAGTTTGGCCATCTCAATGTCGAGCATTGGTGCAATGACCAAATCAAGAGGCTCATCTAATTCAACTACATTCCAATCAACGATTCTTTGCAGTTTCAGTTTGAGTTCGATCCACCGTCCCTCTTGGCTATTCTTGTAAGTTCGGTAAACATGGGAATCAATGGCCTCTGTAGCCCAATCATCATCTACCATCTGCGCAGCCAATTGTGATGGCACATATCCAACCTTGAAAAATATTCAGATCAACCATTTCGGCAAAAAAATTAGCTCGTTTGCTTGTCCAGCCGCTTTGCCGATCGATTTCATCAACAATCTGTTCACCATCTTCCATTCTCACATACTCTCCTTTCCAATCATCAAACCGCATAGCAGTGATACTTCTTGCTGGACCCCAAACAACTTTCTCCCCAATTTTTCCACCCATTTCTTCACCGCCTTCTCTCCCATGTTCGTAAAACTTGTGGATCAATCTCTGTAAACTCAACCTCCCATTTAACAATTGTGTCTCTCTCAATGTTCTGAATGCTACCATCAACTAATTTTGCCTTTGATGGAAAGAAATTGACCGTCAATTCGAAGGTCCGAGCGGCAGCATCCCCTCTGTCAGTGGCGGACAGTGTGAGCCCGTTAGAAAGAGCAGACTAGGCCCTAATTGCATGCAAAATTGGATCATAGAGAGGAGCATTACCTATTCGAAGTTGAATCTGGCGGCTCCATCTCAGTATGCCCACGGGCTCCCCTCACAACCTATCGATTCAACAAGCGAAAACAGAGGAAACGAGCTGAGATCTACGGGGCCGAGAGAGGAACGGGAGGGGGACTAGTGTTCTCACTCACCATTTTTTGAGGACGAAGGCTCCGCCGCCGTTGAGAACGAGGGCTCCGCCGCCGCCGTTGAGAACGCAAGATCCGCCGCCACCGGAGAAGAAGGGGGGAGGGGGCAGAGTGGCGGGCCCGGCACGGCAGTCAGGCGGCGAGGCACGGTCAGCTGTTTTGAGGAGCAATTAAGTTGGACCCACATGTCCTAACATAAACGGGCTTGGTTGACGACCAATTTAACCACATTTAACACCCCATGTGGCCCTGGGCTATTTACCTGCTCAAATGTGTCGCACCACAGCCATTTGCTCGAACAACGTCGCACTCTAGCCAATTCACATAAAAAATGTCGCACAGGAGCTATTGGCCCGAGCAAAATAGCACAAGATAGGGTCACAGCTGAGGGCACAGCACAACAAGCCCTAAACCCAAAAAACGCACGCCACAGTCCACAAAGTCGCCAGGCGGCCTAGTCAGGCTCAAGAGGAGGAGGCGGCAGCGGGGGAGCCACGCGGAGCGCCATCGAGCAGAGATCGAAGAGAAGGGCGGTGATGACGTCCCGGTCCTGGGGGCGGCTAAGCGGCCGCCAAAGCTGCAGGTAGCCACACAATTTGAAGATTGCGTCAGTCGCACGACGAAGGGGCACCTTTTGAATAACAAGCTTATTACGAATGTTCCAAAGCGTCCAGGCGAGAACCCCAACGCACAGCCATCTAATATGGCGGTAGCGGGCAGGGCAGGCGTTAAGCTCGGCAAGCAGGTCGAGGAAGTTGGTATTACACCACTGTCCGCCAACCGTTTCGCAGAAGCAGGCCCAAAGTAACTGGGCAGAGTGGCACGAGAAAAAGATGTGGTTAGCTGTGGCACTACAACAGACAGGCAGATAGATTTGCCAACTACTAGCAAGCATGATGTCAGGATGACCTGTGCTGGCCTAGATAGTTGGAGACCACAAAACCCGATTTCATTTGTGCAGCACGATAAAGTTTTCATGCAAGAATGATGCATATAGCTATTACAAGTTTTCTTGTTCTGAAGCAGGGAATCGTTGCTATCTCAGCATCTGCCATGCAAGTGGTTTCCTTTCAGAAGCAGGTGCAAGGTGTACTAGGCGCGTGACCACAGTAGTAAGTTGTTCGAGAGTTCAGACATGCAATAACTATCATAATCAATGCTGGACAGGACAGAAACCTACAGGGATTTCAAGATAAGGTTTGGAATTCTCTCACTGGTGACAATGGATGGCAAGTTTACAGCGATTCACCAAACTGGCCACTCGCCCACTCAATCACTGATAGATATACTCCCTCTACGTTACTAGTGTGAGCCAGCCAAGGACAAAGCACAGGGTTTGGATCATCATTAGCTGGCGTCACAAGCCCTCGTTTTGACCTCTTCTTCCTTCTTCATGTGATGCACAACACTCTGGCCATTAACTCTTGCCGCCTCTCTGGCCATTACTAACTCTCTTGCCATCTCTCGGGCCATTAACTGCTGTTTCTTCGCCCCAAGGCAGCCATACGTGGCATTTTTTTTTCTTTAAGTCCATTGAACTCGGATGATGAACTCTGTAATAATTAATAAAAGGAAAACATTTAAAATCAACCGGCTGAAAACAGCGTCACGTAAACCGGCTAATTCCAAATGAACCTCAAAGGCCCATGCATGTATGGCAAGAAGTGGAGTTGCAATATTTACGCCGCGTGGCAGTCATCCGCGGAGCAGAGCGCGCGGAGCGGGCTTTAATCAACTCCGCAAATTATGGCCTTAATCAACTGGATTGCCGCTCCGCTCGCCGCGGAGCGGAGGAACGCGGCCTTAGTCCCACCCAACTAGTGCAGGTGAAGTTTGACCTCGTCAGGGGCGAGCCCACATTGGCCCAGCAGGTAGCCCATGACACCGGGTAAAAAATTATTTTACCTTATACATAAAGAGCCCATGAAGACTGGGACACCCCTAAATTTCCTGACGGGACACCCCCTGCAGACCAGAAGGCCAGAACTAGCCAACTAGGCCCCAGATGGGCCAGCCTACTAGCAGCGGGTGACGCCCAGCGGAAGGCCCAGTAGATATATCGATCGATCTCGATTCATCAATACGTACGTTTGTCTCAATATAAAAATATCAATACGTACGTGCCTTCTCATATCTCTTCCGCTGTTCGTCTACTCGCCGCTTCGCTTCGCGCCCCCGTACGCCGTGCTCGCGGTGGCTGCCTATCGGGAGATCGCCCCAATTCCCAATCAGTTAAAAAAGAAAGAATAGGTATGTTACATCAGACCCCAATTCGGTGTGTGTCTGCCTCTATTGCAATTTGCAAATTCTGTTCTAATTCTTGCTTTGTTTTCCTAACCCTAGGAAATTAGGACTACTGGATAAGACTAGAAATTTTGTTCGTATTGGCTATTGTAGTGGCTAGTGGAGAACAATATGTCAATATTGCAATACTCTAGGAGACTAGGACGGCTAGAAGCTTTGGCAAAGTGTGAGGTAAGTTCACTAATGATGCAATAATTGATCGCCTTGAGGCCATGAAAGAAAATAGGAAACCATTTTAGAAAGGTAATTGTTTTAACTTACTTATTACACTTTTTGCAAAAAAATACTTTACTTATTACACAAATGTAATTAATACGTTGCTAAGTGATTTTGTTTCTTTTGATTTGTAGAGAATCAGGATCTAGTGCTGCATTTTCTCGTAATCGGTTATGCTTTATTCATAATTTGAACACTTTGATTCTCCTTTAGTGTTCAATTTCCTACAATCAACTAGTATTTCAAGTGAACCCTTTGTTTTGGACCTTTGGTAATCGCATTTATGATCATATCGTATTCTAGGTACTCCCTCGTTTCGAATTACTTGTTGCAGGTATGGATGTATCTCATAGTTTTAAATAGCCGACTATAGTTTCGCTATAGCCCGCTATAGCCTTTTCAGCAGGATGACGCTAAATGATCGCCTTCATAAATAGCCCGCTATAGCTGATTTGGAGGCCCGCCGCTATTTTCCATAGCCCATTATTTAAAACATTGATGTATCTAAATGTATTTTAGTTGTAGATACATCCATTTCTACGATAAGTAATTTGAAACGGAGGGAGTATATTGTATTGTACTTTTATCTATATTATGACTTGATATCCACGTACATGTGATAGACATGGGACCCCGGGTCATTTTGTCCTGGGTCCGCCCCTGCTAACTGGGGTTATACCATGACCATGACACGCTGGTTCTCCTTTATAAATGACATATTGACCACCATCAAAGATACATCAAATTGAGCTAGGATTTTGCCTCTTGTTGCTTTTGTGCCGTCATCCTAGTCTACTCCACTCCGATCCACATGCATGCACCAATGAACGTGGAATGTGTCCTATTTATTCAATGCATGGCTCGATTACGGCGCTTGATGCCAATCGACTTAACCAATGAAACTGGCTCTTTTTGGATGACGGTTGCATCCGATGTGTTTTCTCGGTAAGAGCGGATTCTGTCTTTTGCAGACGACATAGTATTTGAAAAACAAAGGTTCCACTCAAGGTCAAGATTTTAATATGGTTTGTAAAACAATAAGCATGCCCTTTGTGATAGCCACCATGACCATGCAGGAAAAGGTGGCCATCGTCACAAAACGTCATAATCTTTGGCCCTATTAAGCGGACGCGGCTCGTCTGACGTACGGCCCACACACTGAGGTGTAGGCCTGGACCCACCCGTCAGCGGCCCAACGGCAGGTGGCCGTATGTCAGGGGATCCGGCTCCCTGTTGAGCAGTAATAATCCAAGGCTTAATCACTTGCCATCTGCCCGGGGAGGCAATGCCACGAGCGGACCACTGTTAAACCACCATTGTGCAGGTGCACTAAACAACAGAGGCTACGAGAACAACCACCTTCAGGCTCTGCAGTAGCCCATTGTTTTGTTTTTACCTGTGCTCTGCACCACATAAAAACGCGTGCACGAGAGTGCATGGCTTAGGAACCAGGGGGCTTATCTGGTGTCCTGATATGCTTCGCTTGCCACAGAGAAGCAGCACTGCACTGAGCATGAGCATTGCAAATCCAGGAGGACCATTTTCCCATTATTCCGAGAGCAGTGACATGCAATGCGCGCGCGCGCATGATCGATCGATCGATCACTGTGGGATCACTGGAAGCTGCCTTTCCGCCGCCCATGTCGATCGCACCTGGAATCCAAACATCACTTTTAATCATGAACACGATAGACAAAAATAAAATAAAAATGGACTTCGGTCAGCTCAGCTCAGTTCACACTTTCTTTCAACACTTTGTTCTTTTTGGACAATGGTCCATACACAAGTGAGAAGACCACTGGTAGATGAGAACTTGGTAAATGTACAACTACTTGTCTTAGTTTGGCTAAAGCACTTTTCATGGCATCAATCAATCTGCGACCGTCCATGTCATGTCGCCCTCGAAGATCCAATGGGACCTCTGTTTTCCGGGGCTCAACACCGAGGAAAATAAATAGCGAGTGGAAAAATACACAACTAGATAAAATATACGTCAAAAACTCTAATACCTAAAAAATAAGAATTAGTGAATTATGTGATTAATTAGTTGATAAGGGCATGTCCAATGCAAAGCGCTCCGACGAGCGCTTAAAAATGTTTTCCAACCTAACGGCTTTCTTAGCGCCTCCGCTTACAATGCAAACAACTACTTCGCAGGCGTCCCGATTTGATTTTTCCTGTATTTCTCTGGTGCCCAACGGCATACTTGGCATTGACGCTAAATAAAATCACAGGATCGGCCAGGAAACGAGCCTAACGACAAGGAAACCCATCCTGGCGCCTCACGCTAGTGCCTGGCTTGAGATGCCCTCACGGGGAGGGGTTATCTCTCTTGACAAAGAGAGCTTGAAGGGGATCTATTTGCGGTGACCGGCGTAGTGTAGTGCTTCATTGTGTCCTTGAGCCTTGCCATGTGTTCCATTGCGAAGATGTTTGACAAGGCTTTGCAGCGGATGAGGCACCCGTAGAATGCTAGGTTGATGCACCACGGCGGCAATATCGAGACCTTTGCATGGAAAGGAGGCGATGGATCACATCTGCGACATGAAACCGAAACTAGGGGAGCAGCTCGGTCGGGATGACGATGAGCACTTGGTAAAGCCACTAGTTTGCAACGGTGGTCCTAGATTCGAATAATGCCAATACATTTTTTGAGCCACTTTCATTTTAAAAACATATTGTTTATTCTGTTGGGCGGAATCTATCTAAAAAACTTTCTATTTCTATTCTTTGGTTTCTAACATACTTGAAATTTGAGATTTGAGCTCACTCTTATTCTCATTTTCTTATTGTAACGCATGAACATATTTGCGCAAGTCTTGGCGCACGGCGTAGGTCGGCATTGTCCGATCGTCATGCGACGATGCATAGCTAGTGTTTGTTGATACCAGGGTGGCAGGTGTAGCGTAGTGCGTGTCATGCTAATACAACATCGCTATGTATCATGCATGGGCCTTTTAGTTTAGGACATTAGTTAGTACTTCGTGATAAATAAATAAAATACCATATAGCATATTTTCCCAGGGGAAGGAAAGGCCTCCGTGTCTCCATGTCCTAGACTCCTTGGAGAAGTGGATGCCTCCCATTTACTTCTTGGCTGGGAGGAAGAAAAATGGCAGCCCTGCTTTGGGCTAGCAGATATGGTGGTGGGGTGGAGCCGAGCAGCCGATCACAGTAGGAGATGTCATATCCGCTCCAAACAAACCACCAGAGATGACGAAAATTGACTTCTGAGCACGGGTGCAATGAAGCACTTTATTTTGAAGTTCAAAAAACCACATTTTACGGTTCGTTTTTTTATTCAAATTTTTATGTGCATGAACGTATAGCAATGCAGTATATCGGGCCAAAATTTCAGCAATATACATGCCTGCATGTAAAAGATACAAAAAAGACAGAATACCTAAATTTTAGGGGTTTATTTTTTGGTGTTTTTGGGCAGAAATTTTGTCTTTTTTGGGCAGCACGTAATACAACGTATTATTGAATGAAATTTCAAAGGTACTTAGAGCACATGCATGCGTATTCATGTAAAAAATCAAAAAAATTCTAATCTTTTAGGCATCTTTTTGGAGTAGTTCAAAATAAAGTGCTCCGTTGCCCCCATGTTCTGAAAATCCGTTTTTACCAAAGATGAGCCCTATCTCAATCTTAAAATCCACTTTGCCCCACCTTGTGTTTACCGCTGCACTAACCTTGGGGGGACGGGATGGAGAGGGGCACCTTGAGAGTTGAGCCCTACCTCAATCTTAAAACCCATTTTGCCCCGCTTTGTGTTCATCGCCGCACGAACCTTGGGGGGGGGGGGGGGGGATGGAGCGGAGCACCTTGAGAGCACGAACCATCCGAGCATATTAAAGGAGATGCCAACGACACATTCCGCAACAACCGGCAAGCAACCAGTCCACCAAAACCGTGAGCATCGCGAGCCACTAGCCAGTCTTTGGATGCGGTCAAAACACGGCACTTAGTACTTCGGCCGGCGAGGCCGTCGGAGAAAATAGACCATGGCAAGGACAATGACTTCTTCGCGACTCTCAATGGGATCTCTCCTCATGATACTTTATAACTGCAGATTTTTTTAAACCATCCTATTTGCATTGTTTAGTACAGAATTTTCTAACCATCCTATATATTAATTATGAAAAGCAATAATGCACTTAAAATAGCAATGATAGATCCTAATTGTTGGAAATTTCTTATGCGGAAATTATCTAGAATGTAATCACCGGGCATTTGACATGTTTACCAACGTCATCAGTGAGATATATCATCAAGAGTGCAAACTTACTGTCGGCTATTGCTATTCCCCGTCGGGTATTTTCTCAAATAACCTAGAGTCACACATGGACCGTCGGCCATTTCCACTCAGAGGTGAGAGTTTTGTTTTCACCTTCGGTTATTAAACTTCACCGCCGGGCATTACATGTAATCCTTGTGGGTATAACCAAAACCTTCGGTTATTGCTATCTCCCGTCGGGTATTTTCTCGAATAACCGAGTCACACATGGACCCTCGGCCATTTCCACTCATAGGTGAGAGTTCTGATTGCACCTTTGGTTATTAAATTTCACCATTGGGTATTACATGTAATCCTTATGGGTATAACCAAAACCGAAGGATATTATAATGAACTATCGGGCATTAAATTGAATAACTGAGAGTTGGGGTTTTACCGTCGGGCAATCTAGTATACCGTGGGCTATTGGTAGTAATACCTATGAGTTGACAATAACCGTCTGCCACTAATAGTACCTCAACTAATTTAGTACTCCCTCTGTCCGGAAATATTTGTCGGAGAAATGGATGTATCTAGACGTATTTTTCTAGATACATCCATTTTTATCCATTTCTCCGATAAGTATTTCTGGACGGAGGGAGTATAACTATGTGACTACGTACTGAAGTTACTTGCACTATGAGCAGTCTTAAGATAGTAATGAAATTCCGTATGAGGACCACACGTACTACGTACTACTATTGTTTGCACTGCACATGCATGCTTAAGTAGTTCAACCACCGCACAAATCCCTATACGTACATGGACGGTTTCACGTGCTACGCACAGCTTCTTCCGTGTCTAAATCGGAGGAGAAGCACACTAGCTCCCGGTAGGTAGCAGCACATCACTTCCATCGGTACATTCCATGCATGCATGGTCACTGACGGGACCATTTTCCGTGCGGATGTTTCTGGTTCTTTCTTATCTATCCCCACGCCCGCCCGCTGAAATGATGTTATGAAAGAAAAGGAATATTGCTCCAATGAGCGCCAAACCTTCTCGTTCAAGAGTGGCTTTCCTGGCAAAGAATGAACCTAATTCTGTTGAGAAAAGAAAACACCAAAAGGAAGCAGCCATGGAACGGATTGCCCAATAATTCAGCAGCCAGAAGTATTCTCCTGCAGAATGCGAGTGCAAATAATTGTTCAGAATGCTGAATTCGGGCAGGCCAAGCAAATGGGGGCTGAAAGGAGCGGAGCGATATGGGGGAATCTCTGACAATAGGAAGGAAGCACTTGTCTTTGACCTTGGCGCACCAACTTGGAGAGAAAGATGCCGCCCGCGAGATCGGATGTCAAGTATAGCTAGCTATGCAGACTGACCTCCGCCCCTCCCCCTTCCTACCAAAGCTAGATACTAGTGACCACAAAACTGCTCTCCTTTGTCGCTCTTTTGGTTTGCTAAGACGATGATACAGTGAGCCTTTAGCATAGTGGCAAAGAGATCTTGGGCTTTGATCAGCTCTTGCCGGGCGAACAAGTTCACCTTCAGTAAACTAGGTAGTGTCTTAGTTTCAGAAAAAAAAAAGTTTCGGCTAATTGCTCAAGGAAAAGATAAAGTTTTCATGGAAGAATGATGCATTATATAGTTTTCATGGAGTAGTTATCTCTTGCTCCGAAGCAGGGAATCGTTGCTATCTGCCATGCAAGTGGTTTCAATTCAGAAGCAGGTGCAAGATGTACAACTACTAGATGTGTGACCACAGCTGGATGGTCCTACTCCCTCCGTTCCTAAATAATTGTCTTTCTAGAGATTTCAACAAATGACTACATACAGAGCAAAATGAGTGAATCTACACTTTAAAACATGTCTACATACATCCGTATGTTGTAGTCCATTTGAGATGGCTAGAAAGACAATTATTTGGGAACGGAGGGAGTAGTAAATTGTTCAGAGTTCAGACATGCAATTATCATAATCAAGGCTGGATAGAATTAGAAACCTACAGTCTAGAGAGATTTGAAGATAAGGTTTCCTCTCACCGGTGACCATGGATGGTAAACTTGAAACGGTTCACCAAACTGGCTACTCACCCGCTCAATCACTGATATACTCCCTACGTTCCTAGTGTGAGCCAGCCAAGGACGACAAAAATATGCTTCGGATGGCCCTCGTTTTGACCTCTTCTTCCTCCTTCTTCATGTGATGCACAAACACTCTAGTCATTAACTCTCTTGCCAGCCCTCGGGCCATAAACTGCTTTTCCTTTTGCCCTTTGGCACCCACATGTAGGTGGCATTTTATTTGTTTAGCTCTTTTGAACTCGGATGACGAACTTTGTGATAGTCAATAAAAGATTGTGTGCGCATCACTCGATGCAGAGTCCAACGACGTTCCCCTCTTTTCAAATAAATTGTTCCCAACTCTCGGGCCGACAACCATGGAGCCATTGATACAATATTTAGGCTTGGCTCAACAGCTAATTAATGTCAAATAAATCTCAATAGCTGGAGTAGTGAGCCTTTAGCATACAGTAGCAAAGAGATGGATCTTGAGCTTTGATCAGCTTTTGCCGGCTAATTGCTCAAGGAAAAGATACTGTTTTCATGGAGGAATGATGCATAGCCAGAAGCTGGAGGAACTACTAATTATTTATGTTCTGAAGCAGGGCATCGTTGCAATCGGACAAGCAAGCGGTTTCCTTTCACAGTTCTACTCCTACTAGGTGTGTGACCACAGTTGGATGGTAATTGTTCATAATTCAACGTGCAATTCAATGCTAGACAAAAAACCTACAGAGATTTGAAGATAGGGTCACCAATGACCATAAAACAATTCACCAAACTGGTAACTCAGAGCATCTAAAGAGCATCTCTAGCGGATACCGTAAATCGATTTTGTGGTACCACCCGCGGCATGGCAGAACAGATCATGTAAAGCGAACTGCATAATTTAAACAAACTACATCCTGCCACGATACTTCCGCAGGAATTAAACAGAATTCATCACAAACTTGAAACATACGAGATTTAAAACCTAAATCTAACTACACATCATCATTCTTCTTGACACCAAGATGGTACTCCATCAAGGAGTCGGAGAGGACGAAGGCGTAGTCGTACTCCTCCTTCACCGCCTCCAGCCGCGTGTCGGGGCAACCTCCTTCGCCTCGAAGAACACGCGCTCCGCATCCCGGAGGCGCTTGGTCGTCGGCCAGAAGATCTCATTGAGCCGGTCAAAGTTCCTCCGCGCCCGCGTCCCGGTGCTGCGGGAGAGGGCACCACGCTCCCGCGCCTGCTTGTGGTGCTACTCCTTCACTGGCGAGCAGAGGAAGGAGCTCCCGGCCTCGTCGTCATGGCGGCGCTTGCGCGGCGGCGAGCCGCCATGGCCCCATCGGCCACCCCGCCCGCATCCAACGCTCAACATCGGGGCAGGCTTTTTGTACCTGCGCGCGCGGCAAAGTGCGGCCGAGGGAGATGGATTTGTCACCAGAGTGTGTGAGTTTGCAGCAGAGGGGGAAAGGGTATTTGCCGGACGCGAATTCTAAAACGTGGCCACAAACGCCTGCGATTTATAGGCCGTTGTAATTTTTTTATGGGCTGGGCCGCTTTTACGGTATTTGATTGAGCCGGTTTTTTCTACAATACTGTAAATCTGTTGGAATTTAACGGGCCGGTGACCTTATACGGGATTTGCTAGAGATACTCTAAAGCCACATACAACAAATATCACCCCTCCTATGTTCGTAGACACGTCTGCGAACGTGTTCCAGTTAGCCCTCATTTTACATCCGGTGCAACCATATACCTCAGACTTCATATGCCAAATCCACACTAGAGCGTGCAAACTAAAAACTACGTACTACTACATAGAAAAACCTAGCCTAAACTACTAGTCGTCATTGGAAATGTAGATGACGTCCGTGCCGGACAGACTGACTCGTCGTTGGCCGCCGCCCGCAACTCCAACTCATCGTCAGGCTCCATGTCAACGAAGAGTGCTTCGTGCTCTGCCTTTGCCTCACGGAGGAAGCGGCGGTTGGCCTCCGCCTTCGTGAGGATAGAGTTGAGGATGGTCTGCTGCCTCGCCACCTCATCCACTTGGGCCACCTCAATCATTGCGAGGGCGTCGCCCATGCCGAATCCGGCGACCGGAGGCATCGAATCCACCTCCCTTTCCTCCTCCTCTAGCTCCGCGTCCTCCATGTCCATGTCCGGTGCCTGCTCCTACTCCGGAGGGTCCAGAGGCAGGCCAGCTGCAATCCGAGCAGCGCGCTAGGCCCGGATCTCCTCTAGGAGTGCCAACCGTCACTCTAGGGTGAGCACGGGATACTGGTGATCCGCTTCCAGGCCATGACTACGGTGGACACGACCTCGAGCAGATTTGATGGTGGTGGTGCAGGGAGGGAGTGGGTGGAAAAGAGGGTGAGGGTGTCGCTGTCCAGTTTAAATATCCAAGTTGGGAGTCTCGCGCCGCGCGCCGGAGCGACGGCATGATGCATCCTCATCGGACCGTTGACTTTAGACGTGCGTCTGTGTGGGTCCTGCCTGACAGTCCAAAGTGGCGGACGGACTTGGGTTCGAGGGGGCGTCCTCATGTCTGCTTTAGAAATGGGCCGATGTGAGGGGTGTCAGTCAGCCCGGATGTTTAGGGCCGATGTGAGGCGTCCGGATGGAGAGCATTTATGTGACTGGCCATTGGCCGGGCCAGCCACCCGAACTTATAGGGGTTGTTTGAGGAGTCCGGCTATAGATGCTATCACCCACTCAATCACTGATATACTCCCTCTGTCCCTCGGTAGTGTGAGCCAACCAAGGACAAAAAACATGGTACAAATCATCATTAGCTGGCTGGATAGAGTGGTATTTGTGACTACACTTTGGCAAATCACAAGCCCTTCTTTTGACCTCTTCATCCTTCTTCATGTGATGCACAACACTCTGGCCCATTATGTTTGAGCTAGAAAATATATTCAAGAGCGGCTGCCACTTGAAGCTACAGTTTTTTGAGTTAGAAACTATATTCAAGAGCGGCTGCCTCTTGAAGCTACGGTGTCTCTTTTCCTCCCCTATCACTTGGAGGCTAGTGAAAATTCTGAAAATTCTTTCCTCCAAACTTCGTCGGGATGGTCATAAGCATCATTCTGATGCAGAGGCCGGGGAATCCCCCTTTTCAGAAGAAAAAAAACTTTGTCGGTGAGCCCGTGGCTTCGTCTCCTTTGTACCTGCCGCTCCGGCGGCCGGTGGTAGGGAGAGGAGTCCCGGTGCCTCCGCTTCGGTTAGTAGTTTAGGTTAGGATCCTTTAGTCCTCGCAGGTGTGGCGCTCGGACCGATGGCGGCTCTTCTTCTTTAAGTTTGTCTTCCAGGTTCCAATCCTCCTCTAATTGATCGAGCTTGATGTAGTCGACGGAGCTCTAGAGTAGATTCCTGCCGTCTCCTTGGGATGGTGAGGTTAGCATTTCTTATTATGTGGCGAGATTTGGCGTAGGATTTTTTAGATCTATTCAAGGGTTCAACAACGTGACTGTTGCTTCAGCGCGTTGGCCTTTAGGGGTACGTGCATGAAGACTTCCCGACTGCCATAAACAAGGTGATGCCAGCTCTGATAGGGGAGAAGCGACAACAACGCTTCCTGGCGCTGGGAGTGGTCGTTAGTGGTCTCGAATCTCGATGTAATTTTTATTATGTTTGAGGTGCTTTTGTACTTCCAGTGAACTTTGATAATAGATCTAGAACATTTCGAAAAAAAAAACTATTGCTAGCTCTCTGACCATTAACTCTTGCCACCTCTCGAACCATTAACAGTTTTTCCTTTGCCCGTCTGGGAGCCATACGTGGGATTTTATTAGTTTCAACTTTATTGAACTAGGATTATAAACTTTGTAACAATGAATACTTCCTCCGTTCCATAATTTTTGTCTTAGTTTCAGTTTCGATATGAACTAAAACCATGACAAGAATTATGGAACGGATGGAGTACAAGGTTGTGTGCATCATTCGATACAGAGGCCAATAACATTCTTCTCTTTTTGAGAAAATACGGTTTGTCAACTCTCGGGCCAAGAACCATGGAGTCATTGTTGGAATATTTGGTCCTCAATCAATTGCTAATTACAAATAAATCTTAAAGGCTCATGTATGGCAAGAAGTGGAGGTGCAATCTTTAGTATCATCCCACTTGTGGAGGTGAAGTTTGACTTCATTATATAAGGAAGTATCCTTAATTCACTAAGTAATGGGTATGAGGATAGAAAGATAAACCAAACGCGTGTGTGCCTCTCCTCGCTGGGCTCGGGGCATGGGCATGCACATGAATGGCCGATTAAAATTTGGTACATGACATTGTAGGAGTGCAGCTTCGTTTCATCATTTTATTTTCTGGTTTCTTGACCGTTAAACCTACAAGACGGAAACCTAGTTTGGTTAGATAATGATCGTGACATGTCGGATCTTCTTTTATAAATGACCTATCGAGACATACATCAAATTGAGCTAGGGTTTTGCCTCTTCTTGCTTTTGTGTTGTGGTCATAGTCCACTCCAACCCAATCGCATGCTTAAACCAATGAATGGAAAAGAAGGTTTCTGGAACCTCTCACTCCTTTCACCCAGTACAGGGAGAGGGAGAATAAGGTTTTTGGGAAGTGATTCACGCGACTACTGCTCACATTTGTTCACCATGGGTCGTCTTCCTCCCATGTCAGGCGGCGTTGCGCACCACTATCTCCATCATTGTCTGCTCCGACCAGTCTTCCGCGGCATCTTTGTCAACAACATCGCCTCTGTAGCAGACACAACTACTTCATGTACAGACAAATAGTATGTGTGACATGTGATGTTGTTCATGCTGTTATATCCATCTAGTATAGTGGAGATATACATGTCAACAATTGCTTTAATAATGATTTATGTTCTCGGATTAATCATGAACTTGTCTAATCATCCAACAATCCAAATAGCTTAATGTAGGCAATTTTCGGAATTAACTATAGCTGACTTTTCTGATGCACTAAGACTGGATAATTCATCAGTGTACATTTTGAGAGGTGGCAAGTAAAGAAAACACTTTGACTTATGAGTTTGAAAGTATTCTTAGTTAGTAGTGGCAAGCATGAAGGAATGATCTCTGATGATCATGATGATATGAGAAAGTTTGTTCAATGGCTCGATTAAGGTTGATGTCAATGAACTTAACAAATAGAGTTCGCGCTTTTTGATGGCGGTTGCATACTTCTGGTGTTTCCTTAGTATGCGACCAATGTATGCGGATCCTGTCTTTACCAAATTAAGGTTTTTGACTCGCTTTATATATAAAGCAACACAGTCAAACCAGTAAATGATGATAAAGAGACCCTCTTACAAAGCAGATCAAAGAAAATACATTAAAACCGGAGAGACCACACCCTACCACAAAACAACCTAGACTACTAACAAGGGAGGAGACATGCCACCAAGGGAAACCGCCGAACCTCGTATCGCCGCTCACACCAAGTTCCCGTCGGAGAGGACCCCCTGCCCTCCCACTCCAGATCGTGGAGCTCGCACCTGCCTGAGGAAAATGAGGACCACAAGTGCAAGCAACAAGGACCCGTATAAAAGAATAAGAGGCAAGTGAACCCGCCCATGTGGATCCTCTCTTTCACAAACAACATATTTAAAGACAAAGGTCATGCTCATGGTTAAGACTTTAATGTGGCTTGTAAAAAAAATAACCATGCCCTTTGTGATAGCCACCATGACCATCTTCACAAAACAAAAAACCTGCAAGGAAAAGTGCGAAAGTCCTATTCTGATCCCGAGCTCAAATGCACTTTGATGAGCAGTAAAATCAAAAAAAGTAAACAAATTCAAAAAATTCTGATTTTTTTGTGTGGTAAACTCTTACAAATGTTTTGTGTGCATAGAAAATTTCAGCGTGAAATGACATTCTAGGAAGTCATGGCAGAAAAAAAAATCAGCACTCCAAAAATTTTTCAAAACTAGCATCTTTGGAGCATTGATTTTTTTTTTTTGCCACGACTTCCACGCATGTCATTTCGTGCTGAAATTTTGCAAGCGGACATTAGTCAAAGTTTACAAAAAATACAATTCAGATTTTTTAAAATTTGTTTACTTTTTTTCGATGTACTGTTCATTAGGTAGGAGTTGAGCTCGAGAGAAACTCCACATGTCGAAAACTGGCCATCTACGAAAGGTCACAAAGTAAATAACAGAGGCCATCCAAGGCTTTAATCACTTGCCATCTGCCCGGGGAGGCAATGCCACGAGCGGACCACTGTTAAACCACCATTGTGCAGGTGCACTAAATAACAGGGGCTACGACAACAACCACCTCCAGGCTCTGCAGGAGCCCATTGTTTTGTTTTTACCTGCCCTCTGCGCCACATAAAAACGCAGGCACGGGACGGGAAGTGCATGGCTTAGGAGCCAGGGAAATTTTGTTTTGTCCTAATATGTGTCATCTGCCACCAAGAAGAAGCAGACTATTATTAGGTTAGAAGCACGCACTTGAGCTGAGCATGAGCATTGCAAATCCAAGAGGATCATTTCCTCATTATTCTGAGAGCAGTGACATGCAATGCGCGCGCGCATGATCGATCCATCGATCATTGTGAGATCACCGGAAGCTGCCTTTTGGCCGCCCATGTCGATCGCACCAACACTTTTCATGATGAACACCATAGACAAAAAAATAGAAGGGACCTCTGTCAGCTCAGCTCACACTTTCTTTCATCAACACTTTGTTCTTTTTGGACGATGGTCCATACAGAAGTGAAGACCACCACAGATGAATGGGAACTTGGTAAATGTACTGCTACTTGTCTTAGTTTGGCTTAAGCACTTGTCATGGCACCTATCAATCTGCCACCGTCCATGTCATGTCGCCCTCGAAGATCCAGTGGCAGACCTCCGTCTTGCCGGGCTCACCGCCGAGGAGCACGAACGCGCCATGGCTCGGGCTCCAGTCGGACGTGTCAAGGTGACAGATGGCCACCCCGCGGTTGATCCTCGGACCGTCCGAGCCGGCGGCCATGATGGCGGCCTCGTACACCCGCGCCTTGGGCACCGAGTGGCAGTAGTACACCAGGTACGGGAACAGGCTCTGGTGGCACGACACGGCCCGCGCGGGCGCCGCCTCGCCGCCGGTGACGCTGCCCAGCCTCACCTCCGCGCCGCTGCCCGCCGTCGAGGCCGTGCTGCGCACCACGATGTCGTCGCCCAGCATCTCCACGGCGAAGTCCACGACGTCCTCGGCGGAGGTCGCGCACCGCTTGGTCTCGCCCCGGCTCGGCGCGCGCTCGCACTCCGCCACCGTGGACGCCACCGCCTTGCCCAGCGCCGTGTCCGGCGGCGCCCCGAAGGCCTCCGACACGGCGCTCGCCTCGAACGGGATCTTCCTGGCGATGTCCCTCGGCAGGAACGCCCTGGGCGGCAGCTTGTCCCTGATGTCCGGCATCGGCATCCGGTTCCCGGCCACCAGCTCCCTCTCCCGGAAGAACTTGCCCGGCTCCGGAGACCACTTCGTCTTCTTCAGACGCTGATGCTGCTCCTCGGATGTCGCCGCCGACGTGTTGTGGTACTCCTTGAAGTCGACGCCGCTCTTGGCGTACGCCTTGAACGTGGTGTTGTCGCCGGCGTACCCCTTGAACCCGATCTCGTGGTTGCGGTTGCCGCCCTGGCCGTACCCTTTGAAGCCGACGCTGCCGGCGTTGGCCGACCCGCCGTAGCTCTCGAACTCGGCGGCCCCGCCGTTGGCGCCCTTGGCGACGTAGGACGCGAAGCTGTCGTCCCCGACGTTGGACCCGTCGCGGTACCCCTTGAACGAGTCCACCCCGGCGTTCCCGCCGGCGCCGTAGCTCCGGAACGTGTTCTCCGGCACGTTCCCCTCCACGCCGTACCCCGTGAAGGTGTCCGTGGCGCCGTTGGCCGACTCGCCGTAGTTGGCGAAGCCGGAGCTGAGGGTGTTGGTGTCCTCGCCGTACGACGCGAAGGTCTCCCGCAGGCTGTTGCCGCTCTTGCCGTAGCCGGCGAAGCTGCTCTCCCCGCCGTTGGACTCCTGCGCGTAGGACGTGAACCCGCGGCTCCGCCCGTTGGCGCCGGCGTCGTAGTTGGTGAACCTGGACTCCGGCACGTTGGTGTTGGCGGCGTAGGCGGTGAAGGAGCCCGACCCGCCGGTGGCGCCGCCGGCGTAGGAGGTGAAGTTGACCGTCACCACGTTGCCGTTGGCCTCGTAGCTGCTGAACGTGTCCGCCCGCGCCGACGAGTCGCGGCCGTAGCGGCGGAACGAGTCGGCGGCGATGTTGACGTCCGGGGAGTAGCTCTTGAACCCGTCGGTGCCGGCGCCGGCGCCGGAGCCGTAGTTGGTGAAGTTGGCGTCCCTGTAGCTCGTGAACGGGCCCTTTCTTGCGGCCAGCGACGCCACATCAGATTCAGAGTCAGAGGAGGACGGGCACAGCAGGGCGGCCTTGGAGCAGAGCGTGGGCAGGCGGGCGCGGATGTCGGGGAGCGAGGAGGGGAAGGAGGCGGCGTCGGCGGCGGGCAGCGGGGAGAGCTTGGAGAGGAAGAAGGCCGGGTGGGGGCGGTTGTTGGGCACCTTGCGGTTCCAGTATCGGATGAAGGCCGCCTTGGCCGTGAACGGGTTCACGGACGAGGAAGACGCGGCCGCGGCGCCGGCGGCATTGCCAGGGAGCAGCAGCAGGAGGAGTAGGAGCGGGGTGGCGAGGACGGGGCGGGGAGGAGAAGCCATCGGAGGACAGGACGGAGGTTTGGGGGGTGGGCCGTGGGGGATTGGAGCTGGAGGAGATTAATAGGAACTTAGGAAGCAGAGTGAGAGTGGGAATGGAGGGAGTGTGAAACTGTGACTCGCAACGAGCGAGCATGGCAGAGCAATTGCCATTTGGAATTGAGTACTATTTGAAATTTGAACAAGCTTTCAAGAGAGCACGACCAAGGCAGAGGAACACGCATTTACGCGCGATGAATTCTGATGCCATCGTCTGGTACTGCAGGTCCGTAGAGACCATTAATGACCCCAGTGTGTTTCATGTAAAAATATACTCCTACTACTCTGGTAACTTTGTACTTTCCTCTTGCATGATAGTACTATCACCCTACTACTAATCAACTTGATGGAGGCAAATCAACTGAGCACGGTGCGCTCTGTTTTCAACTTCTCACACATACATAATTGCTGAAATTGCTTAAATGCTTTTAAACATCGATTTTGGAGCACCTTGGAGAATCGATTGTGTGTTTTTGCCACGTATTCATGCAAGCAAAACATTTGTTAATGTTTGCTAAAAAAACTTTTTATTACTATTTCTTTTGATTTTACCGTTCGCCAGACCGAGCTCATGCGATGCGAGCTCAAGCTGGGATTAACTCTTTCACTCATGCATTACATATCCTATTATCAGGCTGCCACCCAAATCGGTTGAGTAAACCCGAGTGGACCCTATGAGTTATACCAACATACCGTGGACCCGACCACCTCTCGACGCGAAAAAAGATCGTGTATCGTTCAAGTATATTGTATTTGCAGATAAGTTGCAATAAATCGGTAACATTCCTTCCGTTAAAGAGACAATCATTGTGACAATACCACACAGCCTAGTGCAAAGCACAACCTCTCACCCGGATTTGAATCTCAAGTTTAGGTTACATTTACACCCCGTCAACCAGTGACCGAAATAATTCGTAGTACTTGTGGGCGGTAGGTTGAAAGCACTATGAAGGGAACGCCACAAAATATTAACAACACATGCTAAATTGATCTCTCGCGGCCTCCAAAACAACATTTTGTGCATCTTCCCGTCCTACGTGTTTTTAAGGTTGTCTTTGGTTAGGATTACCCTTCCAACCAACTCCCACATGAAAATTTCAGTCTTTAAAGGGACTTTACAATAAATCCGCTGTTTAACGGGTAACCATCGTTGATGAGGTCATAATACATAGATATGAAAGAAAAGAAGTTAAAAGTGTTAAGCTTCCACATGAAGTTGTCTGGATTATTGGCAATGCTGACCGTCGTCGACGTATTAACTAGGTGTAACTTGTCTGTCCACTTCACACCAGTGAGCACCCCGTGAAAAAGCAATGTTTATATGGATGTATACCATAAGACTACCAAGTTTCGCCAAGAATCAACCTTTGTGTTCATCTCAAAATACGTATATGAAAAAAACGTTTTTGCCTCTCATTAATCCTTTACAAAAAAGGCGATTTGGTTGGATTGGCTGCTACTTAGGATAAAGTTTTTCACCGAGGATACTTGTTTTAGCTATTACTCCCTCCGTCCGAAATTACTTGTCACAAAAATGGATTAAAATGAATGTATCTAAAACTAAAATACATCTAGATACATCCATTTCTACATCTAAACCAGTTAAGAAAAGGCCAGCGTTCTAGCCGCCGCCTCCTCCTCCAAGAAAAGCTAGGGTTCGTGCCTCTCGTCGGCTCCGCCGCAGGTCCGCCTCGTCTCCGGTGGCCCTAGGGCCATGGGGCGTGGTGGATCTGGCAAGGGCAGCGGGAGGGCTCCGTTGTTAGTCGTTCCTTCAAAATTTGTTAGGGTTTGTGTCCTATTCAGGAAGACGAGACGGTGGCGGCTCCCTGAGATGGAATAAAGGTCTCCCCGTCTAGTCCCCGTTTCGGTGGTGCGTCTAGCATCGTTGGTGGGCGTGTGGAGGTGTGTCTCCGGCGGATCTATCTTGTGGATTTGCTCGGATCTGGTTGTGGTTCGTCTATGTTCGTGTGTCTTGAGTTGGATCCTTTCGATCCACGTTATTCTTCATCGTGGCGGTTGCTGTTCAGTGCGCTGGTCCTCACGGGCCTTAGCACGACGACTTCCCGACTGTCTACTACAACAAGTTGTGCTCGACTCCGCGAGGAGGGGTGATGATGGCGCGCGCCTTGGCTCGTTCGATGATTGTAGTCGTCGCTAGGTGGTCTACGGATCTGGATGTAATTTTTATTATTTCTAGTGTTCGTTGTACTGCCGTGATGAAAGATGAATAGATTGAAAGTTTTCTCGTAAAAAAAAAGATACATCCATTTCTACGACAAGTATTTCTGGACGGAGGGAGTACAAAACTACGTCCTCAGTAAGTAGTTTTTTAATTCACCGCCTCTCTTTTTGTTACTTCACGGTATCAGCATCCAATTTCTCAAGTTTTTCACAAAATATAGTATTAAGTTCATTTTGAGAAGTAGTGAAATTTTCTATCATACCCTCAAGACCATTGTAACACCCAAAGAAAAAAAATCAAATTTTGGAATGTTGAATAAGTAAATATTATCATGAGGGTTGCTTTGATTTTTAGAAGGATCTAAAACTTTTTGATTTCATATTCAAATTTCTCCAAACCATGTTATGAACCTGGGTAACTAATTATAGAA
The DNA here is from genome assembly GCA_021605205.1 of Aegilops longissima. Lineage (NCBI taxonomy): Eukaryota > Viridiplantae > Streptophyta > Magnoliopsida > Poales > Poaceae > Aegilops > Aegilops longissima. The sequence continues at coordinate 64,574,001 of CM038682.1, read as the reverse complement.
TGAATATAATTCTTTGATAGGAAATATTTGTTTCAAACTCAAAAGTGGTTTGTGTTTTTAAAAATCAACCATAATCAAACAAAGAGTGAGAATGAAATGTGCTTCTCAAATATGGTGGATACATATTTTAGTCGGAGTTCATATTGATTTTTGTTCCCATTTGAAATAAAGAGAGGAGATGAACGGACTTCTCCAGATAGGACCCTTGCAATTTGGTACATTTCAAAACATTTTGGGTATTTGTAAAAACCTAGAATTAATTGAACGGAATATATAAATGTCTAAATGAGCTATTAAAAGAATAACTATGAAAATGAGTTTAGTCCGGAAATATTTTTTATGGGTCCATTGTAGTTATTCTAATTCAATGTGATTTTTTCTGGATTTTCTAGGAAAAGGTGTGATTACATTAAATCAAAACCTTTTTCTGTTTATTTAGAAATAGAAACTAAACCTTGAAACTATTGGCCGAATCCTTCTATGTCCCACTATCTCTCACCCGCGCGCATAGAATAGCAACCTAGTCCAGAGATAAGGGAGTTTCGCCGAGTGCACTATAGCCTGCTCCACACCAGTGACCTCGATCCTCCACACCAGTGACCTCGATCCTCCACACCAGTGACCTCGATCCTCCACACCGATGCAGCGCCTCCCCGTCCCCCTTCCAGACCTTACCGCCGCCACCCCACCTCACCCGCGCCGCCGCCTGACCGCGCCCGCGCTGCCGTCCCGGCCTCAACCCTCCCCAGCCCCTCTGGTTATTTCTTTTACCCTCCGCCTCAACTCTAGCGCCACCTCTCTCAGATCCGAACTCTGTCTCACTTGCCCCCCTCATCGAGCCGGTCCAAGGCATGCTTGCCATCACCTTTCTACTTCCTGGTCTAGGACAATGTGGTGTTTCTCTGTGAGGGTTGGACGGGTGGTGCTGAAGGAAGGGATAGTGCTGGATATCAGAACAGCTAGAGGACAGAGGTTGATGGGCACATTGAAGGTCTTGTTTGGGCCCGATGCACCATAGTGTGGTGGCTCGTTCTCTGATGTGCGCTCACTTTCAAGGTGATAGCAATTCCTTTTACCATGTGTGCATCTTTGCCAGACCTGGCCAGATGGGCCGGCCCGGCTCGGCCCGGCCCGGCCTGAGTTATACGGACCAGGCACGGCCCAACAAGGCACGCTTACTACACGGGCCGTGTCGGGCTGGCACACATGCTGGACTTCCTGGCCCAAGCACGACACAATAAGGCAACGGGCCGGCACATCGGCACGTTTAGCCCATCAGCACATTTATTTTGGCTATTTTGAGCCTATTACAGCTGTTTTTAGGCTAATATATATAAAAAAAATCTGTAAACACAAATAAAAAGTTAAATGGGCCGTGTCGTGCCGGCACTCATGCCCAGCCTTGTGGCCCAAGCACGGCCCTAGGCAGGCCACATGCCGACATGGCCCGTTTATAAACATGCCGGGCCATGGCCCACCACTGCCCGAGCACGCGTGCTATCAGGCTGGCACACTAAGTCTTTTTTTTTTTGACAGAAAGACTGTAAGGGAACCCCTACAGTATAATTGATGCAACAAACCCAAATTGTAAGTACCGTGCCTTGAACCTAGGTGGGTGGGAAGACATCAGCCCCTTCCTATCACTAGGCTATGCCTTAGTCTGCGGCACACTAAGTCTTGGCCAGGTTTGATCTTTGTTGTCTTGACAGAAGGCAATGACCGCGTGGTAGAGAAGTAGTAGTCTTATTGGCTGGCTTGCTGCTCTTACAACTTCAGCTATATAGTGTGTTTTTTTTGTCTAAAAAAAAGCTATATTGTAAGCTATATATTTTTGTGAGTCATAAAATCTGGGCGTTCTGTTTTTACATGGGCATGATTTATACTTCCTTTCTATCTCGCTAGTTAGCTTACAAGACAACTGTACAACAAGTTCAATTGATTAAAATTGCCGGTTGTGCAATCTAGTGACGTTTGTAAATTTGCCTATCGGCATTTGTGTAATTTTTTTTAAGAATCTGTTCTGGATATTCAGAACGTCATTGCATTAGTCAGTAATAGTTCAGTATGATTAGTAATCCCGAGTCATGCGGCGTTCGTCCTCCTCGGTGTTGAGCCCGGGAAAACAGAGGTCTCCCATTGGCGACATGACATGGAAGGTCGCAGATTGATTCAATGATGTCATGGAGTAGTAGTACATTTACCAAGTTCTCATTTACCCGTGGTCTTCTCACTTGTGTATGGACCATCGTCCAAAAAGAACAAAGTGTTGAAAGAAAGTGTGAGCTGAGCTGAGCTGAGCTGACCGAAGTCCCTTTTTATTTTATTTTGTCTGTCGTGTTCATGATTAAAAGCGATGTTTGGATTCTTAGTGCGATCGACATGGGCGGCGAGAAGGCAGCTTCCGGTGATCGCACCATGATCGATCGACCATGGGCGCGCGCATTGCATGTCAGTCCTTGAGGATCCGGGAATAATGAGGAAATGATCCTCTTGGATTTGCAACGCTCATGCTCGGTGCATGTGCACGAGCAGTGCTTCTAACCTGATAGTAATCTGCTTCTTCCTGGTGTCAGATGACACATATTAGGACAAAAGATAAATTCCCTGGCTCCTAAGCCATGCACTCCCTTCCCGTGCCTGCGTTTTTATGTGGGGCAGAGCATGGAGGTGGTTGTTGTCGTAGCCCCTGTTATTTAGTGCACCTGCAAGAGCGGTTTAACAGTGGTCCGGTTTTGGCGTCCCCAGATGGCAAGTGATTAAGCCTTGGATTATCACTGCTCAACAGGGCCTAAGATTGTGAGGATGGCCATTTTTTCTTGCACAATACATGGTCAGTTGATCATGATGGCTATCACAAAGGGGCATGCTTACTGTTTTAACATGCTGAGAATGCCAATTTGTAGTCACAAACACCTCTCCATCAAGCCAGCTAATGATGAAATGATGATTCAAACCATGTTTTTGTCGTTCTTGGCTGGCTCACACTAGGGACGGAGGGAGTGGCCGGTTTGGTGAATCGTTGTTAAGCCTATCATCCGTCATCACCAGTGAGAGAAGAGAAAACTTTGTCTTCAAATCTCTGTACGTTTCTGACCAGCATTTATTATGATAATTGCATGTCTGAACTCTGAGCAGTTACTACCGTCCAGCTGTGGCCACGGACCTAGCGCAGCTTGCATCTGCTTCGGAAATGAAACCACTTGCATAGCAGATAACAACGATTCTTCAGAAGAAGAAAAAACTACAGTAGTAGTAGTTCCTCTAGTTCTAGCTATGCATCATTTTTTCCCACAAAAACTTTATCTTCTCATCTAGCAATTAGCCGGCAAAAGCTGATCAAAGCCCAAGATCAATCTCTGTAAAAAAAGGCAACAAAGGAAAGCAGTTTTGTTTTCGCCATTATACCAATTATCTAGGTCAGCAATGTCATCCTAACATCATGCTCTTGCTACTTTGGGTCCAAGTTTGACCATATATTTCATTACCAAAATGTTAATGCACGTCACCAAAAAATATATTGTGGAATTCGTATTTTAATGTAGTTTTCAATTGTATTATTTTTGCTGCATGAACTTTATATTTATTTGTTCAAATCATGGTAAAAATTTGACGCAAAATACATGGGGGCCTAGTAAACTAGGACGGATGTAGTAGATGTGAGATCTATGTGCCTGCCTGTCCTATTGCCATGGCTATATGAGCTAAACATTGTTAACTTAAGTGTCGAGGGAAAAATGCTCATGATGTTGAATTTTTATCCTAACATATATGTTTTTATATCCTAAGTAATTAATTAGTTCTTGCTGTTAGCGTATGTATATTGCATGTAATGTGTAACCTCCTTTGTACGTGTATGACTGAGTCTAGCCATGCCTGCCTTGCGTGCCATCATTGTAGGGGCGTTGGGCAGACTCTCATTGTATTAATGTTGTAATCTGTAACTCCTAAGCATCAATCAAGGAAGATAGTTTCCAACTTGGTATCAGATATCCAGGGCTATGGCTGCGGACGACTCTTCTTCCTCCTCTGCCGCCCCCACCTCCGGCACATCGCCGGCCTCCCTCTCCTCCACGGCACCTGCAGCCCCCTCCGCATCGGCTTCCTCCATGGCCGCCTCGCCGCCTTTTGTTTTCGGGACCACCCCTCCCTCTCCCACGACACCACCGGCTCCTCTGGATCTCGTTTCGCCCCCATCTTCTCCTCGGCTCCACTAGCGCCGCCGCCGCCCGCACCACGCAACCCCATCTTCTCTGACCACATCACAAACCATATCAAGTTTCTCCTTAATCCTGCTGATCACAACTATCACAAGTGGAAGTCATTCTTCCTCATGGTCCTGGTTCGCTATGGAGTTCTCTTCCTCATCGAGCACCCGCTCCCCCCAACGCCGATGCTTCCTACCACGAGATCGATGCTCATGTTGCTCTTTGGATCTACGCCACTCTTGCGGATCCCATGGTCGACCACGTCGTCGACGCCACCACCACCTACGCCCTCTGGAAGAAGATCGCGATTTCTTCCTCGCCAACCGCGATGCCCGGTACATGATCCTCAACCGACAGTATCGAAATCTCAAGCAGGGTGACCTGCCCGTGGCTGAGTATGCGTGCCGCATGAAGCTCCTCACCGACGGCCTTGCAGACATCGACCTCGCCGTCACGGAGACCGACCTCACCACCCAGTTCCTCCATGGACTCGACAAGCGGCTTGACACCATCCGCGTTGTCCTCGGTGAACATGGCCTCCGTTCGACACCGTCCTATCACGGGCGGTCCTGGCAGAGGTGTCCCAGGCGCAACGGGCTGCCGAAGAGAGCGCCTCCGCCTTCGCTCTTCCCGGTGGTGACCGCGGCTCCACCAGCGGTTCTGGCCCTGGCTCGCGGGGCTCCGGTGATCGCGGCTCCAGCAGCTCCTCCGACCGGCCGCCATCCGATCGCTCCCAGGCTCCTCACCCGCCGCAGCCGCCATCTGACCGTGGCCGCGGTGACCGCGACCGTGGCCGCGGCCGTGGGCGCGGTGACTCCACTAGGCGTGGCCATCCGGCGCCCCTGCCTTCGCCATTCACCGGGTATTTCGCCCGGTATGGCATGGCGCTACCGCCGCCACGCTCTGGTTGGGTGCCTCCCAACGTCGCCGGCATTCTCGGCCCCCGTCCGAGCGCTGACGCTCAGGCCTACAACATGTACCAGCCGCCGCCTCCGTCGCCCTACTACCCGCCTCTCCAGCCCTCATGGGAGCACCTCGCCATGCTGAATGCCGCCTACAGCAACTCCGGCTTCCCCGCCAACCCTACCCCCGAGTGGTACATGGACAGGGGCGCCTCCTCGCATGTCACCGGCAACCAAGGTACCTTGACCACGTCTAGTTCTTCCTTAAAGCATGTTCCTTCTACTATTCTTGTCGGCAATGTACAACACCTCCCTGTCACGGCCACCGGTTTCACCACCCTTCCTCCTCACGATTTCCGGCTCACTGACATTCTTGTCTCTCCAAATGTAGTTACTAGCCTTATCTCCGTTCACAAGTTCACTACTGACAACTCTTGCTCTGTTGAATTTTTCCCTTGTGGTTTTCTCGTGAAGGACCTACGCACTTGGAAGGTTCTCATGATCTCCGCTAGTACCGGCGATCTCTACCCCTTCATTGGCAACACTCCGGCACGTGCATCGGCCTTCCTCGCTGCTTCTCCGGATGTGTGGCACCGGCGACTTGGGCATCCTGGCGCTCATAGCTTCTCTTCCATCACACATGATTTTCTTGTTGATTGTAATAAAGCGCCCCATTCTCCCTGTAGTGCTTGCCAATTAGGGCATCAACCACGTCTCCCTTTCCCTTCTTCTACTAGCAGAACATTTGCACCTTTTGATTTAATCCATTGCGATTTATGGACTTCGCCGGTTGTAAGTTTTTCAGGCTTTCAATACTATCTTGTTGTGCTAGATGATTACACACATTACTCACGGACATTTCCTTTACGCCACAAATCCGATACATCCACTGTTATCCGACGTTTCTTTGCGTTCGTCTATACACAATTCCATGTGGTGATCAAAAGCATGCAATGCGACAACGGTGGTCAATTCATCAACGCATCCCTACGCTCATTCTTTTCCTCTACCGGCGTTGCCTACCGTTTTTCCTGCCCGCACACTTCTCCACAAAACGGTAAGGCCGAGCGCCACATTCGCACAACCAACGACATTGTTCGTACTCTCCTCCTACAAGCCAACCTAACGCCTCCCTTTTGGGTCGAAGCCCTCCACACGGCCACATATTTACTAAACCGGCGTCCCTCTCGTGCCATTGCCTCACACACCCCTTATTTTCTCTTACATGGTGTTCATCCCACTTATGATCATCTTCGCGTCTTCGGGTGCCTGTGTTTTCCCAATACCTATGCCACATCCGCCCACAAGCTCACCCCACGCTCCACCCGCTGTATTTTTCTCGGTTATCCCCTTGAGCAAAAATGGTACAGATGCTATGACCTCGCCTCCCGACGCGTCATTGTCTCTCGACACGTTATTTTCGATGAAACGATCTTCCCCTACCAGCCGCACAAATCTTGGCACGAGAAGCCGTCCTCCATAGAAAATCCCCATGCAGATCCTATCCAGCCCTTGCATGCCTTGGATCTGGTGCCGTCCCCACCAACCGATCCACCTGCGCCCCCTGATTCGCGCACCACTCCCCGCGACGGACCCCACCAAATCCCACCTACCCCCCTCGATCGCCCAGACTGCCCTTGCCACCCGATTCGTGCGCAGATTCCCACCAGCCCCCTACCCACCCGATCGCTTCCTCCGCGGGCCCGCCCTCGCCCCACGCATCCACCCCCCACACCGCTCCCTCGCCCTCGATTCCCGCATCGCCTGGCGGATCGGCCTCGCCTTTCGCGTCTGCCACCCGCACGCCCGCGTCTGCCGCCTCTGCCACGCCAACTGGGCACAGATCTTCCTCGGATCGCCCGCCCTGCTCTGCCTCCGGCCCCACATCATCTACCTCCCCTTCCGCGCCATCCACTCCTGCAGCGCCACGTCTCCCGCGACATGCCATTCCAGTACAACCCCCAAATAATTCACATCGCATGTCCACACGAGCCAAAACCGGGTATCTCATGCCCAAACGCCTTTTTCTCGCCGATGCCACTTCTTCCTCCATCTCCCCACTTCCACCCACATACAAATTCGCTCTCAAAGACCCCTATTGGCGCCAAGCTATGCTAGAAGAATACAATGCTTTAATGAACAACTTCACTTGGTTTTTGGTGCCTAAACCTGCAGGTGTCAACATGGTCACGGGAAAATGGATTTTTCGTCACAAGTTCCATTCTGACGGCACTTTGGCTTGCTACAAAGCACGCTGGGTTGTTCGGGGCTTCAAACAAGAAGGCATTGATTATGGAGAGACCTTCAGCCCGGTTGTCAAGCCGGCCACCATTCGCGTTGTGTTGAGTCTTGACACATCCCACTCTTGGCCCATTCATTAGCTCGACGTGAAGAATGCCTTTCTTCATGGCGATCTTCACGAGACGGTCTATTGCGCTCAACCCGCTGGGTTTGTGGACCCCACCCGGCCGGACCATGTTTGCCACCTTCGCAAGTCTCTCTATGGCCTTAAACAGGCTCCACGCACTTGGTTCCTTCGGTTCCAGGCCTATCTCCTCTCTCTCGGTTTTCGAGCCTCCAAGAGTGACTCCTCCCTCTTTATCTTGCACCGTGGCGCCTCCATCGCGTACTTGTTAGTCTATGTAGATGACATCATTCTAACAGCAAACACCACCACTACACTCCACTCCATCATTGCCTCGCTCAAGCACGAGTTCTCTATGACTGATCTCGGTGCTCTCCACCACTCTTGGGCGTCAACGTAACCCCTACGAGTCCGGTCTCTTCTTGTGCCAACAACAGTACACTCTTGAGATCTTGGACCGGGCCAAGATGCTCAACTGTAAGCCGGTATCCACACCGGTTGACACCAGCTCCAAACTGTCCTCCCATGATGGCATGCTTCTCTCCAACCCCATGCTATATCGTAGCCTCGCCGGTGCCTTGCAATATCTTACCCTCACGCGTCCCGACACTGCCTACGCAGTCCAACAGGCTTGTCTTTTCATGCATGCACCTCGCGACTCTCATATGCAGCTCGTGAAGCGGATCCTTCGCTACTTGCGCGGCACCTCTCACTATGGACTTAAGCTTTACAAGTCCTCCACCGCCGATCTCATTGCTTATTCCAACGCTGATTGGGCGGGGTGCCCGGACACCAGGAAGTCCACTTCTGGGTTTTGTGTTTAACTCGGTTCCAATCTTGTCTCGTGGTCATCGAAGCGACAAGCCACCATCTCCCGCTTTAGCACCGAAGCGGAATACCGCGGGGTCGCCAATTGTGTGGCTGAATCATGCTGGCTGCATCAACTTCTATTCGAGCTCAAGCATCCGCCATCTCGCGCCACCATCGTGTACTATGATAACATCAGTGCCTCGTATCTCGCTTGTAACCCGGTCCAGCATCAACGCACCAAACACATCGAGATCGACCTGCACTTTGTACGAGACCGGGTGGCTCTCGGCGAGGTCCGCGTTCTACACGTCCCATCGAGCTCTCAGTTTGCGGATGTCTTCACAAAGGGGTTACCATCGACGGTGTTCTTCGACTTTCGGTCCAGCCTCAACATCCTACCCAACGGAGTTCCGGCTGAGGGGGGGTGTTAGCGTATGTATATTGCATGTAATGTGTAACCTCCTTTGTACGTGTATGACTGAGTCTAGCCACGCCTGGCCTGCGTGCCACCATTGTAGGGGCGTTGGGCAGACTCACATTGTATTTATGTTGTAATCTGTAACTCCTAAGCATCAATCAAGGAAGATAGTTTCCAACTCTTGCGACAAGCTTGACAAGTATGGAGTATGTCATCAGTTCTGTTCTCACGCTGATTGATCCTTGTCCAGAAACCACACACAAGAAATATTGCAATTTCCATGAAAAGTCTGTTGTGGACCCAGTTCCACTTTGCAATCAAAACCCTCAACATCCTCAATGGATTCTGAAAAGAGCATTGCCCCCAAGATTTTAGAGTGCTACAAAAAGAAAAATTCTTCTGTTCAAAAGGCCATGCAAAACAACTTCTGGATGACTCGGATCAGCTTCCATCAAGGTCTCTCTCGGAACACATTCAACAGATTGCTTCCCATTGAGAGAAGCTTAGTTCCATACAGCTCTCACCGATGATGTCTCTAAAAAGATATCTTGGAAATTCACTTCAGACGGTATCTACTCAACTTCTTCGACTTACAATGCGCAATTTGAAGGTCACACTCGCTCGGCCATGCACACAACTGTTTGGAAATCTTGGGCACCTTTAAAATGCAAGTTTTTGCCTGGTTGGTGATGCAAAACAAAATTTGGAGAGCGGATAGACTTGAGCGCCATGTATGGTCCTACGGTCTCTGTTCACTGTGTAAGCAAACCAAGGAGTCGCCCATGCTCCTTTGCCACTGCCCCTTCTCGATGCGGGTGTGGTGCGACATTGTTCAACGGCTTGGGCTCTAGAATGTCAATCCTAGAGATTGGAGGTCTGCAACTATTGTCAAAGATTGATGGCTTGGGATCACCCAATCCAGGTCCATCTCACGGAAAGCAATGTCCTCCGTATTGATCGATGCCGGTTTCTTGAGAGCTCTGGAAGGAGTGCAACGTCAGGGTCTTCTGCAACTCTGGGACGCCCTCTGCGATTATAATGTGCAATATTAAGGAGGAAGTAAATTTATTGGTGCTTGCTGGCGCAAATCAATTGAGTTATGTAATGCCGCATGTGTGATGACCTTTCTGACCCTCTGTTGAATCTCTTGTTAGAACTCTCTCTTCTTAATCAATGAGAATGCGAAGCCTTGGATTAAAATTTAGAGACTAGGTTCACTGTATATCAAAGGGAGGGAGCATATCAGTGATTGAGGCGAGTGACCAGCTTAGTAATTCATTTTATGGTGGGAGACAACCTTATCTTCAAATCTCTGTAGGTTCACTAGATCATTCTTCCATGAAAACTTTTATCTTTTCCTTGAGCAATCAGCCGGCAAAAGCTGATCAGAGCCCAAGATCTATCTGTTGGCTACTATGCTAAAGGCTCACTGTATCATCATCATCATCATCATCATGTTAGCAAAGTAGAAGAGCGACAAAGGAAAGCAGTTTGTGGGCACTGATTATCCAGCTAGGCCAGCACAGGTCATCCTGACGTCATGCTGGCTAGATGGCAAATCTATCTGCCTGCCTGTCGTATATCCATAGCTATATGTGCTAAACACTATTAACTCAAGGATAAAAATGTCATGATGTTAAATTATAATCCTAACCTAAATGTTTTTTCCATGTCCTAATTAATTAATTAATTAATTCCCAAGACAAGCTTGACGATTATGGAGTATGTCATCAGTTCTGTTCTTTTCAGGCATGCTGATTGATCCTTGTCCAGAAACCACATACAAAGATCATTGCAGTTTTGATGGAAAGTCTGTTGTGGTTCCAGCTCCACTTTGCGACCGAAAGCCAGCATCCTCAATGGGCTATGAAAAGCACATGATGAACCCAGCATCCCCATGTCTCCTGTACGTGGTAGGAAGGTGGAGGGACAGAGGTCAGTCTGCCTAGCTAGCTGTTTGACATTCGATCTCCTGGTGCGCCAAGGTCAGAGACAAGTGCTTCCTGCTTCCTATTGTCAGAGATTCCCCACATATCTCTCTGCTCCTTTCAGCCCCCATTTGCTTGGCCTGCCTGAATTCAGCATTCTGAACAATTATTTGCACTTGCATTCTGCAGAAGAATACTTCTGGTCTGGCTGCTGAATTATATAGCACAGAAATTAAGGGAGGCCATGTGCCGGAGAGCAAAATGTACCACTGCCTGCTGGTTTCAGTTGGGGTTAGCTAGTAGTCTCCTGGGTTCCATGGCTGCTTCCTTTTGGCGTTTCTTCTCTCTCAACAAAATTAGTTGCATGCTTTGCCGGGAAAGTTACTGTTGAACGCCATAATTTTGCTCGGCTTGGAGCAATATTCTTTTTTCTTCTTGAGATAGCATCATTCCAGCCGGCGGAAATGGTCCCGTGAGTGGCCATCCATGCATGCCACGTACTCCTGGGAGTGATGTGCTGCTACCTACTCCTGGGAGTGTGCTTCCGATTTAGACACGGAAGAAGCTGTGCGTACCACGTGAAGCCGTCCATGTATATATAGGGATTTGTGCGGTGGTTGAACTACTTACGCATGTGCAGTGCAAACAAACAGTAGTAGTACGTGTGGTCCTCATACGGAATTTTATGGAGGGACTATCTTAATTAGCTTATGGTGTAGAAATTGTAGGATGGCTAATATTTGTGTTGTTGTATGTTGTATTGATCTGACTCATATGGGTATATATATACTTTGTCCGTCTCAAAATAAGCGTGTTAACTTTGTACTAGCTCTAGTACAAAGTTATACTAATCTTGAGGCACTTATTTTGGGACGGAGGAAGTAAAACATTGTGAAGAAGAGAGGCTTAAAGTAGAGGGCAAGTCGTACATGTTTAAACCCATTTTGTCTCTTAGCTCTTACCTCTATCTTAAACAGAATTATATTCTAACATCCCCTCATTCATAGTGGGAGTGGATTACGACTGAATTTGAAGTCTTGCGTTTTTGTCGTCTTCTCCGCTTCACCATCATCACATGCATCTCTAATGGCTGATCGGTTGGCACCTAGAGCGGTGACTGCGTCCCTTTCTGATACCTTCCCTGTCTTCTCCTCTATTCCCTCCCGCAGTCACAGCGGGAGTGACGTGGACGCTAGTGACGACACGGACGTTGTTGACTGGAGTTATTGCCGATGAGTTGCTGTAGACGTAGCCTTGAATGTCGATGTCAAGGTGGCCGTTCATGAATGATGTAGCAGTGGTCGAGATAGTCGTGATAGATGGTGTATGTCACCGTCTATGATAAAATTAACCACACAAAGCCGGAGGCGAAAAAATATGCTATATTGTAGATGACGGAGCTGTAGTCGTGGACGATGCACCTTGCAGATGTCAGATGGTTTCGAATCTACATAGGTCTAGTCCATTGAACAAATCAATAGGATATGCTATTTGCTTCTTAATAAGAACTTTTTTGAAATGAGAGAGTACCGTCGGCGACGAGTCCAGGCATGGAATGTACCAATGAGAGTGACGTGCTGCTACCTACTGGGAGTGTGCTTCTCCTCCGATTTAGACACGGAAGAAGCTGTGTGTACCACGTGAAGCCGTCCATGTATGTACATTTGGCTCTTGCTCATGGATGGATGTTGCAGCGTCGGAGTAGAAATAACGATTTAATTAACTCAGTTCGAGTATATGCTAATTCATTTTGTCAGAAACATATATACTTGCTCTGTAAAAGAATATAAGATCAGTGGTCTAAATGATCTTATATTGAGTACGTGGTTCCCTATGGTAGAAAGCGGGATTTCTGTAGCGTCATCACTAGAGGGGCGTACAGATTTTTCTCCCTGTGCTCTGCACCCTACCAACACCATCGTTGCAAGGAATTAAAATGCGGTCTACCTGTCGGTCGAGTGAATGACAAAGGGGGAAGTGTCGATGAGATGCATTTTTATGTCATGTAGGTACTACATACACTCTACCATATAAGGTCAATTGACTGTGCAGTCATGGGAGTCGAACATATGTCAACACAATAAGAGTAGCATACAAAAACACGGTGTTTGTGGAGATCACGAGAGACTAGACTCTACCTTATCTACAAAATGTGAATTATCTGGTTGTGTGTTTTCTATTCTTGTGGGAATGGCTTGCGACATGCGACTCTCGCGCGACCCGCGACTACCGTGGACACGCGACATCCGGCGGGAAGATCGCTGGAGCCAATCTGAGCGTTGATCAAAACTCCCACTGAGCCATGGCGTTAACCTAACTCAATGTCGAAGCTAAATCCGGCAGATCACTTGGTATGGTATCTTCTCACCAAAAAAAACTAGATGACTTGACATGATGGTAACAAGGACAAGGATTGTACCTAGGTTCGAGCTCTCATGTAGAAGATAATACTTTACGTCCCGCTTTTTTTTATTAATGCATTGGGGTGTATACAAAGTATAAACGGATTATAATGTGTCTATCTACGAGCCAGGACCCCCCAACTTATATAACATATTGGCGGTTTTAGGGTTACAAATCATATTTTGCTTTTTTCAGGGCTGTCAAATACTAGTTAGGTACATATGTGGAGATAGATCCTTCCACGGCTGGCGCCTGGAGAATGGTCAAGGATTGGGAACACTTCAGATGCACAGTGGGGGGTAGCACGAAACGTCAAGGGATGTTGGACGGCCATGTCTAGACTGAATACTGCGAATAGAAAGGCGATGGCCTCACTTACAATACTTGTATTTTGGACCATATGGAATGAGAGGAATGCCAGAGTTTTCAGGATAAAATCGACCCCTCCTTTCTACATCCTAAAACTAATCCAAGAAGAGGCTAAGCTATGGGTCATCGCGCGAGCGAAGCACTTGAGTATGATCATACCGCGAGAGTAATAACCTTATGTAGTTTTCTTTAATGGGCTATGTTGTTCAGCCACTGAGATGGTATGGTATCTTCTCACAAAAAAAAAACTAGATGACTTGACATGATGGTAACAAGGACAAGGATTGTACCTAGGTTCGAGCTCTCATGTAGAAGATAATACTTTACGTCGTGCTTTTTTTATTAATGCATTGGGGTGTATACAAAGTACAAAGGGATTATAATGTGTCTATCTACGAGCCCGGAACCCTCCTCCCCCCTTCCCCCAAAATATAACATACTGGCGGTTCTAGGGTTACAAATCATATTTTGCTTTTTTCAGGGCTGTCAGATACTAGTTAGCTACATATGTGGAGATAGATCCTTCCACGGCTGGCACCTGGAGAATGGTCAAGGATTGGCTTGGACGTCAAGGGATGTTGGACGGCCATGTCTAGACTGAATACTGCGAATAGAAAGGCGATGGCCTCACTTACAATACTCGTATTTTGGACCATATGGAATGAGAGGAATGCCAGAGTTTTCAGGAAAAAAAATCGACCCCTCCTTTCTACATCCTAAAACTAATCCGAGAAGAGGCTAAGCTATGGGTCATCGCGCGAGCGAAGCACTTGAGTAGGATCATACCGCGAGAGTAATAACCTTATGTAGTTTTCTTTGATGGGCTATGTTGTTCAGCCACTGAGATGGTATGGTATCTTCTCACAAAAAAAAACTAGATGACTTGACATGATGGTAACAAGGACAAGGATTGTACCTAGGTTCGAGCTCTCATGTAGAAGATAATACTTTACGTCCTGCTTTTTTATTAATGCATTGGGGTGTATACGGTATAAACGGATTGTAATGTGTCTATCTATGAGCCCGGACCCCCCCCCCCCCAACTTATATAACATACTGGCGGTTCCAGGGTTACAAATCATATTTTGTTTTTTTCAGGGCTGTCAGATACTAGTTAGGTACATATGTGGAGATAGATCCTTCCACGGCTGGCGCCTGGAGAATGGTCAAGGATTGGGAACAAAGGCGATGCCCTCACTTACAATACTCGTATTTTGGACCATATGGAGTGAGAGGAATGCCAGAGTTTTCAGGAAACAATCGACCCCTCCTTTCTACATCCTAAAACTAATCCAAGAAGAGGCTAAGCTATGGGTCATCGCGCGAGCGAAGCACTTGAGTAGGATCATACCGCAAGAGTAATAACCTTATGTGGTTTTCTTTGATGGGCTATGTTGTTCAGCCACTGAGATGGTATGGTATCTTCTCACAAAAAAAAAACTAGATGACTTGACATGATGGTAACAAGGACAAGGATTGTACCTAGGTTCGAGCTCTCATGTAGAAGATAATACTTTACGTCCTGCTTTTTTATTAATGCATTGGGGTGTATACAGTATAAACGGATTATAATGTGTCTATCTATGAGCCCGGACTCCCCCAACTTATATAACATACTGGCGGTTCTAGGGTTACAAATCATATTTTGTTTTTTTCAGGGCTGTCAGATACTAGTTAGGTGCATATGTGGAGATAGATCCTTCCACGGCTGGCGCCTGGAGAATGGTCAAGGATTGGGAACAAAGGCGATGCCCTCACTTACAATACTCGTATTTTGGACCATATGGAATGAGAGGAATGCCAGAGTTTTCAGGAAGCAATCGACCCCTCCTTTCTACATCCTAAAACTAATCCAAGAAGAGGCTAAGCTATGGGTCATCGCGCGAGCGAAGCACTTGAGTAGGATCATACCGCAAGAGTAATAACCTTATGTAGTTTTCTTTGATGGGCTATGTTGTTCAGCCACTGAGATGGTATGGTATCTTCTCACAAAAAAAAACTAGATGACTTGACATGATGGTAACAAGGACAAGGATTGTACCTAGGTTCGAGCTCTCATGTAGAAGATAATACTTTACGTCCTACTTTTTTATTAATGCATTGGGGTGTATGCAGTATAAACGGATTATAATGTGTCTATCTATGAGCCCGGACTCCCCCAACTTATATAACATACTGGCGGTTCTAGGGTTACAAATCATATTTTGTTTTTTTCAGGGTTGTCAGATACTAGTTAGGTACATATGTGGAGATAGATCCTTCCACGGCTGGCGCCTGGAGAATGGTCAAGGATTGGGAACAAAGGTGATGCCCTCACTTACAATACTCGTATTTTGGACCATATGGAATGAGAGGAATGCCAGAGTTTTCAGGAAACAATCGACCCCTCCTTTCTACATCCTAAAACTAATCCAAGAAGAGGCTAAGGTATGGGTCATCGCGCGAGCGAAGCACTTGAGTAGGATCATACCGCAAGAGTAATAACCTTATGTAGTTTTCTTTGATGGGCTATGTTGTTCAGCCACTGAGATGGTATGGTATCTTCTCACAAAAAAAAAACTAGATGACTTGACATGATGGTAACAAGGACAAGGATTGTACCTAGGTTCGAGCTCTCATGTAGAAGATAATACTTTACGTCCTACTTTTTTATTAATGCATTGGGGTGTATACAGTATAAACGGATTATAATGTGTCTATCTATGAGCCGGACTTCCCCCAACTTATATAACATCTTTGGCGGTTCTAGGGTTACAAATCATATTTTGTTTTTTTCAGGGTTGTCAGATACTAGTTAGGTACATATGTGGAGATAGATCCTTCCACGGCTGGCGCCTGGAGAATGGTCAAGGATTGGGAACAAAGGCGATGCCCTCACTTACAATACTCGTATTTTGGACCATATGGAATGAGAGGAATGCCAGAGTTTTCAGGAAACAATCGACCCCTCCTTTCTACATCCTAAAACTAATCCAAGAAGAGGCTAAGCTATGGGTC
This sequence comes from Aegilops longissima, assembly GCA_021605205.1. Classification (NCBI taxonomy): domain Eukaryota; kingdom Viridiplantae; phylum Streptophyta; class Magnoliopsida; order Poales; family Poaceae; genus Aegilops; species Aegilops longissima. Next base: position 64,557,604 of record CM038682.1, on the reverse strand, counting down.
ATCGCGCGAGCGAAGCACTTGAGTAGGATCATACCGCAAGAGTAATAACCTTATGTAGTTTTCTTTGATGGGCTATGTTGTTCAGCCACTGAGATGGTATGGTATCTTCTCACAAAAAAAAAACTAGATGACTTGACATGATGGTAACAAGGACAAGGATTGTACCTAGGTTCGAGCTCTCATGTAGAAGATAATACTTTACGTCCTGCTTTTTTATTAATGCATTGGGGTGTATACAAAGTACAAAGGGATTATAATGTGTCTATCTACGAGCCCGGAACCCTCCTCCCCCCCCTTCCCCCAAAATATAACATACTGGCGGTTCTAGGGTTACAAATCATATTTTGCTTTTTTCAGGGCTGTCAGATACTAGTTAGCTACATATGTGAAGATAGATCCTTCCACGGCTGGCGCCTGGAGAATGGTCAAGGATTGGCTTGGACGTCAAGGGATGTTGGACGGCCATGTCTAGACTGAATACTGCGAATGGAAAGGCGATGGCCTCACTTACAATACTCGTATTTTGGACCATATGGAATGAGAGGAATGCCAGAGTTTTCAGGAAAAAATCGACCCCTCCTTTCTACATCCTAAAACTAATCCAAGAAGATGCTAAGCTATGGGTCATCGCGCGAGCGAAGCACTTGAGTAGGATCATACCGCGAGAGTAATAACGTTATGTAGTTTTTTTGACGGGCTATGTTGTTCAGCCACTGAGATGTACTATGAATTTGAACACCTTCTCTATAAATGAATGAGGCAAATATTTTGCCTTTGTTTAAAAAAATAATCACAAACGCCACCATCTTACGTAGTTGAATTTCCCTAGTCCTGTTCTCACTAGGGTGATTAAGGATTTCCCCGCGGACGCGGCCGCACTAAGGATTCTCCATTACTCCCCTATCAATTGGAAAGGTAGGAAGGAGACGATATTATTTTCACCTATTTACCCCGACATCACGACCTTTACAACGATAGTAATATGCTTCATGGCCATACAAGGCAGAGGGGCCCCCTCATAACATTCATGGAGGCTATTGAATCGAACATTCAATATAGGATGTCATATCTCTATAAGCGTTCAACACATATCCCCGAGAACTAAAGGAGTAGGGAAACAAATATGTTACTTCCAAACTCAGAGTGTACCTCTGGGAAATATGAAAACGAAACTCAACAGAAATTCAGAAAAATTAATAAAGAGCAGGCAGACATAGCCTTCAAGCCCAAAGCTGTGCCTTGAGCCTCGCTGGCAACAGGTAGTTTCTTCTTGGCTGCTACAACCACTGGAAGCGACGTCGCTGTCAGCGGGCTTGTTGGCGGCGGCCTTGCAAAAAATGCCTTAAAGTTGTATCTCTGATTTCACAGCTTGTAAGTGATCATGGCGAGAATCGATGCCACTGACACCCCATTCAATCCATTTCCAAGCCATGTATGTGATCTGGAAAATGAAGACTGAAGTACTGAAATGATAAATGTATAGTCCACAAACTGATAAACTGAGTCCGCGTAAACTTCTGAATCTGCCTCCTGACACAAAAAGCAATATGAAAACAGAACGCCTACACAAAACCTGACGAGCTCAAAAAGCCAGACCCGACCCCTCGACGGGCGAGCCCACGAGCGAGACGCCAAGATTATTCAGGCTGACGATCGAATGGCTACAAACTCGACTCAGAACGAAATCAATAATCCGTTGAGTGAAAATAAGTAAATATGAAAGAAAAATGTTTAGGTTTAGTTTCCGAGGCAAGCAAGCATCCCTATTGGCTGTTGCAGTTGGAAACGAGCATATATGTGCATGCATGGTCCACCCCGTCTCAACTGGTCTCAGTTTTGTCTCAACAACTGTGGTAGTAGAGCTGTTGCTTTGCCATTAAGACCGAGGCGGAGCAGCTAATATACGACTGCATGAGCATTTGAACTTTAATGTTGCTTCCAATCTTGCAATGGAGAATGCCAAAATGGGCATATGGCCCCCGGCCATGCGGCCAGTTTGGGGGGTTCGGGGCTGAGCTGCATACGCGCAGTGGCGTAGTGGTACTGCATCCATTTTCAGTGGCCAGCTAGCTAGCTTGCTCCGATGGACGATGCCTGATTTTGGCCTCCACTATTGCTAGCTCAACTCTGATAGAGGTTACCTTCTTTTATCTATATCTATACATAATAATAAAAGGGGCTATTGCTTCTGGCCGTACGTCATCCAAATTACCTCAAAGTTGCAAAATATGACACACCAATGCCATAAGTGATAAAAAAACGTTTCACATAGGGGAATTGCAGCCTGGGCCGGCCCATGCAGTTTTGAGTTGTATTTTCCGTCTTTATTTTTTTTCTACTTTAAACAATTTTATACTTAAAAAAAAGTTCCAGAAATTAAAATATGAGAATTTTGAAATAATTTTCTAATAATTCATAAATGTTTGTGGATTTAGAAAATGTTTGCATATTCAAAAAAAGTTCGGAATTTTGAAAACAAATGTTCAGGAAAAAATATCCATGATTTTTTCTCAAAGTTAGTGTATCAAAAATGTTCATGAATAAAAAAATATCCTAAAAATTCAAAAACTGTTTGTGACTTACAAAATGGTTTATTGATCCATAAAATTTTCTCTGATTCAAAAAATGATCATGTGTTTCAAAAATGTTCGTGAATTTTAAAAATTTCCCTCCAATTTCCGAAAAATGTTCGTCGATTCTAGAAAAATGTTCGCCTATACAGGAAAACATGTTATAAAAAATGTTCACAATTTTTTTTAAAAAATGGTTGCAAATAGTGTAGAATGTTCATAAATTCAAAAAATGTTCAAACATCTTCAAAAATATTCATGATTTCGCATATGTTCACGAGTTTAAAATATATTCATGATTTGCCAAAATTGTTCACGATTTCATGAAAATGAGAGTGATAGTGTATATTGGTGATGCAACAAAATGTGGTCATGGTCATTGAAGATTATGAATTTTTTCTCCCGTTGCAACGCACGGGCCGTTTTGCTAGTTTAGTCTAATATACAAATGTAGTCTGGCAGCAGAACATTTAAGTCGGTAATGCTAGCTCCTTGTAAAAATTCACCCAAGGGACGGAGAACAAGATTAGTAAAGGTCAAAGAAAAAGGATCACAAAGCCTGCCCAAGAAACGAGAGCAAGCCCACAGCACACGTACAACAGTCAATCAACTGACAGAAGCGAATCAGATAAACATGAATAAGGTTTGAGCGGTCCGCTGAAAGTTTTAAAATTCTCAATCAACTTGGATTAGATGAGAATGAGATTCATTCATAGTTTGAAGTGCTGGAGCGCAGAGTTGCCATCGAGGTCCTTGGAAGAGAAGTCGTTGGATACAGCTCGTGGGAGTGTACTGTGTTGCAAGATTTCTAAATCGATGCAAGGAACTGATGTTCCGTGACAATGTTAGTACTACTAACCGTGTTTCTACTCCACGCATAGAAGTTCATATACAGAAACAGAACAATGTAAACCACAGCACACGTGGATCATACATACACATTCCTCAGTAACAACAAACCCGAGCGAATACATACCAAGTGCTAACTGAAGATAGCAGTACTCATCAACTAGTTCATACAGTAGATCCGACGCTCTCATGTTTCTAACATAGGGAATTACCACACATACATACTATTAACCACTATTAGATAGATACTCCTGCTAGTAGATAGCAATCGTGCTTGAGCAAATTAACAACTACTCCCTCCGTCCGGAAATACTTGTCTTAAGAATGATTGTATCTAGACTTATTTTAGTTATAGATACATCTATTTTCAACCATTTCTAAGACAATTATTTCCAGACGGAGGGAGTACTAATTATGTACTGCTCACTTAATTACTCTACTCTCGAATACTTTATCAAACATAAACCATCTCGCCGCAAAGGCCATTGATCTAACCAGATGGATCTCGATGGTCGGGTCTAGGACTGGACGTACGAGCGAGCTTTTCAGCTTGGCCCGAAGCTCGCTCCAGCTCGGCCCGTTAGAGCTCGGCTCGATAGGATAATCGAGCGGGCCGAGGTCTGAAAACAGGCCCATTTCGCGACCGAGCCGAACCGAGTTTCGGCCGGTCCAGCTCGGTGACTCGCTTGCGGCCCAGCCCAATTCTGCCGTCCATCGCAATGGCTAGCGCATTAGGGTACGAGCAACACACAGCCAGTCTCTCGTCTCTCCTTTTCTCTCCTCTGCGCCGCCTCGCCCCTCTCTCACCACGCCGCAGATCTCGATCGACGGCGACGAGCGATGCCGCGTTTCCTCGCCACACCGACAACAACGGACTCGGCACCGACGACGACGGGTGGCGCGACCGTTCCTCACCACACCGGACGCAGACGGACGCGCCTCCCCTGGTTTCTCGTGTAACATGACGAGTCGGAGCAGGTACCTCCTTCCTTCCCAATCCCTAGCCGCAGCTCTCTGAACTTCAGTAGTACGCATGTGATGGCTCAATGGATGGATGGATCGATGGATGTAGTTATGTAGTTCGAACTTCCAGTACACATCTGATGGATGGATCGATGGACGTAGTCAGGTAGATGTATACAGACGAGTATATGGATGGATGGATGTAGGGCCGAACTCCCACATCTACGTAGGGCTAGATGGATGGATGTATTATAGCCTGTACGGGTAGATGTAGCGGCGACGGATGGATGGATCATGGATGGATGAAGTTGTAGGGCAGAATGGATGGATAGATCAAAATTTTCATTGATTCCATGTGTAATTAGTTTTCTGCTGTTGATGACCTAGTTGATGATCTACTTGTTGTAGCATAGCAGCTTGAAAAACAATCTACTTGCTGGAAAATTACATAGACTCCATGTCTAATTAGTTTACTGTTGTTGATGATTAACCGTTTGTTGTTTGCTGATGTATGCAGACAATGGACAAAGAAAAGGGGAAGGCGAGTGGGAAGAAGGAGAAAGAAGGACGTTGGACTCCATTATGAAGAGCAAGTTGCCGGTCTCGGGGATGCAGAAAGGGAATGGGAAGGGCAATGCAGCAGCTACTATGCGGCTGCCAAGGAAGCCGGCAAATGATTCCAGCAATGTCCCAATTGCTGAGTTGTTGTATAGGGTAAAAAAGAAACCTCCGCCATGACGTCTCCCTGACCCCACCGGCGCTAGCGTGCGTGCCGGAATCGCCGTTGCCTCCGGCTCCGCAAACTACTATGAGAGGGGAGGCTACATCTTCCCAGGTATGTAGGTGCAAAATATATATTTGTGCAAGCTCGTGTATGTGCTGTTTTTCTTTTTGAGAGTCAAATTTATATGTGCCCAAGCTCATATGTGCTGTTTTTGGTACCTAAATGTCGAATATATGTTTGTGCAAGCTCATGTGTGTGCTCTTTTTGGTATACAAATGTCAAATATATGTTTGTGCAAGCTCACGTATGTGCTGTTTTTGCTATCGAAAAGTCAAATATATATTTGTGCAAGCTCATGTGTGTGCTGTTTTTGTTATCCAAAAGTCAAATAAATGTGTGTCCAAGCTCATTTATGTGTGTGTTGTTTTGGTGTGCTAGGCAATGGAACATGATAAGCAAGCGGAGGAGGATCATGAAGAGGTGGAAGAGGATGAGTGTCCAAGCTCATGTGTGTGTGTGTTGTTTTGATGTGTTATGCTATACATAATTTCTTTGTTTGGCTGTCAATATTTGATATTTTGCTGTGTAAAGATCAAAGGAAGTTCTGTCCAAACTACAGTAAAAATGCTGCCCAATTCTTTCTCTAATCTGTTACATTGTTACAATTTTCGTAGAACTCATAGAAGAAAGCTTATTTTTCATTACTATGACCATTTCTTAAAAAAATAGATTGCTGGATGTTTCATTTTTAGCAATATAACTGTTTGTTTTTCAAATTATGGGTTTAATTGCTGCAAAAAAATCAAGACTGTGGAGTATATACTGATATACATAGGTACAAAGGCTCTGGGGCAGCTGGCTTACGAGCCGGCTCGGTCTGAGCCGAGCCACACCTAAAACGAGCCGAGCCGCCTGAACTATACTCGTTGGCTGAGCGAGCCGAGCCGAGCCGAGCCGTTTCAAAGCGAGCCAAAGCTAAGCTCGGATCAAGCTCGGCTTGGCTCGGCTCGTGTCCAGCCCTAGTCGGGTCATCTAGCAGCTTACTCGGACCGGATGGCGACGACGGCGAGCTGGCAGTGCCTCCAGGCGCACACGAGCCCCATCAGCGCGTAGGCCCACACGCTGCCCTTGGCGGCGACGGAGAAGCAGGAGTCGTCGGCGCCCAGCTTCACCTGCTGCACGTAGAAGAGCGTCGCCGTCTGGAGGATGGTGGCCGCCAGCGACAGCGCGACGGCCAGCAGCATGGAGGCGCGGAAGCAGATCCCCGCGGTCGGCCGGTCACTGCGGTGGATCCTGACAGCGAGGGCGACGTAGGCCGATGCCTCCACGGCGAGCAGCGAGAACGCGTGCAGGGCGCCCATCCTCTGGCGGTGCCAGGGCCCTGCTGCGCAGCGGGCGAGGGGCGGCGTCGCGTGGGCCGGCGACGGCGGCGCGAGCTCCACCCCGCGGATGATCAGCCCGACGAAGAGCCCCTGCGCAAGCACGAACCATATGAGCTGCCCGGCGGCGACCTTCAAACTCAGAGGCGACGGTGCCATCTGTCCTCTCGCTCGCTCGCTCGCCCGCTGGATCAGTGCAAGAAAGAGCCCGAGAGAGAGGGAGAGGAAGAGAGATAGGCAGGGGAGGCTACTACAGTAGGTGTGTGCCGTGTGTACAGTGTGTGTGTCACGAGTGGAGATCGCCCCGTGATTTGCGTTTTAATGTTGGTTCCATTTCCAGTGGTCACTGAGCTGCTAGCCTGCTCGGGGTGGCGATGTCCGATTTTTTTTTTTTTGAAACAAGGCAAAAGACTTGCCATTTTCATTGATTAAGAAAAAGGCTTAGATATAGCCGCGGGGCGGCAAAAACGAAAAGGTCTACTCTCGCGATATAACAATACTAAGCTGCTTCGCTCCTGCCAAAGTTCAAAGATGAGCCTCCTCCTTGATTTTCGCAATAGCAATAGAGGTCGGAGCGGAGACATTCTGAAAAATTCTTGCATTGCGCTCCTTCCAAATTTCCCATGAGACAAGCATCATCAAGGAGGCGATGGCCTTCCTGTGGTCACCTCCCCCACTAACCGCCTTAAGCCACCAATCTTTAACTGAGTCTTCATGACGCCAAATCATTGGTGAGGAGTCAAGAATGCCAAGCCAAGTGCAAATTTCAGTCCAAATCCGGACAGTGAACCTACATTGGAATAGGAGGTGAGCAGCAGATTCTTGCACTTGCTTGCAGAGAGGGCACAAATTACAGTTTGACCAACCTCGGCGTAGCAAACGATCGGCTGTCCAAACACGATTCTGGAAGATCAACCAAGCAAAAAATTTACACTTCAGAGGAGCCCACATCTTCCAGATTGTAGCATTCATTGGGCAAAATGAGAGACCAACATACTGCACCATGTAAGCCGAGGAGGCGGAGTACTCGCCACTCTTGGTGAACTTCCAAGATATTGTGTCTTGGCTACCCTGGTTGAGGTTTACATCCGCAAGCATCTCCCAAAGTGTTGCAAATTGTTAAATATGGTCCAAGATTAGCCCCTGCCGAGTGTCAATTTGGTGGACCCAAAGGTTGTTGTCAAGAGCTTTCCTGACCAAGCACGTTTTCTTTTTTGACAACTCAAAAATCTTTGGTGCAATATCTTTAGGCCGGAGGCCGTCCAACCATGGAGATTCCCAAAACATAGCTTTGTTTCCATCTCCAATGCACACTCGTGTAGTAGCCGCGAAGAGATCTTTATCGTTGCTAGTGCAAGGTGTTCCAGAGCCAGACCAAGTCTTAGGTGGTTCATCCCATTCGTGCCAGAGCCAACGCAAGCGCAGGGCAGTTGCAAAATTTTAGAGGTTGAGCACTCCCAGTCCACCATAAATCTTGGGCTTGCAGACGAGATCCCAATTAACCTTACATTTTCCGCCGGTCACCTTATCACAGCCCGCCCAAAGGTAGGCACGTCGCAGGCTATTGATTTTCTTCATCACTTCAACCGGAAGATCTAGAGGAGTGAGGTGGTAAATGGCAATGGCAGTGAGCACGGCCTTGACCAAAATAATGCGCCTCGGTGTAGCCACATGCATCGCCGACCAAGGCGGAAGCTTGCCTGCCACCACTAGTAGAAAAGGGGGCAATGGTCCAGGCCGGGTCAGCCCATTAGTCCCGCCGGTTCAATCCAGAACCGGGACCCATGGGGGCATTGGACCCGGTTCGTGAGCCCCGGGGGCCGGCCGAGCCACGTGGGCCATTGGTCCCGGTTCGTCTGGACCTTTTGGTCCCGGTTGGCAGGATGAAACGGGACCAATGGGCCTCGCTCCTGGCCCACCACCATTGGTCCCGTTTGGTGGCTTGAACCGGGACCAAAGGCTGCCCTTTAGTCCCGGTTCATGCCACCAACTGGGACCAATGAGGTGCCTATATATACCCCTCGCCATGGGCGAGCACTTCACCGCTCTGCTTTTTACGCACTGGCCGTTGGAGAGCTTTATGGTGCTCTAGCTCACCTCCTATGCACACGAGGTGTTCGATGGAATGCCCGAGCCACGCTACTTAACTTTCTCCTCTCCAAGCTCGACCTCCAAACTCCATTTTCCTCAATATTTGTCTAGGTTTAGCGGTCTGTCACGTCCCGTCTCCGTCTTCACCGTCGTCGATCGCCCGTGCCGATCTCATCGTCGGCACCACCGTGGTGAGCCTCTTGTTCTTATCTTCTTTCTGAAAGGAAAAATATTCTTACTTGTATGTTTAGATAGATACTTGTATTATTTTCTTACTTTTATTATTGCATCTTATATAGTGCGATGGTTTTGGTATCCGCCCCCGTCAACCCTTGTCCTGTAATGATTTTTGACACACTTAATTATATATAATGCACGCAGATGAACCGACAATGGATGTACGGTGAAAGACACACCTCCGAGTACATTAAGGGCGTGCATGTTTTTCTCGAAGTGGCTGAGGCAAACAAGCAGAATGGTTTTATGTGTTGTCCATGCCCTATATGTGGGAATACGAAGTCTTACTCTGACCGGAAAATCCTTCACACCCACCTGCTTTACAAGGGTTTCATGCCACACTATAATGTTTGGACGAGGCACGGAGAAATAGGGGTTATGATGGAAGAAGGCGAAGAAGAAGAGTACGATGACAACTATGTGCCCCCTGAATAAGCTAGGCCAGAAGGAAGCATCTCCATGGCCCATCAAACAGAGGATGTCATCGGGTTTTGTGTTGACTTCATTCCTGGACTTAAGAAGATAGGTCTCCCTAAATCGCAGTATGAGGGGAGACTGACTGGAAAAGGCATGCTTGGAAGGCACTCAATAATATGCATGGACGAATATTCTTGGTCTCAAGCACACTACACAGTTCTACAGAACTCTACCTTGGTGACCCCGTATGTCGATGAACACAAGAACAGCCTGTGCTCCAAACACCCGAAGCAGTGCGACGACTGGATTACATGTGAACACATCAGGACTTTCAGCAGTTGGTTGGAAACACGTCTCAGAGGTGACAACACTGTTTGTGATGAGCTGTACTTGTTGTCCAGGGGACCATCTTCGACTGTAATGATTTGGAAAGGATACGAGATAAATGGGAATACATTTTACACGATCGACCAAGATCAAAAGAGCACCAACCAAAACAGCGGTGTCCGCTTTGATGCAGCCACCGAGAGGGGAAAGGACACATATTATGGTTACATAGTGGACATATGGGAACTTGCCTACGGAGTAGATTTAAGGTCCCTTTGTTTAAATGCAACTGGGTCAATCTGTTAGGAGGCGGGGTACAGGTAGACCCACAGTACGGAGTGACAACAGTGGATCTGAAAAATCTTGGGTACATGACGAACCGTTCGTCCTAGCCAATGATGTGGCATAGGTTATCTATGTGAAGGACATGTCTACCAGACCGAGAGAAAAAAAGATAAGGAAGCGAATACATCATACGATGAGCCAAAGTGCCACATAGTTTTTTCAGGAAAAAGGGACATCGTGGGAGTGGAGGGCAAGACAGACATGTCTGAAGATTATGAAAAGTTTCATGTGTAGCGACCCGACCTCAGATGGTCAAGTCTCTGTGCTTCTGTGTCATCCCTGGATCGGTAATGCTGACACACACAGTACTCGAAGGACTTATAACAGAGTAGCAATCACGCACTTATTACATCGAATGTCTCAAAAGAGAACTTATTACAATAATATGGCTTAAGGCCATCTAATGCGATAACAGCGGAAGGCTTGGAAGATAAAGTGAGTCCATCAACTCCAACGGCATAACTGAGTTGCACGGCAACGACCTACCAATCCTTACTCCTCGTCTGAAAAGTCTGCAACATAATATGTTGCAGCCCGAGAACGGGTCAGCACATGGAATATGCTGGCAATGTAACACATAGAGAGTAATGAAAGAATAAGCTATACTACATGCATATATGGCTGGTGGAATAGCTCTATGGTTACAGTTTTGCATAAAGCCAATTTTTCCCTATATTAAAGGAGTAAATTTTATTTAACTATCATGGTGGTTGAAACATCATTGAGAAGGTATAACCCCAACTCAATCCCAATTAAAGTGATTAACAACCCAGCAATATTAATTTAGAGTGATGAGATACATGTGAATACTCAAATACTAGATACTCAGAATTGTCCATAACCGGGGACACGGCAAACCATGATTAGATTGTACACTCTGCAGAGGTTTGCGCACTTTTCCCCACAAGACTCGATCGCCTCCGTTGGTTTCTCGCACTACATGGTGTTTGAGAAGCGGATGACCGAGACAGATCTTTGAAACATTAACTCTCTACTCCGGATAGATCATACCAAACCTATAAAACCCACTACTGTTGATCTACCTCTTGAGAGCTTCACGTAACTTACTCAACTATGCTAGAGCCCATAATAGCTTGTGGCTGCACACGGAAGTTTCTAGCATGAATAGTCTCAGTTCCCTTTGAGCCTGGGTGGCGGTCCTTAGGAAGATCACACGGGTACCCCGGGATTTCCAAAATAAAACAGACAACACTGGGTTCCCCAGGTGCCTCAATCCACCCAGATGTGTATTTAAGTTGCCACCTTAAAGTAAACCATTAATTAACAATCTCACATCTGTCGTGAATATCTCTCAAACCCAAACCACGTCTACGAGCATAGCATAGCAATATAAGCAACACGTAGAAGTAACTCCCAAGGGTTTGATAGTAACAGGGCAATAGGTTCCTACCTCATCATCTACTTCCCAACCCACAAATTAATGACATCCTAATCATGCAATGTTTGAGGATTGAGCTAATGCATAAAACTGGGTATGAAAAGGTATGATCAAGTGTTACTTGCCTTGCTGACGATCCGTGAATCCTAGAGACTCGTAGTAACACGCTTCGCACTCCGGGAATTCTATCGCAAGCAAACAATACATACATAAGCAACAAACAAAGATGCACAAACGAAACTTCAACTGAAAGAGGTTGACCGGAGAGTTCAACTTAAGAACTCCGGTTTGCAAAAAGAATCAAACCAAACGAAACAACGAAACTCAAACGGCGAGAGAAACAAGATCCGTTTACTAATCTGAACTAGAGTCAAATTTTACAAAGACAAAAACTGGTTTAAGTTGGCTATTCGAAAGAGGGTTTGAGATGAAACTCCAGCGCTTGAATCGCCTGATTCCGATAAACAAGCGAAAAGTTATACTAATTTGAACATTGGTTCAGAAATCGAAATCGGAATAATCACGGAATAAAACCGATAAAAGAAAACGATGAACGGCTAAACGAACGAACGTTCGTTAGCAGAAACTAAACGACGAACGGTTCGTAAAAACGAACGGACGGGTGAACGTTCTCAAATAAATAAACCGGGAAATAAAACCGATCTAATATATAAAAAAACGGGCTAGGGTTTTTTCAAAAAAAACCGAAGGGTTATTTAAAAAACCGCGACGGGCTACCTCCGCGAGGGTCCCGTGAGGCGGCTACTCTCGTGGGGTCCGCGAGGGCGGCTAGGGGCGGCGGCTCGGCGAGGGGCGACGGCGCGGGAGGCGGCGACGGCGGCCAAGGGCGGCGGCGGCGGCGGCGGGCTCGGGCTCGGCTCGGGTCCGGTCCCAAGGGCGGCAGCAGTGGTGGTGGTGGCTAAGGGAGAGGAGGGTATATAAAGAGGGGGGCTAGGAGGAGGGGGCAAGGCGGGGGGAGGAGTCCGGCTCGGACTCAGGTCCCGGCAAGGGCAGTGCAAGAGCGGAGGAGGCGGCGACATGGGCCGGCTCTTTGGTTGGGCCGTTAGCCCGATCGGGTATGATTCCTCTTCTTTTTTTAACATTCACGAAAATTGTAAAAATCCTAGAAAAATAAATAAAATCTAAAATGCCAAAACAAGTTTTCTTTGCCTAAATAAAATATTTAGAACAAGATGAACTTTTCTTGGCCCCTAAAATGCAATTTTAAATATATGCAATTTTTTCTCTAGCAAATAAAATTCCAAATAAGTAAAATAAAATCCCAATAATGATTTTAACATTTTTCCTCCGGTATTTCAATTATTTTTGGAGAAGTCATATTATCTCCTCTCGTTTATTTTAAACTTGAAATATTTTTCCGGAGAGAAAAATAATAAAATCCAAAATCCTCGCCTTTCATTATTTGATAAAATTCAAATATGAAAATCGGAAAATCCCCAACTCTCTCCGAGGGTCCTTGAGTTGCTTAGGATTTCGAGGATAGCAAATGAGAATGCAATAAAATATGATATGCATGGATGACCTGTGTATAACATGCCAAATTGAAAATTCGGGATGTTACAAAATTCCTCCCTTCAAAGTCAAGGCTGACCCCAGCATCCTGATAAACGATGAAGATTATCCATGGTTACGGCGCAATAAGCAAATGACACAAGCGAAGAAAAAGTGAAGACTTTCTCCCGCAACTATTATGATGATACCCTGCCATGTTTGTAACAGACGAGTATGATACCATTGTCCGTTTTGTACATGCACATGCTATGTGGGTGAAATTATGATACCATGCCAACTTTCAACTTTTTCAGAGTTCATATGAAATGCTTTATTATGAATTTAGGTTGAATTTTCTCTATAGGCGCATCTATGTTCATTTTTTTAGTAAAGTTAATCACAAACTTGTGATTCACACAAATTTTAAAGAATTCAAATTTTAATTATTCAAATTTGAAAACTAATGGCACTAATAGAAAGTTTATAATTTTTCTAAAATTAATGGCAGTAACAGAAAGTTTATAATTTTGCTGACCTAAAAGCAAAAAGAATTAAAAATAAAGCAAAAAACAAAAGAAAATAAATAATGCAGAAAACAAAACAAAAAAACTGGAAACAAAATAAAAATAGCAACAAGAAGTATTTTGTTGTAAGTAGAAACAAAATAAAATAAATAAAGCAACAAAGAAAACAAAAAAAACAAAAAAGTGTTTTCAAATTGGAAAACTAGTGACACTAACAGAAAGTTCATAATTTTTTAAAACTAAAAGCAAAAATAATTAAAAAATAAAGCAAAAAAACAAAAGAAAATAAATAATGCAAAAAACAAAATAAAAAACTGGAAAAAAAAATTTAAAAAAACTGCCACCTATTGGGCCACCACGGCGTGAATCGACTAGAAACCCAACTGGGCCGAGATTCAGGCCCGCAGAAGGCCCAATAGGCCCCAGGCAAGACAAAGGTGAGATTAGGCCCGTAAGCCTGCATTTGAGAGGAGCTCGAGAGGGTAGCCGCAGTGGGGCTTATAAACCACTCCGAGCCCCTCTCAACTAGCGAGGTGGGACTAAACTTTTGGTCGCGGGAAGCACAAGGCCTTTGGTCCGGTTGGTGGCACTAACTCAGGGACTAAGGAGGCATTGGTCCCGGTTCATGCCACCAACCGGTACCAATGCCCTCCTTTAGTCCCGGTTGGTGCCACCAATCGGGACCAAAGGCCGCCGCTTCCCGCCCTTTGGGCTGCCGAAAACTAGCCTTTGGTCCCGGTTGGTGGCACCAACCTGGACTAAAGGGGGCATTTGTCCCGGTTGGTGCCACGAACCGGGACCAATGCTCTTGATATATAACCAGGACTTGTGAAAATTTCAGTTTCTCATCTCCATTTGCCCCTGACGACACCGAGCTCATCGCCGCCAGGCTGCCCCGACACCGTCCGCCGCCCCTGCCGTCGCCACCACCCGATCGCGCCGTCGCCGTCGCCCGTGCCTCTCCGTCGCCGTCGCCGACGTCGTCCCCGAGCCCGCGCCTGCCCTCGTCCCGCCTCTGCCTCAGGCCGGCCCGCCTGCGTCGCGCCAACGCCGTCGCCGCCCAGCGTCGCCCGACGCTGTCCCTGCCCCAGCGCCACCGCCTCTGCCTCAGCCGGCCCGACCTCGCCGTCGCCGGCGCCGCCCATAGTGAGCCCCCGCGCCCTGCCCTGCCACTGCCGCCACCGTCGCCCATAGCTAGTGATGCTTTTTTTGCATATATGTTGATGATATTTGTATGTATTATGCTTTTTTTGCTAGCTAGGAAAGTATGTATGCTTTTTTTGTATATATGTATGTATGTATGCTTTTTTTGTATGTATATATGTATGTTTGTATGCTTTTTTTGTATGCATATATGTTGATGAAATATGAACAATGCATTAGGCAAAACATTTACTTTTTTTCGAAATTTTCTATTTGAACATTTTTTAAAAAAAACAAGCAATACTAAAAGAATGAGAGGAAGAAGGAAAATAAGAAGAGGAAGAAAGGAGGATTAGAGGAGAAATAAATAAGAAGAGAAAAAAGAAGAAAAAGAAGAGGAGAAGAAGAAAGGAATGGACGAGAAGAAGAAAAAAAATATATTCTATTTTTCTTCTTCTCCTCTATTCCTTTCTTCTTCTCCTCTTTTTTTTTTTTTTTTTCTTTGATCTTTCTCTATTCCTTTTTCTTCTCCTCTTTTATTTCTTCTTCGCTTTCTTATGTTTTATCGGGTCTGCCGTCGTCGATATACCCTCCCGATAACTTCAATACGAGGGGGGCGATATACCCTCCCGATAACATTATTTTCCCATGTATATGTATGTCGCGTCGTTGTCGATATAACCCCTCCCGGATAACTTCGACATGAGGGCGGTCGATATATATACCCCTCTCGACCGTGATAACTTATACCACGGCAGCACCCCCTCGCCCTCTCGCCGACCAAAACTCTCGAGGACACCCAAACCCTAGAGAAAAAACGATGTTGGTCTCCTACCCCCTCCCGCCGCGCCCCTACCCGACAAACTCTCTCGAGGCCACCTAAATTTACCAAGTTAAAAGAGCGTTGTCGTCGAGGCCACCCCAAACCCTTGAAGCGTTGTGTCGAGGCCACCCCAAACCCTTGAAACGTTGTCTAGGCCACCCCAAACCCTAGAGAAGCAGCGACGAGGCCACTAACATGATTCCTTATTGTGATTAGCTAGCTAGTTCTACGTTTGCCACTAATATATATCCATATGTACCATGTTTGAATAATAATTGACGTGTTGTAAATATTTGCAGAAACTATGGAGCACTCCCGAGACGAAGCAACAAAAGCGATGTTGGGGGACATAATCGCACAAGGAAGTGATGTCGTTGCGTCATTTCTCAACGACTCCGATGGTCAGGAAGGACTGGGTGAAGAAGAGGGCTATGTTCATGATGGCTCCGACCCATTAATGCCGGTACAAGAAGAGGGCTATGTTCATGATGGCTCCGGTGGCCCAATGGAGGTACAAGAAGGAGACCGTGCTGACTGCTCCGGTGACCGAACTGAGTCCGTCCAGGTATATATATATATATATATATATATATATATATATATATATATATATATATATATATATATATATATATATATATATATATATATATATATATATATATATATATATATTAGTTAAGCCCATGCTGACTAGTTAATTGATGCATTCATTGTTTTGGTATATGTACACATATTAATTAACTCTCGTATTTCTTCCTTTTTCTAGCCCTCCAGATCGTGCACAATTTCGGTAAGGAGATGAGGCCCGAAGAAAAAGTTGAGCTCGGATGAAAGGTTCGAGATTACAGCAATCGCGCCTGACGGCGAACCGATTGAACCCATCCGGACAAAGAACACGTTTTCTGCTCAGTGCGGGGTTCTTGTTAGGGACAAGATCCCGATCAGCATCCACCAATGGTATAAGCCTAAGGAGGAAGACCCTGAGGTGTCTTATGTCAATGATATGCAGAAAGATGATCTTTGGACTGAGCTGAAGGCAAATTTCACCCTACCGCCAGAGGAGGATCCGGAGAAGCCAGTTAAAGAGCAATTAATCAAGTCTTGTGCTCTTAAGAAGATGGCAAGCCTATTCAGGAGGTGGAGGAAAGAGCTGAACAAGTTTGTCGACAAAGAAGAGACACCAGAATTCATCGACAAATATGAGAAGATCAAAGATCACTGGCCCGCATTTGTGGCCCAGAAGACATCGGAAAAGAGTAAGAAGATGTCGGAGACAAACAAGAAAAATGTTGCGATGAAGAAGTTTTACCATCGCACGGGGTCAGGTGGCTACCTCAAAGCCCGGCCTAAGTGGTCCAAGGCTGAGAATGATCTGCTTGATAAAGGGATCGAACAAGATACAATGAACTGGCCAGACCGTTGCCGGACTTGGTTCTTCGGGGCTGGCGGAACCTTGGACCCTGTATCAGGGATGTGCCGTTGGACGGACGAGCAACTGAAAATACCAGTCACCAAGCTTCGGCACTATATCGATGCAGCGCAGCAAGGGACGTTCGTTCCAGACAGGGAGAAGGACGAGCTCACAATGGCCCTCGAATCTGAGCACCACAGGACGGTCACGAGGCACGCTAGGATCCATTCCGTGGAAGGTTGGTTTTCGGACGAGGGGTTACAAAACCGGAGAGGAGGAAGAAACTGGAGCAGAGCCAACTGCAGGCGCTGCACGAAAGGGTAATGGGGCTAGAGGAACGAGAAGCAGAACGCAGCAAACGACCTGCCGAAGCTTCCCCTGAAGCTACCCCGCCATCTCAATGGAGAAGCAGCGTGGCTTCTACCGAGCTGCTTCAACCGGAGCATGTCTTGACGGCTCCTGCCAGCTATCCCGTGGATGCTATCACGGAGTCTCAAAATTGCCACATTATGACGCAATGGATGAATTTGAAGGTCAAGGCGGTTGTTGGCTCTGTTTATCCTACTGAACCCGGCGCAACTTTTCACTGCCGGCCGATTCCAGAAGGATATGCTAGGGTGATGGTGGATGAAATAACGGAGGGATTTGAGGACCTCCAGCTTGACCACCCTACCGGTGAAGGGGAGACTAGGCTGGGTTCTGCTCTGAAGACTCCATGCCTATGGCGGAAGGAGCTCATCAACCTTCCGAATTGGAAGCCTCCGCCTCCTCCTCCTCCTCCGGCGAGTCAGGGCACTGCGCCTCCTCCACCGCCGCCTCCTCCGGCGAGTCAGGGCACTCCGCCTCCTCCACCGCCTCCTCCTCCGGCGAGTGACGATCAGGGCAGTCGACCTCCTTCTCCGGCGCGTGGCGACACTCCGCCTCCTTCTCCGCCTGCGCCGGCACGCCCGAGCAGCCAGCAGCCTCCTCCTTCTCCGCCTCGCCAGTAAGGGCGGAAGAGACCCACCGCCGCCCCGGTTGCTCCGATGCGTCGTAGTCTTTCTCCTCCACCTCGTAAGCAAGCACGAAAGAAGACAGACGCCGCAGTCGCTCCGTCTGCTCCAGCGTCTAGTAGTATAGCCAGAGGCGGGAGGTCGGGAAGTACTGTCAGACATCAAAGGTCAAAAGAACGAGCAGCTGCGAAAAAAATTGCCCAGCTCGGCGAACAAGCAAATCAATCGTGCCCCCCGCTCAATGTGTCTAGCGGCGACATCGTCGCTAATGCTCCGGGGACGGTGGCCAGTTATGGCAATCTTGCAGATTACCTGCCTGACGATCAACTTCCTAATTTCATGGAGGTGGACGAACACAGATACGAGTACGGGAAACCTCTCGTCAAAGATGAAAAATCTCTAACAACGATGATGCGAAGATTCCATAATTGGTACATGAAAACCTGCAGAGAGTCTGGGGGACGAATACTTTGTATATGAACATTAAAGAGGAGCACGACCTCATTGGAACTGCTTTGTTGACTGTTCCATTTGAGGAGTTATTCGAGTTCTTTAATCAAAAGGCCCTCGATAAATTAACGGTCTTTTGCTACTATCTGTAAGTACTATTTCTGTCATTAAGTATCTATATATAGCTCAACTCTTTCATTGCATGTATTTATAATTAATTATCCTCACTATATTATGTAGATTGAAGATCGTCGAGTGCAGAAAACAAGAAATGTATGGTACTGGGTTCATTAACACAAATATCATAGATGAAATTCAGGTTAAAAAGCACGCCGAAGAGGCCGAGGCCAACTTGCTACAATCATTGATCAAAAATCAAAACAAAGATACCATACTCTTTCCTTAGAACTTCAAGTGAGTGTTACTGTCGTGTGCATATTCGGTTTCCCTTATTACTCGAGCGAGGTTATAGTAATGTAATTGATGAGTAATGCATGCGTGCGCAGCTACCACTATGTTCTTCTGGAGATTAAGCTTGAGCGGGGACTAGTAACCATCTTAGACTCGAGACGAAAAGATCCCGAAACCTATGCGGACATGACTAAAATGCTCAACAAATAAGTTCAATCGATCATTATCGCACCATATCGGCAACTTTTTGTTCATTTCCTGTTGTCTCAAGTAATAATAATTATTTTCTTTGTCTTGCAGGGTTTGGAAACAGTTCACCGCAGAAGCTCCGGGACTGCCGAAGGAGCTGCGATATACATACCCGAAAGTAAGTACTACTAGCTAGCTAGTTGCGCGCATCTCCCGTTGATTCTATAGCTATACTTTCATAAATGCCATTTATAATGCTTCATTATTAGTTTGATTGACCTCTATTTCTCGTAAAGTGCTTGTGGCAGGAACAAGGGAATGATTTCTGTGGATACTACGTGTGCGAGTTCATCTACAACGCGACTTTGAAAAATAAGCAGGGCTACTCTAAAAGACAATATGAAGTGCGTAAGCAATAATATTCATAATTTTATTTTATTACACCATCATTTCTGTTGAGTTTCATTCATATATATGTATTAACCCCTTCTTCAAATTAGGCGTGGCAGATCGGAATGAACTCCTACCACAAGATCGCATGAAAGCAATTCAAGAGGAATTGGCGGGATTCTTTCTTGACCACGTCATCAATAAAGCGGAGAATACCATGTGGAAGTTGATTTCAAATGCTAGGGATTGTAAGAGATCTTACATATTGTATATGTATGTAGCCAGTAGCGTCGGATAGATATCTGAAAACTTGTTGTTCAACCAATCTCTCGGAGAAGGAGAGGTCGATCGATCACTTTCTCGGTATGGATGATTGAACTTTGTACTTAATGGTTTCCTTCATTTTCTTACTAGCTAGCGTGTCGAGGGCCTCTCTATGTATATAGTACGTAGCGTCGACCAAGCACGGACATAAGAGAGGACACTTCTCTCTCTATTAATTAGCTAGCTAACACAATATATGAAACACCTAAATTAACCCCCAAAACCCCAACCCTCCCCCTTTAAAAAACAAAACTCAAGCCTTTGAAATGTTGGCGTGGAAGCCTTTTGGTCCCGGTTTATGTCACCAATCGGGACCAAAGGCCCCTACTGGGCTGCCTGCAGCGCCACGTGGATGCCCATCTGTCCCGGTTCGTGTAAGAACCGGGACTAAAGGGGGGAGGCATTAGTAACGACCCTTTAGTCCCGGTTCAAGAACCGGGACTAAAGGCCCTTACTGTTGGGGAACGTTGCAGAAAATTAAAAAAGTTCCTACGGTTTCACCAAGATCCATCTATGAGTTCATCTAAGCAACGAGTCAAGGGAGTGAGTTTGCATCTACATACCACTTGTAGAACGAGTGCGAAGCGTTCAAGGGATGGTGATGAGGGAGTCGTACTTCGCCGTGATTCGGATCACCGATGACCAAGTGCTGAGCGGACAGCACCTCCGCGTTCAACACACGTGCAGTGCGGACGACGTCTCCTCCGTCTTGATCCAGCAAGGAGGAAGGAGAGGTTGAGGAAGACAGCTCCAACGGCAGCACGACGGCGTGGTGTTGTTGGTGCAGCAATAATCCGGCGAGCCGCCAAGCACGCACGGAGGAGGAGAGGTGTTGGGAGGGAGGGCTGCGCCTTGGCTTGTGTATGCAGCCCTCCCTCACCCTCTATTTATAGGGGAAGGGACAAGGGGCGGCCCCTCTAGATGGGAATCTAGAGGGGCGGCGGCTGGGGGTGGCTTGCCCCCAAGCAAGGGGGCGCCCCTTCTAGGGTTCCCCAAACCCTAGGCGCAAGGGCCCAAGGGGGTGCGCCCAGCCACGAGGGCTGGCTCCTTCCCCACGCAGCCCATGTGGCCCCGGGGGGTGGCCCCCAGTGGACCCCGGAACCCTTCCGGTGGCTCCGGTACAATACCGATATGCCCCGAAACTTTCCGGTGTCCATTTGACAACTTCCCATATATAAATCTTTACCTCCGGACTATCCGGAAGTCCTCGTGACGTCTAGGATCTCATCCGGGACTCCTAACAACATTCGGTAATCACATACAAGTCTTCCTAATAACCCTAGCGTCACCGAACCTTAAGTGTGTAGACCCTACGGGTTCGGGAGACATGCAGACATGACCGAGACGCTCTCAGGTCAATAACCAACAGCGGGATCTGGATACCCATGTTGGCTCCCACATGCTCCTCGATGATGTCATCGGATGAACCACGATGTCGAGGATTAAAGCAACCCCGTATACTATTCCCTTTGTCGACGGTATATTACTTGCCCGAGACTCGATCGTCGGTATCCCAATACCTCGTTCAGTCTCGTTACGGCAAGTCACTTTACTCATCACCGTAATGCATGATCCCGTGACGGACACTTGGTCACTTTGAGCTCATTATGATGATGCACTACCGAGTGGGCCCAGTGATACCTCTCCGTCATACGGAGTGACAAATTCAGATCTCGATCCGTGTCAACCAGCAGACACTTTCGGAGATACCGTAGTGCACCTTTATAGTCACCCGATTCGTTGTGACGTTTGGTACACCCAAAGCACTCCTACGGTATCCGGAGTTACGATCTCATGGTCTAAGGAAGAGATACTTGACATTGAAAAGCTCTAGCAAAACGAACTACACGATCTTGTGCTATGCTTAGGATTGGGTCTTGTCCATCACGTCATTCTCCTAATGACGTGATCCCGTTGTCAATGACATCTGATGTCCATAGTCAGGAAACCATGACTATCTGTTGACCAACGAGCTAGTCAACTAGAGGCTTACTAGGGACTTATTGTGGTCTATGTATTCACACGTGTATTATGATTTCCGGATAATACAATTATAGCATGAATAAAAGACAATTATCATGAACAAGGAAATATAATAATAATGTTTTTATTATTGCCTCTAGGGCATATTTCCAACACTTACGAACCGAGACAAATGCCATGTTTTCTACTAGTGCACCTTGTCCTCCAAATACTGAAAGTGGATGCGCTTTAGTCTTGTGACCGACAACGGAAGACCAAGATATCGCATGGGGAAAGTAGTACAGACTGCCGGGAAGGCCTGTAGAATGTTGTCGAGGTCGATGTTTCCACAGCGAATGGGCACCACAAGGCTTTTGGCACAGTTGGTGACCAGGCCAGTAACCTCCCCAAAGGAGCTCAAAGTCGAAGCCAAGTAGTGAATATCATCCTGGATCGGCGCCACAAAGATAGCAGCATCATCCGCATACAAGGATGCACAGATGGGCCGACCACGAAGAGGATGCAACAAGCCTTGCTCGGTAGCCTTGGCGAGGATGTGGTGGAGCGGATTAATAGCAAGGACAAAGAGCAGAGGGGAGAGAGGATCCCCTTGTCGAAGACCGCAGCCATGCTTAATTGGATCACCAGCAAGTCCATTTAGCAAAACTCTAGATGAGGCCGTGGATAGGAGGGCGGAGACCCAATTTCGAAACCGGCTCAGAAACTGGTGGTGACGAAGCAAGTCCATCAAATAATCCCATCTCACAGAGTCGAAGGCTTTCTTGATGTCAAGCTTGAAGAGCAAGGACGGTGTTTTGTTGCGGTGCAACCGTCGAGCCAAGTTGCGGACATACATAAAGTTATCATGGATACTTCGTTTCTTGATGAAAGCACTTTGAGTATTCGAAACGAGGTTGGGCATGTGAAGAGCAAGGCGGGTGGCCATCATCTTAGCAATGATCTTTGCAATAGTATGAATAAGACTTATGGGCCTAAAGTCGGATATGTCCTCTGCCCCATCTTTTTTGGGAATGAGAACAATGTTAGCGGAGTTGAGCCAATGAAGGTTGGAGACACGAAGGGCAGAGAAATTGTTGATCACTTGCATAATTTCTGGCTTGACAATGTCCCAGCATTCCTTGAAGAAAGCCCCAGTGAAGCCATCTGGACCCGGGGCCTTATCGTTAGGGAGGTCATATATTGCACCGCGAACCTCCTCCTCTGTGAACAGGGCATCTAAATCTGAGAGGTCGCAAGTTGAACGGGGGATGCAAGACCAATTGAAGTCCTTGCAGCGCGGGGGGCCTTTACCAATAGCTTTAGCAAAGTGAGATTGTACAATATCTTTCTTGTCATCATGATTTGTGACCCATCCTTTGTTATGTTTGAGGCGGTGGATAAAATTCTTTCTTCTTCGATGGTTGATTCGGAGGTGAAAGAAACGAGTGTTAGCATCTCCCTCTTTGAGCAAGGTGATTCGCGAGGACTGTCTCTTTCGGGCTCTTTCCAGAACAGCCAAGGCCATGGCCTTCCTTTAAGCTCTCTCCTAAGGTCACGCTCACCGGAGCTAAGGGGCCGCTCTTCTTGTGCCATGTCCAGTCGGAGGATGATCTCAAGGGCCATATGAAGTTGAACTTTGTGATTAGAGAAGATACTTCTGCTCCATGTCCTTAGGCGTTGACTTGTTCTTTTAAGTTTGTGGAACAACACCTGATATGGCTCAGCATGGTTCACCCTTTCATTCCAAGCATCTTGCACTATCTTCTTGAAGTTGGGCATTTTGATCCAGAAATTTTCAAATCTGAAAGTTTTGGGTCTCTTCGGCCCCTTGTCACTAGCGAGAAGGAGTGGGCAATGGTCAGAGAGCGAGGGCGATGCCCGATTTGGACCCCATTATTGCTAGCTCTGACGGAAGGTGTGTGGCCCGTGCACCGGCATTTTAGGATATATACCTCCTATGGTTTTTGTTAAATTTCCCAAATACTGGAGACAGAGTAAAGCAACTTCTTGACACATATCAAAGTCGAATAAGTTTGGTTACATGGATTCAAAAAGTCATATAATTTGAAACAGAGTACCCACCACAAGAAAAGCCACTGCCCGCTAGCGGGTGCTTAAAATCACCACTAATGATCCCACGGCTATTGGTGGTACCAGAAAAAACCATTAATGGGTTTGTTGCCCGCCAGTTTTAGAATAAAATAAAAACATGGTCCAGCATGGTCACCGGGAAAGCCACTGGCTATGATGGTACCTATCACTCCAACCTTCCACCGCTCTTGTACCGCGCCTACCATAGTGGTGCTCAGCGCCAGCCCTCACCTTTGCTCATGGCAACTAAACCTAGCCGTCTCGATGGTCGGGGAGGAGGCAGGGAGTCCGAGAAGGGAATGAAGTGAGCCAGAGAGAAGATGGAGGTGACAACGGCTGAAAAGAGGATGCCACGAGGCCAGTGGTTCCAGGGTTGTTAGCGGCATGGGAAATCTAAGCGTAGGAGAGTGAATTGGGAGTAGCGTACTTAAGGGAAGAGTCAAGTGGCAAGAGAAAGTTGGGAGAGAGAAATGAATAGCAAGGGAGTGTGGTGGTTGAACATGGAATAAATAGAAAATTACGGTTACAGGAAGGGTCGTATAAAACCCTAGAGGAGGAGCTATCCTCTTTGGGCTAGATACCATCATTATTGGACAAAAAACGTGGCTAATCATCTCTGATATATTTTGTGGAGTTTTATGACATGGTTGCTAGTGACAATAACTCACAGTGTCACCTTTAATGGACCGGTGGTAAGTAGCTCACAACCCCCTCGAGGAGGCCATCCGATGGCGGGTGGCTGCGGCTAGGCGCCCTCCTCTCCTTTCCCCAAGGCCCACACCATCATGTGTTATCCATGTATTCCTAGTTCCCTCCATCGATGTATGTTAGTCCATTGTGTGTGTTGTGTTTCTTTCGGGAACTTGAGGCGAGTTAAATTGGGGTACATCAGAGGAGGACGAGTGAACCTTGGGACTTAATCCTATGTGTGGGATCAAAGCGAATTTCAAGATTTGAATTGTTGTTTGCTTCGTGGAAGGCCATGGTGGCATGGCCCATATCCGATATTCATCAGCAAGATGGCTCCATGATAGGCATGAGCAATTAAAATAGTGCTTACTTGTTAGCAAATACGATAGGAGTCATGTTGGCGAGTTGTATATGTGTCATATCCATACCAATGAATCTGATGAGCCTAGTTGAATTTGTGTCATTCTAATGATCATGTAATTTAAGTAGTGATTCTAGTGTACTGAGGTTTCGAGTGTCAAGAATAACTAAGTATTTATTGGATCTACAAAATAATCTTTAATAAAATAAAATAAAATAAAATATAGGTACTTGGACAAGAATACAAGACCACAAACAAAGGAACACACAATTAATACAAGTTATTTTTTTACCTATGCTCTGACAATCAATTGCATTTATTTGTGAAACATTATACACTCACACCCAACCCAACAATGATAGGAGTATAAAGTTGGTATGGCATTGGAAAGAGTGAGTCTAGTCGGAGAGAGGAAACAATGATGAAAACAGAGGCCGAAATTTATCACCATGTTTCGACCATTATTTGGACGAGAGACAAATATGTTACCAGGTTGTGCACTTGAGAGGCATCGGGAGCTCATTGATCAATTTCAGGAGGCACATTGCATGTCGTGGATCTACAACTTGCAATCTCAGGCTATCACCTTTGGGCATGCCTTTTCATGCTATTTATGATACACCATTGCTTAGTAGGCTCACTGAAAACCATAAAACTTCGAGTGGTTATTCAGGAGAATAGATCTGACCTCGTCACCGTTCACTACTCATGGCATATGACAAGGTGCATAGGGTGCCGCATGAGTTAGCAAATGATATCACATACTTGGTTGGTTCATGAACAAGACCTTTTTTATTTTCCAATTTCCAAAACACTACTTGCCTTGATCGCAGTATGTCGTCTGATGGCATGCTACAACTAACGATCTCTTTTCTCGCAAATACGCAAAGTTTGTATATCATTGCACGGAGTCCATCACATGACATGAACGCAGGCAGATGTGAACATGGTATCCGGAGCAGGAGACAAAGGGATGCTCAGCCCGAACAGGGGATACAACACAAGACCTACCAAACCAGAACCTAAGAGTGGCAATGCTGAACTAGCGAGAAAACCAACATCACGAAAGCCAAAATCGGAGACACCTCGAGCGAGCAAGATAGCACCTTCAAGAAGGAAAACGACGCCGTGACGCCATCGCCATCCGGTCTGGAGGACCTAGGGGCAACTATCGATCTCGACTATGTTTCATGAGATGAGGGTTGTCCATCACGGCCAGTACCTAAGAGACTTCAAATTTCAACAATGGGATATTGATGGCATGTATGTCGCTACGATGTTGCTATCCTGCAGAGATGTTGTGTTGACTAGTTTGAGATGTGATGGTCGTGGCCCAATTTTTCTTGTTCCTATGTGCGATTGCTAGTTAATTACCAGTTTCAGATATGAATTAGCTTGTGCTGCACAAGCATATGGGACCGATAGATAATCATCTTCCCGGTCCGTGGCGGAGGCAAAGCAAACATCTGGTACTGGTCATCTGGATGAAACGGAAAATATTTTTTTTGCCGACTACAAATGTTCAGTCATATATCAACAAAAACATCCACACCCCCCCCCCCCCCCCCCAATGAGCACTTCTCGCATTTCGCATGGCCGCTTTGGGCATAGGCGACCGAGGTTCGCCCACCAGCTTTGAATCGGGCAACCATTGTTGCACATGGGTAAATATCTAGAGATGGTGACTCTTCCCCTGCAGTCTCTTTGCATGTGGCCATCAATTGTTTATCTCTATACCGACCATCTCGTT
The DNA here is from genome assembly GCA_021605205.1 of Aegilops longissima. Classification (NCBI taxonomy): domain Eukaryota; kingdom Viridiplantae; phylum Streptophyta; class Magnoliopsida; order Poales; family Poaceae; genus Aegilops; species Aegilops longissima. The sequence goes on along the minus strand of CM038682.1, from coordinate 64,531,277 downwards.
GGTGGCGTCGCCTGCTCGTGGATCCTCGCCCATTGCTAGTGCCAGCTCGTGGAGGTGCAGGGCACGAAAGAGAAAACCAATGACCCACTTGAGGTCTGTAGGTACGAGTGAGTATGTACTCCCTCCGTTTCAAAATAGATGACCCAACTTTATACTAACTTTAGTATAAAATAAGTACAAAGTTGAGTCATCTATTTTGAAACGAAGGAAGTACATATGTGTAGAGTTGAAAACGCATTGTTATGCAGTACTAATGCCCTCCTGTTTATTTGGGCTTTAGCTTTTGCTTTTGCAGCTTTTTCACTTTAACCAAAAAGCCATAAAAGCTTCTAAATAGATGCTTTTGGAGCTTTTATGTTTAACAATATTTGGCTCCAAAAGCCATAAAAGCTCCAAAAGCATATATTTAAAAGCTTTTATGGCTTTTGGCCAAAGTGAAAAAACTGCAAAAGCAGAAGCAAAAGCCCAAACAAACAGGGCCTAAATCATGTTGTACGGGCAAGATACAAGGAGGTCCATTTTGGCTCTCGGAACACATGCTTCCTAATGAACAAGAAACTGGAGCAAATAGTAAAAACAAAAATCTGATTCTTTTTAGATGTTCGTGTTCGTGTAATAGCTAGTTTTTTATTCTACAAAAGTTTTTTAGGTGAACTAGGCTCTTTATTAAATAAAACTCAACAATGTCTGGAATCTTCTTCAAGTCGTGAAAAAGCCCCCCCTCCCCTCCGCTTTATATTATAAAGCAAGACCACCACGACAACCACACGGTTCAGGTAGCAGGATACAACACATGCACACAACAGGGTTCAACAGGAGCAACAACAAGCAACAAAAGTCTTACTTGGAGAACAACATAATAATCCCCAAAACAAAGAAAAAGGACCGAAAGGCTAGCTAATCCGGGTCCGGAGGAGGCGGAGCGAGCGAAGCGGCCGAGGCCCGGAGGTCGGCGATGGTCTTGTCGATGAAGGTGTGATCGAGCCGCTTGCTAAGCAGCCTCCAGAGCTATAGAAAGCCACGCATTTTGTGCACGGCGTCAATCACACGGATAGTGATGGTGCGCTCAATAACTAATTAGTTGCAGACAGTCCATCAGGTCCAAACCAGGGTACCCACAGTAACCCAAAGGTATGGACGCATAGTTGTGGGAAGGCCAAGAACCTCCATGAACATGTCGGGGATATTATCATGGCACCAACTGCCACCCACAACCACGCGGAGGCAGCTCCACAGAAACCTCGCTGAGGGGCATCCAAAGAAAATATGGTTCGTGTCTTCAGGCACCGCGCGCAGAGGGCAAAGGCCATCGGAGGGGCCATTGTGTTTGAGCACCTCCGTACCCACTGGCGGAGGAGCCCAGTGGGCAAGGTGTGGCAGCCTCCACACCTTGATTTCCACCAATTTTTTATATATAAGCATATACTTTTCTCGATGGAAATACTGCTTGTTAGTTTTAGACCACGCTAGATCGATTCACCCAAACAAAGCTAGATGAAGCACGTAAGTTAGATTGGAAGCATACAAGCAGGCAGCTTGATTGATGTGTTGTCCAGCACATGCCCATCTCACTACGTAGACGTACGCGAACCAGCTCGCTTCCGCTGCACAACGATCGGATCGATTCTCTCCGCGGCTCGCTCCTGATGGAACTCGTGACTAGGCGATCCAAAAACAGAACGGATAAATTTTTGTTGATGCGTGCAACATGTATTTTTTTTCTTATGACATATATAAGAGTACATGATTGACTTCCGCCAGCCCGCCCGCGGGCGATTTTTGCCCTGAAACGCGCCGCCGTCGCCCGTCGGCACATCCCCGACCCCGCCGCCGGCAGCGCAATTGTATTCCCCGCCGACCTGCCGATTTGAGTCTGCTATGCTGATGATGGCCCGCCTCCGCCGCCGGCGATTTGTGCGCAACAACGCCGCCGCCCCCGCCCGTCCATCCATCCCTAACACCGTCTCGACCCGCGGCTTATCGAATTGGCTATTATGTTTTTGCATCAATTTTTTATTGAGGGGGCATCAATTTTGTCTAGTTGACAGTTTGCCACACCTTAATTTTTTTTCGTCCTCCGCTTCTGTCCGTACCAGACGGAAGGTGGCCCGAACCAATTTCCATAGGAGGATTCTGATCTTCAGAGGCAATTTAATCTCCCAAAGAAGGTTAAGATCTACTGGCCCTGGGGTGGCCACTATTACGTGATATAGCAATTTTGTGGAGAATCGCCCGTTAGGCTCAAGATCCCAACGAGCCTCATCGAGGCCGAGGTAAGGTGTGTGCAATGCCACACACGCAATAAGCTCCTCCCAAAGGTCTCGCTCTAGGGGATCGAAGGTTCGCCGAAAGAAGATCCCACTGAGGTCGGCTAAAGCCGAGGCCATGGTTAGGTCCCGGTCCGAACAAATGTTGAACAATGGTTGGAAACAGGTAGCGAAAGGTTAGGTACCCGACCACTGGTCCAACTAGAATAAGGTACTCGTTCCAGAACCGACCGAAATCGAGGAACCTAGGCGGAGAGCTGGCATTAGCTTAATGATCATCTATCAAAACTAGGAGCCACCAGTTCACTGAGCAAACGCTAATGGTTGGCCGTGCAAATATTTTTGTGCGGATAATATCTAGCCAGAGTCCCCCCTCACCAGAGGTGATCCGCCATAGCCATTTGGATAAGAGGGTTATGTTCATACTTTTGGATGAGATACCCCAAGGCCACCTTGGTCTCTGGGTTTGCAGTCTTCTTCAAGTTTATGGCTGGCTCGTTATGCCGACGGTGAGCACATTTCAGAAGTTGGCTCTGACTGTCTTGTGGGCCTCAAGCATTGTTACGTGGCGTTAGCATACTCTATTTTCCCTAATAAATAAGTTAGCATACTCTCTAGCTGCTTGTGGGCCAACAACCTGGAGAGTTTTCTACCTTGCCTGTGGCTGAAGCTTCCTCCATGGGATGAGGGCGATGAGCTACGGGGCCTCGGCCGTGGTTGCAATTCCAGACAACAATAAAGTGTCTTATATTATTTTTTGGGGGAATAAAGTGTCGTATATTATTTTTTGGGGGAATAAAGTGCCGTATATACTACAGCGTAGGAGCTCATGGCATAACCATGGCCATGGCTTTTTTCTCCATTTCCGATTCAGCATTTATTTTTCGGTTTTATTTTCCTTCTCTCAATATTATTTTTATTTTCATATTTATTTTAATTCATATTACTGTGTGTGTGTCTATATATATATATATATATATATATATATATATATATATATATATATATATATATATATATAGTGATGCTATTCATCACCTAGGGTGCAGAATAAGTTATTCTTCACCTGAGATAATCTTACAATCATTTCATAATTAAATTACGTTCGAATTCAAATAGTTACATTCCTATTGATTCACTACGTAAAATTTGGCATAAAAATAAAAATATAGGTTATAAGACAAGAAAATTTGCAGTTTATGTGTATTTTACACTATGTTTTTATGTTTGTAATTTTACATAACATAAAATATTTTTACGACGACTATATATTTTCTTACAGTCTCTTTTTACGTCGAAAATAAGACAAAACTTACGGAATGTAAAATTACGATGCATTAATGGTAAAATAGAGGGGTGAAGAATAACTATTCCTCACCTAGGGTGATGAATAGTCAATCCTATATATATATATATATATATATATATATATATATATATATATATATATATATATATATATATATATATATATATATATATATATATATATATACACATACTTAATTCACAATAAACACGTGGACATTTTAAAAATTGAACACTTGCGGAAACTACACGATATGACATCTTAATGTGTGAACACATTTAGAAATTACACACATATTTTTTCAAAGTAGGTGAATACTTTTTAAAATTATTTAAACATTTTAGAAAAATAAGTGAATGCTTTTATACAACATTGATTTAAACGGCATGACTGTTGAATACACGACCATTTCCTAAAAATATAGAGCATATCTTAAATACCTTAATACTTTTTAGAACTACATTACATTTTTTTTAAAATTGCATTAATCGTGGGCTCTTTCTAAACTTGCATGATTTAAAAAAAAAACCATGAATCCTCAGCCATGAATAAGATTTTTAATTACACGAATGCTTTTAAAACTATGCCAACATTTTATAAAGTACATGAACATTTCTAAAGATGCATAATTTTTTTAATTTTATATGTAAAAATATTCATACATCAACACTTTTGCTTCGTCTTTTATTAATTTGATTTTACTATGTATTTGTTCATGGGAAACCTAAAAACGATGTATCTCTATGAATTGACCACACCACCTGCGGTCGATTAAGCCCCGCGTGGGCAATTCATGTTAGCTGGGGCAAGCAACACCCATGCCGTGTTCACACCTATCCCCACATACTCCCGTCAAATCGACACTCATAGCTAGGCATGTTAAACTTCCCATATCGCATGATCTACCTTCATGTTAAGGCCTCATTTGGTTCTTAGGAGAGGAATATCATAGAAATACATAATCAATAAAAAATGAGATGGCATGTATCTGAACATTATTAGAAAACACATGTCAATTGTTTCATAGGATAGGAATCTTTTGTAACACCCCAAGAATCATGCTACAGTAATACCCTTCTAATGATGCCTTGTCATCATTGTTACTATTGCTAATCTCACTTTGATTCTATTCCAGTCCAAATCTTATTTTCAAATTAAAGTCAAAATTCTAAATTGCTCAAACATGAAAACTAAAATGTTCATCATGTGGCAAATATCCTTTGAAAATATTGGTAGTGAACCAACATTTTTGCAAAGTGTTTAAATGCCCTAAACTAATTAAAACAATGGTTAAAACATTGTTTAAATGTCAGGGTGGACGACACGGTCCGGTCCCGCGGTTCGGCTCGTGGCCCGCTCGGCTCGGTCCTAGCCCGCTGAAAAAATAGGCCGGTCCGAGCTCTGGAATCCAGCCCGACAAAACTTCGGTCCGGTCCGGGCTTTAACCGAGTCGACGAAGCGGACCAAGAACGTGGCGGGGCATGGCGAGGCGTGGCGGGCATGGCGAGCGTGGCGGCGCGTGGTGGGGCGTGGCGGGGCGTGCTGGGCGTGGCGAGGGCGTTGCGGGGGCGTGGCGGGGTCATGGCGAGGACGTGGCGGGGGTGTGGCGGCCCAGGCACGGCGGGGGCTGAAGAAACTGTCGCCGTTCATGTCCGCCGCCGCGGGGGCCGTCGTCCGTGCGGCCACTGGACTCGCTGGCCGCGAGAAATATGTCCACTGGATGCGCCCCACTCGGATCTATCGTATGCACCAACGAACACGACGTGGGAGGTCCTGCATCGCCGCATCGGGCATCGTCTTTTTCATGTCCGTCCACCGGCCGTCGTGCCAAATTCGTCGCTGATGAGCTCGCTCTGGTGATCTTCTTGGCTCCTCTATCTCCCTCTGGAACTTCCAAAGATGCCTGACATCTCCACGACGAGCCCCGCTGCCTCCAGCGCCCTCCCCGCGTCGCCATGCTCCGGCGCGTGCTCTGTGGTGAACTCCGGCCGGTCCAAACGAGCCACTCGGTCCGGATCGGGCTTCATCCCTGCCGGTCCGGTCCCTAGAAACAGGACCGTGACCCTGCTCGGTTCGGTCCGGTCCGGACCGCCGACGACCTGTCCAGAGGACGGCTCGGTCAGGGACCGGACCGGCCCGGACTGTGTCCACCCTGATTTAAATGCCATTTTGTTTTATAAAAATGCTAAGCTAATTTATTTAACTACCAAACTAATTATGGCAGTAGACTAAATTATAATAATAATTTAGGTTCAAGCTTTGTATTTTATAATACTGTTTTGCCTTTTGAAATTTAAAAGAAAACAAAGAAGTTTCAAAAAAAGAAAAGAAAAGGCCCCCCCCCCCCCAACTGGGCCAACCGGCCCAGCTGGCCACCAGGCCGACTAGGCCGGCCCACCCCACTCCCCTATACACCCCCCTGCCCAAACCCTAACCAAAACCCAGCACCCCCACTCCCCCCCCCACTCCTCGTGATCCCCTCGCTCCTCTCCCCCCACCCCACGACCCGATCTAGATCGGGCCATCCGCCGCCGCAGCAACCCCGGCAACCGCGCCTCCACGCCGGCGCCCATCCCCGGCGCTGCCCCGCCGACGGCGCCTCGTCTCCTCGTCCTCCTCCCCGAAGCCCCTCCCACGACTGCTTCTGGATCGGGGAGGAGCTCGATCCCGCACCTCCCATCGCCGCCGTGCTCCGTCACCACGCCGATGCCGCTCTACCGCATATCCCTCGTCAGACCGTCCCCGTCCTCCCCCTCAACGGTCGCCATCGCGCCTCGGCGCCCTCTTCCCTCCAACGGACGGTGAGGCCCGGCCTCCCCCTCCGCCCTCACGCGCCGTTAGCCGCGGCCACGGCGCCCGGCCCGACCTCCGCCTTCCCTCGCGACACTGCACCCCGACCCTGCGCTACCCGTCCCTCGCTCTCGCCAAGCCCGTGGCCTCGCTTCTGCCGATGCCCCCTCTCTGCGGCTGCGGCCGCTCGTCGACGTGGCCGCCGGCACCCATTGCCGCTGCTTGCTTGCCGCCCACGCCGCCCGGCATCCCACCGCGCCCTCGCCGTGGCCTCTCCCCTGGCCGGCGCCCCTTGTCATCCTGGGCAACCGCCCAAACGGGCTGTGCACCAGCGCCCGCTAGCACCCGCCCCGCAGTGGCCCTCTGGGCCACTGACTAGGAGGCCCCACACCCCTAAGAACGTTTAAAAAAAGGTTAAAAATAAATAAATAAATGATTAATTAGTTAAATAACTAATTAACTTAATTAATCTAGTTATTTAAACCTAATTAACCTGCTAATGAAACTAACTACTATTAATTAGTTATAAACCTATGACATGCGGGACCCACCCATTAGTTGACTGGTCAACGGTCAACTTTGACCGCTTGCATCATGCTGACGTCATGATGACGTCATAAATGCTTTCTGATTTAATTAATTTTGTTAATCCTAAAAATGATTTAAATCTTTAAAAATTAATATAAAATAATTCGTAACTCGGATGAAAATACTTTGTACAAGAAAGTTGCTCAGAACGACGAGAAAAATCCAGTTACGCAGCCCGTTCGTCCGCCACACGTCCCTCGCATAGCAAACACACAACTTTCCCCCTCCGGTTCACCTGTTCGAAAACGCGAAACATCGGGAATACTTTCCCGGATGTTTCCCCCCTTCGCCGGTACCACCCCCTACCACGTTAGGGTACATCTAGCACCGCGCATTGTCATGTCTTCCATCGTCATGCTCATGTTTGCATTATATTTATTGTTTCTTCCCCTTTTCTCTCGTTAGACACCGAAACCGACGCCACTACTACCCAGTACGACTACGGTGTTGACGACCCCTCCTTCTCGGCTGAGCAACCAGGCAAGCCCCACTTTGATCGTCCCGATATCGCCCATTCCATTCTCTCATGCTTGCATTAGATTTTGCTATTGTTATTGTTTGCTCCTATTCTGATGCATAGCCTGTTTTTGTAACCTGCTTATTGATACCTTACCTGCTTATCCTAAACTGCTTAGTATAGGTTGGTTAGTGATCCATCAGTGACCCCCACCTTGTCCTTGTTGCCCCTACTTCATCATCGAAGACCCGATCAATGGGATCGAAGACCAGGCCCCGGCACCGCACATCACTTTCCCCTTAGTTGCTCGACACTGCTGGGTTACTATCGAGTGCCGAGGGTGAGACCTCTACAACACTTCTGATCGGTTGTGGACACCGAGGGTGATTCCGCCTTAACCACTTCCGATACGACTCTGTCGTGCAACCCCTCAAGTGTGAACCTCGGGGGTGATTCCTCTTACGTTCACCTTGATGATTACCTCGAGTGGAATCCACCGGGGGTGATTCCTCGGGTTTTCCCCTTGATGTTTAGACACACAGTTACTATGATTACTATGACTTTACACTGAACCATGTTACTAAAGACGGGTCGACCCTGAGGGGTACCCGCGCGAGCTTAATTGCGAGTGATGTGGAGTCGGGTTGACCTGCAGGGTGCCCACGAGATAATTACGAGGCGTGGCCGGGCAATCCTAGCCCTCGCCGCAAGTCCTCGAGACGGGGGCAACGGGGTCACATCTTTCGTGAGTCTCTGCTTGTTACCGCGCGCTCCTAATCCACTACGATTTTGATATATGATCCAAGGGGCCTCTGGCCTGATAGCACTAACCATCACGTGGGCATAGTATGGGCGTTCTACGTCGTATACATCAGCCGAAGCTTAATAGACGTCAGTGACTGAGTGGCGCACGCCGGATTGGACTGCGTAAGCACCTGCCTTGTTGAAGGAGGTAGCTAGGTCTGCTCACCGGCCGCGTACGCAACATGCAGGAGTTCCCAGGGGAGATGGCCCATGACCCCTGGGGGCATAGGTTTAGTCCGGCATGCTGGCTGATGTCTACTACACAACCTTCTCTTGTAGACGTTGTTGGGCCTGCAAGTGCACAGGTTTGTAGGACAGTAGAAAATATCCCTCAAGTGGATGAGCTAAGGTTTATCAATCCGTAGGAGGCGTAGGATGAAGATGGTCTCTCTCAAGCAACCCTGCAACCAAATAACAAAGAGTATATTGTGTCCCCAACACACCCAATACAATGGTAAATTGTATAGGTGCACTAGTTCGGCGAAGAGATGGTGATACAAGTGCAATATGGATGGTAGATATAGGTTTTTGTAATCTGAAAATATAAAAACAGCAAGGTAACTAATGGTAAAAGTGAGCGTAAACGGTATTGCAATGCTAGGAAACAAGGCCTAGGGTTCATACTTTCACTAGTGCAAGTTCTCTCAACAATAATAACATAATTGGATCATATAACTATCCCTCAACATGCAACAAAGAGTTACTCCAAAGTCACTAATAGCGGAGAACAAACGAAGAGATTATGGTAGGGTACGAAACCACCTCAAAGTTATTATTTCCAATCAATCCGTTGGGCTATTCCTATAAGTGTCACAAACAGCCCTAGAGTTCGTACTAGAATAACACCTTAAGACACAAATCAACCAAAACCCTAATGTCACCTAGATACTCCAATGTCACCTCAAGTATCCGTGGGTATGATTATACGATATGCGTCACACAATCGCAGATTCATCTATTCAACCAACACTTAGAACCTCAAAGAGTGCCCCAAAGTTTCTACCGGAGAATCACGACGAAAACGTGTGCCAACCCCTATGCATAGGTTCCCAAGGTCACGGAACCCGCAAGTTGATCACCAAAACATACATCAAATGGCACGTGATATCCCATTGTCACCACAGATACGCACGGCAAGACATACATCAAGTGTTCACAAATCTTTAAAGACTCAATCCGATAAGATAACTCCAAAGGGAAAACTCAATCCATTACAAGAGAGAAGAGGGGAAGAAGAAACATAAGATCCAACTATAATAGCAAAGCTCGCGATACATCAAGATCGTGCCAAATCAAGAACACGAGAGAGAGAGAGAGAGAGAGAGAGAGAGAGAGAGAGATCAAACACATAGCTACTGGTACATACCCTCAGCCCCGAGGGTGAACTACTCCCTCCTCGTCATGGAGAGCGCCGGTTGATGAAGATGGCCACCGGAGATGGATCCCCCCTCCGGCAGGGTGCCGGAAAGGGGTCCCCACGAGGCAGGAGGGCGCGCCCTAGGGGGGTGGGAGCGCCCCCCCACCCTCGTGGCTTCCTCGTTCCTTCCTTGACATGGGGTCCAAGTCCATCAGGTAGCTTTCGTTCCAAAAATAACTTCTCTAGTTGATTTCGTCCTGTTTCGACTCCGGCTGTATTCCTTTTCTTCAAAACACTGAAATAGGCCAAAAAATAACAAATCTGGGCTGGGCCTCCGGTTAATAGGTTAGTCCCAAAAGTAATATATAAAAGTGGATAATAAGGCCCAATATTTCCCAAAACAGTAGATAATATAGCATGGAGCAATCAAAAATTATAGATACGTTGGAGACGTATCAGGCATCCCCAAGCTTAATTCCTACTCGTCCTCGAGTAGGTAAATGATAAAAAAGATAATTTTTATGTGGAATGCTACTTGGCATAATTCCAATGTAATTCTTCTCACTCATGATATGAATATTCAGATCTGAAAGATTCAAGACAAAAGTTCATGTTGACATAAAAAGAATAATACTTCAAGCATACTAACTAAGCAATTATGTCTTCTCAAAATAACATGGCCAAAGAAAGTTCATCCCTACAAAATCATATAGTTTAGTCATGCTCCATTTTCTTCACACAAGAATGCTCTCATCATGCACAACCCCGATGACAAGCCAAGCAATTGTTTCATACTTTAGTAATCTCAAACTTATAAACCTTCACGCAATATATGAGCGCGAGCCATGGACATAGCACTATGGTGGAATAGAATATAATGATGGGGGTCATGTGGAGAAGACAAAAAAGGAGAAGGTCTCACATCAACGAGGCTAATCAATGGGCTATGGAGATGCCCATCGATTGATGTTAGGGATTGCCATGCAACAGATGCACTAGAGCTATAAATAAATGAAAGCTCAACAAAAGAAAACTAGTGGGTGTGCATCCAACTTGCTTGCTCACGAAGACCTAGGGAACTTGAGGAGGCCCATTGTTGGAATATACAAGCCAAGTTCTATAATGAAAAATTCCCACTAGTATATGAAAGTGACAAAACAAGAGGCTCTCTATATGAAGAACATGGTGCTACTTTGAAGCACAATATATGAGACTCGCTATATGAAGAACATGGTGCTACTTTGAAGCACAAGTGTGGAAAAGGATAGTAACATTGTCCCTTCTCTCATTTTCTCTCATTCCCTTTTTCTGGTGGGCTCTTTGGCCTCTCTTTTTTATGGGCTCTTTGGCCTCTTTTTATTTTGACCTCACATGGGACAATGCTCTAATAATGATGATCATCACACTTCTACTTATTTACAACTCAATATTACAACTCGATACTATAACATAGTATGACTCTATATGAATGCCTCCGGCGGTGTACCGGGATATGCAATGAATCAATGAGTGACATGTATGAAAGAATTATGAACGGTGGCTTTGCCACAAATACTATGTCAACTACATGATCATGCTAAGCAATATGACAATGATGAATGTGTCATGAAGAACGGAACGGTGGAAAGTTGCATGGCAATATATCTCGGAATGGCTATGGAAATGCAATAATAGGTAGGTATGGTGGCTGTTTTGAGGAAGATATAAGGAGGTTTATGTGTGAAAGAGCGTATCATATCACGGGTTTGGATGCACCGCGAAGTTTGCACCAACTCTCAATGTGAGAAAGGGCAATGCAGTGCCAAGAGGCTAGCAATGATGGAAGGGTGAGAGTGCGTATAATCCATGGACTCAACATTAGTCATAAAGAACTCACATACTTATTGCAAAAATCTACAAGCCATCAAAAACCAAAGTACTACGCGCATGCTCCTAGGGGGATAGATTGGTAGGAAAAGACCATCGCTTGTCCCCGACCGCCACTCATAAGTAAGACACTCAAAGAACACCTCATGTTTCAAATTTGTTACATAACGTTTACCATACGTGCATGCTACGGGACTTGCAAACTTCAACACAAGCATTTCTCAAATTCACAACTTCTCAACTAGCATGACCTTGATATTATCACCTCCATATCTCAAAACAATTATCAAGCATCAAACTTTTCTTAGTATTCAACGCACTCATAAGAAAGTTTTTACTATATTTTCTATACCTAGCATATTAGGATTATTTAAGAAAATTACCATGCTATTTAAGACTCTCAAAATAATCTAAGTGAAGCATGAGAGTTCATCTATTTCTTCAAAATAAGACTACCATTGTGCTCTAAAATATATAAGTGAAGCACTAGAGCAAACGACAAACTACTCCGAAAGATATAAGTGAAGATCAATGAGTAGTCGGACAATTATGCAACTATGTGAAAACTCTCTAACATTTAAGAATTTCAGATCTTGATACTTTATTCAAACAGCAAGCAAAGCTAAAGAAAATAAAATGACATTTCAAGGATAGCACATATCATGTGAAGAAGCAAAAACTTAGGTTCAACCGATACTAACCGATAGTTGTTGAAGAGAAAAGGTGGGATGCCTACCGGGGCATCCCCAAGCTTAGATGCTTGAGACTTCTTGAAATATTATATTGGGGTCCCTTAGGCATCCCCAAGCTTGAGCTTTTGCGTCTCCTTAATTCCTCTCATATCATGGTTTCCTAAATCTCGAAAGCTTCATCCACACCAAACTCAACAAGAACTCGTGAGATAGGTTAGTATAAACCAATGCAAAACCTTATCATCTTCTACTGTAACAAATCACTAAAATTATTATTCAACATTGCATACTAAATTCCCCTGCATATTTAATAGTCATGTCATCAAATAGAATCATTAAACAAGCAAACATATGCAAAAAATGCAAACATAACAACAATCTGCCAAAACAGTACAGTCTGTAAAGAATGCAAGATTCATCATACTTTCCTAACTCCAAAAATTATGAAATAAAATTTCCACTGTAGTAAATATATCAGATCTTAATATGCAAAATGTTTCAACATTTTATCACACTCTGACTTTTCTAGGTAATTTTTGCAACAGCGGTAAACTTTCTGTTTTCAAACAGCAACATGTATACTTACAAAATAAGCATAATAAAGGCTATCCTTGACATTTTTATTGAAAATAAAGATGCAAAACATTAATCTAAATAACAGAAAGAAAATACTAACAAAGGAAAATGACGCTCCAAGCAAAACACATATCATGTGGTGAATAAAAATATAGCTCCAAGTAAAGTTACCGATGAACGAAGACGGAAGAGGGGATGCCTTCCGGGGCATCCCCAAGCTTAGGCTCTTGGTCATCCTTGAATATTACCTTGGGGTGCCTTGGGCATCCCCAAGATTAGGCTCTTGCCACTCCTTATTCTATAGTCCATCGAATCTTTACCCAAAACTTGAAAACTTCACAACACAAAACTTAACAGAAAACTCGTAAGCTCCGTTAGCGAAACAAAACAAAACACCACTTCAAGGTACTGTAATGAACTCATTATTTATTTATATTGGTGTTAAACCTACTGTATTCCAACTTCTCTATGGTTTATAAACTATTTTACTAGCCATAGATTCATCAAAATAAGCAAACAACACACGAAAAACAGAATCTGACAAAAACAGAACAGTCTGTAGTAATTGTAACTAACGCAAACTTATGGAACTTAAAAAATTCTACCAAAATAGGACGACCTAGATAATTTGATTATTGATCTGATGAAATTGTAATCAGTATTTTATCATGTTCTGGTGATTTTAAACAATTGTTTTTGTGAACTGAAAGTTTCTGGAATTTTCAACAAGATCAAATAACTATCATCCAAGAAGATCCTATAGGTCTTACTTGACACAAACACTAATTAAAACATAAAACCACATCTAACCATAGGCTAGATGATTTATTTATTACTAAACAGAACCAAAAAGCAAAAAACAAAAATAAAGTTGGGTTGCCTCCCAACAAGCGCTATCGTTTAACGCCCCTAGCTAGGCATTATGATTTCAATGATGCTCGCATAAAAGATAAGAATTGAAACATAAAGAGGGCATCATGAAGAATAAGACTAGCACACTTAAGTCTAACCCACTTCCTATGCATAGGGATTTTGTGAGCAAACAACTTATGGGAACAAGAATCAACTTGCATAGGAAGGTAAAACAAGCGTAACTTCAAGATTTTAAGCACATAGAGAGGAAACCTGATATTATTGCAATTCGTACAAGCATATGTTCCTCCCTCATAATAATTTTCAGTAGCATCATGAATGAATTCAACAATATAAACAGCACCTAAAGCATTCTTTTCATGATCTACATGCATAGAGAATTTACTACTCTCCACATAAGCAAAATTCTTCTCATTCGGAATAGTAGTGGGAGAAAGCTCAACAAAACAACTATCATGTGATTGAAAATTAAGATCAAGATGACAAGTTTCATGGTTATCATTATTCTTTAAAGCATACATGTCATCACAATAATCATCATGGATAGGAGGCATGCTTTCATCATAGTAAATTTGCTCATCAAAGCTTGGGGGACAAAAATATCACCTTCATCATACATAGCTTCCCCAAGCTTGTGGCTTTGCATATCATTTGCATCATGGATATTCAAGGAATTCATACTAACAACACTGCAATCATGCTCATCATTCAAATATTTAGTGCCAAATATTTTAATGCATTCTTCTTCTGACACATTGGCACAATTTTCCTTTCCATCATACTCACGAAAGATATTAAAAAGATGAAGCGTATGAGACAAACTCAATTACATTTTTTTGGTAGTTTTCTTTTATAAACTAAACTAGTGCTAAAACAAGAAACAAAAAGATTCGATTGCAAGATCTAAAGATATACCTTCAAGCACTCACCTCCCCGGCAACGGCGCCAGAAAAGAGCTTGATATCTACTACACAACCTTCTTCTTGTAGACGTTGTTGGGCCTGCAAGTGCACAGGTTTGTAGGACAGTAGCAAATTTCCCTCAAGTGGATGACCTAAGGTTTATCAATCAGTAGGAGGCGTAGGATGAAGATGGTCTTTCTCAAGCAACCCTGCAACCAAATAACAAAGAGTCTCTTGTGTCCCCAACACACCCAATACAATGGTAAATTGTATAGGTGCACTAGTTCGGCGAAGAGATGGTGATACAAGTGCAATATGGATGGTAGATATAGGTTTTTGTAATCTGAAAATATAAAAACAGCAATGTAACTAATGGTAAAAGTGAGCGTAAACGGTATTGCAATGCTAGGAAACAAGGCCTAGGGTTCATACTTTCACTAGTGCAAGCTCTCTTAACAATAATAACATAATTGGATCATATAACTATCCCTCAACATGCAACAAAGAGTTACTCCAAAGTCACTAATAGCAGAGAACAAACGAAGAGATTATGGTAGGGTACGAAACCGCCTCAAAGATATTCTTTCCAATCAATCCGTTGGGCTATTCCTATAAGTGTCACAAACAACCCTAGAGTTCGTACTAGAATAACACCTTAAGACACAAATCAACCAAAACCCTAATGTCACCTAGATACTCCAATGTCACCTCAAGTATCCGTGGGTATGATTATACGATATGCATCACACAATCGCAGATTCATCTATTCAACCAACACATAGAACCTCAAAGATTGCCCCAAAGTTTCTACCGGAGAATCACGACGAAAACCTGTGCCAACCCCTATGCATAGGTTCCCAAGGTCACGGAACCCGCAAGTTGATCACCAAAACATACATCAAGTGGCACGTGATATCCCATTGTCACCACAGATATACACGGCAAGACATACATCAAGTGTTCTCAAATCTTTAAAAACTCAATCCGATAAGATAACTCCAAAGGGAAAACTCAATCCATTACAAGAGAGAAGAGGGGGAGAAGAAACATAAGATCCAACTATAATAGCAAAGCTCGCGATACATCAAGATCGTGCCAAATCAAGAACACGAGAGAGAGAGAGAGAGAGAGAGAGAGAGAGAGAGAGAGAGAGAGAGATCAAACACATAGCTACTGGTACATACCCTCAGCCCCGAGGGTGAACTACTCCCTCCTCGTCATGGAGAGCGCCGGGATGATGAAGATGGCCACCGAAGATGTATCCCCCCTCCGGCAGGGTGCCGGAAAGGGGTTTCGATTGACTTTTGGTGGCTACAGAGGCTTGCGGCGGCGGAACTCCAGATCTATTCTCTGTTCTGGAAGTTTTAGGGTATGTGGAGTTATATAGGTGGAAGAAGCACATCAGGGGAGCCACGAGGGCCCCACGAGGCAGGGGGCGCGCCCTGGGGGTCGGGCGCGCCCCCCACCCTCGTGGCTTCCTCGTTCCTTCCATGACGTGGGGTCCAAGTCCATCAGGTAGCTTTCGTTCCAAAAATAACTTCTCTAGTTGATTTCGTTCCGTTTCGACTCCGTCTGATATTCCTTTTCTTCAAAACACTGAAATAGGCAAAAAAACAGCAAATCTGGGCTGGGCCTCCGGTTAATAGGTTAGTCCCAAAAGTAATATAAAAGTGGATAATAAGGCCCAATATTGCCCAAAACAGTAGATAATATAGCATGGAGCAATCAAAAATTATAGATACGTTGGAGACGTATCACTGGCCTCTCTATTAAGCCTAGGTCGGGTTGAGGCGTATTGTTTGGCCGAGGCCGGGCATGACCCAGGAAAGTGTGTCCGGCCGGAGTTAATCGAGCATGATGGGTAAGTTGGTGCACCCCTGCAGGGAAGAAAACATCTATCGATAGCCTATCCTACGGTAACGGACACTTGGAGTTGTTTCCCGATCGATACTACTATAACTGGATACTTGAGATGAGACATGGATATGAGAATTGGATTGTGGTGATAACTGGATAGTAAGGCTCTAGGATTGCTTTCTCACAGGGAGTCGAGAAAGTATCTCTCGCCGAGGTTGATAACACTACCACTACTTTACTTTATGCTACTCTACTCCCTCCTGTTTGCTGCAAGATGGTGGTTTCCAGAAGATGCTAGTCTTCGATAGGACTAGACCTTCTCTCTATTCTGGCATTTCTGCAGCCCAGTCCACATATACAGCCTTCCTTTGATAATGTTGCATATGTAGTGTAGATCCTTGCTTGCGAGTACTTTGGATGAGTACTCACGGTTGCTTTGCTCCCCCTTTTCCCCCTTCTTTCTTCTTTCTGGTTGATGCAACCAGATGGTGGAGCCCAGGATCCAGACGACCACACCGACGAATGCTACTAAACTGAGGGTGCCTAATACTACGTGGAGACCGCTGACGACCAGGAGTAGTTAGGAGGCTCCCAGGCAGGAGGCCTCGCCTTTTCGATCGTTGCTACTTTTGTGCTAGCCTTCTTAAGGCAAACTTGTCTAACTTATGTCTGTACTCAGATATTGTTGCTTCCGCTGACTCTTGTGTATTCGAGCTTACGTATTCGAGCCCTCGAGGGCTCTGGCTTGTAATATAAAGCTTGTATTATTTTAATTTGTGTCTAGAGTTGTGTTGTGATATCTTCTCGTGAGTCCTTGATCTTGATCATACACATTTGCATGCATGATTATTGTACGATTGAATCGAGGGCGTCACAAGTTGGTATCAGAGCCGACTGCCTGTAGGTAGCCCCCTTTCCAACTCCTTGGCCGAAGTTGAGTCTAGTCACTGAAAAACTTTTACTAACATTGGCTATGTGGCTTACGGGCCCACGTTGCCATTGAGTGGTATTAGGATCTTTTATTCCTCGTCTATACTCTGGTACTCTGGTCTCTCGTCTATTTGGGTTAAACCTTTTACTAACTCTGACATTAGGTTCTCGTACCCACTTCCTCCCGGAGAGCCCCGACATTATCGATGATCGCTTGCTTCGCCGGAAGATTCTGCAGATACTCCTTGATGTTTCTCGAGACCCTGTGCCAATTGCCTTGCAGTTCATGACCACCGACAATCCCCCTGAATAACATCCTTGCCTCTTGTACCTTCATCCGTAGTTGCTCCTGTTATTACAAGATACCACTAGTACTCTCCGTTGTTCTGAGAGTCCTTTGTGCCTTCTGCTTTGCAGCTTCTTTTCGAACTGCGGATAATTCACTTAATCGGGTATCCGTTCGTCCCCAGCTGTTCGAATGCTTCATAAGATTCTTTGAAATACTATTCAATATTCCGAGAATCCTCTTCAAACTATTGCTTTGCAAATACTTGTCTGCTTGCATTATGGATGCTTCCCATATGTCTAGTAATATTCATCAGTATCCTTTGACACCGTCATTTTGTTCCTATTGATTCAACATGTGAGCGAATGTGCGCAATGATCAGTTGATCCTTTGAAATGATCTTTCCGGCTCAGACGTTATTTTGAACATTAGCTGGTTCGCGACCAATCAATTGCCGACGATTGTAACCCTAAGTCTGTACAACTTACCCATCCTTTATCAGAGCTTTTACTCCAGATCCCTTGATTTGGAAATCATAATTTCTTTGCATTTAAGCATCAAATTATTCAGATGCTTCTATAATCCAATGCCTTTGCATTCTTTCCTTCTTCTGATTGAGTACTGATACTCACATCAGATCCTTTGAGGACTGCATATTCCATTGTTGGGTTATTATCCGGCAGTGTCCTTCATATGCAAAATTTTGTGTGCTCTTCCCCTGATACATATTGCCTTTGGTAAATTGTAACCTCTGCTTCCGAGCTTGAGTTAATTACTTCTGAAGTTTGTGGTATATGTTCCTAAGATGCCCCTATGGGTTGAACCTATGCCTTCCCTAATCCATGTGAACCCGAGAGTTTTCACGAGTCATACTCTTCTGGCGTATTGCCAGATATAATGTAAACACTACGACTTCATCGAAAACAAGAAGTGAATGGAAGGTTATGCATTGAAGAAGTGGGAGTCGACCTTGAACTTTGTGTTCATGCCCATGGACCCGATGTGGAACTTATCATGGAAGCTTCTTGTGATAATAATAATCCCCTTGCTATAAGTTCATCTGGTAACTATGTTTGGTCCTTTGAAAACGTGGTTATGACCATGATTGTTCCCCTGAGGTTCCATTTCTCGGACAAGTTAAAGCACTTGTCTTCTGCAGATCAATGCATCTTCGCAACCTCTATCTTGACCTTCCTTCGAGTATTACCCTCCGGTATCTCGAGAATAACAAAGAACTGTGTTGCTTCCTATGAGTCTTCATCTGGTATTGCTCCTCAGCGATTTTAGATTGCCCCGGGTTCCAAGTTATTGGTCACTCAAGAACAAGGATAAGTGAATCGATTCCACACTCTGATTGAATAGCTCTAAGCTATTTTCGTTGCTTATGAGTTTAATAATCCTTCAAGTCATTCCTAGCATGATCGACTATATCATTATCGTGCTAAATTTTAACTGTGTTACCTGACCCTTATTCTTGGAGCACAACTTTTAGACGATGAGCAAAGCTTACGTCGATCCTCCTCATTCTTATCATTCCAGCTTGAACAATAAGCTTGAATCCGAGCTTGTGTAGTATCCGTGGTTCCAATAACTTTCGCTTCATCATACCTTTTGACTTGATGTCATCGCCGACCGATTACATCTTCATGAAATCTCTCGACAAATGTATCGTGATCATCATCAACATTCTGACGCTCTTCCAGGATATCAATTGAATTCATGGCTATAAATACCATCCTTGCCTCTCGATATTTTGTGTCAGCATTAACAACATTCTTGTCTTCCCCCAACACAAATGTGTTCATAATAATTTTGGCAATACATCCTTTTTGACATGTCGATGGATTGCTACTGAAACATCGGCCACCTCCCCATCTTTTCCCTGTTAAAATAGCATGAGATGTTCCAAAAATTTGGATGGATCCCTTGTGTTCCCAAGGTCCGACCTTTACCTGATGACCATGCCAATTCTATCCAAAAGTATGACTGTGTTACTCCGAACATCATTAAGAACATTGGAGGCGCAATGCTAAATGTTTCTTAGTCAATTATCCAAACACCGCTGTATGGGTAAACAACACGATTCCCCTTGCCCCATTAACTAAATGGATAAGTACTTGATGTCCTGTCATGTATATCATGCTCTGTTTGTTCTTGGGAAGCATATACTCTTACTTTTGTATAAACACCTTTCCTTTCCATTGGTTTGATTATCATAATAATCACATTTTCCTTTCCATTGTTTTGTTTCACCTTTCTTGTAATCTAACTTGTCTGAGCAGAGATAATTCCCTGCTTATGTAAACACCTCGGTGTACAAACTATGTCAGTAAGACCTTGTTACTATTGTTGATGACATTCTGGTAGCCTCCGATGGACGGGAACTTTGCCTATTGGTCCGCCTCGTCTTAACAAGCAGGAAAACGGTTCTCTTCGTACCTCGCCCTTGGTACCAGCATTGTTGCCAACATAACTGACAGGCTATACTCTGACCTGCCTTGCTATCATGATCGTGCAAATTGATTAGTGCTTTCCTGCTGTTAACCCACATGGTGGGCCCATAACCCACAGTTCCACAGGATCAAAACCTGACTCTCCTGTACATCCCTGTCTTCCAAAATTGTTCCTCGCGCTTGGCTTCATATGTAACTCACGAGCCACCTTCTTGTGATATGTTCTGATATCAGACGCAATAGTTATTCCCAATGCTCTGAACCCCTTTCACCCTATGTTCCAGGCAACGAATGAATTGCCTACCCAGTTGAAGCTTCTTATTGCACCTTCTTACCTTGCTCTCGATGACTTTATTGGATTTCAACTCGAGAGATGCCTCTATGCCACGTTCATCGAGATAGCCCCCAGGTACCTATCTTGTGTCGAGCTCCGACCTTCCCGAGTCTTTCTCCCTTACTCCACCTCTTAAATCTCGGGACGAGATTTCTTGTAGTGGAGGAGATTTGTAACACCCCGAGAATCATGCTACAGTAATCCACTTCTAATGATGCCTTGTCATCATTGTTACTGTTGCTAATCTCACTTTGATTCTATTCCAGTCCAAATCTCATTTTCAAATTAAAGTCAAAATTCTAAATTGCTCAAACATGAAAACTAAAATGTTCATCATGTGGCAAATATCCTTTGAAAATATTGGTGGTGAACCAACATTTTTGCAAAGTTTTTAGATTCCCTAAACTAATTAAAACAATGGTTAAAACGTTGTTTAAATGCTATTTTGTTTTATAAAAATGCTAAGATAATTTATTTAACTACCAAACTAATTGTGGCAGTAGACTAAATTATAATAATAATTTAGGTTCAAGCTTTGTATTTTATAAAACTGTTTTGCCTTTTGAAATTTAAAAGAAAAGAAAGAAGTTTTTAAAAAAGCCCCCCCCCCCACTGGGCCAACCAGCCCAGCTGGCCACCAGGACGACTAGGCCGGCCCACCCCACTCCCCTATACACCAACTGCCCAAACCCTAACCGAAACCCAGCATCCCCACTTCCCCCCACTCCTCGTGATCCCCTCGCTCCTCTCCCCCCACCCCGTGACCCGATCTGGATCGGACCATCCGCCGCCGCAGCAACCCCGGCGACCGCGCCTCCATGTCGGCGCCCATCCCCGTCGCTGCCCCACCGACGGTGCCTCGCCTCCTCGTCCTCCTCCCCGAACCCCCTCCCACGACTGCTTCTGGATCGGGGAGGAGCTTGATCCCGCGCCTCCCATCGCCGCCGTGCTCCCTCACCACGCCAGCGCCGCTCTAGCGCATCTCCCTCGTCGGACCGTCCCCATCCTCCCCCTCAACGGTCGCCATCGCGCCTCGACGCCCCTTCCCTCCAATAGACAGCGAGGCCCGGCCTCCGCCTCCGCCCTCACGCGCCGTTAGCCACGGCCACGGCGCCCGACCCGACCTCCGCCTTCCCTCGCGACATCGCACCCCGACCTTGCGCTACCCGTCCCCTGCTACCGGCCGAAGCCCGTGGCCTCGCCCTGCCGATGCCCCCCCCCTCCCTTGCGGTGCGCCATTCGTCGATGTGGCCGCCGGCGCCCGTTGCCGCCGCTGCTTGCCGTCGCCACGCCCGCCGGCGTCCCACCGCGCCCTCGCCGTGGCCTCGCCCCTGGCCGGCGCCCCCTGTCATCCTGAGCAAGCGCCCAAACGGGCTAGGCACCAGCGCCCGCTAGCACCTGCCCCGCGGTGGCCCTCTGGGCCACTGACTAGGAGGCCCCACACCCCTAAGAACGTTTTAAAAAAAGGTAAAAATAAATAAATAAATGATTAATTAGTCAAATAATTAATTAACTTAATTAATCTAGTTATTTAACCCTAATTAACCTACTAATGAAACTAACTACTGTTAATTAGTTAACAGCCTATGACATGCGGGACCCACCCATTAGTTGACTGGTCAACGGTCAACTTTGACCGCTTGCGTCATGCTGACGTCATAAATACTTTTTGATTTAATCAATTTTGTTAATCCTAAAAATGATTTAAATCTTTAAAAAATAATATAAAATAATCCGTAAATCGGATGAAAATACTTTGTACATGAAAGTTGCTCAGAACGACGAGACGAATCCAGTTACGCAGCCCGTTCGTCCGCCACGCGTCCCTAGCATAGAAAACACACAACTTTCCCCCTCTGGTTCACCTGTCCGAAAACGCGAAACATCGGGAATACTTTCCCGTATGTTTCCCCCCTTCGTCGGTACCACCCCTACCGCGTTAGGGCACATCTAGCACCGCGCATTGTCATGTCTTCCATCGTCATTCTTATGTTTGCATTATATTTATTGTTTCTTCCCCCCTCTTCTCTCGTTAGACACCGAAACCAACGCCGCTGCTACCCAGTACGACTACGGTGTTGACGTCCTCTCCTTCTCGGCTGAGCAACCATGCAAGCCCCCACTTTGATCATCCCGATATCGCCCATTCCATTCTCTCATGCTTGCATTAGATTTTGCTATTGTTATTGTTTGCTCCTATTCTGATGCATAGCCTGTTTTTGTAACCTTCTTATTGTTACCTTACCTACTTATCCTAAACTGCTTAGTATAGGTTCGTTAGTGATCCATCAGTGACCCCCACCTTGTCCTTGTTGCCCCTGCTTCATCATCGAAGACCCGATCAACGGGATCGAAGACCAGGCCCCGGCAACGCACATCACTTTCCCCTTAGTTGCTCGACACTGCTGGGTTACTATCGAGTGCCGAGGGTGAGACCTCTACGGGAACTTCTGATCGGTCGTGGTCACCGAGGGCGATTCCGCCTTAACCACTTCCGATACGACTCTGTCGTGCAACCCCTCAAGTGTGAACCTCGGGGGTGATTCCTCTTACGTTCACCTTGATGATTACATCGAGTGGAATCCACCGGGGGTGATTCCTCGGGTTTTCCCCTTGATGTTTAGACACACAGTTACTATGATTACTATGAATTTACACTGAACCATGTTACTAAAGACGTGTCGACCCTGCAGGGTACCCGCGCGAGCTTAATTGCGAGTGATGTGGAGTCGGGTTGACCTGGAGGGTACCCGCGAGATAATTACGAGTCGTGGCCGGGCATTCCTAGCCCTTGCCGCAAGTCCTCGAGACGGGGCAACGGGGTCACATCTTTCGTGAGTCTCTGCTTGTTACCGCGCGCTCCTAATCCACTACGACTTGGGTATTTGATCCAAGGGGCCTCTGGCCTGATAGCACTAACTATCACGTGGGCATAGTATGGGCGTTCTGCGCCGTATACATCAGCCGAAGCTTAATAGACGTCAATGACTGAGTGGCGCGCGCCGGGTTGGACTGCGTAAGCACCTGCCTTGTTGAAGGAGGTACCTAGGTCTTACTGGCCGCGTACGCAACGTGCAGGAGTTCCCGGGGAGATGGCCCATGACCCCTGGGGGAATAGGTTTAGTCCGGCGTGCTGGCCTCTCTATTAAGCCTAGGTCGGGTTGCGGCGTATTGTTTGGCCGAGGCCGGGCATGACCCAGGAAAGTGTGTCCGGCCGGAGTTAATCGAGCGTGATGGGTAAGTTGGTGCATCCCTGCAGGGAAGAAAACATCTACCGATAGCCTGTCCTACGGTAACAGACACTTGGAGTTGTATCCCGATCGATACAACAAGAACTGGATACTTGAGATGAGACATGGATATGATAATTGGATTGTGGTGATAACTGGATAGTATGGCTCTGGGATTGCTTTCTCGCAGGGAGTCGAGAAAGTATCTCTGGCCGAGGTTGATAACACTACCACTACTTTACTTTATGCTACTCTACTCCCTCCTGTTTGCTGCAAGATGGTGGTTTTCAGAAGATGCTAGTCTTCGATAGGACTAGGCCTTCTCTCTATTCTGGCATTTATGCAGCCCAGTCCACATATACAGCCTTCCTTCTATAATGTTGCATATGTAGTGTAGATCCTTGCTTGCGAGTACTTTGGATGAGTACTCACGGTTGCTTTGCTCCCCCTTTTCCCCCTTCTTTCTTCTTTCTGGTTGATGCAACCAGATGGTGGAGCCCAGGATCCAGACGACCCCACCGACGACTGCTACTACACTGAGGGTGCCTACTACTACGTGGGGACCGCTGACGACTAGGAGTAGTTAGGAGGCTCCCAGGCAGGAGGCCTTGCCTTTTCGATCGTTGCTACTTTTGTGCTAGCCTTCTTAAGGCAAACTTGTCTAACTTATGTCTGTACTCAAATATTGTTACTTCCGCTGACTCTTGTGTATTTGAGCTTACGTATTCGAGCCCTCGAGGCCCCTGGCTTGTAATATAAAGCTTGTATTATTTTAATTTGTGTCTAGAGTTGTGTTGTGATATCTTCCCGTAAGTCCTTGATCTTCATCGTACACATTTGCGTGCATGATTAGTGTACGATTGAATCAAGGGCGTCACATCTTTCCACTTTATCTGAGCAAATATTCTCTTACTTTGAAATATGACGGATATATGGACTAATCCTATATAGGAAGGGACAGTTTTAGGTTCAACCGGCTAAACACCGCGGCTGCATTGGCCGGTCTTGCTGCCATCCGATCTAACTTGATCGCACGATGTAGAAGTGCTCTCTAGATTACTCTACAATCACCCAGTCCTTACCCTCTGGTTAAGCTTTGCATCCTCAATCTCCATCGCGTGGCCATGTCAGTAAGTAGCCAACCTCTGTCACTTCACTTTCCTCCAACTTGACCCGTGTTTCAGAAGCGTTTCCGCAACTCGGCCCCTGTTGCAGACCGCATTGCCGCCGGGCTTTTCTGAAGGGGATGCTACAAGACTGTCGGGGTGGTGTAGCTAGCCACTGGGTTTCGTGGGAGGCACCGCCGCTCCGTGTCGGTGTTTATGGATGCGAGACGACGGTGCTCGCCGCGCTCCGGCATGGTCATCGCCGGAGAGGAGGATGGCAACATGGCGGCCTGGTTAGAGGTCTGGCATTCTCTGGCGGCGGCGCGATAGTAGGGACGGGTGGTGTCGCTCCTCCCTCACAACCGGCCGATGTAAGATCGCGACGAACCGTGGTAGGTTTTTTTCTTGCAACATCCTCCCTGTTGCAAGAACAACATTGTTTCTGCAATATCAGTGATGTTGTAAAGCCTGCTTTTGGAGTGCCTTGTAAAGGCGAATACAAAAAAAACTCTGCAACATTAGCTCAATTGCAAAAATAATTCTGCAACAACACCTCTGTTGCAAACATTCTGCAACATGAACTCTGAGACAAACGTACGAACGCAACATCATGCTTGTTGCAACAGCTAACAGTCATCCCTTGTTAAATCTAATGGCTCGTGAGGCGGTGGATCTTTTAAAAAGATCTGCCGGCCGACACTTAGCGCTCCCTATTTAGGAATAGGAATCCATTCATATTTTTTTCCTATAGGCATTTTATCCTGTAGAATTCCTACAAAATTTATGTAAACCAAACGAGGCCTAAACATAAAACAAAAATTCTTATAGGAATTTTATCCTACAAAAATTATGTAAACCAAAGGAAGTCTAAATCTACAAATAAGAAGATCGGATACGTGCCTCGAAACTTATCATCACCAAGACAACGACACATAACTCATATGTGGCAGGCGTGGCTATAGCCGGGCGCGGCAGAGCATGCCGTACCCTCTAGTACAAATAATATCTAGTCGGGACCCTAGCCACAGACGGCCATCAACTGGTAAAGAAACAGTGGCCTTAACTACAGAATGTGTTCCAAAGTTGCACTTGATTCATAACAGACGTTTACATCATAGAATTCACCACTCCTATATATACTTGATCTACTTGATCACGGAGGCATGTACAGAAGCTGCCCCCTTTTGTGATGCATGCAATATTTTGGATGATGCAATGTCGGACATTGCATCGGAGCTTTCCATCTTTTTTTTTTGATGCATGCAATATTTTGGATGATGCAATGTCTTCTCAGCCCCGGCCCAATTTCATTGCAATATTGGAGTAGTACATCATTGCCGAGCAGAACATCACGACGAGGGCACGCGTCTAGCGCTAGAGAGAATCGTCCATGAACTGCTCTGCGTCGGCCTCGCCACCACCTGGCGCCGGCACATGGGGCAGCTCCCCTTGGCCTTGAGCCACGGCTCCACGCACCGTCCATGGAAGCGGTGCCCGCACGGTTTCGTCTCCTTCCACGCCCCTCCCGCCACTTGGTCGTCGTCGTCCAAGCAGATCGGGCAGCCGCGGCCGTCGGACGGCGCGTCCACAGTCGTCAGCGCTTCTGCTACCGCCGCCGCCGCCAACTCCGAGTCGCGTGGAGCAGCCGCCACGCCGACGCGTGGGATGATGCCGGCCGCGTATGCCGCGGCGCCCGGCGGCCACGGGTGTACGAGCAACAGCAGCGCTTCGACTGAGGAGAGCGTTTCGCTCGTGTACTCGTCGTGGTCGTCGTTGTCTTGCGGCAGATGCAGGTAGTCCTCGCCGTGGTCGTGGTCTTGCGGCAGATGCAGGTAGTCGTCGCCGACGTCCATGGCAAGCCACGCCATCAAGCTTGCACTTGCTCCCGAGATCGATTGGTGGCTGATATCTGAATGTGCGCGCGGCCACGTGTTGGTATTAATCGTTGCCATGGGAGACCGACTCCTGGCCGGAGGAGGACTGCCATACTTGTTTCCGTTTTCGACATTGGTTCGGTTCGTATCGGAGCTTCGATTTTTTTTTTCAGTGAGAGACAAATCGGAGGTTCCATCTACACCCACGGTTTGCAGACTGATCGGCCCATTGGGCTTGTTCTATTGGGCACGTGATTCGTACAGGCTAGACTGGCAGTCCCTTGCTGCTCCTCTGAGGCTCTCACAAAAGGAGAAAAGAAACAGTGCACTCCTTCGTTCCTGACTGAAAAAAGAGAAGAACCGGGCGATGAGAAAAATGGGCAACCCAATTTTTTTTACAAATTTAGGAAAATTAGTGTTTCAAACATTGAAAGGTTACAAACTTTATAAAAACTTTAAGAATTTAAATTTTCTCACGAAATTTAAAAATATTCACAAATTTAAAGTTCTCATGAAATTTAAAAATATTCACAAATTTAAAAGCTCAATACTTTTAATAAAATCACGAATTTAACTGCACACGAATAATTTTCAAAAATATATGAATTAAAACTGAAAAAATAAAAAAATATTATAAATAACAAAAAAAGTTGTTCCAAAACCTGCACAAAAGGAAACAAAACAAAAAACAAAAAACAAAAATATATTTATATTGGAAGAAAAATGACAAACACGTCGAATCTAGTAGATATAAAGTGTCCTGAAGAAAATTACAGCAAAATTGGAACAAAAAACTGCTCAATGCTAAGCGAAGGAATGATAATTCGGCCAAGGCCCAGACGATTTCAGGGTGTGCAGTTTGTACGAAAAGACTACTCTTCTTCACTATGAGCGAAGAATAGGAAGTAGCAACTTGCGACTAATTGTCGGAAAATCACACATCCTTTGCCCTGTAATGGATCGACCTATTCGTCAAGTTTCATTTCATCCTCTCACGGTCTCGCCCCATCAGTTCACTAGAATTTTTCTTCCCGGTTTTATTTCCCGAGTAGGTTTCTATATCTGTTTAACTTTTTTAAATGATTTTTTATTAGTTTCTTTTTTCTAGTTTTCTTCATTTTCTTTTTACCTTTTATTTTCTATTAGAAAATGTTCAGAAAAATTAAAAAATGTTAATGATTTCTTAGAATATTCATGAAAGTAAGGAAAATGATCACGAATCTTTAAAATGTTCACTTTTCTTAAAAATATTCGTAACTTTTTTTAACATTCACTTTACAAACTTTTTTTGTAATTAAAAATATTTCATATTTATGGCTACGAGGAATCAACTGTTTTGCCTTTTGGTCTTTCTCAAGCAATTTTGTTCGATGACCCATTAGCTGTGTAGAGGGTAGCTTATTTTTTGGCAGTCACTCATAAGTTCCAAAAGACCCGGCCATTAAACATGTAAGTGGATCTGTTCCATAGGAGGGTATGATTTAGTGTGTCAGATTTAGGGTGATTTGTTGCATTTAACTCCACACATACATGGTACTCAATTATAGTACATGGACAATGATAGTAGGAAAAGGAAGCATGATCGAACACTTCCATTGCATCCTCATTTCAGCGCTCATCTCCTCAACACACACACCAAAAGGCGCCCTCCTGAAGGCAACACATCTTGATCGGAGCCTACTACTGCTAACCACATCACATACTTTGGCCCTCGGAAAGGGCGCACAACTACGTAAAAGAAGAGAAAAGATAGTGCACCTAGTTAACACGACGATTACACAACAGCAGGTATCCATATGACGTGACACACACAATTCAGAGACTGATTGGCTTGTAGTGAGACAAACTAGTAGGGTTAGAAATTTTTGGAATAAGAACGATAGAGGTAGAATTTACGCCTGTCGGCATGAGTCTTGTTCTGAAAAATTCTTTGACTGCATTTATGACACTGTCCTTCAAAGTTAACCAACTACGCTGAAAAAATTGCGCCGGCAGACCATCGGGACCAGGTGCCTTTAAAGGACCGATCTGAAATAACGCATCCGAAATCTCCTTATCACCAATGGAGCGCATAACCGTACATTGTCCTGACCTGAAATTTTCGCCTCAAGTAGATCAAGAACTAGGGAGGCATCAACTAAATGTCGGGAAATCACACATCCTTTGCCCTGTAATGGACCGACCTCCAGTTTTCTTTCATCCTCCCGCGGTCTCTCCCCACTCGGTTAACTAGAATTGTTCTTCCCGGTTTTATTTCTCCGGTAGGTTTCTATATCTGTTTAACTTTTGTTGTTAGTTTATTTTTTATTTTTCTAGGTTTCTTGTTTTGTTCTCTTTTTTATTCTGTTGGAAAATGTTCACAACATTTAAAAAGTGTTCATGGTCTTTTAGAATGTTCATGAAAGTAAAGAACATGGTCACGAATCTTTAAATTATTCAAAAAATGTTCATTTTCTTAAAAAGATTCCTAACTTTTTTAGTATTCACTTTACAAACTGTTCTTGTAATTAAAATATTCCATATTTTTTTACTATGAGAAAACAACCATATTGCTTTTTGGTTTTCTCAAGGACTTTTGTCTGGTCACCCATAAACTAGGTAGAGGGCAACTTATTTTGACAGTCACCCATAAGCCCCAAAAGACCTGGCCCTTAACGGCTAAGGGGATCCATTTCATTGGTAGGTATAATTTAGGGTGGCAAATTTAGGGTGATTTGTTGCATTTAACTCCACACACATATGATACTCAATTATAGTTAATGGGCAATGATAGCAAGAAAACGAAGCATGATCAAACACTTGCATTGCATCCTAATTTCAGCGCTCATCTCCTCCGCGCACACACACCAAATGGCTCCCCGTGAAGGCAACACAACTCGATCGCCTCAACCGGAGCGTACTACTGCTAACTACATCACATACTTTTCGCAGCCCAAAAGGGTGCACCTAGTTAACACAACGATTACACAAGAGCAAGAGTATGCATATGACATGACAAACACCCGGTCTCAAACACACCAGCTAGCTTCTCTGCTTTGTCGATCGATTATTTCATACCTCAGTG
The DNA here is from genome assembly GCA_021605205.1 of Aegilops longissima. Lineage (NCBI taxonomy): Eukaryota > Viridiplantae > Streptophyta > Magnoliopsida > Poales > Poaceae > Aegilops > Aegilops longissima. Next base: position 64,501,662 of record CM038682.1, on the reverse strand, counting down.
GGTGTGCTGCTTCATCGGTCCAATGAACTGATCACCACCCTGCAAGCACGTCGATCCGAAGTTAAAACAGAAGCACGGTGACCCTTCTGCTATGGGTGTGAGTAGGTCTAGATCGACTAAAATTTAATCAATTTTCAGTCAGGTGACATAGTATATATGAGAAAAAGAAAAAACTAAAAGGAAAATTGTGAATGGATCTTCACGCAAAAATGAACGAATATAGCATTACCGTGTCTTAGTCGACTGAGACTTAGCAAAATAGTTCTTTTATATGTTCTTATCTTCTTTTTATAAGAATGATATGTCTTTTTTTTTTTGCGATGGTAGAAGAATGATATGTCTGACGTGGTATCTAGTAGGTAGTATTTGTGTATGGATCATCATTCGTATCGTATGGTGCAAGGAGCATGGAGTGAGAGAGAAGGTGACGTTTAAACGCACCAGTCGTACACGGTGGGGTTTCTGGGCCCGGCGGTTGCCTCCGCCCGGACGACGTCAACGTTGGCCATCTTGGATTTCCGGCGGAACGCCCTCCAGCCGTTCACCCTCGGCGTGCTACTGCTACCTGCAACATGCAGTTTCAGATAAAACATGAATTTAATGGGAGGAATTTCCGGACATCTCTGCGGGGTGGTCATAGATCTGATTCTGGCTACATCGAGCTCGAGGAACAAGCCAGGATTGATTATGCAAAAGGTTCATGTATTTCTTTCCCAATTTTCATGGAGGACCCACGGATCGACGCATCACAGATCCAACAGCAGCGCTGACAGCCGATCAGTGTACACCTATCCTAACTAAGGGCGAGGCCAAGAAACAGAGGCGGAGACCGACCTGCTGTGAACGGGGAGTCCGGCGCACTGGCCGGGGAGGACGGGAGGGAGCTCGACTCGCCAGACGGGGCGGAGAGAGACGGCGGCCGGGCGATGGTGATGCCGCGGGTCACCGCCGGCGCGACGTCCGCGGCCGCCGGGCTCGAGGGCGAGAAAGAGGAGTATTCCCGGAGCTTGCTGAAGCCGTGGTCCGGCCGCGGGCCGGCGACCGTCTCGTCCCAGAGCTGGTCGAGGAGGCCCATGCGACTGGTTCGGTGTTAAGCAGAGAGACAAGAACGCTGAGACAGAGTGGCCGGCCTTGGGGCATGCGAGAGGTTCTTTGTAGAGCGGAGGTGGGAGTAAATTGCATAAAACCACCGCATTGAGGGCTAGCTTTACGAAAAACATTAGGATACAGAATTATTGCAGAAAGCACCACGTCTAGCGTAATTGTTTTGCAAAAATCACTGATCGGCGGATCGAGCTGAGTTAAGTGAGTTTATGACAGGTGGGGCCCGTTTTTCGCGTACGTGGCACTTCAGGCCGTCCCGACAGCCGGCGGACGGCGTTAGAATAATCCATGATGGGAAATATATTATTGTTCCCTTCTCTTCCAGTAGCAGCAATGATCTATTGACCAGTAGTGAGCTTTATGAAGCATCCATCCAGACCTATAACAAGTTAACACATTAGGCAAACTATTTGAAAACACACATTATTCAAACACACATTAGATACCAAGGAATTACCTATGAATGGTCTGCAGCCACTCAAAAACCCTTCTTTGCATCCATTTAGGCAATAGAATAATCCATGAAACCTAGGGTTTGTGCTTGGATGCTCCCTCAAATGTCTTGTTTTCACTATACATCTTGAACCTGGATTAGTATCTAGCACAACCTGCAAATAATCCCTAATCTTGGTGTACTGGGCCTTCTGATCTCCTAACACAACATTCTTTGCTGCCTTCTTAGCCCTGTATGCCATGTGGGTTGATATTTCCACTCCATACTTGCTCTTTGCAGTGTTAATTATAGTAGTGATTGTTGTGCATGGGTCATTTCTGATTGCTTCCTCACAAAACTTTGCAACCCACTTAGCAGTAACTTTTGTGTTCTCTGACACAGAGGACAAGTGTGCACCACATACTGCTTCCTTATGGTAAAAATCTTCTCATTTGCAATCTGAGAAGCTGATATATAAAAAGGGCATGTCTCATCTATGCATTGTGCTATAACCCTGTCACTACAATTTCTATGGTACTCATAGTTCCTGTTCTGTGCAATGTGCATTGTTTGAAGTGCATTCCTGAACTGGTACACATCAATGAAGCAAAGATGCCTCACAAATTGCTCAGCTGGGTGAGCTCTATTCTCATCATACCATAACCTTTTCTTCATCTTCTTAGCTCTGCTTTTCCTGCCATTGGGCAAAACATATGCCAATGCTTCTGCACCATCATCATCTTCCACACCCAAGTCCATTGGTTTCTTGTCTTTATCAGAAGATGGTATCCAGTCCTCCTCAAACAACTCCTCTACACTTGCATGTGATCTGCTTGTTGGGCCTTTTCTGTGTTTCTTCTCCTTTTTCTTCTTCTGTCCATCTTGCCCTACCTGCTCCAGATTACTCTCTTCCTCCAGAGTACTCTCTTCATCCTCTTCCTCCTCTTCCTCACTTTCAGGCTCATATAGTGCATCCTCCTCCTCTATCTCATACATTTCCTCAACATCTGTGTCCCCTTCAAAATGAAGGAGTGGATCTTCCCTCTGTCTTTTCATCTCCTCAAGCCTAGAAAGGATATCACCATATTCTTCCAAATCATCATCATCACTGTCCTCCTCATTATCCATCACTGCAGCTTTTCTCTTCAAAGAAGTGTCCTTCTCTTTATTTTTCTTATTCTTCCTAAACATTTGAATTTCCTTCCTCCTTGTCTCCTCCATAACCTTTTCAATTTCGATTTGCTCCTCTGAATTGTTTACAGGATTTTCTTCCACTTGTACATAACCTAAAGCAAGTTGCTCCTCCAAATTGTTTGTGCTATGCTGTGTTTGAAACTGTATGGGCATTGGCTCCAGTTCTGCTGCTTCTGAACTTGCTGCTACTACATGCACATTTCCTGCACTGAACAGCACTCCTCCTTCATCTATCTGATATAGTTTGGGCTCTCCAATTTCTTCTAGAGGGATTTGCTGCTCAATAACATTGGAGCTGGTGTTTATAGTTGCAGCATTGGGAGAACTGGCCCTAACAACTGTCACATTCAATATCTTTTGATTTTGCAATGCTATGTTGTCTAGAATTTCCTCAAGCTTGTCATCATCATCTATTTCTTCTATTCCTTCTATACCTAGCCCAGGATCCCTGACATAGTACATGTAATCTTTAAATCCATAACCTTCTGTTTCTATCAGTGCTACTAGGTTGTAAAATGTTATGTCTGACATCATCATAGATCTCTCAATATTGTCTCTATCATGGAAATGCATTCTCAATTCCCAAACCTCATCATCCAGACTGCAAATAATATAAAATACATAGCAGTATAAGTGCTTAATTATAACCGAATAACTCTAATGAAACAACTCATGTCAGTGCACTAATACAATCATTTGTCACTTATAAAGCAGATAACAGGATAACTCATTTAACAGTGAACCTAACCAAATGTCTAACTTCACTCCAATTAACAGTGTACCTAAAATAAACTGAATAACAAAGCACAAACATGCATTTTTCTAAGTTAATAATATCATAATCATATACTATACCAGGATAACTTTGCTGCTCGTTTATAAAATCAACTAAATCAGCTTATTTGTCAACTAATCTAAAAATGTCAACCCTAGGGCATAGGACAAACAAATAACAGAATCTGAACTAATCTAAATTATGTCAACCCTAGAGCACATGACAACAAATCCACAACATCTCCTCCATCTGATAGGATAGAGCAATATGAACCCTAACCCTAAATTACACTAGCAACACAATTGAATGAGAGTACTCATTGAATGGAGAACGGGAAAGGGGAAGAGCAAAAAAAAGTGGATCTCGCTATACGCCGCCGTAGGATGACCCGATGTGTTGGCTTCCCGTCGGATTGGCCTTCACCGCCGCGGCGAATGCTCTCGCCGCCCGGTATTCCATCGAATACTGCGGGTCCTCTTCCTCTGATTCCTCCGTCGGCTTGCTAGGGTTCGAGCTCCCGCAAAGCTCGCCTGGATCCACTGCGGGTCCTCCTCCGCTGCCGGACGGAGCGCCGCCACCAGCAACTCCACCTTTCACCGGGCTACGCATCTCTGCAGTGCGAGGGGCAAGGGGGCGACGGCGGCGGGAGCGAGGGGGAGGGGGCGACGGCGGCGGGAGCGAGGGGGAGGGGGAAGAAGAATGGGGAAACAGAGACGGATGCGGGGATGACTAAAGACGAGACCTAACGGCGCCGTCTAACGCCGTCCGCCCGCTGTCGGGACGGCCTGGAGTGCCACGTACGCGAAAAACGGGCCCCACCTGTCATAAACTCACTCAACTCAGCCCGATCCGCAGATCAGTGGTTTTTGCAAAACAATTACGTTAGACATGGTGCTTTCTGCAATGATTATGTATCCTAGTGTTTTTCGCAAAGCTAGCCCTTAATGTGGTGGTTTTATGCAATTTACTCGCGGAGGTGGAGTACGCTGATTCGCTCGGCAGGGCTCTTGCCGACGTCGTGGAGTGCTGCTGCTCCTGTAACATGCATTCGATTGGTTGCTAATAAAAGGATTTTGTCATTTTAGTTGAGGATAACGAAAGGCTCTTTTAGTTTCACGAATGAAACCCTGCATTCTGGTGATGTGGATCTCATCTCTACTCCTAATGAGTAGTTGATGAATAGTTTCTACGGTTTATTTTTGCTGTTTTTTTTCGTCTACTCCTCTCTCGCGCACGCACACAAAAAATCCACCACGCACGATATGCCGCTCCTCTCAACATTAGTATAAGAGAAATTTTTTATTAGGGTTATACGTCCACGCCGCCGCCGCCGCGGATCCCCAGTGACGCTGCCGACGCCGTCGCCGATTGCCAGGACGCCGCCGCCGCCGCCGATCCCCATGACACCGACGCTGATGCGGATCCGTACACGCTGCCGCCGTCGCAGATCCCCACACGCCGATGCCGCCCAATAGCAGCGCCCGCTGTACCTAACCACGGAGCTGGGGGAGCGCGCTGGACGAGGTTCGGGATCGCAGCCGCCGAGCCGAGGTACGGGATCGCCGCCGCCGAGCGACCTTCCTCAATCTTTTGTTTTGGGTTCCCCGCCTCTGCCGCCGCCATTGACGGCGCCATCGCGGAACCTCAGGGCAGGTCAGGACTCCAGGCAGGCCGTGTTTGTGTGGAGTCGCCGCACTCCGCAGGCCGTGTTTGTGTGGAGTCGCTGCACTCCGCACGCCGCTACCGCCGCAGATCCCTGGGGCTGCCGCCGCCGCTAATCCCCGCGGACGAAGCCATCCCACGAACGGCCGCTGCAGGCACCACAACAGCAGCTCGTTACCGAGTAAGTTCTTGGCATCCAGCACGCACGTTGGCACCATGCTCTTGGTAGGCGGTTGCATGCTCCTCGGTTTCCCTTGCAAGATGAACACCATGCGCTGCACCGGATCACCCTCTTGATCACTTTCTCAGATGATGTACAGGATCATCTCCCTTGCCATGGAACAAAGCCACCTGCTTGACGAGCTCCAAACAGAGGTAAGGCTTGATGCCCCGCTGGATCAACTATTTTTACAATATTGTTGACTTTCTAATGACTGTAGACCATTTTTTCTTCATTGTTCTTTGGTCTTTTTTGGGAGATTCAACAAATTTCTTCCAAATTATCACAATTGGAGATGTTTATACTGAACCATTATGTAAAAGAATTGGAATCACTGACATGTTACATTCTGCCACAATTGCATGAACGAGCAAGTGCTGAGTAGCGAATCCGATTTTTGCCAGTTCAGTTATCTAGCACCATAATAATAAGACTACTAAAACCAATAATGGTACTATATGTCTTACAAATTAATTTACCCTTACAATGGATTGAGGGAGTAGATTACAGAGGCCTGCATCATGATGGCCCTTTTTTATGTCAGTTGTCTTTGGCCAGTTAAAGGTAACCGCATCTTTCTTACAACTTTTTTGGACTATTAATATTTTCCCTGTCTGAGCCAACCAAAAGATACTTTCATGCAGCTATTTCTAATTTAATTTAAACCAAGATGACTTTCACCAGTCCCTTTTTTAGTTTTCATGCATTTATCAGGGAAGCTACTTTGTTACTTGGAATGATAAAATAGCTACAATGTAGACATGCTTGTTTTGTGTTTGAATCAGTGTGTTCTGTTATGATGAATGCCTCTTTTATTTGCCAAGCTCGAATGGCTTACCAAGATGTGGCTTTTTTCATTGACCAAGTAATTAAATTAAGAATTTGAAAAAAGTGAAGGTGAGGTAGAGACTATTGGTCCTGTCAAGAAATAATGTTTGTGTTGTTTTATTCCAGTCAATGTATAATGTTTGTGTTGTTTTATTCCAGTCAATGTATTGTTTCTCTGTCTCCTGAACTGAGAGGTCCTTCGTTCAGGTATTATGGAAGCTCAACCAGGTGCTTTCGGAGTCGACTGGTTAAAAGCGGGACAGTTATTCTTTTTATTTCATAAGTTACTTTGTTGTGATTCAACATTTTGTTTTTATTTCAAAATTGGTACTAATCTTGGCATAGCAAACTTGTATGCTGCTGAGACCGTAATTTGAAGTGAGATTGTGCTCAATCAACCATTATTTGGCTCCGCTGAACGTAATAGCAGGGTGTAAGCTCTTCTATTCTCGCAACAGTTAGTCCTAAAGGACCTTTGGTCCTTTAAATATGTTGAAATATTAATACAAATGTAGCATCAATGGCAATAAAATGGAATATGAAATCGGCAGTTCGATATTGGTGTTTGGTAGATAGGTTTCTCATCTGTGATATTTTCGCATATGGTTTGCTGCTTTATAAACTTGTATAACTATGCACTGCTGTGCAATATAGATAATAATTATGTATTGATATTCTATCATGGCCTGCTTGATGTTGTTACGAAAGTCGTTTCTGGTGCATATGAAAGGAAGTTCCTAAATATCATGATTGCACCGAACAACAAAGTGCATTTCTCTGTTGATCTCTTCTCATGAAGCATTTCTTTGTTTCATCTGTGCATTTGTATGACTGCAGGTGCCTCCATATTTTGAAGTACTGGAATCTAGCGTGCAACAACCAATGTCATGTTACGTGGTCAGTAGGGAAGGGTAGCATGGTGACAAGACAGCCATCATCGGCAATGAACGACTGAGTAGAGGATCGGCTCAATGTAGGTTTGTAAGCCTGAATGCCATTTTTTGAACTTTCTTCAACTGTAACATTTTTTTCCACTAGCACACTAGGACACAAGTAATTTGAATGTAATACAGGTGGTAAATGACTTCTAAAAACTGAACTAGCCAGTTAATGTTTCTGGAGATATCACATACTTGACTTACATGATACCCAATATATATTTAGAATAATGTTTTTTTGGACTGCTTGAGCTAGGAGTACAAGGAACAAAGGAGCAGCACTTGGAGAAGAAGGGAACCAAAAATAAAAAAAGGCACTCTCCTTGGAGAAAAAGAGAGCGTTGTGGCACATTCAGTTGCAGAAACACCAACTGCTTGATTTGTGCCACCGCATTGATGGGATCGATGACGTCTTCTTCCTCGGGCATCGCCGGTTCACCATCGACCTCGCCACCGTTTGTTGCTCCTAGTCACCCAGCGAGCCATCGTGTGCTCCCTCGGAGAGACCCGTGCTCCCCCTCTCGTTCCCGAGCTCCGGCTCTTCCCCTAGCTCGTGTCCCCACTGCAGTGGCGGAGGCAGGGGTGCTGGCAGGGGCCTTGGCCCCCCTATGCTCTCACAAATACACCTATAGGTACTCCTAATTAATCCTCCATTTGTCAAACAAAATTTGTTAAGTTTCGGTGACTTGCCCCCCCCCCCCCCCTCTATATTCAGTTTCTGGCTCCGCCACTGCCACCGTGCTCCTTCGGCTCAGCTGAGCACGCCACTGTGCTCGTGGCCTCACGTTGGAGCTGCCTGGGCCGCTAGCTCATCGAACTCGAGCCCCTATGCCTGTTTTGTTCGACGTCCGGACTCCGTAGAATATTTATGATTTTTTTGTTGTAATTTTGTTCATAGAATAAGAAGAGAAAGTGTTTAATATAATTAGTCAGAACAATAACAGAAATAGTTAAACTAGTTTATTTTTAATTAGTAAGTACTACTTTATTCTATTTATAGTAAGTGCTTAGTAGTTGAACTAGTTGATTTAATAAAACTAGTTTATTTTACTATAGAAGTAGTTTATTTTTAGCAAGAAAATTAATATAACTAGTTTATTTTTTTAGTTAGAGCAATTATTCCCGCATCGACGATGCCTATCCCGCATCCTCGTCGTTGACTCGGCGGAGGAGGCCGGCTTGATCAGAGGGGCCATGTTCGGGACTGGGCTCCGCCGGGCTGGTTTTGGGAGGTGCTACCTTCCGGTGGGCGTAGGTTGGTGAGGAGCCAGCCCGTCGTTGACCCGATCCTTGTTTGGTAGCGGTTGCGTGGGCAAGTGACGGTGCCGAGGCTTCCGGACACCGCGGAGGTGGTACGTCACCGTGTCAGCGAGGAGGACGAGCACGTCCATCGCTACATGGTTGCGTTGGAGGGCAGGTTCGACAATAGCTGGCAGGTTCTTCAGGGATCTCACTTGAGCGATCCTGTGATGGTTCCTTCTCTTTGGTTGTCCACCGCCCGCGCCGATACCCGTCGGGCGCTACGGTTCTAGCTGTACTAGCGATGCTATATGTATGATAGTATTCGAGGTGTATTAGTGATAATATTCGACGATGTACGAACGCATGGAGATGATGTAGTTTTGCTTATAATTGAATGCATCCTAATTTGAATACTACTTTATTTTGCGATTTGATTTTGCCTATTGAATGCTCAAATTGGAAAACTGCTCCTACTTTGAATGCTAAAATTGGAGAGCACAATGCAAGGCATATGCATATAATTAGTTGATAGCTTATAGGGTTTTTGTCTTTGCAGAAATCTAGGAGCCCCCCTCCATCATCCCCGCCGTCGTCCCCATCACCGACCCCCTCCGACCTCGAGGTGAGACCAGCCAAATCCTTTTTTAGAAAGATAATTAAACGATATTTCGGGTTGACTTTAAGTCTCTCGAGTCTCCACCATATATGAGAGGACGAAGAATCCCGATTATTGTCGTGGGGGTAGCTTCTCCTTCTTTCCCGTATGCTAGACAATTTGGTGTAATGCGCTCGGGAACGAAAGGAGGAGCTACCATCATCGACAGTTGCAAATGTCAGAGAGGAATCAGTGAGGGGGAGTTCCCCCATATATATATATATGAGAGGACGAAGAATCCCGACTGTTGTCGTGGGGGTCGCTTCTCCTTCATTCCCGTGTGCTAGACATTTTGATGTAATGCACTCGGGGATGAAAGGAGGAGCGACCATCACCAACGGTCGAATGTATACACCACGTGAGTTTTCAAGAAAAGACTCGACAGACCGATAGTCAACGCGTGATGAATAATAATGATCTAACTTAGGTTTTTTAGTACATATATTTAATTGTAGACGTTTAATATTTGAATTATGAACATAGGAAATGTCGTACTCGGACGACGAAAATCTCCCGGGGGAGTGCGACTGGTGCCACGACAACCGAGGTGTGTGCGACAGGCTTCACCTGGATGAAGATCGGCGCTTCAACATTAAGCTGGAGGAGACCTTCGATGTTGAAACGGTACGCAACGATGACAAGTGTTATTTTTTCGTAATTAAGCACGACTTCAAATATTTCAACATGTACTTTTCATCTTTTACAATTCAACTAGCTTATCCCATGCCATGCAAGACGCTATGTCTTGGAGAGGATGGGTTTTAAAGACCGTGAAAGTTTCGAAACAAAGAAAATTCACCTAAGGACCCATCATGATGTGGATTTTGAAATTAAGCTGTACAATTCTGAGAGCGTAACCCATTTTGGTTGCAAAAAATGGGAAGCACTTTGCTAGATGTATGGTTTTGATGAGGGTATGCTTTTCACCATGGATCTTGATGATCCTGACATCGAGAAAAACAATATGGACATTTGGGTCCTTGTTGATACGCCTCCAGTTCTACCGCTATGTGAGTTTCTCAAACATAGTTATTAACTAATTTATATTATTCATTTCAAAATAGTTGACACCTTATTTCCATTGACAACTTATTTTGATTGTTCAAACAATGTACGGAACATGGTAGACATAACCTACTACACCGATGGCTCTGAGTTAACTTATAAGGAGAAAACTCATCTGGTCGGATTTTGTACCGACATTGAGAATTACAATATCTATTGTAAAACTCCTCCACATTATGGTCAATACGTGCCACTCGTGCACGTGTTGAACTACGGTAACTACTATGGAGATACCCTGGTAAGATTTTTTACTATTACGACATCCGTGCATCTTTTGCATACTTTTAAAACTAGTACATCATTGCTAACTATGAAGTTATTACTATGTTTTTCAACAGATAATCCCAGAGGATTGTGTGCCTCATCTGATGTATCAGAGTGGTCGCCCTACGGATCTTAACTGTCCATACCAGATTTCTAAAAGAAGTGGAGACATGAAAATCAAGGAATGAAAAAAAATGTATGGACAGTCGTAAGGAGGTTCTTGGAAACAAAAAGAAGCGAAGCATAAGAATTGGAGACAGGATAATCTCCATTCTCCATAATGGAGAGTCAGGGTCTATATAATTTTATGCTATTTTACCTTAAAAAGGGTATTTAGGTCCTACCTAATACTGATGATCATGTGCCTAGAACAATTAAGTAGGGTTGGTTCGATGACTATGAGGATGATGGTCGTATGACTTGTTATTAATAATGAGTAGAAGTTGTATGATGATGATTAGTAGGACTTATTATTATGATGATGCATGATGCGAGCATGCAGAGTTATTATATATCAGTGGGTGAAATGAACATGGATTGGATTGAAGTGAAGGCAACAAGCATGTGGTGCATGTCGAAAGTAGTACTCCAAACATGATCAAGTTAGGATTAGTATTACTTTCGATATGCACCACATGTTGCTTCACTTTAATCTAAGCCATGTTTAGGCATAGCAGTAGCATTGGCAAACCAAGCACGGAAATAAGACATGACACTTCTCTCAGTTAGCTAGCTAACACACCCTAAATTACCCGCTAAACCACCCCCTTTCAGGAAAAAACAAAAACCTCAGCCCCTGCCAGTTGCTGACGTGTGGACGCCTATTGGTCCCGGTTGGTGCCACCAACCGGGACTAAAGGCCCTCCTGCCTGGGCTCGCTGCGCCGTCCGTCGTTGTTTTAGCCTACCTTGGCTAGCGCTTGTGGCACCGTTGGGTGCGGTTTGACGCCCGCGTCCGAACACGCCCTCCCGCGCTTGTTTTGACTGCAGGACGACAAATCCCGCACGTCACCGCCACGTCTGGTGGTTGCCGGAGCCATGCTGGCGCACACTGTCACGTTTAAACCCGGCCAAGTCACTGACTTGTAGCCTCGCACTAGTAGAAAAAGGCCCATTTTTCCCGGTTCCAGAGGGCCTTTAGTCCTGGTTCTGGAACCGAGACTAAAGGGTCGGGACTAAAGGGCCCCCCACGTGGCCGCTGTCTGGAGCTCCACGTTTAGTCCCGGTTGGTAACACCAACCGGGACTAATGGAAATTTTACGATTTTTTTTATGAATTTTTAAAAAATTTTGTCCCGATTTTCAAATTTCTGAGTTATTTTACAATTTAATCTCTAATCACCCCTCATCACTGATCAATTTAACCTCTACTCTCTAATCACCCCTCATCATTCCAAATCATCTAACTTCCCGGCCGGTCACCCATCTTCTCACTACTCCAGCCTGAGCATGCTTAACTTCCGGGTTCTATTCCCCCTCGTGTCCAAGTATGCACTTGTTGTTTTCCTCACAATACTAAGATGTCAATCCTATTAACCCTCAGGAGTTTTGCTTGAGCATGAAGTCACACGTTTCACTGTTTGAGTTTGAAACTATTATTCTAAAAAACAATAATTATTTAATAAATGAATAATTAGTTTGACCACAGTTTAACCAGATTTGACAAAATTCAAAAAAACTGAAATAATTATTTAGTAACAATAATATTCTTGAATAATTATTTAGTAACACTAATACATCTTGAATAAGTAGTTTGGCCATAGTTTGACTAGATTTAACCAAAATTCAAAAAAACTAAAATTTGAGCATAACTTCTTTTCCTTTTAGAATTTGAGGATTCTAAAAATTTGCAAAACGACCTATGGCAGTCAAAATCGGATGCGGATTTTTGTGCTGAACATTTTGATGTATTATACTTTTTTTCCAACATCGTATGCAAAAGTTATAGCTGTTTTACTTTTTCATAAAACTTTTTTGCAAAACATGTCCAAATTTAAGTTTTTTAATTTTCCTAACTAGTACTCCCTCCGTTACAAAATATTTGTCTTTCTAGGCATTTCAAATGGACTACAACATACGGATGTATGTAGACATATTTTAGAGTGTAGATTTACTCATTTCGCTCCGTATGTAGTCATTTATTGAAATCTCTAGAAAGACAAATATTTAGGAACGGAGGGAGTAGATGTAGTAATATAACTACATCTCGAAGGATTTTATTTTCTAAAGTTTTTATCATTTTCTTTTGTTTTTTTCAAAACTAAAATGGCGATACACGGGGCGGGGGGGGGGGGGGGTAGAGTTTGAGACACGAACCCCTTTAGTCCCGGTTTGAGACACGAACCGGGACTAAAGGGCATCACACCCTTTAGTCCCGGTTCGTGTCCGAAACGGGGACTAAAGGTCTAATCTTTAGTCCCGGTTTGAGACACGAACCGGGACTAAAGGGCATCACACACTTTAGTCCCGGTTTCAAACCGGGACTAAAGGTCTTATTTGAACCGGGACTAATACCTTTAGCCGCTCGAACCGGGACTAATGCTCACATTAGTCCCGGTTCGTAATGCAACCGGGACTAATGTGTATATTGAGCTGTGACTAAAGCTTGTTTTCTACTAGTGTTGGGTGATTAGCCCCTCTAACCCAGCCCCTAACCCCACTGACACATATGCCCTACTAATGTAGCGTTTAGATTAAGTTAAATAAAACCTGAATTAAACTAACTGAACCACTGACATCGGGGCCCCACCTGCTAATCAGGATATTAAGATTAGTTAAAACCCTGTTAATAACTCTTTCTATGACATGTGGGTCTCACTTGTCAGATTGACCAGTCAAAGTCCACTGGGTACTGCTGACTGGGTAGTTGAAAGGATCGATATGGTTGACTAGAGGGGGGTGAATAGGCAACTAACAATTTTTAAGCTTTTCTTAGCCAAATTAAACTTTTCAATAATAAAGGTTGTCTAGATGTGCAACTAGGTGAACAACCTATATGATGCAACAACACTAGCACACGAGCAAGCAAGGATAAGAACAACAAATAAGCTAGCACAAGTAAAGGAAAAGATAACCAAGAGTGGAGCCGGTGGAGACGAGGATGTGTTACCAAGTTCCTTCCTTTTGAGGGGAAGTACGTCTCCGTTAGAGCGGTGTGGAGGCACAATGCTCCCCAAGAAGCCACTAGGGCCACCAGATTCTCCTCACGCCTCACACAATGCGAGATGCCATGATTCCACTATTGGTGCCCTTGAAGGCGGCGATCGAACCTTTACAAGCAAGGTTGGGGCAAACCCACAACAACCGGAGGCTCCCAACAACAACAACAAACCCACGAAGCTTCACCACAATGGAGTATGGCTTCGAGGTGACCTCAACTGCCTAGGGTGCTCAACACCCAAGAGTAACAAGATCCGCAAGGGATAGGTGGGGAATCAAATATCTCTTGGTGGAAGTGTAGATCTAGGCCTTTCAACCAATCCCGAGCAAATCAACAAGTTTGATTGGCTAGGGAGAGAGATCGGGAAAATGGAGCTTTGAGCAGCAATGGAGCTTGGGGGAAAGAGGTAAGTCAACAAGGAAGAAGATGACCCTTTATATAGTGGGGTAACACATCCAACCGTTACCCCACTAACCAGCCTCAAGACAGAGCGGTACTACCGCTAAGTCAGGGCGGTATTACCGCTAAGAGCGGTACTACCGCTCCATACCTAGCGGTACTACCGCTCTACCACAGAGCGGCACTACGGCGGGAGCAGAGCGGTACTACCGCCGAGCGGTACTACCGCTGCTCTGCCGCCCTAGTGCCGCAAAACCCGACACGAGAAAACACCGCCTCGAATCGAGGCGGTAGTAGGCGCGGTACTACTGAGGTAGTAGTCGAAGCTCATGAGCGGTACTATCGCTCATCGGAGCGGTACTACCGCTGGGAGCGGTACTACCGCTCGGCTGAGCGGTACTACCGCTTCTGGGCTTTGGCGGTACTACCGCGCGGCATGGCTAAACTGAAGTGGAAGAGAGAGGGGCAGCTCCAGAGATGCAAAGGGAAGACGACGGTGTGAAAAGGATGTGCGTGATGATTCCACCCTAGCCTTACCAACGCGGATCCCCTCTTAATAGTACGGGACTCCTACGAAACCAGTCCACCAACAACGAACCGCAGGAGCTACACCGTCTTGAATAAAAGCACCAAGGGGATGAAATCGTCTCGTGCCAATGGATGATCTTCTGAAAGAACTTAACGCACACGATTAGTCCTCAAAAGCATTGTCATCAATCACCAAAACCACTAGGGAATAAATATGCCCTTACAGTAGTCAACTGGGTCCCACTGTCAGCCACACATGTACCTCTATGGGTGAACTCTCTATGTACCCGTAGCAATTACATTTCATATATTTCTGAATTAATAATAATCCAATAAATTTAGAAAATCATTTGAACTTCTAGCATTCGTAGAAAATATACTGTAACTCAGATGACAATAATTTATATATAAAAGTTGATCAGAAAAATATAACGAATCCAAATATGCCATCCACATACATGTCACATGCCTCTAACATAGCAAACCTTGAATATTTACACCTGGATCAAAATATCGATTAATACCTGGAGCTGCAAAAATATTGCGAGATATTTTCCCTCTTCTTTTAAAATGCTTAGAATTGCATTAGGTCACATCAACACACCATTTTGCCATGGCATGCATTGTGTTGCATTTGATTGCTCAGTTATTTATCTGTTTCACCCCTCTCGTCCATTCTTATCGATAGATCCCGAGACTGCCGGTGACCCCGAGTACGACCACGTCGACGACGACCCGTCCCTCTTGGCAAAGCTTCCAGCCAAGCAAAACTCCCTTGATCATTCCTATATCCCCCATTCATTCTCTCTCGTGATTGCATTAGATTTTGATACTATTGTTCGATAGCTCCAATTCTGATGCATAGCCTAATTCTGTAACCTGCTGTTGATAGTTCACCTGTTATCCTATATGCTTAGTATAGATTGGTTAGTGATCCATCAGAGGCCCCACACCCTTGTCCATGTTGCCATGCTCTACTATAGGTGATATGATCCATGTGATCGAGGTGCAGAGACCGAACACACCACCAACACTCCACCCCCTTAGTTGTACGACTCTGCAGAGCTACTATCGAGTGCCGAGGGTGATGCCTCGTATCGCACTTCCGATGATATCTCCGTAGTCTAGCACATCGAGTGTGGTTAACCGAGGGTGATTCCTCACTCACCAGTCCTGATAATGTTTGTCGTGTAGCTCCTCAAGCGTGAACCCATCAAGGGTGATTCCTTCAAGTTCACCTTGACATTTTACCTCAGGTGTGAACCTACCGAGGATGATTCCTTTGAGTTCACCTTGATGGTATGGACCCACAACTACTTTAACTGTTCCCCGTTAACTGTTACTTCGGGACTGAAGGGACAGGTACCACCCCGGTGGAGGTGGACCTGAGTTCCCAACAGTATCTTGATAAGTTGGGTCGGCCCTAAGGTTACCCACGAGAGTTGTAGATGGGGTATGACGAGGAAGGTAGAGATTGCCCCAGGAGAGGGATGGGCCTGGCCCTTGTCATAAGACCGCAAGACGGGGCGACAAGAGCACTAATGGTCACCGCGAGCTCCCAACACACTAACAGGTTTGGATATCTGATCTGAGTAGGCATCTGGCCTTTTCGCACTAACAACCACGCGGGATAAGTTAAGCTCTTCAGATGTCACAGTTCAGAGATGTGGGCTGATTGTTTGGGTGGACGCGCGGTAACCGCCTGCCCTTGTATAAGGAGGTGGGTCTGGTCCCCGGCCAGTCGCGCAATGCTCAGGAGTGCTTAGGACGATTGGCCCATGACCCCTTCGCACTTAGGATGTAGACCGTCGTGCTGACTTCTCTGTTGAGCCTAGGTAGGACTACAGCGTGTCGATCAGCCGAGGCCGGGCATGACCCGAAAAAGTGTGTCTGGCCGGAGTTAATCGAGCATGATGGGGAGGTTGGTGCACCCCTGCAGGAAAGTAATCTATTCGAATAGCCGTGTCCACGGTAACAGACGCTCGGAGTTGTATCCCGATCTACTTCAAATATAACTGGATAGTTGTTACAGAAACTGGTGTGATGGCTCCAGGATCGCCTCCTCACGGGGTAGACGAGGAAGGATCTCTGGGCGTTGCTATTATGTACTTGTTACTATATGATATGTTACTCTGCTCTCTTCTATTGCTGCAAGATGCTGCAAGAGGCTATTCTTCGTTAGGCTAGGTCTTCCCTTCTACTCTGGCATTTTTGATGTATGGTCCTCAGACAAATCATTCCCTTAATACTGATGCATACTTAGTATAGATCTGATGTAAGTCTTGCGAGTACTTTGGATGAGTACTCACGGTTGCTTTGCTACCTTTTTCGCCTCTACCCAATTGCTGCGATCAGATGACGGAGCCCAGGTGCCAGCTGATCTCGCCGATGACTACTACTACCCCGACGGAACCTACTACTATGTGGAGAACAACGACCAGGAGTAGATAGGAGGCCCCAGGAAGGAGGCTTGCGCCTTTTCGATCTAGTCGTCGTTGTTTTGCTCAGCCTTCTTAAGGCAAACTTGTCTAATTACGTCCGTATTCAGATATTGTTACTTTCGCTGACTTATGTATTCGGGTCCTCATGGCCCTGGCTTGTAATATAAAGCTTGATGTTTAAATTTGCGTCTAGAGTTGTGTTGTAATATCTTCCCGTGAGTCTCTGGTATTGATCATGCATGTTTGCGTGTATGATTAGTGCACGGTCGAGGCGGGGGCGTCACATCCCCCACCATTGGTGCAGTTTTCTCTCATAGCCGGCTTATCGAAAATGGCCGCGACGGGTTCCCCCACCTGAAAACACTTCATGGTCTAGCGTTGCCCGAGGAGCACTTCTCCTCATCATGGCAGCCACCACCGCCATTTGAGAAGGTATGCTCCTCCCTGACGTCGTCACCAGCTGCTCCACATAGGGAGATGGTCAATGGTGGGTGCAGCAGGGCGCTTGCTCTACCGCACCCACCGTCGGCCATTGATCCCGATGAGGATATCACTACCGCCGCTCCCACAACCGTGCCGAGAGGTGACATGAGCGATCCACTGAGTCTAGTTTGCACGCCGTTGTTTTTTGAAGGATGTTGCACTAGTAGAAAAGGGCCTATTGACCCGGTTGGTGAGGGTTTTAGTCCCGGTTCATGAACCGACTAAAGGGTCGGTATTAATACCCTGGCCCTTTAGTCCCGGTTCTATCCGAACCGGACCGATGGGCCTCCACGTGGCCTGTCCGCGAGCTCAGGGAGGGTTTTGGTCCCGGTTGGTGGCACCAACCGGGACCAATAGGCATCCATGCGCCACATTTCTATGGCTCTGGTTTTGTTTTTTTTTGAAAAGGGGGGTTTGGGGGTTTTGGGGGTTAACTTAGGTGTTTCATATATTGTGCTGTAGCTAGCTAATTAATAGAGAAAAGTGTCCTCTCTTTTGTCCGTGCTTGGTCGATGCTACGTACTATACATACGTATAGAGAGGACTAGCTAGACACGCTAGCTAGCTAGTAATTAAGCAAACAGAAGATCGTCATGAACATATATGCATACAGAGAGAAGTGATATCGACCACCTCTCCTTCTCCGAGAGATTGGTCAAACAACAAGTTCTGGTATATCTATCCGACACTACCGGCTACATATATACAATAATTATCTTTTACAATACGGACGCGTGGTCCACATAGTATTCTCCATCTTCAGCGATCACGTGGTCAAGAAAGAATGCCGCCAATTCCTCTTGAATTGCTCGCATGCGATCTGGTGCTAGGAGTTCATCCCGCTCAAACATCTAATTTTAAGAAAGGGGTCAATATATATATATATATATATATATATATATATATATATATGAATGAATGAAACTCAACACAAATGATGGTAATAAAATAAAATTGTGAATATTTTTATTTACGCACTTCATATTGTTTGTCGGAGTAGCCCTCTCACAGGTCGTGTGGCGGATGGACTCGCAAACGTAGTATCCACAGAAATCATTCCCTTGTTCCTGCCACAACCACTTTACAAGAAACAGAGGTCAATCAAACTGATAATTAGCAAGCATGCTAAATGGTATTGATGAAACTAGCGCTTGAATCACTAGGAGATGCGCGTGGAATATGCTACTATATAGTACTTACTGGTGTCTAAATTGCAGCTTCTTCGGTAGTCCCGAGCTTTTTGGTGAATTTTCCCAAGCCCTGCCATACAAAGAAAACAACTACTTGATATCAGAAATGAACAAAGTTGCTGATATGGTGGATAATGATCGATTTAACTTACTTTCGAGCATTTCAGTCATGTCCGATACTCCTTGGGATCTTTTCGCCTCGAGTCTAAGACAGTTACTACTCCCTGCTCAAGCTTAATCTCTAGGAGAATATAGTGGTACTGCGCATGCATGCATAACTCATCAATATTACATTACTATAACCTGGACTAATAAGGAAAACCGAATATGCCACAAGACAAGAATACTCACGCGTAGTTGTAAGGAAAGAGTATTATATTTTTGTGTTCATTTATTTCCAACGATCGTAGCAAGTTGGCCTCGGTTTCGCTTCGGCACGATATTTAACCTCATTTGCATCTATGAGATATGTGTTAATGAACCCAATATCACCCACTTGTCTTTTCTTCATTTCGCGATCTTCAATCTGCATAATATAGTGAGGATATTTATAAATACATGCAATGAAAGAGCTGAGTTATATAGTGATACTTAATGATGAAGTAGTACTACTTACGCATAAAGAGCAGGTGACCGTTGCTTTATCGATGGCCAATTGATTGAAAAACTGATAGAACTCCTCAAATGGAATAGGCAACAGTTCAATTCCAAGGAGGTCATGCTCCTTTTAACTCTCACATACAAAGTACTCCTCCCTCGACTCTTTGCAGGTTTTCATGTACCAATCATGCAATCTTCGCATCATCGTTGATAGAGAGCTTTCATCTTTGACGAGAGGCTTCCAGATCAGATCTTTGTATCTGCACCTCCAAGAAATCATAATGTACATCGTCGGGCAGGTAATCTGCAGGATTGCCATAACCGGCACCATCCTCGGATCGACGATGTCGCTAGCGTGCACCTTGAGCGGGGGCACGATTGCTTTGCTTGTTCGCCGAGCTGGGCAATTTGTTTCCCAGCTCGTCGTTCTTTCATCCTTTGATCATCGACAAGACTTCCCGATCTCTCCGCTTCGCAAATGCCTTTCCAATAATGCGCTCATAGTTGCCTTTCGGCGGAGACTTGGGTGGTTTTGTCTGGCAGCGAGTGCGCTTCGCTTTGACCGGATCTACCTTCTCCTCTGGAGGTGGATGTCTCTTTGCTTTCAACCCTTGAAACCAGTCATCCACTTCGGTCTGCGTGATCTTCGCATTTTCCTCCTCGCTCCTCTCGTACGGTAACTTCTCTCGAGTCTTCAGAGAAGGACCTAATCAGATCTCCTCCCGCCTTTGGTTGTACTGCTAGACGCCGCAGAGCAGACGGAGCGGATGTCTTCTTTCCTTGCTTACGAGGCGGAGGAGAGGACTACGACGCCACGGAGCAGCCGGAGCGGCGGCGGGTCTCTTCCGCCCTTGCCGACGAGGCGGAGAAGGAGGAGGCTGGCTGCTCGGGCGCGCCGGCAAAGCGGAGAAGGAGACGGAGTGCTGCCACGCCGAAGAAGGAGCCGCCGAGTGCCTTGATCGCCACTCGCGGAGGAGGAGGAGGTGGAGGAGGCGGAGTGCCCCGACTCGCCGGAGGAGGAGGAGGAGGCGGAGGCATCCAGTTCGGAAGGTTGATGAGATCCTTCCGCCATAGGCATGGAGTCTTTGAGAAGAACCCAGCCGATACTCCCTTCACCGGTAGGGTGGTCAAGCCGAGGTCCTCAAATTCCTCCATTATTTCATCGACCATCACCTTAGCATATCCTTCCGAATCGGCCGGCAGTGAAAAGTTGAGTCGGGTTTAGTAGGATAAACAGAGCTAACAACCGCCTTGACCTTCAAATTGCTCCATTGCGCCATAAGGTGGCAATGTTCAGCATCCGTGATAGCATCCACGGATAGCTAGCAGGAGCCGCCAAGGCATGTTGCTCGGCTGAAGCAGCTCGGTGGAAGCCACGCTGCTTCTCCGCCGAGATGGCGGGGTAGCCGGGGAAGCTTCGCAGGTCGCTTTTTGTTGTGATCCGCTTCGCTTCTCGTCGCTCCTCTAGCCCCATTACCCTTTCGCAGCGCTTGCATTAGGCTCGCTCAAGTTTCTTCCTCCTCTCATGGGTTTTGTAACCCTCGCGTCCGAAATCCAGCCTTCCACTTAAACGGAGCTGGCGTGCCTCGTGTCCGTCCGTGGTGCTCGTGGATTCCCGAGGGCCATTGTGAGCTCGTCCTTCTCCCTGCTTGGAACGAATTCCCTTGCTGCGCTGCTTCGATATATTGCTGAAGCCTCTTGACTGGTATGTCCAATTGTTCGTCCGCCCAAATGCACTTCCCTGTTGTAGGGTCCAAGGATCCGCCGCCCCAAGAACCAAGTCCGCAACGGTCCGCCAGTTCATTGTCTCGGTTCGATCCCTTTATCAAGCAGATCATTCTCAGCCTTGGCCCACTTAGGCGGGCTACGAGGTAGCCACGACCCGCGCGATGGTGAAGCTTCTTCTTCACATCATTTCTCTTGTTTGTCACCGACATCTTTTTACTCTTTTCCGATGTCTTGTAGGCCACAAATGCGGGCCACCATCTCTCGATCTTCTCATATTTGCCCTTGAATTCTGGTGTCTCATTTTTTTCGACATACGATTGAGTTCTTTCTTCCAATTCCTGAATAGTTCTGCCATCTTCTTAAGAGCAAAAGACTTGATTAATGGCTCTATTACTGGCTTCTCCGGATCATCCTCTAGCGGTAGGGTAAAATTTGACTTCAGCTCAGTCCAAAGATCATTTTTCGCATATCATTGACACAAGACACCTCGTGGTCTTCGTTCTTAGGCTTATACCATTGGTGGATGCTGATCGATCTTGTTCCTAACCGTAACCCCGACCGAGCAACAAATGCCTTCTTTGTCCGGTAGGGTTCAATCGGTTGGCCGTCGTCGCGCGATTTGTATGATCTCAAGCTTTTCATCCGAGCTCAACTTTTCTTCGGCCTCGCCTCATTAACGGTTGTGCTCGATCCAGAGGGCTAGAAAAAGAACAAAGACGAGAGTTAATTAATATGTGTACATACCAAAACAAAGACGAGAGCTAGTCAAGACAGCTTAACTAATATATATACCTGGCCGGACTCGGTTTGGTGATCACCGGAACCGTCCTCACGGTCTACTTCTTCACCCTCTCCTTCTTGCACCGGCATTGGGTCATCGGAGCCATGTAAATCATAGCCAGCTGCTTCTTCACCCTCTCCTTCCAGACCATCGTTGTCGTTGAGAAACATCAACGATCGACGGCATCACTTCCTTGTGCGATTATGTCCCTCAACAACGCTTCTTGTGCTTCGTCTCGGGGTGTCCATAGTTTCTACAAATATTTACAACATGGCAATTATTATTCAAACATGACAGATATGGATATATTAGTGGCAAACGTGGAACTAGCTAGCTAATCACAATAAGGAATCATATTAGTGGCCTCGACGCTGCTTCTCTAGGGTTTGGGGTGGCCTCGACAACGCTTCAAGGGTTAGGGGGTGGCCTCGAGAACGCTTCAAGGAGGGGGTAATATCGACCCCCCCCCCCACGTGTTGAAGCTATCGGGAGGGGGTTGGCGTTGAACACTACATCTATGTCCCACAAGTGACGTGGGCATCGACGCTGTGGTAGAGGGTAGAGGGTCAAGGGTGGATTGCTGAGCGGTCGAGGTCAAGGGTCGATCCTCGGCGATCCTCGACCCTTGAACCTCGACGACCTCGAACCTCGACCCTAGACGACCTCGAACCTCGATCCTCGACCCTAGAACCCTCGATCCTCGACAACGCTTCAAGGGGTAATATCGACAACGATTTAGATACATACATGGAAATTAATGTTATCGGGAGGGGTATCGACGACCCCCCACGTATTGAAGTTATCGGGAGGGGTATATGGACCCCCCCTCGTGTTGAAGTTATCGGGAGGGGTATATCGACGATGACAGAGGAGAAGATCGAAGAAAAAAAAGAAGAAAAAAAAGAGGAGAAGAAGAAAGGAATAGTTCTTCTTCTCCTCTATTTCTTTCTTCTTCTCCTCTTCTTTTTCTTCTTTTTTCCTCTTCTTATTTATTTCTCCTCTTCTTCCTCTCCTCTTCTACTCCTTTCTTCCTTTTCTTATTTTCCTTTTTCCTCTCCTTCTTTTTCTTCTTCTTCCTTCTTTCTAGCTAGATATATAAAACTTTTCTAAAAATGTAACTTTTGCATATATAAAACTTTTTCTTCTTCTTCCTTCTTCCTTCTCTTCCTTCTTCCTAAATATATAAAACTTTTCTAACAATGAAACTAACCTAAAATACATACATTCATACAAAAAACATGTAAAAAAATACATAAATACATATATGAACATACATAAGAAATACATATATCTAAAAAATGCATATATGAACATACATAAGAAATACATATATCTAAAAAAATACATATATCTAAAAAAACGGCGGTGGCGGCCGGGCCGGCAGGGGCGTGCGGTGCTCACAAGGGCGCGTGGGCAGGGGGGCGAGCGGCGCGGCGGCGCTGGGCGAGCAGGGCTGGGAGTGGCGGCGACGGCGTCGGGCGCGGCGATGGGCGGCGGCGGCGTCGGGTGGGTGGTGAGGAGATGACCGCGACGGCGTGGGCGGCGCGGGTGGTGATGGTGGTGGGCTGGGCGGCGGCGACGGGGCGGCGGCGGCGTCGCGCATGGGTGTGAATCGGGCAGCTGGCGGCGCGTCGCGGGCGCTGGCAACTGCAGAGATGAAGTGAAAACTCTAAGTGTTTTCTTATATAGCAAGGGCATTAGTCCCGGTTCGTGGAACCAACGGGACTAACGCTTTTAGTCCCGGTTGGTGCCACCAACGGGACCAAAGGCCAATTTTCAGCAGCCCAAAGGCGGGAGGAAGCGGCGGCCTTTGGTCGGTTGGTGGCACCAACCGGGACTAAAGGGGGGCATTAGTCCCGGTTGGTTCCACCAACCGGGACCAAAGGCCTTGTGCTGCCCCGCGCCAAATGTTTAGTCCCACCTCGCTAGTTGAGAGGGAGCTGCACCAGTTTATAAGGTGCGGTGCGCCTTCCCTCTCGAGCTCCTCTCTAAAGCAGGCTTTCGGGCCTAAACGTGCAATATGTGCCTGTGGGCCTACTGGGCCTCCCGCGGGCCTGAATCCTGGTCCATGGTAGGGTTTCTAGTCGTATTCAGGCCGTGGGTGCCCAGTAGGTGGCACTTTTTTTTGTTTTTTTGTTTTATTTGTTGCTTTACTTACTTTATTTTGGTTTTGGTTTATTTTTCTTTTGGTCTTTTGCTTTATTTTTTAATTCTTTTTTGCTTTTAGTTTTAGAAAAAATATAAACTTTCTGTTAGTGCCATTAGTTTTCAAATTTGAAAACTCTTTTTTTGTTTTCTTTGTTGCTTTATTTATTTTATTTTGTTTCTACTTACAACAAAATACTTATTGTTGCTATATTTTTTTTTCAATTTTTGTTCTGTTTTCTGCATTATTTAGTTTTTGTTGTTTTTTCTATATTTTTAATTCTTTTTGCTTTTAGTTTTAGAAAAATTATAAACTTTCTGTTAGTGCCATTAGTTTTCAAATTTGGAAACTCTTTTTTGTTTTCTTTGTTGCTTTAATTATTTTATTTTGTTTCTACTTACAACAAAATACTTATTGTTGCTATTTTTATTTTTTTCCAGTTTTTGTTCTGTTTTCTGCATTATTTATTTTTTTGTTTTTTTCTTTATTTTTAATTCTTTTTGCTTTTAGTTTTAGAAAAATTATAAACTTTCTGTTAGTGCCATTAGTTTTCAAATTTGAAAACACTTTTTTGTTTTCTTTGTTGCTTTATTTATTTTATTTTGTTTCGCTTACAACAAAACGGTGTGTAGAGGGACGGGCTTATAAACCGGTATGAGCGCCCTTGGTTGGCGAGGTTTTCAAATTCATAGTTTTCAAATGAACTCTGAAAAAGTTGGCATGGCATGTGCATGTACAAAACGGACAATGGTATCATACTAAATCTGTTACAAAGTTGGCATGGTATCATCATAATAGTTGCGGAGAAAGTCTTCACTTTTTCTTCGCTTGTGTCGCTTTGCTTATTGCGCCGTAACCATGGATAATCTTCATCGCTTATCAGGATGCTTGGGTCAGCCTTGACTTTGAAGGGGAAATTTCATGAAACTTTTCATACTCTTTAGACATGTCTGTCTTGCCCTCCACTCCTGTGATGTCCCTTTTCCTGAAAGAACTATGTGGCGCTTTGGCTCATTGTATGATGTATTCGCTTCCTTATCTTTTCTTTTCCTCGGTCTGGTAGACATGTCCTTCACATAGATAACCTGTGCCACATCATTGGCTAGGACGAACGGTTCGTCGGTGTACCCAAGATTTTTCAGATCCATTGTTGTCATTCCTCATCGTGGGTCTACCTGCACTCCCTCCCCGATGATTGACCCACTTGCACTTAAACAAAGGGACCTTAAAATCTACTCCGTAGTCAAGTTCCCATATGTCTACTATGTAACCATAATATGTGTCATTTCCTTGTCGGTTGTTGCATCAAAGCGGACACCGCTGTTTTGGTTGGTGCTCTTTTCATCTTGGTCAATCGTAAAATGTATTCCCATTTATCTCAGATCCTTTCCAAATCATTACAATCGAAGATGGTCCCCTGGACAACAAGTACAGCTCATCACAAATAGTGCTGTCACCTCGAGACGTGTTTCCAACCAACTGCTGAAAGTCCCGATGTGTTCACATGTAATCCAGTCATCGACCGCCCGGTGTTTGGAGCGCAGACTGTTCTTGTGTTCATCGACATACGGGTCACCAAGGTAGAGTTCAGAGAACTGTAGTGTGCTTGAGACCAAGAATATCCATCCCTGCATATTATTGAGTCTCTTCCAAGCGTGTTTTTTCAGTCAGTCTCCCCTCATACCGCGATTTAGGGAGAACTATCTTCTTAAGGCCAGGAATGAAGTCAACACAAAACCCGATGACATCCTCTGTTTGATGGCCCATGGAGATGCTTCCTTCTGGCCTAGCGCGGTTACGAACATATTTCTTTGGGACTCCCATGAACCTCTCAAAGGGGTACATATTGTGTAGAAATACGGGCCCTAGAATGACAATCTCGTCGACTAGATGAAATAGGACGTGCGTCATGATATTGAAGAAGGATGGTGGGAACACCAGCTCAAAACTGACAAGACATTGCGCCACATCACTCCTTAGCGTTGATACGATTTCTGGATCGATCACCTTCTGAGATATTGCATTGAGGAATGCACATAGCTTCACAATGGCTAATCGGACGTTTTTCGGTAGAAGCCCCCTCAATGCAACCGGAAGCAGTTGCGTCATAATCACGTGGCAGTCATGAGACTTTAGGTTCGGAACTTTTTCTCCGCATATTTATTATTCCCTTTATATTCGACGAGAAGCCAGTCGGGACCTTCATATCGAGCAGGCATTGAAAGAATATTTCTTTCTCTTCTTTCGAAGAGCGAGCTGGCAGGACCTTCATATCGCTTGGAGGCATGCCCTCTTTTTTCGCAAGCGTTGCAGGTCCTCTCGTGCCTCGGTGTATCTTTTATCTTCCCATACACGCCCAAGAAGCCTAGCAGGTTCATGCAAAGGTTCTTCGTCACGTGCATCACGTCGATCGAGGAGCGGACCTCTAGGTCTTTCCAGTAGGGTAGGTCCCAAAATATAGATTTCTTCTTCCACATGGGTGCGTGATTCTCAGCGTCATTCGAACAGCTAGTCCTCCGGGACCCTTTCCAAAGATTACGTAAATCATTGACCATAGCAAGTACGTGATCACCGCACGCATGGCGGGCTTCTTCCGTGATCTGCCTCGCCTTTGAAATGCTTGCCTTTCTTTCGACATTGATGGTTGGTCGGAAGAAATCGACGATGGCCCTGTGTACACATTCTTCCTGCAGCTTCGCAGGTATATACTATCGGTGTCAAGTAAACAGTGCGTGCATGCGTGGTATCCCTTGTTTGTCTATCCCGAAGGTTATCGAGAGCGTGCCAATCGTTGATGGTCACGAACAACAACGCCTTTAGGTCAAATTCCTCCTTTTGTGCTCATCCCACGACGCACACCGCTTCCATTCCACAGCTGTAAAAGTTCTTCAACTAATGGCCTTAGGTACACATCAATGTCGTTGCCGGGTTGCTTAGGCCCTTGGATGAGAACTGGCATCATAATGAACGTCCGCTTCATGCACATCCAAGGAGGAAGGTTATACATACATAGAGTCACGGGCCAGGTGCTGTGATTGCTGCTCGCTTCCCGAAAGGATTAATGCCATCCGCGCTTAAAGCAAACCATACGTTCCTTGGGTCCTTTGCAAACTCATCCCAGATTTCTCTCGATTTTTCTCCATGCGACCCGTCGCGGGTGCTCTCAACTTCCGCCTTTCTTACGGTCCTCACTGTGCCATCGCATCAATGGCATGCTCTCCGCTTCGAACAGACGTTTCAACCGTGGTATTATAGGAGCATACCACATCACCTTCGCAGAACCCTCTTCCGGAGGCTCGCCGTCAACATCACCGTGGTCATCTCGTTTGATGTTATATCGCAATGCACCGCATACGGGCATGCGCTCAGATCCTTGTAGGCACCACGGTAGAGGATGCAGTCATTAGGGCATGCATGTATCTTCTCCACCTCCAATCCTAGAGGGCATACGACCTTCTTTGCTGCGTATGTACTGTCGGGCAATTCGTTATCCTTTGGAAGCTTCTTCTTCATTATTTTCAGTAGCTTCTCAAATCCTTTATCAGGCACAGCATTCTCCGCCTTCCACTGCAGCAATTCGAGTACGGTACCGAGCTTTGTGTTGCCATCTTCGCAATTGGGGTACAACCCTTTTTTGTGATCCTCTAACATGCGATCGAACTTCAGCTTCTCCTTTTGACTTTCGCATTGTGTCCTTGCATCGACAATGACCTGGCGGAGATCATCATCATCGGGCACATCGTCTGTTCCTCTTGATCTTCAGCAGCTTCGCCCGTTCTAGCACCATCGTGCACATCGTCTGGTGCATCTTGATGTTCAGTAGCATCACCGTATTCAGGGGGCACATATTTGTCATCGTACACTTCTTCCTCGCCGTCTTCCATCATAACCCCTGTTTCTCCGTGCCTCGTCCAAACATTATAGTGTGGCATGAAACCCTTGTAAAGCAGGTGGGTGTGAAGGATTTTCCGTCGAGTAAGACTTCAGATTCCACATATAGGGCATGGACAACACATAAAACCATTCTGCTTGTTTGCCTCAGCCACTTTGAGAAAATCATGCACGCCCTTAATGTACTCGGAGGTGTGTCTGTCACCGTACATCCATTGCCGGCTCATCTGCGTGCATTATATATAATTAAGTGTCAAAAATCATTACAGAACATCATGAATAGATAATTAAGTGACCAAATTAATAGAAGTTCATCATCACATAAAAACCAAAGTACATACATAGTTCTCATCTAACAACATAAAGCTCTGCAGAGCATCTAAATTAATTAAACCATACATTGAAACTATGTAAAACATTTCAATGCGAAAACAAATACGATCATAATCGCAACCAAGGTAACAACTGATCCAACGGCATAATGATACCAAGCCTCGGTATGAATGGCATATTTTCTAATCTTTCTCATCTTCAAGCGCATTGCATCCATCTTGATCTTGTGATCATCGACGACATCCGCAACATGCAACTCCAATATCATCTTCTCCTCCTCAAGTTTTTTTATTTTTTCCTTCAAGAAATTGTTTTCTTCTTCAACTAAATTTAACCTCTCGACAATGGGGTCGGTTGGAATTTCCGGTTCAACAACCTCCTAGATAAATAAAATCTATGTCACGTTGGTCGGCATAATTTTCATAAACAATAAATGAACCAATAGTTATGAAAAGATAATATATACCACATCCGAATCATTGACGGGGACGAGGGCCGACGGGCGGATACCAAAACCATCGCACTATATAAGATGCAATAATAAAAGTAAGAAAATAATACAAGTATCTATCTAAACAAACAAGTAATAATATTTTTCCTTTCAGAAAAAGATAAGAACAAGAGGCTCACCACGGTGGTGCGGCGATGAGATCGGCGGGTGATCGACGGCGATGAAGACGGGGACGGGGCGTGACGGACCGCTAAACCTAGATAAATATTGAGGAAAATGGAGCTTGGCGGTCGAGCTTGGAGAGGAGAAACCTTAAGTAGTGTGGCTCGGGCATTCCATCGAACACCTTGTGTGCATAGGAGGTGAGCTAGAGCACCACCAAGCCCTCTCCCCCTCGGCCAGAAAAAACAGAGCAGTGTGCTCTGCTCTGCGCTGAGGGGCTATATATAGGCAGCACCATTAGCCCGGTTGGTGGCTTGAACCGACTAAAGGAAGCCTTTGGTCCCGGTTCATGCCACCAACCGGGACCAATAGTGGTGGGCCAGAGGCAGGACCATTGGTCCCGGTTCGTCCCACAAACCGGGACCAAAAGGTCCGGACGAACGGGACCAATGGCCCACGTGGCCCGGCCGGCCCCTGGGCTCCTGAAACGGGCAAATAGCTCCATTGGTCCCGGTTCTGGATTGAACCGGGACTAATGGGCTAAACTGGCCTGGACGAAAGCCCTGTTTTCTACTAGTGTTGCCAAATTGTCCATCACCACCCTAACCTCTGTATCGGGGAAGGATCCTTGCCACCGACTCCAAGGAGGAGGCCCATGTTGAAGCGGCGCACTGCACCCAAGAATCTTGCAAGAGGCGAGAAAGCTGCCGATCCAATCAAGGGATGAGAGCAATCAGTTCTAGGTAAACTCTTTTTTTGCGGGTAAAACTTATATTACTCAAACATCAACCTTGCAGTCTTCCTTACATAAATCAATGACTTTCAGAAGGCCAGAGCCTAACCAGACTACAGTTCTACTCCCAATTCTTGCAAACATTGCTACACAATCACTAACAAAATTTTGAGAATGGTTGATGTGAGCAACATGAGTCGTATGCAGAGACTCTAAATGCTTGACCTCTGCCATCAAAGACATTCAATATGTTCATTGCTGATAGGGAATCCATCTCGATTTAAATTGGGAGACCGGAGCGCTGAATTGCAATGGATAGACCTTCCATGCATGCACTTATTTCTACTTCAAGGGCATATGTACAAGAGAAGAGCTCCCTACAATATGTATAAATGATTTTACCTAGATGATCACGGAGCACCATCCTGGATCCCGCCTTCCCATCCTTTGTCCACGAACCATCAGTCTTGAGTTTAACCCAGCCCACTGGCGGAGGAGAGCACTTTGCATGGGGTAACACATTTGATATTTCATGTGAACTTTTGATTTCAGACCATAAGATATTGACACCCTCCCTTTGGCCGGATCACAAATGGAATCTTGTGCTATCAGTATCACAATGAGTGCGCCCAGGTATATGAATAAAAATCTGTGAGAAGCGTCCATCGGTGGTGGTAATTTGTCATGAACTGTCTCATTCCGGTTATGCCAACACCTCTAGAAGGTGGACAAAACCATAGCTCGCTCCACATCTCCCAATGAGTGTAGTACTTCAAGTAACCGCTCAACACATGTTTTGGTCACATCTTTGAGTTTCGGTGGGCGCCAGAGTTCAGACATACACTCCCATAGCTGAATGGCCAGCGGGCAACGACAAAGGGCATGGAAACAGTCCGTTGTTTCAGTACCACAGATTGGGCAAATGCTTGAGACCTCCAGACCTCACTTGTACTTGTTCTTCCATGTTGGGAGAGAGTTAACAGCAAATCGCCAAGTAATGTTTTTTTTTGGGCTGCCAAGCAATGTTTTTAACAGTGTGTGTGACCATGCTACTCCATATTAGCTTGTATACTTGTTCCAGGTAGACTCTTTTGCAACAAAACAATACGTCCGGTAAGGTAACTGATGCATCCATTGAGTTCCTACGTAAGGTCTTCTTAGCCCCCGCTTTCCATTGAAACTTCCCCACATCCCCCGTGAAAAAAAAAACTTCCCCACATTTTTTTCCACTGAAACTTTCCTCAATCAGAACATCACTCAGTTTTGAGCCTGGTACCTAACTTCGACCCAGGCTACAGCTCAAATCTACTACCTTAGAGAGTAATCAACATGATAGAGCACTTACTTTGCGAATAATTAACAAGGTGGAACAAGATGGAGAAACGTGAACAATTGTACTTCCAATGGCTAGAAAGCCTAGAAAGCAGTTATACAATGGAACAATTTGGAACATGATAGAACACTTTCTTTGCCAAATAATTAACATGTCATAACAAGATGGAACAATTCTGTGATTACACTTTGTAATCGACATCATATCCCAAAGCGCAGACGCAAGGAAATTTGCATAAGTCTAGCATTATCGACTAAGAAGCAGCATCAATTTCCATGGCGCCGGAGTCGCTAACATCCTGGCCATGTTCCGTCGAGAGAGATATGTATACGTACGACTCATCATCAGCGGCAGGAATCGTCACCACCTGGTGCCGGCACATGGGGCAGCTTCCCTTGGCCTGCAGCCACCTCTGAACGCACCGCCCGTGAAACCGGTGCCCGCACGGCGTCTCCTTCCAAGCCGCTTTGTCGTCCTCTTCCAAGCAGATCGGGCAGTTGAGGCTGTGGTCGTCTGACAGCGCGTCCACCGTCTTCAGTGCCTCGTCCACCGCCGCTGCCAACGCCGGGTCGACGTCGCCCGGGACGCCGACGAGTGCGGCGATGTCGGCCGCGTTCACCGCGGCGCCTAGCTCTAGTAGGTAGTCGAGAGTACTTTGGCGGATAAGCGGGCCATGCACGGCGACGTACGCGACTAGAACGTCTGGGAGACCTTCTTCTTCTTCTTGTGGCAGGTCTTCGGCCATGTCCATGGCATCCAACGACATCAAACTAGCTGGCAATAGCGCTGGAGAGAGATTGATCAGTTCCTCGCCGCGGGCTACGCGTACGTACGTAATGGCGAAATGAAACTGGATCGGATCGTAGGGGAAGCGATGGGAATAATCGGGCAGGCGACAGTGTGCATATAATATGAAACCAGAATGCTTGAGAGTCTCGCTCTCATATCGGAATATTATTACTATTAATTATTAGTACGTTTTTAGGCAAATACTAATTATTACGTGTTTCTTATATAATACTAGAAAGAAACACACATTTCTTCCGATGGATCAGCCCAGTAACGCGGGTTTTTTTTCTTTTGGTTTTCTTATTAAGAGAAGAAACCCGCATTTCTTTCCATTTATTTTTCCTGTATTATTTGCGTTTATCTCTTTTTGGTTTATTTCCACTTTTATATATTTCTTTTCTTTTATTATATGTGGAGAAATATGGAAAACGTTCGTTCAAACTACATGAGCACATATTTCTAATACATATGAAAATTTTCTCAAAAACATATACTAAAATTCAGACGTATTGAAACATGTAATTTTTTCCAAATGTATGAATATTTCTATTGGATGCAGAAACATTTATTAGATATGAGATGATTTTTTCGAGTGTGTATGTACATTTATATTCATGTACATGAATATTTTTATATTTAATAATAATCCGTTGTTAAACTTATTTTACGCTAATTTTCCAATTATAAATAAAAATTATTATTCATGTTTATTAAAAATAAAAATATGAATTAATAGGCCGCACCGATGGTCAGCCATTATACATGCTGCTGTGGCACCACAATTAGAACATCTCTAGCAGATCCCATAAAGTGGTCAAACCTTAAATTTGTAGTATAGCTTGAAAAAAACGCATTCCGGTGCCAGAAGGTAGGATGCACAAAGGTAGGTTTGAAACAACTCAAGCGAGAATTAGTAAGAAGCTAGTAGATTGGAGTGAGCAATTCATGTCCTCGGGTAATAAGGAGATTCTAATTAAGTCTGTTGCGCAAGCTATCCCCACATATGTTATGAGCGTCTTCAAATTGCCTGCTTCTGTGTGCGATGATTTAGCACGCATGATGAGACAGTATTGGTGGGGAGTTGACAAAGGAAAGAGAAAAATGGCTTGGCTTAGTTGGGATAAAATGCGCCTTCCAAAATCGAAGGGTGGCATGGGGTTCAGAGATATGCGTGCCTTTAACCAAGCCCTGCTAGCTAAACAGGCGTGGCGGTTGATTGAAACCCCGGATAGTTTGTGTG
The DNA here is from genome assembly GCA_021605205.1 of Aegilops longissima. Classification (NCBI taxonomy): domain Eukaryota; kingdom Viridiplantae; phylum Streptophyta; class Magnoliopsida; order Poales; family Poaceae; genus Aegilops; species Aegilops longissima. The sequence goes on along the minus strand of CM038682.1, from coordinate 64,468,896 downwards.
CTCGCCTGCTTCGAGCTAAGTATTATCCAAACGGAAATATTCTGGATACAGTGTTTTCTGGTTGTTCTTCGACTGTTTGGAAAGGCATTGAGTATGGCCTTCAGCTAGTGAAAAAAGGAATTATTTGGAGAATTGGTGATGGCTCTATGGAACGTACGTGGCGGGATCCTTGGATACCTAGGGGTAACGACTTACAACCGATTACTCCGAAAAGAAACTGCCGGTTTAATCGTATTTCAGATTTCCTTTTTGATAATGGTCGATGGAATCTGGAGTGTCTGCAGCAGCATTTCTGGGACATGGATGTCCAACAAATTTTGAAGATACGTACGTCACCGAGGAATCATGTTGATTTCATTGCTTGGTTCCCAGAGAAATCCGGACATTTTACTGTTAAAAGTGCCTATCGTCTCGCAACAAAAGACCATGATGATTCGTCTGCCGGTGGGGCATCTAGTTTACATCCGGAGGGGGAACGATCTATATGAAATTTTATATGGCGAGCTAAAGTCCCTCTGAAGATGAGGATAACTGCATGGAAGGCCATGTCGGGAGCTCTTGCAACGGAACAAAACAAGTTGTTTCGCCATCTGGGCACTACAGATCGTTGCCGGGTGTGTGGTCGTGAGAGCGAAGGCTCCTTTCGTGCGCTGGTTGCGTGCTCTCAGGTGCGTCTGGTTTGGCAAAGCATGCGTGGAATATGGCCGCTGCATGGGGATGATGTGCTAGTTGATAATGGCAAAGAGTGGATATTGCATGTATTGGCGACATGTGATAACAAAACTCGTGATATGGTAATTCTGCTTGTATGGAGGATACAGTTACGTAATGACGTTGTCCATGGGAAAGAAGTACCACCCGTTGAGGTTACTATGGATTTTCTAGATAGTTACTACAAATCACTTGATCTTGCCAGGAATCATAGTATGGAGGAGATTATTAAAGGTAAAATGTTAATATGGGAGAAGGTAGTATGTCCAATGGTACATCAAACAGGGCCTACAAACTCCTTGGCCACATCCTCCGGCAAACTGGTCTGCCTTGTCTGTTGATGGCTCTTACTCGTCTCAGGATGGCAGTGCGGGTATTGGTATGATTTTGCGACGTGAAGACGGATCGGTAATTTTCACTGCCTACCGAGTTATTTTTAATTGTAACGAGGCGTTGGAGGCGAAGATTCATGCACTTATGCAGGAGATGGCCCTAGCGTTACAACATACAGAGCGGCAAGTCATGGTGCAATCTGATTCTTCTGAAGCGCTATCAATCCTCTCAAGTGATAGCTTGTCTCGTTCGGCTTATGGACACCTAGTAGCAGAAATCAAGTCAATGATGAATGAAAGGGAGTTTGTTTCACAGAAAATTAGTAGAACTCAAAACAGGGTAGCAGATTGTATGGCGAACTATAGCCATACCGAGTCATGTACTGCGGTGTGGATGTGCAGATGTCCTCCATGTTGTGAGGACTTATTGCCTCTCGATTGTAACCCTGTAAGTTTGGAATAAAACTCCCATATGATTTCGCAAAAAAAGAAAAAAGAAAAAAAACGCATCGAATAGATCTCGTAAGCGGGAGATCCTGATTTTTTTTGGCAGGTCCCCGTATATTATCTGCTACATACCCCATACTTGCAGTTTTCAAGTCGGTTTTGAGGGAAACCAGCAATCCTGTCAATGCCGGAGCAGGTGGCCTGGTGGCGCCGTATTCGAACAGCAAGCAGTCGGTGGAGCTCGGCAGCGTTCTGGCCAGAGCGGCGCCAGAGCAGGCAGTCGATCCTGGGGTGACCTAGCACGGCGTCGACAACGGTCGATCCTGGGGCAGCACCGGCCGGAGGCGACTTTTCAGCTCTGCATGAATCACATGCTTTTGTTCTGGCCGTGCGTCCATGCGTGCGTTCTCGGCCGCAGCATTGTTCGAGTTGGAGTTCAACTTCGTCCATGCGTGCTTCCCATGTGTGCGTTCTGAACGTCCAATTCGTGTGTTGGACAAGGGGTTGACGAAGTTGATGGTGAAAATTCCCTCTCTACGGAAGCAAAGCTCTAGCCTCCAACAGCCCTGCGGGAAGAATAATAATGGTGGCGGTGTCTCCGTGTTGCAAAAAAAAAAAAAAGGATAAATCACAGAAGGGTTTTGGGGCAATATAAATTCTAGGGGAACCTGAGGCCAGCCAAGAGGGGCCCATGAGTCCAAGTCGCCCCATGTAAGGTGGGCCCCTACGCACCCTGGGCCACCCCTTGGCCCTATTCCGGCCCCTTGTCCATCATTTGTTGCAATACTATTCCTCTTATTTTTTTATATTTTTCGAACATTTTTTCATTGAGGCCTTGTTCGGTTAGACAGGGTTTGAAGAGGTTTGAAAGGGATTGAAGGGGATTAAATCCCTTGCAAGTCAAAATCCACCTCAAACCTTCCCAATCCCCTCCAATCCCTGTGGCGAGGGGATTAAACGAACAGGGCCTGAAAAATATAACACAATGGAAACATTGCTGAAAACAACGTCAGTCCCGATTAGTTCATAGCAAGTTCTGAGTCCATAGTTAAGCGAAAGCTCTTTGAAAAGTAGATACTTTTGAGACGTATCAGCTCCCCCGAGCTTAGATTATTGCTTGTGACAAAGTGAGCGATAAAAAAATCATTTATAACACTTGCCTAACCCATGTATATATCATATAAGTATTGGAGATAACAATCATATAATAATATGCAAGCAAGGTGTAAGGACTTCGAGTCATGATAATCTCAAGATAAAATTTCAATCTTCGAAGAATCATGGGACATAACTAGATTGATGTAAATCAAGACAGAGAATGGCAATTGTGTATCTCATAAATTTACGAGACTAGACTTGCAAACATAAAGCAATTCATAGACATCAATGTTATCAAGGTGGTGACTAGGCATACCATTTAAAAGTAAAGGAAACACACACCCACTATACTAATCTTTAATTGCCGCAAAATGCATGTTACACTAAGAATGATCTCTAGGTTTTTATTGAGTTAGTGCTTGAGAGATTATGTATGATAGTATTCGAGGTGTATTAGTGATAATATTCGACGATGTACGGACGCATGGAGATGATGTAGTTTTGCTTATAATTGAATGCATCCTAATTTGAATACTACTTTATTTTGCGATTTGATTTTTCTTATTGAATGCTCAAATTGGAAAATTGCTCCTACTTTGAATGCTAAAATTGGAGAGCACTATGCAAGGCATATGCATATGATTAGTTGATAGCTTATAGGGTTTTTGTTTTCGCAGAAATCTAGGAGCCCCCCTCCATCATCCCCGTTGTCGTCCCCGTCACCGACCCCCTCCGACCTCGAGGTGAGACCAGCCAAATCCTTTTTTAGAAAGATTATTAAACGATATTCCGGGTTGACTTTAAGTCTCTCGAGTCTCCACCATATATGAGAGGACGAAGAATCCCGACTGTTGTCGTGGCGGTAGCTTCTCCTTCATTCTCGTATGCAAGACAATTTGGTGTAATGCACTCGGGAACGAAAGGAGGAGCTACCATCACCGACAGTCGCAAATGTCAGAGAGGAATCAGTGAGGGAGAGTTCCACCATATATATATGAGAGGACGAAGAATCCCGACTGTTGTCGTGGGGGTCGCTTCTCCTTCATTCCCGTGTGCTAGACATTTTGATGTAATGCACTCGGGGATGAAAGGAGGAGCGACCATCACGAACGGTCGAATGTATACACCACGTGAGCTGAGAGTTTTCAAGAAAAGACTCGACAGACCGGTAGTCAATGCGTGATGAATAATAATGATCTAACTTAGGTTTTTTAGTACATATATTTAATTGTAGACGTTTAATATTTGAATTATGAACATAGGAAATGTCGTACTCGGACGACGAAAATCTCCCGGGGGAGTGCGACTGGTGCCACGACAACCGAGGTGTGTGCGACAGGCCTCACCTGGACGAAGATCGGTGCTCCAGCATTAAGCTGGAGGAACCTTCGATGTTGAAACGGTACGCAACGATGACAAGTGTTATTTTTTCGTAATTAAGCACGACTTCAAATATTTCAACGTGTACTTTTCATCTTTTACAATTCGACTAGCTTATCCCATGCCATGCAAGACGCTATGTCTTGGAGAGGATGGGTTTTAAAGACTATGAAAGTTTCGAAACAAAGAAAATTCACCTAAGTACCCATCATGGTGTGGATTTTGAAGTAAAGCTGTACAATTCTGAGAGCGTAATCCATTTTGGTTGCAAAAAATGGGAAGCACTTTGCAAGATGTATTGTTTTGATGAGGGTATGCTTGTCACCATGGATCTTGATGATCCTGACATCGAGTAAGACAATATGGACATTTGGGTCCTTGTTGATACGCCTCCAGTTCTACCGCTATGTGAGTTTCTCAAACATATTTATTAACTAATTTATATTGTTCATTTCAAAATAGTTGACACCTTATTTCCATTAACAACTTATTTTGATTGTTCAAACAATGTGCGGAACATGGTAGACAGAACCTACTACACCGATGGCTCTGAGTTAACTTATAAGGAGAAAACTCATCTGGTCGGATTTTGTACCGATCTTGAGAATTACAATATCTATTGTAAAACTCCTCCACATTATGGTCAATATGTGTCACTCGTGCACGTGTTGAACTACTGTAACTACTATGGAGATACCCTGGTAAGATTTTTTACTATTACGACATCCGTGCATCTTTTGCATACTTTTAAAACTAGTACATCATTGCTAACTATGAAGTTATTACTATGTTTTTCAACAGATAATCCCAGAGGATTGTGTGCATCATCTGATGTATCAGAGTGGTCACCTTGATGTTTTGAACATACTTCCAGGTCATCCTACGGATCTCAACTGTCCATACCAGATTTCTAAAAGAAGTGGAGACATGAAAATCAAGGAATGAAAAAAATGTATGGACAGTCGTAAGGAGGTTCTTGGAAGCAAAAGGAAGCGAAGCGTAAGAATTGGAGACAGGATGATCTCCATTCTCCATAATGGAGAGTCAGGGTCTATATTATTTTATGCTATTTTACCTTAAAAAGGGTATTTAGGTCCTACCTAATACTGATGATCATGTGCCTAGAACAATTAAGTAGGGTTGGTTCGATGACTATGAGGATGATGGTCGTATGACTTGTTATTAATAACGAGTAGAAGTTGTATGATGATGATTAGTAGGACTTATTATTATGATGATGCATGATGCGAGCATGCAGAGTTATTATATATCAGTGGGTGAAATGAACATGGATTGTATTGAAGTGAAGGCAACAAGCATGTGGTGCATGTCGAAAGTAGTACTCCAAACTTGATCAAGTTAGGATTAGTATTACTTTCGACATGCACCACATGTTGCCTTCACTTTAATCTAAGCCATGTTTAGGCATAGCAGTAGCGTTGGCAAACCAAGCACGGAAATAAGACATGACACTTCTCTCAGTTAGCGAGCTAACACACCCTAAATTACCCGCTAAACCACCCCTTTCAGAAAAAAAAACAAAAACCTCAACCCCTGCCAGTTGCTGACGTGTGGACACCTATTGGTCCCGGTTGGTGCCACCAACCGGGACTAAAGGCCCTCCTGCCTGGGCTTGCTGTGCTGGCCGCCGTCGTTATAGCTACCTTGGCTAGCGCTTGTGGCACCGTTGGGTGCGGTTTGACGCCCGCGTCCGAACACGCCCTCCCGCGCTTGTTTTGACTGCAGGACGACAAATCCCGCACGTCACAGCCGCGTCTGGTGGTTGCCTGAGCCATGCCGGCGCGCACTGTCGCGTTTAAACCCGACCAAAGTCACTGACTTGTAGCCTCGCACTAGTAGAAAAAGGCCCATTTGTCCCGGTTCCAGAGGGCCTTTAGTCCTGGTTCTGGAACCGGGACTAAAGGGTCGGGACTAAAGCCCCCCCCCCCCACGTGGCCGCTGTCTGCAGCTCCACGTTTAGTCCCGGTTGGTAACACCAACCGGGACTAAAGGAAATTTTACGAATTTTTAAAATTTTTGTCCCGATTTTCAAATTTCTGAATTATTTTACAATGTAATCTCTAATCACCCCTCATCACTGCTCAATTTAACCTCTACTCTCTAATCACCCCTCATCATTCCAAATCATCTAACTTCCCGGCCGGTCACCCATCTTCTCACTACTCCAGCCTGAGCATGCTTAACTTCCGGGTTCTATTCGGGCCAATTGCTCCTGTGCGACGTTTTTGAGGTGAATTGGCAAGAGTGCGACGTAGTTCGAGCGAATGGCTGTGGTGCGACACATTTGAGCAGGTAAACAGCCCACGCACGACATGGCTGTTAAATGTGGTTAAATTGGTCGTCAACCAAGCCCGCCCATTTATGTTAGGACATGTGGGACAAACTGGTCTGCCTTGTGTGTTGATGGCTCTTACTCGTCTCAGGATGGCAGTGCGGGTATTGGTATGATTTTGCGACGTGAAGACGGATCGGTAATTTTCGCTGCCTACCGAGTTATTTTTAATTGTAACGAGGCGTTGGAGGCGAAGATTCATGCACTTATGCAGGAGATGGCCCTAGCGTTACAACATACAGAGCGGCAAGTCATGGTGCAATCTGATTCTTCTGAAGCGCTATCAATCCTCTCAAGTGATAGCTTGTCTCGTTCGGCTTATGGACACCTAGTAGCAGAAATCAAGTCAATGATGAATGAAAGGGAGTTTGTTTCACAGAAAATTAGTAGAACTCAAAACAGGGTAGCAGATTGTATGGCGAACTATAGCCATACCGAGTCATGTACTGCGGTGTGGATGTGCAGATGTCCTCCATGTTGTGAGGACTTATTGCCTCTCGATTATAACCCTGTAAGTTTGGAATAAAACTCCTATATGATCTCGCAAAAAAAGAAAAAAGAAAAAAAACGCATCGAATAGATCTCGTAAGCGGGAGATCCTGATTTTTTTTGGCAGGTCCCCGTATATTATCTGCTACATACCCCATACTTGCAGTTTTCAAGTCGGTTTTGAGGGAAACCAGCAATCCTGTCAATGCCGGAGCAGGTGGCCTGGTGGCGCCGTATTCGAACAGCAAGCAGTCGGTGGAGCTCGGCAGCGTTCTGGCCAGAGCGGCGCCAGAGCAGGCAGTCGATCCTGGGGTGACCTAGCACGGCGTCGACAACGGTCGATCCTGGGGCAGCACCGGCCGGAGGCGACTTTTCAGCTCTGCATGAATCACATGCTTTTGTTCTGGCCGTGCGTCCATGCGTGCGCTCTGGCCGTGCGTCCATGCGTGCGTTCTCGGCCGCAGCATTGTTCGAGTTGGAGTTCAACTTCGTCCATGCGTGCTTCCCATGTGTGCGTTCTGAACGTCCAATTCGTGTGTTGGACAAGGGGTTGACGAAGTTGATGGTGAAAATTCCCTCTCTACGGAAGCAAAGCTCTAGCCTCCAACAGCCCTGCGGGAAGAATAATAATGGTGGCGGTGTCTCCGTGTTGCAAAAAAAAAAAGGATAAATCACAGAAGGGTTTTGGGGCAATATAAATTCTAGGGGAACCTGAGGCCAGCCAAGAGGGGCCCATGAGCCCAAGTCGCCCCATGTAAGGTGGGCCCCTACGCACCCTGGGCCACCCCTTGGCCCTATTCCGGCCCCTTGTCCATCATTTGTTGCAATACTATTCCTCTTATTTTTTTATATTTTTCGAACATTTTTCATTGAGGCCTTGTTAGGTTAGACAGGGTTTGAAGAGGTTTGAAAGGGATTGAAGGGATTAAATCCTTGCAAGTCAAAATCCACCTCAAACCTTCCCAATCCCCTCCAATCCCTGTGGCGAGGGGATTAAACGAACAGGGCCTGAAAAATATAACACAATGGAAACATTGCTGAAAACAACGTCAGTCCCGATTAGTTCATAGCAAGTTCTGAGTCCATAGTTAAGCGAAAGCTCTTTGAAAAGTAGATACTTTTGAGACGTATCAGCTCCCCCGAGCTTAGATTATTGCTTGTGACAAAGTGAGCGATAAAAAAATCATTTATAACACTTGCCTAACCCATGTATATATCATATAAGTATTGGAGATAACAATCATATAATAATATGCAAGCAAGGTGTAAGGACTTGAGTCATGATAATCTCAAGATAAAATTTCAATCTTGAAGAATCATGGGACATAACTAGATTGATGTAAATCAAGACAGAGAATGGCAATTGTGTATCTCATAAATTTGAGACTAGACTTGCAAACATAAAGCAATTCATAGACATCAATGTTATCAAGGTGGTGACTAGGCATACCATTTAAAAGTAAAGGAAACACACACCCACTATACTAATCTTTAATTGCCGCAAAATGCATGTTACACTAAGAATGATCTCTAGGTTTTTATTGAGTTAGTGCTTGAGAGATTATGTATGATAGTATTCGAGGTGTATTAGTGATAATATTCGACGATGTACGGACGCATGGAGATGATGTAGTTTTGCTTATAATTGAATGCATCCTAATTTGAATACTACTTTATTTTGCGATTTGATTTTGCTTATTGAATGCTCAAATTGGAAAATTGCTCCTACTTTGAATGCTAAAATTGGAGAGCACTATGCAAGGCATATGCATATGATTAGTTGATAGCTTATAGGGTTTTTGTTTTCGCAAAAATCTAGGAGCCCCCATCCATCATCCCCGCTGTCGTCCCCGTCACCGACCCCCTCCGACCTCGAGGTGAGACCAGCCAAATCCTTTTTTAGAAAGATTATTAAACGATATTCCGGGTTGACTTTAAGTCTCTCGAGTCTCCATCATATATGAGAGGACGAAGAATCCCGACTGTTGTCGTGGCGGTAGCTTCTCCTTCATTCTCGTATGCTAGACAATTTGGTGTAATGCACTCGGGAACGAAAGGAGGAGCTACCATCACCGACAGTCGCAAATGTCAGAGAGGAATCATCGAGGGAGAGTTCCACCATATATATATGAGAGGACGAAGAATCCCGACTGTTGTCGTGGGGGTCGCTTCTCCTTCATTCCCGTGTGCTAGACATTTTGATGTAATGCACTCGGGGATGAAAGGAGGAGCGACCATCACGAACGGTCGAATGTATACACCACGTGAGCTGAGAGTTTTCAAGAAAAGACTCGACAGACCGGTAGTCAACGCGTGATGAATAATAATGATCTAACTTAGGTTTTTTAGTACATATATTTAATTGTAGACGTTTAATATTTGAATTATGAACATAGGAAATGTCGTACTCGGACGACGAAAATCTCCGGGAGTGCGATTGGTGCCACGACAACCGAGGTGTGTGCGACAGGCCTCACCTGGACGAAGATCGGCGCTCCAGCATTAAGCTGGAGGAACCTTCGATGTTGAAACGGTACGCAACGATGACAAGTGTTATTTTTTCGTAATTAAGCACGACTTCAAATATTTCAACGTGTACTTTTCATCTTTTACAATTCGACTAGCTTATCCCATGCCATGCAAGACGCTATGTCTTGGAGAGGATGGGTTTTAAAGACCATGAAAGTTTCGAAACAAAGAAAATTCACCTAAGTACCCATCATGGTGTGGATTTTGAAGTAAAGCTGTACAATTCTGAGAGCGTAACCCATTTTGGTTGCAAAAAATGGAAGCACTTTGCAAGATGTATTGTTTTGATGAGGGTATGCTTGTCACCATGGATCTTGATGATCCTGACATCGAGTAAGACAATATGGACATTTGGGTCCTTGTTGATACGCCTCCAGTTCTACCGCTATGTGAGTTTCTCAAACATATTTATTAACTAATTTATATTGTTCATTTCAAAATAGTTGACACCTTATTTCCATTAACAACTTATTTTGATTGTTCAAACAATGTGCGGAACATGGTAGACAGAACCTACTACACCGATGGCTCTGAGTTAACTTATAAGGAGAAAACTCATCTGGTCGGATTTTGTACCGATCTTGAGAATTACAATATCTATTGTAAAACTCCTCCACATTATGGTCAATATGTGTCACTCGTGCACGTGTTGAACTACTGTAACTACTATGGAGATACCCTGGTAAGATTTTTTACTATTACGACATCCGTGCATCTTTTGCATACTTTTAAAACTAGTACATCATTGCTAACTATGAAGTTATTACTATGTTTTTCAACAGATAATCCCAGAGGATTGTGTGCCTCATCTGATGTATCAGAGTGGTCACCTTGATGTTTTGAACATACTTCCAGGTCATCCTACGGATCTCAACTGTCCATACCAGATTTCTAAAAGAAGCGGAGACATGAAAATCAAGGAATGAAAAAAATGTATGGACAGTCGTAAGGAGGTTCTTGGAAGCAAAAGGAAGCGAAGCGTAAGAATTGGAGACAGGATGATCTCCATTCTCCATAATGGAGAGTCAGGGTCTATATTATTTTATGCTATTTTACCTTAAAAAGGGTATTTAGGTCCTACCTAATACTGATGATCATGTGCCTAGAACAATTAAGTAGGGTTGGTTCGATGACTATGAGGATGATGGTCGTATGACTTGTTATTAATAACGAGTAGAAGTTGTATGATGATGATTAGTAGGACTTATTATTATGATGATGCATGATGCGAGCATGCAGAGTTATTATATATAAGTGGGTGAAATGAACATGGATTGTATTGAAGTGAAGGCAACAAGCATGTGGTGCATGTCGAAAGTAGTACTCCAAACTTGATCAAGTTAGGATTAGTATTACTTTCGACATGCACCACATGTTGCCTTCACTTTAATCTAAGCCATGTTTAGGCATAGCGAAGAGCGTTGGCAAACCAAGCACGGAAATAAGACATGACACTTCTCTCAGTTAGCGAGCTAACACACCTAAATTACCCGCTAAACCACCCCTTTCAGAAAAAAAAACAAAAACCTCAACCCCTGCCAGTTGCTGACGTGTGGACACCTATTGGTCCCGGTTGGTGCCACCAACCGGGACTAAAGGCCCTCCTGCCTGGGCTTGCTGTGCTGGCCGCCGTCGTTATAGCTACCTTGGCTAGCGCTTGTGGCACCGTTGGGTGCGGTTTGACGCCCGCGTCCGAACACGCCCTCCCGCGCTTGTTTTGACTGCAGGACGACAAATCCCGCACGTCACAGCCGCGTCTGGTGGTTGCCTGAGCCATGCCGGCGCGCACTGTCGTGTTTAAACCCGACCAAAGTCACTGACTTGTAGCCTCGCACTAGTAGAAAAAGGCCCATTTGTCCCGGTTCCAGAGGGCCTTTAGTCCTGGTTCTCGAACCGGGACTAAAGGGTCGAGACTAAAGCCCCCCCGTGGCGCTGTATGCGCAGCTCCACGTTTAGTCCCGGTTGGTAACACCAACCGGGACTAAAGGAAATTTTACGAATTTTTAAAATTTTTGTCCCGATTTTCAAATTTCTGAATTATTTTACAATGTAATCTCTAATCACCCTCATCACTGCTCAATTTAACCTCTACTCTCTAATCACCCTCATCATTCCAAATCATCTAACTTCCGGCCGTTCACCCATCTTCTCACTACTCCAGCTGAGCATGCTTAACTTCCGGGTTCTATTCGGGCCAATTGCTCTGTGCGGCGTTTTGAGGTGAATTGGCAAGAGTGCGACGTAGTTCGAGCGAATGGCTGTGGTGCGACACATTTGAGCAGGTAAACAGCCCACGCACGACATGGCTGTTAAATGTGGTTAAATTGGTCGTCAACCAAGCCCGCCCGTTTATGTTAGGACATGTGGGTCCAACTTAATTGTTCCTCAAACAGCTGACCGTGCCCTGCCGCCCGACCGTGCCGGGCCCGCCACTCTGCCCCCCTTCTTCTCTGGTGGCGGCGGATCTTGCGTTCTCGGTGGCGGCGGTGGAGCCCTCGTTCTCAACGGTGGCGGAGCCTTCGTTCTCAGAAAATGGTGAGTGAATTCAAACCCTAGTCGCCTTCCCGTTCCTCTCTCGGGCCTGTAGATCTCAGCTCGTTTCCTCTGTTTTCGCTTGCGGAATCGATAGGTTGTGAGGGGAGCCCGTGGGCATACTGAGATGGAGCCGCCAGATTCAACTTCGAATAGGTAATGCGCCTCTCTCCGATCCAATTTTGCATGCAATTAGGGGGTGGCCTCGTCTGCTCTTTCTCACGAGCTCACACTGTCCGCCACTGACAGAGGGGATGCTGCCGCTCGGACCTTCGAATTGACAGTCAATTTCTTTCCATCAATGGCAAAATTAGTTGATGGTAGCATACAAAACATTGAGAGAGACACAATTGTTAAATGGGAGGTTGAGTTTACAGAGATTGATCCACAAGTTCTACAGAACATGGGAGAGACGGCAAGTGAAGAAATGGGTGGAAAAATTGGGGAGAAAATTGTTTGGGGTCCGAGCAAGAAGTATCACTGTTGCGGTTTGATGATTGGAAAGGAGAGTATGTTAGAATAGAAGATGGTGAACAGATTGTTGAAGAAATCGATCGGCAAAAGCGGCTGGACAAGCAAGCGGGCTAATTTTTTCTTGAGCTCGTTGATCTGAACATTTTTGAAGGTTGGATATGTGCCATCACAATTGGCTGAACAGATGGTAGACGATGATTGGGCTACACAGAGGCCATTGATTCCCATGTGTACTGAACTTACAGTAATAGCCAAAGAGGGATATGTGACTGGAACTGAAACTGAAACTAAAACTGCAGCAACTGTTGATTGGAATGTAGTTGAATTAGATGAGCCTACTGATTTGGTCATTGCACCAATGCCTGACATTGAGATGGCCAAACTTTTGGCATCCGATTGATGACAGAGATAAGCAGGAGAAGGCGAATCTAGTTTGCCTGCTAATGCTTGATGAAGAAGTAGATGGACAGTTGATGGAACAAGCTGCAGATGAAGTAGATGATGCACATGATGATGAGCTGGTGCATGTGTATGACAAAGAAAACCCTGTCATTGAAGTAGGCAAGTTGTTCCCAAGCATGAAGGAGTTTAGGATGTGTTTCAAGACTTATGCGTGAAACATGAATTTGATGCCAAGACTGTTTGGACTGATAGAAAGAAGTTTTATGCGAGGTGCAGAGGATTTGATGGTAGTGTGAAGCCTTGCAAGTGGTACATATCTGCTAGACTGCAACCTGATGGAAGTCTTGTCGTGGTTAACCAAATCCCCAATCAACATACTTGTATTACAAGTTCACAGACAAGATCAACCATGACATCACAACTTTGGGTTGCGAAAAGATCACCCCAATTTTAGCCAAAACACCAAACACTACTGCCAAGAAACTCAAAGTAGACTTGGAAAAGATGTACCCCATTAAACTGAAATATACCACAGTGTGGAAGGCAAAACAAAGGGCAATGAAAAATTTATATGGTGATTGGGCAAATACATTTAGGATGCTTTACAACTTCAAAGCAGAGGTGGAAAAGAGGTCACCTGGCAGTGTTGTGGAGATAGATACAGAGGTATCACCCTTAGGTGAAGTCAAGTTCTCCAAGTTTTTTATGGCTTTGAAGCCTTGCATCGATGGGTTCAAAGCAGGGTGCCGTCCATATTTGAGCATAGACTCATCATTTTTGACAGGCAAGTGGAATGGTCAGTTGGCAGCATGCAATGCTCTAGATGGACACAACTGGATGTTTCCTATTGCTGTTGGCTTGTTTCATCGAAGCAGATGCTTCATGGACATGGTTCATGATCCAGTTGAAAAGGTGCCTAGGGCCAGTGTCACCTTTGGCTATACACACAGATGCATGTAAGGGGCTTGAAAATTCAGTGAAAATGTTTTCCCACATGCTGAGCAGAGGGAGTGCTTGGTCATTTGTGGATGAATTTGATCAAAAATTTAGAGGAGAAGAATTTGGGCGCATGTGGCCAGCAGCAAGATCTTACACTAGACAGACACACAAATATCATCTTGATAAGATAATGGCAGCATGTGATGAGCTTGGTCCATGGCTGAACACCTACCATTCTTTGTTATGGTACAGGTCAGCATTCAACACTGCCATCAAGTGTGACCACATCAACAACAATTTGGCGAGAGTTTCAACAACAAGGTGAAGGAGTTAAAAGATTTGCTGTGCATGACATGGTTGACCAAATCAGGATCATGCTCATGCGGTTGTGGGAATTGAGAAGAAGGATAGGTGATTATGCGCAAGGTGATAAGCTTCCAGCAGTGGTACAACAGGTGGTCAATAGGAGCAGAAATCTTTCACATTTGTTTGTTGAAAAATCTTCACCTCGGGGTGCTGAAGTTAGAGATAACAAAACTGGAAGGAGACATGTTGTTAACACTGAATTGCATGATTGCACTTGCCTCGAGTGGCAACACTTTGGTAAACCATGTGAGCATGCCATTCTCTTCTTAGCATCCCAACCGAAGATAAACATGCACGCATATTTGCATGAATATTATTCGGTAGCAAGATTCAAAGCTGCATATGCTACTCCAATTCCAGCACTTACAGATCAGTCTCAGTGGCCTGAAGTGGACATTGAATTTTCCATGTGTCCTCCCTTGACGAAAAGAAAGGCTGGCAGGCCTAAACAGAGTAGATTCAAGGCATGGTTTGAGAAAGGTGGGAGTAGCAAGAAGAGAAAGAAAGATGGAAAGCCAAAAAGGGCCCAAAAGGTAAAAAAATAGATGCAAGTTGTGCGGGAACTTGGGCGCAGTGGGATCATCAAATGCCGTTACACTCTGATAAGCCAAAGTATGTTCTTGTTTATTTATCGTGTTTTGATTTGGTGCTTTTTCTAATTACTATATGTATAACATTTTCCCAATGGCCAGGAGGAAGCGAGCAAGTCAACCCTTGTTGTTGAACAGTGTTGGCCAACAAAAAAGCAAGAGTCGATGGCGGTAGAAAGAGGAGAAGTGTGCTGAGCCTGAGCAGATGAAGAAAATCCTGCTGCAGTCAACATTCAAACTGAAGAAACTGCTCTCGAGGTTGAAACTGAACCTGAGCGTGTCGAGGTTCAGACTGAAGAAACCCATGTTGAGGTACACACCGAAGAAACTGCTCTCGAGGTTGAAACTGAACCTGAGCGTGTCGAGGTTCAGACTGAAGAAACCCATGTTGAGGTACACACCGAAGAAACTGAAACTGCTATCAACATTGAGACGGAAGACACTGATCATGAGGGTGTTGGCGAGGTGTTGAAAAGACCAGTGAAGAAAACCAAGATGATCAGTGAACTTGTGTGTGTAGTAGAACCAAAAACAAGAAATGCTAAGGCGAAGAAGGGCACGCGACGTGGTAGGAAGAGGTAGAACAGAGAACAGTTTGAAAATTTGGGACATGTAATAATATTTGCAACTTGATGCGTACTGGTAGTCACTATGTATCCCCGTATTTCTATTCGAACTTGTTTGTTGGTACCTACCAGCCAAATAAAATTCAAATTTAAATTCAAATTTGGGCTCAAATTTGAATTAGGGATGGGGTATTGATGTTTTAATGCTATCTATACTACCTCAACTGAAATTATGTTGCTTGCTGATCATTCCGAGCCTTTTTGGTAAGTTGAACTCATAGTCATGAAAAGTGTGTCTGAAATGACCTCCAAAGGTAGGGTAAACGGCCTCATATTTAAGCAAGTTTTTTTGGCACCTTGTCTAAACCAGCCAAATAATTTTTCTACACATCTATTCTACCTATATAGTGTACATCTAAAGTCTCACTATTTATTGAATTAATTTTCTATTATTTTTTTATTGAGAAAACAAGGTTTAATAGAAAATTATATATAAAACAAGTTTAAAACATGAAAATGAGAAAAGTAAGTTAAGAACTTTCTTAGTCAATCCAAAATAAAGTTTTGGTGAGGTTTACACACTTTTCATTTTCAAAACCCCACCTACTCTCTCGGGTGCCCACTACTCTCATCCTTGAACTCCATACTACATTGTTCGAGGAGTGACAGTTTTGTGAAGGAATTTTCGTAAAAATGTATGTAAACCATATTTATATTTTTTTTCTCGTTACTACACGACATAATAAGACTATGTGTGCAAGTTTTATATTTTTTTGATTTTTTTGAATTAGTTATGCTCAACCCTAATCAGCCAAAACCCCTCAAAACCCCTCCCAAAACCCCTCAAAACCCCGCACACTACCGGGCCGTCGATCGTTGTGCGTGGATGGTTGAGATCAGGCGCTAGGGTTAGCTACGGTGTGCATCGATCCGCATGAGGCGCGCTGATTGGTTGAATCGGTGGTGTTTGGATCCGCCTCTCTCGTTGGGGCATCAGGACCGTTCATTTGAATCCAACGACAAGAGTTGACGCGGTGCATGGACCAAGCCTACGCAGTGCCCTTTCCATCATTGCATGCGTGCATGCCCAGCCGCAGAACTGCGCCCGTGCGTTGCATGCGGGCCCGTTGCATGCATGCCCTCGACGTAGCCCTGCTCGGCCACCCCTATCGACGCAGTAAGCTGTCGCATGCCTACCATTAGAAGCAATGCATCGTCGCATCAAAGCATGCACCCGGCCACAATGCAGCAGCCCGATGAAGACAACCAAAAAGCCAACGCTGCATGGCGTGCTGTACATGGCGTGCTCCTCTTTGAGGACGCAATACTGGCATGGGGTATCGGGGCATCGATGCAGTTCAAACGGCGTGCTGCCCGTTACAAGATGGGCAAATGAAGGCGTCCATTATTGTCACTTGTCACGACTCCCATCGACGGGCCCCCCATCGACCGAACGTTGCCCTCTAGCCGGCACTAGCAAGAATGGGCTAGGGCATGAATGCACGGGCGGCACACGCAAAGAACCGGGGTAGGCGTGTCCCTTGACCCACGACGGCACAGACGCGCGCGTGAGCCCGTCCCCTTGACCCGCGACCAGTGGCATGAAGGATCGCAACCCGCTTCCCACGCTCCCACCAAACGCCGCCACCCCTCGTGTACACACTTTCATGGGCGCCACGCCCCACCAAACGCCGCCGCCCATTAATTCTACGGGTGAAACCACGTCGCACTTGGGCTATTTAAGCGGGCACTATCGTCTTCCTCTCCCTCCTCATCCACACCCCATCCGCCTCCTCTGCCCTCCTTCTTCCTTCTTCTCCAGCAAACCCGATCGAGCCCTCGAGCCACCCCGCCACCATGCAGTACACCGGCCCCACCTACCGCTTCCCCCCAACCGTGCCGGAAAGGCTCTACCCGGACGGAGTGTATGTAGAGAGAACCCTTAGGGTTTGGGCGATCTCGAGGTGGAGGGGCGCAAGGGAGTTAACGGAGTTCTTCCTTGGGGCCGGCTTCCGCCACCTCCCCCGCGGCTCTCCTCGGATGTACCATCTTGAGGAGGTCAACCACAACGGCATTGTGGTTGGGCTCCTCGCCATGTTCACTAATCCTTTCGATGCTTTCCATCTCCTCGGGCGAGCGTATTGGGTTGGTTGTGAGTTCATAGCTTTCACAACCTACAATATCTACACCGACTTCAACGGCATCTTCCCCAACAACGGCGTTATGCACACGCTCCCGTACCCCATCAACAATGGGGGGGAGGAGTGAAGGGCGGCGCCCGGAGGAGCGAGGTGGCCCCCGGAGGAGGAGGAGAAGAAGAACCTGAAGAACCCGCGTTTGGTGCCCCCCTATCTATCTAGCGAGATCTATCATATCAGTTTTTTTAAGTTGTAATCGTTAAGCTACTATTATTAAGTTTTATTAGTACTTTAAGTTGTAAGGCTATCATGGAGTTGTAAGGCTATCGTGGAACTATGGGTTGGAATCTTTATGCTTCTATATAATCGTTATGCTACTATATATATTGTGTGTTTCGTGCTATTTTTTGTGGACTGCTATGGGTTGTTTTTGCTTATTATTCGTGTGTTGCTTTGGGTTGCCACGGGCCTGGATTTCTAGACCCCAATCACCAAACGGGCGCCCTCACCACACACACCATCTTCAAAATATTGGCCAAACCATGGACATGCAACTAGGAGCCCCATGCAAACCCACTATGGACATGGGAGGAAATGCAAACTAATTTACTTCAGGCACTTCATGCAAGCATGCAACTCATTTAGTTCATGGAACCTTAGACATGCATTAGTTTTGGGCAAAAAATGATCCATCACAAAATTTAGTGCAAGAAAAAGGCCAAAATTGAAACAAGTAACATTTTATTGGGCCCCATTTTATTTGCCGAAGTGAGAGGTGGGCGGGCTGGTGCCCCTACGCGGGTGGGCTGGTCACGGCCCAACATCTATTCAGCAGCCCAATTTTGTATTTTACTAAAAACTGAATTTGGGTGTGTACTCTTACAACTGAAGAACAAAAACAGAGGAAACAGAGCATGAACACTGAATAATTTGTGTTCCAAATTGCTGCTTCAATTCAGATACATAACTTGGCATGGCGCACAGATCACATCCTCTACCCTGACAGGCCTAAATGCCCATTTTAATGATGGATGAACAACAAATAAAACAAAAACAGAGCAACGATACAACAATAGAACCCCCCTGCCATGATATTTGCTTGCTTCTGCAAATCGATCATCTGCATTAGATGTTTCTTGATCTTCTTCAGTTCCTCGGTCAGTTCGGACTCCGCATGTAGTTCAGCATTGCGCGCATACATCGCCATCGGCACGACTCTGCCCGCCCCTTCGCCCGAGCTCCCCGTATTCTCCACAGCAATCGGCGGCATCCCGCCCAAATTGAGCTCAGGTTGCGCCACGCTTTCGAATCAACGTAGCCCTCAAAATGAATCCTATCAACATATTCATCAATCCACTCAAAATGGTAACATTTCTTCAAGATCTGAAAAGAACAACATGAACCCTAAATCCCAAATTCGAGGAGAAAAATAAAATATGGAGAAATCAGAGCAAAAGACAGCGAAAGAACGGGCTAAGAACTAAGATCTAACCTTGCCATCCCTTCTGTCATTGGTTTGCTCAAGCATTTCACAAATTCCCTAAGATTGCCATTGTCATCCCTCTTAGTGACCAACCGTTTAAGAGGGTCAGGCGTGGGCAGTCAGGCACCTTGTGAGCAGCACTGGTCCATACTGTCGCCATTTTGAGTGCGCGGCGGAGGAGGTAGACATTTGCACCAGGTCGCCGGAGAAGAGAAATATTGGGGAAAGGGGATGAATGGGCGGCGGCAGGCGGACGGGCACGGGCGCTCGTCTCTTCTAGCTGCGAGGAGGTGGGTCCCGCGAATAGACAAGTGGTTGGTCCCGCGCTTGCGTGGATAAGTGGTGGGTCCAGCCCCCAAAAGGTAACGAGGGCATCAGTTGAGTTTAACAGCCATGTCGTGTGTGGGCTATTTACCTGCTCAAATATGTCGCACCACAGCCATTCGCTCAAACTACGTCGCACCCCTGCCAATTCACCTCAAAAACGTCGCACATGAGCTATTGGCCCGTCCTCGCCGTGGTCTTGGTCTTGCGGCAGATGCAAGTAGTCCTCGCGGACGTCCATGGCAAGAAACGAAGCCATCAAGCTTGCACTTGCTCCCGAGATCGATCGGCTGATACCTGAATGTGCGTGCGGCCATGTGTTGGAATTTATCCTTGCCATGGGAGACCGTGTCCTGGCCGGAGGAGGACTGCCATAGTTGTTTCCGTTTTCGATTCCGAGATTGGTTCCGAAGTCCTGGCCGTAGGAAGGATTGACAAATCGGAGCTTACGTCTACGCCGACGGGTTGCTGATTGATCGGCCCATTGGGCTTTTTCAATTGGGCAGTGATTCTTGTGCCCAGCACGCAGTCGCTCCTACAATTTACTATGGAACACTTATTAATCGCACTCTGCGATGGATAGATGTGGAATCTGGTAGGTAGACCGGCACTCCGTTGCTGCTCCCCTCAGGCCCTCACAAAAGGAAAAAGAAACAGTGCACTCCCCCGTGCCTGACTGAAAAGAGAGAAGCACTGGGTGTTGAGAAAACGGACTACCTTTTTCCTGGTACAAATTTAGGAAAATTTGTGTTTCAAACATTAAAAGGTTAATTACAAACTTTCAAAAACTTTAAGAATTTAAAAGAACTCACGAAACTTAAAAATATTGAAAAATTTACAGAATGCTAATAACTTAAAAGGCTCAATACTTCTAAATAAAATCACGAATTTAACTGTACACTAATATTTTTCAAAAAAAATGAATTAAAATTTGAAAACATAAAAAACAAAAGGTTTATAAAAAACTTGTCCGAAAACATGAGAAAAGGTAATGGAATATAAAACCAAAAAAAAAACTCATATTTGAAGAAAAACGACAAACACGGCGAATCTAGCAGATACAAAGTGTCCTGAACAAAATTACAAGAAAATAGGAACAAAAAATTGATCAATGCTAAGCGAAGGAATGTTAATTGGGCCACGGCCTAAACGATATCAGGGTGTATGGTTTGTACGAAAGGACTACCCTTCTTCACTATGAGCGAAGAATAGGAAGTACCAACTTGTGAGTAAATGTCGGGAAATCACACATCCTTCGGCTTGTAATGGGTTGACCTATTCCTCAAGTTTACTCTCATCCTCTCACAGTCTACACCTACCGGTTCACTAGAATTTTTCTTCCCGGTTTTATTTCCCGAGTAGGTTTCTATACCTGTTTAACTTTTCGAATTGATTTTTGATCAGTTTCATTTTATTTTTTCTTGTTTTCTTCTTTTCTTTTCCTTTTATATTCTATTAGAAAGTGTTCACAAAATTTTAAAAGTGTTTATGGTTTCTTAGAATATTTAGGAAAGTAGAGAAAATGTTCACGAATCTTAAAATGTTCACTTTTCTTTAAAAAATTCGTAACTTTTTTAATATTCACTCTATACAAACTGCTCTTGTAATTAAAAATATTTCATATTTTTGGCTATGAGGAATCAACCGTGTTGCCTTTTGGTTTTTCTCAAGCAATTTTGTCCGCTCACCCAAAAGCTGAGTAGAGGGCAGCTTATTTTTGGCATTCACTCATAACTTCCAAAAGACCCAGCCCTTAACCAGCTAAGGGGATCTGTTCCATTGGACGGTATGATTTATGGTGGCAAATTTAGGGTGATTTGTTGCATTTAACTCCACACATACATGCTACTCAATTCCAGTACATGGACAATGATAGTAGGAAAAGGAAGCATGATCGAACACTTGCATTCCATCCTCATTTCAGCGCTCATCTCCTCCACACACACCAAAAGGCGCCCTCCTGAAAGCAACCCATCTCGATCAGAGCCTGCTGCTGCCAACCACATCACATACTTTGGCACCCCGAAAGGGTGCAGAGCTACGTAAAAGAAGAGAAAAGATAGCGCACCAAGTTAACACAAAGATTACACAATAGCAGGTGAGGGAGTCCCGGACTAGGGGGTGTCCGGATAGCCGGACTATCGTCACGGCCGGACTCCAAGACTATGAAGATACAAGATTGAAGACTTCGTCCCGTGTCTGGATGGGACTTTCCTTAGCGTGGAAGGCAAGCTTGGCGATACGGATATGTAGATCTCCTACCATTGTAACCGACTCTGTGTAACCCTAACCTATCCGGTGTCTATATAAACCGGAGGGTTTTAGTCCGTAGGACAAAGAACAATCATACCATAGGCTAGCTTCTAGGATTTAGCCTCCTTGATCTCGTGGTAGATCTACTCTTGTACTACCCATATCATCAGTATTAATCAAGCAGGAGTAGGGTATTACCTCCATCGAGAGGGCTCGAACCTGGGTAAAAACATCGCGTCCCTTGTCTCCTATTACCATCCGCCTAGACGCACAGTTCGGGACCCCCTACCCGAGATCCGCCGGTTTTGACACCGACATTGGTGCTTTCATTGAGAGTTCCTCTGTGCCGTCGCCATCAGGTAGGATGCCTCATCTCGTCTTTAAAGACGATACCATCGCTAAATAAGCCTTGGCCACTGGTCAGTCTCTTTGGCTAGGCGGTTTTCTCATGACCGCTAGTTCGGCCGTCGTGCCGACGATGACCTCTCGAGTCATCAAAACCAATCTCCATGTCAGTTCGGAACTCGCCGAACAGTTAGATCCGATCGAGCTCTCCTGCGTAAACGAGCTCTTGGATCGCATCGCCGCCCTGGGAGTCGCCACAGATTACGACCGGATCGGGCCTAAAACCGATCTGAGAGAGATCAACTCTCCCTAGGCTACTCATCATGTTGCTGTGATAGAGGAGCAACACGGTGACTCTTCTCCTGTCTTAAGGACTAGCTACGTCCAGATTCCCGATCCCTCCATGCCAGATTCCTGCGGAGGGACGGATGTCGATCAAGCCCTGAACTTAAAGTCAGGCGGCGGGTCGGACTCATTGGATAGCACTAAAAAATCCAAGCTTCCGAGTTCGGAAACTTCCCGGCCCTTGAGTCCTAAATTGGACGGGGTTCCGGATTTAGTGCCACCCGCCCACCCAAACATTAGCGATCTCTCTCAAATTCGGCAAGAGCCCGCCGAAACTGTACATCAATACTGGGCCAGATTCCTCCTGGTTATGAACAGGATAAAGGACTGCCGAGAGGAGGACGCAATACCAATCTTCTGCAATAATTGCATGGACAAGGGAATCCTAAACGCCATAAGTCGTCGCGAAATCACACGCTTTTCTGACTTGGTGACCATCGTACAAAAGTACTGTGTGATGGAGAGCGCCTGGAAAACCGAAAGTAAATTTTGGTATAATCCGGCCCCGAATACATCCCTAGTCCGGAACAAAAGGGTGCATCATTATCAAGCACCTGGGTTGAATACCAAAAAACCAAAACCCCCTAAAGGGTACGGAACCGTACTGGAGGGTTGGCTAAACGGACCCTGCAAAATTCATAGCATAGAGGGCGCCACTCCAACTCATAGCCTGCGAGCATGTTGGATACTATGGCAGGTGGCCAAAGTGGCGAAGAGCTTCTAGCTTCAGAACCCCAGCCCAGCAACCCCAGTACGGTGTTAACAGTCTTCGAGACTTTCGCATCAAATAACATGCGAAAACGACAACTCCGCAACCTTGCCGAAGTCTACCAAGTAGCAACAATAAATCCATGGAGTGACACATCTATTACCTTCAATGCCAGTGACGAACCTAAATTCCGAACTGCCCGGGCACCGGCCGCATTGGTCCTCAGCCCGATAGTAGACGACTTTCACCTTACTAAAGTACTCATGGATGGCGGCAGCGGACTAAACCTCATCTATGAGGAAACCCTACGAAAAATGGAAATAGACTGGAACCGCATTGAGCGAAGCAGCACAACCTTTAGAGGAATAATCCCTAGCCGGGAAGCATGCTGCACAGGAAAAATCATGCTGGACATAGTGTTCGGCTCGCCGGACAATTACAGGTCCGAGGAGGTCACATTTCAAGTGGCCCCGTTCAACAACGGATACCATGCTTTATTAGGACGAGAGGCATTCACAATTTTTCAAGCTATACCCCATTATGGGTACATGAAGCTTAAAATGCCCGGTCCCAACGGAATCATCACTCTCGCTAGTGATCCGAACATAGCACTCCACGCTGAAAATAAGATGGCTGCACTAGCCCTCGAGGCACTATCCGAAGCCCTAGCGGCCGAGGAACTCACCGCGATGCGCTCCACGGTGAATAGGGACGATGTGATACTTGATAAAAGATCCAAGTCCACCTCTTTTAAACCAGCGGACGAAATAGTCAAATTCCAAGTCCACCCAACGGACCCTGCAAAGACGGCCTCCATCGGGGCACAATTAAACCCTGATGTAGACGCCGCACTACGAGAATTTCTACAAGAGAACTGTGACATCTTTGCCTGGCACCCTTCAGACATGCCAGGAATCCCATGTCAGCTGGCTGAGCACAGCCTGAACATCCTAAAAGGATTCAAGCCGGTCAAACATGCTCTTCGGCGCTTTTCCGTACCCAAGAGACAGGCCATGGGAGAGGAGCTAGCCAAACTTTTGGAGGCCGGATTCATCAGAGATATAGAACATCCGGACTGGCTAGCAAACCTTGTGATGGTACCAAAGAAGGATAAATCCTGGCGCCTATGTGTTGATTTCAAAGACCTTAATAAGGCTTGCCCAAAGGATCTCTTCCCCCTCCCTCGAATTGATCAAATCATTGACGCTACAGCAGGACACGACTCATTGTGCTTCCTCGACGCGTACTCCGGCTACCACCAAATCAAGATGGCGGAGCCGGACCAAGCTGCAACAACATTCATCACTCCGTACGGCCCGTTCTGCTTCAACACAATGCCCTTTGGGCTCAAAAACGCCGGCGCAACATATCAGCGCATGATTCAGACATGTCTGCCAAACCAGATCGGCAAAACAGTGGAAGCATATGTAGATGACGTGGTCGTCAAAAGCAAGCACGTCGAAACTCTAGTAGACGACTTGAGGCTCACATTCGACAATCTTTGAAAATATGACATCAAGCTCAATCCAGAAAAATGCGTCTTCGGCGTTCCAGCCGGAAAGCTCCTGGGCTTCATTGTGTCCGGTAGAGGAATTGAAGCAAACCCAGCCAAGATTCGAGCTCTGTCACAATTGGATATTCCAAAAGGCCTAAAAAAAATACAAAAATTGACAGGATGCGTAGCGGCTCTAAGCCGCTTTATCTCCCGTTTAGGAGAACATGCATTACCTCTTTACTGCCTCCTCCGCCGCACAGAACACTCCGAGTGGACGGATGCCGCCACGGCCGGGCTCGAAGAAATAAAGGCCATTTTGGCAACAAATCCGGTCCTGGCAGCGCCCAACGTGAGCGAACCAATGCTATTATACATCACCGCAACACATCAAGTTGTCGGTAGCGGTGCTCGTTGTCGAACGAGAACGGACGGACACCGTTCCCTATTCAAAACCGGTTTATTATGTGTCCACTGTCCTAACTCCATGCAAGTCCCGGTACCCACACTATCAAAAGATAGCATACGCGGTGTTCATGGCATCCCGGAAGCTGTGACACTACTTTCAAGAGTGTTCGATAACGGTAGCCTCCGAAGTACCTCTTAATGACATTATAAACAACTGCGACGTGACGGGCCGGATTGCTAAATGGGCCATAGAGCTCCTCCCATTCGACATAACTTATAAGCCACGACGAGCTATTAAGTTGCAGGTTTTGGCCGACTTCGTGGCCGAATGTACTGAAGCCGAACTCCCTAAAGAGTACGGCGCATACTCCAATTGGATCATGCACTTTGACGGCTCCAAAATATTGGCGGGCCTGGGGGCTAGCGTCGTCCTGATGTCCCCAACTGGGGACATAGTCCAATACGTCCTTCAGATAATGTATACGGACTCCAACAACGCAGCCGAATACGAGGCCCTCCTGCACGGCCTCCGGATGGCAGTCTCCATGGGCATTAAATGCCTAGAGGTGCGCGGGGATTCAAACCTCGCAATATCCCAAATAAACGGAGACTTTGACGCCAAATATCCGAAAATGGCAGCATAACGCAATGCGGTCCTAAAAATGTCAGCACGGTTCGAAGGGCTCGAATTTCATCATATAGCCCGGGATAACAACCAGGCGGCGGATATATTGGCGCGCATCGGTGCAAAATGCGATACCGTCCCACCCAATATCTTTTTGGAACGGCTGTTCAAGCCATCCGTACTATGGAAAGGGAGTCCGCAATAACAATCCGGACCCAACCGCACCGCCGACGCCAAACACTCGACACAACGGAGGCTCCGCCCGAGATAACACCCTCGCTCACGAAATAATGGCGGTTATCGCCCGTGGACGGAACCATTCCTAGCCTACCTAACTAGGCAGGAACTCCCAAGACCAAAATGAGGCTCGCTGCATAGTACGGCGCCTAAAGCCTATAAAGTCCATGAGGAGAGCTTTATAAGAAAAGCACCACCGAGTCCTTCAAAGGTGCATCTCCAAGAGGAAGGGCGAAACCTCCTGGCTGAAATTCATATCGGACTGGGTGGGCACCACGCCGCAGCCCGGCCCTTGTAGGCAAGGCCTTCCGTACAGGATTTTATTGGCCGACGGCCCGGCAGATCGCAGGACTTAGTCCAACGATCGTCGGTTGCTAGCTTTTGCTAACCAAAGCCACATGCCACCCACCGCCTTTAAAACTATACCCATCACCTGGCCGTCATGTGCAGGGGCTTGACATGGTTGGACCCCTCAAGGGAGGAACCCACAAGCAAAAATACTTATTGGTCATGGTGGATAAATTCACCAAATGGATAGAGGCCAAACCTGTTAAAACAGCCGAATCCGGACCAGTGATAGACTTCATATCAGGGGTAGTGCACCGTTACGTTGTCCCCCACAGTATCATCACTGATAATGGCACCAACTTCACGGACGATGAGGTCAAATCATGGTGCAAAAACATGGGGATCAAGCTCGATTACGCCTCAGTCTATCACCCTCAAACCAACGGCCAAGTCGAACGGGCAAATGGTCTAATAATGAGCGGCATTAAACCCAGACTAGTGCGGTCCCTCAAGGAATCTAACACGACTTTGGGTTGAGGAGCTCGACTCCGACTGGGGCTGCGGACCACGCCGAATCGTACTACCGGATTCACACCATTCTTCATGGTGTATGGCGCAGAGGCAGTCTTTCCCTGCGACATAATACATGACTCACCTCGAGTGTGCATGTACGAAGAAAGAGAAGCCGAGCTTGATCGGCAGGACAGTTTGGACGCCTTTGGAGGAGGCGCGACGTGGCAAAGGCTCGTTCCGCATTCTATCAACAGCAGGCTCAAGATATCAAAGCAGGAAAGCACGGGCCAAAGCTTATAACGTTGGCGAACTAGTTCTCGCTGCCGGATAAGAAAAAGGACAAACTCAAGCCCAAATGGGAAGGTCCCTTCATCATCGACCAGGTCCTGACCGGCGGAGCATACCGTCTGCGAAACGCATCGGATAACCGACTCGAGCCGAACCCATGGAACGCAGCCCGTCTACGAAGATTCTACGCCTAAGTGCCGGACTCCAAGTTCGTCTCCTTCCTCCGTCCGCATTCTTTATTTTTTGCTTTTTGTTGTCTTCTATTTCTCTCCTTCCCCCTTCTTCCTCTTGTAGCCTCTAGAGGCTCGTTTGCGCTTTTTTAGCACACACTTGACGCGTTGTCCGCGCTCATTATACCTGGGGGCTTCTTTAACATAAGCTTATTTATACGGGCTTTCATGCCCAACACATGCGTTAAACTTCTGCATGTACCTTTCATTCACCATTATATGCATCGATATGACTTAAGTTTTGGCCAAGCTGGGTTGCCTGGCTCCTGTGCTTACCCCTACGTTCCCGATTGTTCGGCTAGGAGGTAAAGGGAGCACCTCTGCGATTGTTATTATTGGGTCAGCGGATGTGTACCTCGGTGGGTGAAGCCGAAAGCTAGCGTTCTTAAGGGAATATTCGGTCGGTGAACTGAAAGATGATTTTTAACTATTTACATATCTGCCCCCAGATGATTTTATGCTTTTATAGCAGCTTTGACATGCACTTTAGGGCATGCATCCCAGCGAAAGGAACCCTTAACGGAACTATTCTCCCTGGAAGATGTTTCTTACTACCCATGTAATATAACATAACTAGTTGGGCACTTGTCTGACACAGCAACAATGACCCCTACGCCTGGTCTCCATGCATACCAAGGTTCTTATATAACCATGAAGGTATTCGGACACACTCCGGACTATTGGGTCCGGAGGTCGAAGCGAAAAGGTCCGCTATGACAAACGATCTACAATCCGGCTAGAAGACATTCTTTCATGTCATATTTTTACATAGTCAACTCAACTCATTGTATTCCTCCTCAATGCCATCTAATAGGCTATCTAATTTACAATTTTGCTGGGAATACTTGGCGGCCAATTCTACTTGGCCGTACACTAAGCTTACAGGATCTCCATCCCATCCGCCCCACAGTGTTCGACCTCGGCCATGTGGTTTGGGTCAGCCTTTGTGTACCGCGTCTTCACCATGGCCTAGGCCTCCCTGGCGCCTTGACGGCAGGCCGATATCTTCCATAGCCGGAAGCGCCGCCGTGCTCCTTGAAGCCGCTCCGCCAGCTCCCCAACGCCTTCGGGCAGGGAGATAGATGGCCACAAGGCTTGGCCGATGCCTTTCATCACCTGCCGGACTCGTTCATGCAGCTGACGCAATTCGGAAAGAAGATCACCCGAACAACTGGGCATCTCCTCCTCAGGACGACCTGTGAGCAAACCTACAAACATGTTTATGTTAGTGGCCTTCCTCGCCGAACTCTTTTCAAAGTTCGCTCAAGCACTTACTGAAAATGCCGCGGCGAAGCCGCCGATTCTCCTTTACGAAGTCAGCTAACTGGGCACGAACGTCCTTTAGTTCCTCACCCAGCTTGGTGTTGGCGTCTTGGAGGTTATTCTTCTCCTGCCGCACCCTCGTAAGCACGCTCTCGCCAGCCTTTAACCGGCGTAAGAGCTGTTGCTTGTCCGGATCTAGTCCGGCGCCATCTGCAATGTTTTTGTCAGATTTACACACCCGCCGCACTTCACAAATTATTTATCTTCTGAAGCGTATATTACCAGAGGGGGTCTCTGTGGCTCCCCCCGTAGCGGCTTGTGCGGCCTCAAGTTGGGCCCTGCAATCTTCCAGCTCCTGGGACAGTCGGGTATTCTTTTCTGTAAGATCCTGCATAACAAATGATCCTTAAATCAGTTATTCTAACTATTTTAAGTCTCGGGGCTCTTGGCATACATAATCGTCAAATTTCCTTACCCGTATGTCCTTCACATACTGCTCCGTGGCTCGCTAGACCATCTTGAGCGGCACGGAGATGCGCATCTCCGAATCAAAGGCATTCAAGGCCTGCGGGAGAAACATGCGCCACGAAGAACTGTCCGTGGCGCCTATGATTCAAGGCGCTCTCCACCTCGGAGTTGGTGGCGGACAACCTGTCGGCATCCTTCGCCGGAGGAGCATCCGACGACGCCTCATGCTCGACTCAGCCTCCGGACCCGGCTTTGAAGCTTGTCCGGTGAAGGTTCGATTGGCGGCCTCTCCGGACTCAGTCCGGCGAGCGCTCTTTTTCCTGAAAAGAGCATCAGCGTTAGTACGCCTTCCAGGCACCAATCTTGGGAATATGGTGACATGCCATACCGTTGCGGCGGAGTTTCGATCCGGACCGCACTTCTTTTTAACCTGCGGGGCCGCGCTGCCCCTTGTTGGCCAGCCGCCGCAGGCTTGGCTCCCCGCCTCGAAGGTACCCCCTGCGAAACACCATTGGTATACGGTGATCAAAAATAAGCACGGATGGGTCATTATCAGGGTTTTGGGATCTTGGTCTCAGTTACCTGTGGGGCAGGAAGTATTCCAGGGTAATCAGCCGTAATGGCTACCAAAGCATTGTCGATGCTAAGTTGGTAGAACACCCCGTCAATCAACTCCACCGTTATATCCGGATCCTCTTCGGAGGTCGGATCGAGGGATCGTTTTGGATCCTCGGGTTGTGGGAGCGGGCTGTGTATCTTCTCCACAGTCCGGCGCAGTTCCTGCGCAAAAACCATGAAATGAGATATTTAACTACGGGAATATGGATCGGACAGGTCACAAGGATGTTTGCTTACCCAGCTTCGAGGGTTATTCAAAGAAAACTCCTTCAGTGGGTTGACATGGAGGAAATCCTCCTCCTCTCCTTTGTACATGGCAGACAAGATCTTCACTAGTTCGGCGACCAATCCTGGTCCTTTGCGGCCATGGCGGGTGGCATCGTCCTCCCCGTTGAAGTCCCACATGGGGTGGCCCCTGTATTGGAGCGGCTGCACTCCCCTCATAATGCAGATTGACATGACTCCTGTCATGGTCAGTCCGGCATGAGCCAGTAACCTTATTCGGCTCATCAAATAACGGACATCCCGGTCATCTTCTCTCCGGGGGCTCCGAGAGCGCCAGCTTAGGCGCTTCTTCAGAGGAGCATTGCTGAACTCCGGAAGGCCGATCCGAACAGGATCAGCAGCGGACGCCCTCCATGTAAAACCATTCGAAGGCCAGTCTTGGACGCCTTCTTTGGGGTTGCGGACAGGTATCCTGTTCCGGCGATGCGCCATAGCTCGACTCCGCCCACTTGATATATTGACCCCTCATGAGAACGGGGAACTAAGCAGAATATTCTCTTCCACAGCCCGAAATGAGCCTCGACGCCCAGGAACAGTTCGCAAAGGGCCACGAAGCCCGCGATGTGCAAGATGGAGGCAGGAGTAAGATGGTGCAGTTGGAGGCCGTAGAACTCCAAGAGCCCCCGGAGAAACGGATGGATTGGAAATCCGAGTCCTCTTACTAGATAAGAGATGAAGCACACCCCGCTCTCCTTTAGAGGTATCGGGGACGCTCTCCGCTTGCTTTCCGCCCTTGTAGGTGGCAAGTCCGGCTCGAACCGGAACCATGAAGGCCGGAGGAAGAAATCCCTTGGCTTGGAGTATAACTAGCTCGCTATGCGGGACTGAGCATCTCTCCCAATTTCCTGGCTGGGGGCTGGGAGCGCGAGAGGAGGAGCCGCGTTGACTGTCCATGATGGAATGGGCTTTGGTCAGAGGCGCTCCGATGAGAGCTCGCAAAGGGGGGATGGTGTGACTCAGATCTAGATCCTTGCCCCTTTAATAAGCGGCTCCTTTGCGCGGCTAGGGGGAATATTGTAAAAATACCTGGCTTTTCGCATTCATTCAAACACGTGGAAGATGGCCATTATTGGGCGCAGAAGAGGAGCGCAGCATTCATCGAAGCCGGACACTATTCGACAAGTATATGGAGTTTGGAGAAGAACCCGCCTCGCAATGCCGAAGACAATCAACGCGCCGGACTCATCGTCATTGAAGCCTGGTTCGGGGGCTACCGAGGGAGTCCCGGACTAGGGGGTGTCCGGATAGCCGGACTATCGTCACGGCCGGACTCCAAGACTATGAAGATACAAGATTGAAGAATTCGTCCCGTGTCCGGATGGGACTTTCCTTGGCGTGGAAGGCAAGCTTGGCGATACGGATATGTAGATCTCCTACCATTGTAACCGACTCTATGTAACCCTAACCTATCCGGTGTCTATATAAACCAGAGGGTTTTAGTCCGTAGGACAAAGAACATTCATACCATAGGCTAGCTTCTAGGGTTTAGCCTCCTTGATCTCGTGGTAGATCTACTCTTGTACTACCCATATCATCAGTATTAATCAAGCAGGAGTAGGGTATTACCTCAATCGAGAGGGCCCGAACCTGGGTAAAAACATGGTGTCCCTTGTCTCCTGTTACCATCCGCCTAGACGCACAGTTCGGGACCCCCTACCCGAGATCCGCCGGTTTTGACACCGACAGCAGGTATACATATGATGCGGCGAACACGCGGCCTCAAACTTTGATGGGGAAAAGTTGTTGAAAATAATACCGCCGATATCTTTTGTGTTAAATAATACAGTAATATACTTACACCATACCTCATAAGTTTGGTGCAAACACTACACTAACTTTTACCTACAACAAAAGTTGTTGAGTATGCCTCTCCGATAACTTCTATATAAATAAGATGGTAAGAAGAGACACACCGAAGACATGATGATAACCTAGGTATAAACACCACGGTAACTTTTGACCGGAGGAAAAACAGATTGTTGGAAACATAACCCCCGGTAAATTCTTTTTTAAATATCATGATAATACATGCACCGTGGACCCAATAACTTACGTACAAAAAGGGCAATAACTTTAAACCGGGAAAAAAGTTTTTGAAAATTTAACCTGGTAACCTATGTGTAAATAGCATGATAATATACGTTGCACATACCTGATAACTTATGTACAAACTCAAAGATAACTTTTTAATTTGAATGCGGGGTGAGATTTTTGATAAACACACCTCTGATAACTTTTTTTTGTAAATAACATGATAATATACACACCGTACACCCGATAACCAATATATAAACACCATGGGTAAGTTTTGAACGTGGGGAAATGGATTGTTAAAAAAAATAATCCGGTGACTTCTCTGCAAATAGTATGGTAATATACACTATGCATGTGTGGTAAGTTTTGACTCAAAAAAAGTTGTCGAAACATATCATGGGATCTAGTTTCTAAGCTCTCGTCGAGAAGGATTTTTTATGTTAAGGAAGCTTTTTGACCCGACCAACAGTTTGACATACAAAACATTTTGAAATTTCAGAATAAAGAGAATCTTTAATGACATCATCTTATTTTATATTAGTTTGCATGCATGCATATGGCATGCAGTGCACCCACATTTTAATTAGCGAGGCGGGACTGCATGCACATGCCGCGATTTTAGTTAGCTAGAGTGCGTTCAGATCTGTTGTTTAAAATTAGAATGATTGGATGTTAGTACAGTCCAAAACTAAAATGTTTATATTGGAGGAAAAATGACAAAAATGTCGAATCTAATAGATATAAAGTGTCCTGAAAAAATTATAACAAAATAGGAACAAAGAACTGCTCAATGCTAAGTAAAGGAAAGTTAATTGGGCCAAGGCCTAGACAATATCAGGGTGTGCGGGTTGTACCAAAATACTACTCTTCTTCACTATGAGCGAAGAATAGGAAATACCAACTTGACATTAATGTCGGGAAATCACACATCCTTTGGCCTGTAATGGATCGACCTATTCCTCAAGTTTCCTTTCATTCTCTCACGATCTTGCCCCACCGGTTCACTAGAATTGTTCTTCTCGGTTTTATTTTCCGAGTAGGTGTCTATATAAGTTTAACTTTTTAAATTGATTTTTACTTGTTTCTTTTTATTTATTTTCTAGTTTTCCCTTTTATATTCTATTAGAAAATATTGACAAAATTTTAAAATTGTTAATGGTTTCTTAGAATATTCATGAAAGTAGAGAAAATGTTCATAAATCTTAAAAATGTTCACTTTTGTTGAGGAATCAACCGTATTGCCTTTTGGTCTTTCTCAAGCAATTTTGTCCGGTCACTCATAAGTTGGGTAGAGGGCAACTTATTTTTGGCAGTCACTCATAAGTTCCAAAAGACCCGACACTTAACCAGCTATGGGGATCTGTTCCATTGGACGGTTTGATTTAGGGTGGCAAATTTAGGGTGATTTGTTGCATTTAACTGCACACATACATGGTACTCAATTACAGTACATGGACAGTGATAGTAGGAAAAGGAAGCATGATCAAACACTTGCGTTGCATCCTCATTTCAGCGCCTCATCTCCTCCACACACACCAAAAGGCGCCCTCCCGAAGGCAACACATCTCGATCGGAGCATACTACTGCTAACCACATCACATACTTTGGCACCCCGAAAGGGCGCACAACTACATAAAACAAGAGAAAAGACAGTGCACCTAGTTAACACAACGATTACACAATAGCATGTATACATATGACGCGACAATCACGCGGCATCAAACATGCCAGCTACCTCCTCTTCTTCTCCGCTCGATTATTTCGTACTCCGGCCGTGCCGCTTTATTATCAGTCCAATGAACTGATCACCACCCTGCAAGCACGTCGATCCGAAGTTAGATCGGAAGAACCACCTACCACGGTGACCCTTCTGCCACATGTTCTTTATCTTCTTTCAACGGAATGATTGGTCTGACGCAGGTAGTTTTTGTGTATGGATCATCGTTCGTATGGTGCAAGCAACATGGGGTGAGAGTGAAGGTGACGTTTAAACGCACCAGTCGTACACGGTGGGGCTCCTGGGCTCCACGGCCGTCTCCGGCCGGACGACGTTGACATTGGCGATCTTGGATTTCGGGCGGAACGCCCTCCAGCCGTCCCTCCTACTGGTAGCTGCAACATAAAGTTCAGATAAAACATCAATTTAACAAGAGAAATTTCAGGTTAAACAGCGAATGTCCCGACGTCCGTGCGTCTGCGTCCGCTCGAGGTACAAGCCATGCTAAAGCAAAAGGTCCATGTTTTTCTTGACCCATTTTCATAGAAGACCAACGGATCTATGCATCTGCGATCCAACAGAAGCGATCACAGTTGATCGGCGCTACACAGAGTCACATACTGATCCTGACGGAAATCATAGGGAGGCCAAGAAACAGAGGCGGAGACCCACCTGCTGCTAACGGGGAGTCCGGCGCGCTGGCCGGGGATGACGGCACGGAGGTCGACTCGCCAGACGGGAGGGAGAGAGAGGGCGGCCGGGCGATGGTGATGCTGTGGGTCACCGCCGGCGCGACGTCTGCGGTCGACGGGTTCGAGGGCGAGAAGGAGGAGTATTTCCGGAGCTTGCTGAGGCCGTGGTCCGGCCGCGGGCCGGCGACCGTCTCGTCCCAGAGCTGGTGGAGGAGGCCCATGCGACTGGTTCCGCGTACGGCGTACCTATGCGTGTCGCCGTCGTCTTTCCTTCTTGGGTGGGAGTGGCCGGCCTTCGGGGCTGCCAGTGGCCGCGGCCGATAGGTTCTTTATATAGCAGAGGTGGAGTGTATAGGTGTGCGCTGATTCGCTCGGCAGGACTCGGCGTCGGCGGTATCTTTGCCGACGTCGTGGAGTGCTAATAAAAGGGTTTTGTCGACAAGGTGTCTTCTCGAGCAGGTGGGGTCTTGGCCTTAATGGCTGGGCTGGTTTGGTTTGCTGAGGGAAAACGAAAGGCTCTTCTAGGTCCCGGGAATGAAACGTTGCATCCCGGTGATGTGGATTTCATTTTCTTTAAGGATATGCTCTACCTTTCCACGGCTGAAATGGAGGATGTGGATAATACCGAATCAGGTAGGACCCTCTTAGCCGGCGAACGTCTCACGAGGAGGATGAAAAGTACGAATGATTTTCATGGCAATTTTTTAATCATTTTTCCCTGATGGGTTGGTTCCAACATAAGGAACCTAACCATATAACCTATACTTAGTTTACTTTTCATGGCAATTTTAGTTGTATGGGGATGACAATTTCTTCACACTAGCATGACAATTGTTCCGTAAAGTCTTTTTTGGAAAAAAAAACTGCCAACGTTTGATAAAGCGAGTGCGAGCGTTCGCCACTTAGCATTACCGATTATGTAAAATTAAGTTTCTTACGGAACTAAAACTCCTGCTAGGACTGTGGTAAGTAGGAGGAAAAATCAAAGAAGAAAAAAATCTTGAGAGGTTTGGTGTTGAATTGCAGTGATCGATGGAAAGAGAAGATTTATTAGGGAACACATATAACTCGATCTGAATCTCACCTTTATTTCATTGGTCTCCCAGTAACATGAAATCTGAATATTTATGAAATGTTGGGTGGAGGGGTAAAAGGACTTTCTGGGTGGACCTGGTGCATCTCATAAACTAATCACAAGTGCCAATTTTTATTGATGGAGCTTTTAATCTGACAAGGAGCTCATCGAATAAAAACAAACATGACAGATACAGTAAGTGGAGCATCCTTTTCAATTCAATTATAGCTATGGATGTCAGATGGAAATATTTGTGATTAATTTAACATCACTGGAAACATTTCCACCTATATATTATTTATCGAGAATACCCGGTATTGCCTGATAAATTCCGAAGACCTCTCGGTGACTCCGAAACGTTTAGGGTTCCTCTTGCAACTATTCTGAATATTAACGAAACTATTTTACAAAAAAATCTCGATACTCCCGTCCTACTAACTCTCAACAGATCATGATTACCTTAAGCTTGTGACCTATAGGTTCACTAAAACATAGACATGAACGAAACCCCTTCGTTCAATGACCGATAGGGGAAACGTGGACGTCAATATCGATCCCTATGTTTGTATGAATGACATGTTTGTACAAATTACATTCGAGTGAACCTTTGGTTATCATGTGATGTTCCCTTTGCTTCGCGATACTTTACAAAACCCGAGGTGAGATATATCGGGATCCTCTAGAGTCATACACATGCTCACTATACCGGTCTCCTCGTTACCGGTTTTGTTCTTCTCTCTCGTTGTCATGATCCGGCATCTCCGTGACATTGTCACCTGTGTCTAGCCAGACGATGATGGGTGTCGTTACACCGAGAGGGCCCTAAGAATATCTCTGTATCGTCGGAGGAGCAAATTCTACTCTCGAGCTATTGTGTCCCTTGTCAAACTTTTCGATGAACCTGTAACTTGTCATTATAATCATCGTGTTACAGATGGCGTTTGAGCAACCCCAAAGCTCATCGTACGGTAAGAAGAAATTACGATACTCTCATGATCTAAGGTACTAAAACACACGTTAACACTCCGTGTTATAGCATTACGATACTCTCAAAGTATAACAAACAAGTTTGGGTCGATTCAATATGATCGTTCGTCTAACCTCATACTCTCATTGTTGTTTTGAGACTATCGTTACACTTATCGACATTTCAAGATCCAGAAAACATGATCACAAGTGCTAGTCTTAGAGGCGAGACTAGGAATATTGTTTTACTGTTTATCGTTCTACACGTGCATATGAGTTTTCCACTGAATCGCATATTCCAGTATCATAGCAGTTATAGCATAAACTCTTCATCATGAACACGAAATTATATTAATTCAATATTATTGCCTCTAGGACATACTTCCAGCAACTACTCGTTTGGATAGTTGGCAACAAAGATTAATAGATTTGTTTTCTCTCTAAAGGAATTGTCAAGCGGAAGAGAATTTGTTACAACAACATTGTAAAAAAACAAGTATCATTCTAAAAGAGGAGGAAATGAAATGACTTCAGAGATCTCATGGGAGGGAATTGCATTAAGGGGAAAGACAATACCAGATACCACATTCTAAAACTAATGGAAGGAGGAGAAAGAAAAACTACTCAGCTTTACCAAGATGAAGGGGTTATTGAAGGTCAGTCTAATCAAAAGGATTTCATAACTGCGTTCTGAGCAATATACTATTTGGAAAGCTAGAACAATCTAGTTTGTTCATGGACCCAACATATGTAGAAAAGATTATTAGTGAGAATCAGAAGATATTGACTAGGAAATTTACCATGGAGGAACTGAGAAAAAAAGAGGTTGTGTTGGGTATGGAGATAAATAAATAAACTAGATGAGATTGATTTCATGTTGATTTCTATCAACAATTCTGGCACATAGTCCAACTGGTCATATTTCAACTACTCAAAAAGTTTATGATAATACACTAGTACAAAGTACAAATGGTCAACAGAGGCATTCCATGGAGGCGGTTCCGAGTGTTAAATTCACGACCGCCCCTAATGTTCTTACTTGGGTGGTTTGGGAAACGAGAACCACCTCCAATGAGCCGACACACTATTGGAGGCAGTCCATTAACAAAAGCCGCCTCCAACTTGAAACTATGTGCGGGCAGTTTCCTAATAAAAACTACCTCTGACATGTCTAACTCCTAGACTATATAACCCTCAAACCCTTCCAAGATATCTTCTCCACTCCCCATGTGTCTCCCTCGCCAATTGTGCAATTTTTCCTCATAGCCGGCTTGTCAAAAATGGTCGCGACGGGTTCCCCCTCCCGAAAACACTTCATGCTCTAGCGCTGCCTGAGGAGCATTTCTCCTCGTCATGGCAGGAACCACCGCCATCCGAGGAGGTAGCCTCCTCCCAGTCATTGTAATCAGCCACTCCACATGGGGAGATGGTCAGGGTTTGGCGCTTGCTTTGCCGCACCACCACTAGCCACTGATCCCAAGGAGGAGATCACTACCACTGCTACCACAACTGTGCCGAGAGGTGACATGAAGCGATCCATGGAGTCGAGCTAGTACGTTGTCGTTTTTCGAAGGATGTTCCCAAATTGCCTGTCACCACCCTCACCTCTATATCGTGGGAGGATCCCACCGACTGCAAGGAGGAGGCCCATGTCATAGCGGTCGCACTACACCCGAAAATCTTGCAAGACGCGAGAAAGCCGCCGACCCAATCGAGGGATGATAACAATCGGTTCTAGGTAGACTATTTTCCTTTTGTGGGTAAAACTTATATTACTCAAATATCAACCTTACAGTCTTCCTTACATAAATCAATGAGTACCAGAAGGCCAGAGCCTAACCATACTGCAGTTCTACTCTCAGTTCTTGTAAACTTTGCTAAAAGGTCACTACCAAAATTTCGAGCATGGTTGATATGAGCAATATGAGTCGTAGGTAGACTATAAATGCTTGACCACTGCCACCAAAGACACATAGATATACTGATCTATGTTCATCCCATTCACTATGTTCACTACTGACAGGGAATCAATGTCGATTTGAATTGGGAGATTGGAGCGCTGAATTGCAATGCATAAACCGTCCATGCATGCAGGAGCATCCCTTGAAGAGAAGATCTCCCTACAAGATGTATAAATGGTTTTACCTAGATGATCACAGGGCATCATCTCGACCCCCGCCTTCCCATTCTCTTTCCACAAACCGCTGGTGTTGAGTTTAACCCGGCCCACCGGCGGAGGAGACCACTTTGCAGGGGGTAACACATTGGGTTAATTATCCTTTTGCCCTCAGTGGTGTCCATGAGCTCAGTTTTGCCCTCAGATGCGAATCGTGCTCAGTTTTGCCCCTAGTCCGTGCGCACCAACTCGTTCCGTGAACTCTGCCGTCTCCGTCAGGTCAACCTTTTGACTCGGCCCTGACAGATGGGACCAGGAGGCAAAGACGCCCTAGACGATCAGACCGTTGCATGCTTGGCATGTGGGACCTAGCAGAGAGCCGTTGAGCAGAGAGCCGTTGCGGGTGTGCTATATAAGCGGGCGACAGACAGCGGCGGTGACCACGGTGACAGAGAGCACGGCGGTGACCACGGCGAGAGAGAGAGAGCGGCGGTGGGAAGCTAGCTGCGGAGGGCGCGGCGGCGTTCAGATCCCCTTCGGCTCCGAGCTCCATGTCCTCCTCAAGCTCCCGCGCCACTTCGCGGATGCAGAGCCGGGCGCGTGTGGACATGCCTGTCTTCGTCTGTCCGCGGTGTCGAGCGGGCGTTGATCGGAGGGTTTATCACACACCGAGGAACCAGAATCGCCCGTTCTACGTGCGCAGTGAGAATGGGGAAAGAATCGGGGCAATTGCACCATTTTCGTGGTCGGGATCTTTGAGCAATGGGTTGATCTGTTTGGCGTTCATGCAGGTGACATGCTTCTTTCTTTGGGTCGATGCTCTGGCCAAGACTGATGAATGAACTGCAAGAAGAGCATGAAGAATGGTTGCGCATGCTGTCACAAGCGGCAATGGCCACAGCACGAGCTCCGGAAGAAGAGATGGAGGCGAAGCACACACTGACAGAGAGCTAGCTGTTGAGCTTAGGATGTTGAAGAAGAAGGTTAGGAAGCTTGAAGATCAAGCACAAATACCAATACCCATTTGCAATTACTTTTGGGCATTTGTAGGTATGGTAATCGCACTGGATGTAATGTTGAAATTGTATGCAAATGCATGAATTATGGAGGAATTTATAAGCTTGAAATTGTATGAGAAATTCACCTAGTTTAAATGTTGGTCTAAGTTGTTTAAATGTTGAAAAAAAAGAGAAGAGGTGACCAACATGTAAATATGTTGAAAAAAGGGAGAAGAAATGAGGAATTCAGAAACTTAGAGAAGAAGTGACCAACATGTAAATATGTTGAAAAAAGGGAGAAGAAATGAGGAATTTAGAAACTTTTGATCAATGAAATGCAGCTCTCTGCTCTGCCTTTCTGTCAAAAAAAAAGGTTCCTCTGTGGGCCAAATTCAGAGCGTACAGCCAAGTGCCGGCTATACTATTGGGCCAACTGATCCAATTAGGCCCATTTGGGGGATTCTCTTGCGTGTTTTTCTGTTTTCTGTTCTGATTTAATTTAGGCAGTAAATCATAATGCTGAAACTTTTTGTGGAAGCTAATTGAATTATTCCAGAGCCAAACAATTAAGTTTAAATTTTTTTGGCGCTGTTAAATATTTAATAGCAATTTAAATACTCCAATTCAAATACACCGTAATTTAAATCGGAGACCAAAATGTCATGGAAAATGTGCCTCAGCTTTGGTAGAGCTTTACACCTGGTGCCAAAATTAATGAACATTTTTTAAGGGCATTACATTGAGAAAAAAATAATTTCTAAAAAATGAAGGGTGGAAAATGCACAAAAAATTGGTGCGGCTGGGGACTCAAACCTAGGACCGCATGGGTTTGTGGCGTTTAGTGCTGCACTGGTAACCGCTAGGGCAGATGGAAAGACTTTGACATGGGTAGGGAAGGAAAGTATACATAGTGAGACCGTTTGTTTGTACTGAATGGTTGCACACGCGTGAGAGTGGTTTTCCTTTGTTTTGCACTGAAATTTTGGAGGTTACAAATGTATGTTTGCACTGCCACATGATTTTGGTTAGAGTGGCACTTGGTTTAGGATTTAAAGGAAATAAATTTGCATGTTAGTTCATGACTTTGTTTAGGAAAGAAATGATATGTTTGGGCACGAACATTATTTAACACACATAATAACTTGGATAGATAAGATGTAACACACCGTATCCTTACATAGATGGGTACCCATAGATAAGTTCACGGACACGACACGACATGACACATGACGCACGACATAGAAAAGCAACAAAATAAAAACGATAAAATGAAAACATGACGAGCTTGACTCCGGGCTCGCACCCCTTCTTGAACATCTTCATGTTGACCTCCTTCTTCCACCTTGGATGCGCGCCCCTTCAACACCGTCTTCAACTTCACACCTCCTCCTCCTCGTCGTATGGAAGGGAGTGCATCTGGCTTGGAGTGGGGAAGACGCTCTCGTAGTTGGTGTAGATGTTGTACACCGTGAAGAAGATGGACTCGCAGCCGCACCAAAAGACTTGGCCGAGGAGCTCGCGCGCGTCAAACGGGTTGGTGAAGGTGACCGTGAGCAGTAGGAGGATGCCGCCGCAGTGACGAACCTCGTTAAGGGTGAACATCCTAGACGAGCCCCGTGGGAGGAGGGCATTCCGGCTCTAAGGAAGGCGCGGGTGAGCTCTACGGATCCCTTCCACCTTGATGTCGCCCACACACGGAGCTCCCTCTCCACGAGCACGCCCAGTGGGTAGCGCAGCTCCGACACGATAGGCGGACGAAGGAAGGTCGGCCCGTTGTACTGCATATTCACTTGGTCACTTGGAGAGGGCTCGGTCACTTGGGTGTTTGAAGTTGGAGAGAATGGATCTGGCTTTTGGGTGGCCAGTGGGAGAGGAAGGGAAGTTATTTGGCTGATTTAGACAAGGTCGAAAAAAACCTTGCTTAAAAATGAGGCCGTTTACCCTACCTTTGGACCCCTTTTTTTTAGCATTTTTTCCATGAAAAATTTAAAAACCTCACCACAGCTTCATTTTGAAGTGACTAAGAAGGATCCAGGATTAGTTTTTCATATTGATGTTTTAGATTTGTTTAAATCTTGGTCAAAGTTAGGTTTGACCAGAATTCAAATGAGCAAAACAAAATTTAAAAAAATCAAAAAAAGGAAAAACCAGCGCACATAGTTTGTGTATATAGAATATATGTGTAGCAAAGCTAGGAAGGTAAAAAAATCTTTCTTTGAAATGAGGCCATTTACCCTACCTTTGGAGCTCTTTTAGCACATTTTTGATGAATTTGAGTTTACCAAAGTTTCGAAAGAATTACAACATTCATATAGCA
The DNA here is from genome assembly GCA_021605205.1 of Aegilops longissima. Lineage (NCBI taxonomy): Eukaryota > Viridiplantae > Streptophyta > Magnoliopsida > Poales > Poaceae > Aegilops > Aegilops longissima. Next base: position 64,427,461 of record CM038682.1, on the reverse strand, counting down.
TGTCAAATTTGAAGTTCTAACATAGGTCCAACATCATTCAAACATAGTTCTAACATAGGTCCAACATCACTCAACATAGATACAACATTATTCATAATGTTTCCTAATTATTCATAAATAGCGTTGGGGCTTCTGTCTGTTCCTTGAGCTTCTTGGCATCACTTTGCTCCTCGTGCTCCTGCTTCTTATCTTCTCCTCTTGGTTGTCGGTACCTTGCGCGTCTTCTTCAAACCTACCGCTGAGCTGTGCAAAACATAAAGGGTAATGAGATAATGTCAAGTGATAAATGTACAGTAGTATTTGCAAGATTTACATACCTAGCAGAACTCACAACAACAGAAGGTTGGTCACCATTTTGAGCCTCACTTGGATCATCATTGCCATTTGGAGCCTCATTTGGATCACCATTTGGAGCCTCATTTGGATCACCATCTGGGGCCTCACTTGAAACACCATTTGGAGCCTCACTTGAATTATCATTTGGAGGATATTTTGGATCATCGTCAAAATCATGCGGCTGTTGACCATCATCATTTGGAACCTCGTAAAAATCCTCATGTGATGCAACTGGCTGTTGATCATCATTTTCATCATCTGCTGAGGCAACCGGCTGCTGACCAACATTTTCATCGAAGCCTTGATCGAAACTCTCTTCGAATGCCAGATCTACTATGTTATACAATACTTACCGAAATGACCAGACCCACCACACCTTGTGCACTTACGCTTCCTCGCTCCAAGTCCAGCCCCTTCGCAGCGAGGTCTGATTCGACTCTTCCTTGGTCTACCTGCTGCTCTCTTCAGAATTGGAGCGCAAAGCTTGAATCCAGGGTCCACCATGTCCCATTGTTGTTTTCCCTCCATAGCAGGCAAGGCATACACATATGTGGCTTTGAACCTTGCAACAGAGTAGTAATCATGCACATACCGCTGTATGTCCCCTGCTAGACTTGGGAGAGAAGTGATGAAAAACAAGGCATGAATGCATGGCAACCCAGTTATCTGCCATTGCCTACAACTGCAAGTTCTAGCTTGTAAATCCACTGGATATCTCCATTCCCTCTTCTATTTATTCAAATATGATATCTCTGCTGTGGTACCCAAGCAAAGAATCATGTTCATTTCCAAGCCTGTTGTTTTCTGCTTCAATTCATTCATCATGGCAGGGATGATAATGTGGCCCATGAATTTTGCCTCGGCTATTCCTGCACGATAATGAAATTTCTGCATGTATTCTATCCTTATCCCGTCAAGCAAATCCACCACATAATGACCCTTTAGTTTCCGGATCGTTGACTTGAAAGACTCTGCTAGATTATTTTGCACATAGTCATATTTGCTCAGTTCACTGAATTGGCTTCTGGCCCATAACTTGGAGTGGTGTGTCACCAAGTATTCTTTCACTTTGGGATTCATGTATAACTGCCTCAAGTGGTAGTTGTGCTTCTTCCCACTGCAAGTCAAAGATGCTGGCCATAAATTGTCGGTATACACATTTCCTTTGAATTTCTTCATGAAATTTGCAGCAAGATGACGCATGCATTCCCTATGCTCCACTCCAGGGAACACATTGTCCACAACCACTTCTAAACCTTTGCAGTCATCTGTATGAATGACCAACCCATTGGGATGTGCAATAGCCCGACGCATATTATGCAAAAACCAAGTCTAGCTCTCCTCAGACTCTGTCTCCAGCACACCGTACGCAACTGGAAATACAAAACTGTGTGCATCAACTGCACAAGCTGCTACTAACTGTCCTTTAAACCTCCCCATGAGAAAAGTGGCATCAATAGCCAAATAAGGCCTGCAGCCTGCCAAGAAACCCCGACGACAAGCCTCAAAGCAGACAAAAACCCTCGTAAAGCATTCCTTTGTATTTGTCACTCCCCTGAATGTGTACTCCACGGTGTGGTGGTCAATATCTACAATACTACCAGGGCTGGTCCTCTCCACTTCACCTTTGAATGAATACAACAATTGAAAACTTTCCTCCCAGTTACCATAAATAGAATCCATAACATGTTCTTTAGCATTAAACAACCTCATGTATGGTAAATCTATCTTGAACTTGTCTTTAATGTTCTTCTGCAATTTCTTTGGACCCACTTGCTGGTTTTCTTTCACCCACTTCTTTACTTCTTCTGCCACCCATCTTGACTTGGCTCTACTGATTGTATCCTTCCTAAGGTTTGATTCCTGGCATGTGTGCTTAAAAGGGTTCACTTTGACCTGAACATTCGTACTATTTCGCATTTTAGATGCGACCATCCTCCATGGACAACCCTCAATCGGACAGTGCACTCTGTAACGTACTTGATCGCTCTTGTCAACTTTGAAAGTACGTTCTATCTTGATGCAGTATGTCACAAGTGCATTTCTACACTCAGTCATGGATACAAAAACGGTACCTTCTTCCATATGAGGGTTCAAAGGGTCCCATTCAACAGCTGCAAGGTCTTCGTCCTCACCCACCACGTCATCATCCACATGGACTGCATTGTGAGCCTCATCTTGGTTTTCAGCCCGAGGTGCCCGTCGTAAATTCTGAATAACATCAGAATATAACTTCTCTTCATCAACCCCATAATTGTATTCATCAGGCTCCACTTCAAGGGGGACCCTACTGCCGGTGCCCACGCTTGTTGAGCCACCACGTCGCAGTTCACTAACTGGACTGTTCTGGCTAGAGATGCCATTACGACGACTTGGTTCTCCCCGAGATGTTGCACCCGCCATCCTAAGTCCAAATGCCTGCTCAAGCACATCAATTTGCAGCCTCGCATGAAAATTCTCTTTCTTTTTATGTCTAGCAAACATGGTAGCAGCTCTTCATAATTACTAACTGTCACCCATTTATTTTCCCCATCATAGTATTTGTATACCACTTCATCAAGCAAACCCCAAGGATATTGGGTACAAATTACCTCCCTAAATTATCTAAAACTCCAATTACTAACCATTGGCAACCGATAATCGACCTCCTTGAAATTTCTTCTTATTCTTTGCATTGAACATGTACCGGTCCCTTCTATTGTGCACCAAGAAAGCAAACCGCAACTCCATCCTAACCGACGAAAAACAGAGACGCAATCAGCACACTAATCGGGCAAACCTACTCGAGTCGACTTCTCAAATGCACAACTAAGCTCAATCTAAACAGGAGGCGTGATGACTTACCCCTCGGGAACCCAGTCGCTGACGCGGCGGATCTCCGGCCCGATGCCTGCCTCGCAAAATACTCCGGGGTCGCTGCTGCTCGCCATTTCGCCCTGGGGTTCTTCCTCCTTCTTCAAACCGCTCCACCAGCCCCCCACCTTTGAGCGCTCCGGCCGGGCGCACGGAAGGAGGCCGCGCCGCGGGTTGAGCAGGTGGCGGGCACCCCACCCGTGGCGTCGCAGGAAGGTGGCGGGCGGAGCAGGTAGCGGTGGAGCGTCGGCGCAGGATGGTAGCGGCGGAGCAGGCTGTGCAGCTGGTGGCGGGGCGCGTGTTGGCTGTGGCGCAGGTGGCGGCGGCGCAGGACGACCGGCAGGCTGATGGGTAGAGCGGGCGTCGATTCGGCCGGCTAGAACCCTATGAATGATTCGGGGATTTTGTTGCACGGGCCCACATGTCAGCTACGGACACACGTCCACGCGGTCCCACGTGTAAGCTCCGGATCCACAACCACTAATGCTGGCGGACGGAATGGACTAAATCTGGCCGTTTGGCCTCGTCATAGTAGCTGCGCATGCACTAGGGGCAGAACTGAGCACAATTCGTTTCTGAGGGCAAAACTGAGCAGCTGAGGGCGAAAGGATAATTAACCCTAACACATTTGATATTTCATGTGAACTTCTGATTTCAGACCATAAGATATTGACGCCTTCCCTTTGGTCGGATCACAAATGGAATCTTGTGCTATCGCAATGAGTGAGTAGCAGCAAAAGAATCTGCAAGAAGCGTCCATTGGCAGTGGTAATTTGTCATGAACTAGCTCATTACGGTTATGCCAACAACTCCGAAAGGTGAACAGAGTCATAGCTCGCTCTACATCTCCCAATGGGTGTAGTATCTCAAGTAGCCACTCAACTCCTGTTTTGTCACATCTTTGAGTTTCAGCAAGCGCCAGAGTTCAGACATACACTCCCATAATGGAATGGCGAGTGTGCAACGACAAAGGGCATGGAAACAGTCCCCTGTTTCAGTACCACAGATTGGGCAAATGCTTGACCTCCACACCTCGCTTGTCCTTGTTCTTCCATGTTGGGAGAGAGTTAACAGCAACTCGCCCAGCAATGTTTTTTTTGGGGTTGCCAAGCAATGTTTTTAACAGTGTGTGTGACCATGCTACTCCATATTAGCTTGTATACTTGTTCCAGGTAGACTCTTTTGCAACAAAACAATACGTCCGGTAAGGTAACTGATGCATCCATTGAGTTCCTACGTAAGGTCTTCTTAGCCCCCGCTTTCCATTGAAACTTCCCCACATCCCCCGTGAAAAAAAAGGAAAAAAAGGAAACTTCCCACATTTTTTCCCACTGAAACTGACCTCGATCAGAACATCACCCAGTTTTGAGCCTGGTACCTAACTTCGACCTAGGCTACAGCTCAAATCTACTACCGTTTGAGAGTAATCAACATGATAGAGCACTTACTTTGCGAATAATTAACAAGGTGGAACAAGATGGAGAAACGTGAACAATTGTACTTCCATGGCTAGAAAGCCTAGAAAGCAGTAATACAATGGAACAATTTGGAACATGATAGAACACTTTCTTTGCCAAATAATTAACATGTCATAACAAGATGGAACAATTCTGTGATTACACTTCGTAATCGTCATCATATCCCAAAGCGCAGATGCAAGGAAATTTGCATAAGTCTAGCATTGTCGATTAAGAAGCAGCATCAATTTCCATTGCGCCGGAGTCCCTAACATCCTGGCCATGTTCCGTCGAGAGAGATATGTATACGTACGACTCATCATCAGCGGCAGTAATCGTCACCACCTGGTGCAGGCACATGGGGCAGCTCCCCTTGGCCTGCAGCCACCTCTGAACGCACCGCCCGTGGAACCGGTGCCCTCACGGCGTCTCCTTCCAAGCCGCTTTGTCGTCCTCCTCCAAGCAGATCGGGCAGTTGAGGCCGTGGTCGTCTGACAGCGCTTCCACCGTCTTCAGCGCCTCGTCCACTGCCGCTGCAAACGCTGGGTCGACGTCGCCCGCGACGCTGACGAGTGCGGCGATGTCGGCCGCGTTCACCGCGGCGCCTAGCTCTAGTAGGTAGTCGAGAGTAGTTTGGCGGATAAGTGGGCCATGCACGGCGACGTACGCGACTAGAACGTCCGGGAGACCTTCTTCTTCTCCTTGTGGCAGGTCTTCGGCCATGTCCATGGCATTCGACGCCATCAAGCTATCTGGCAATAGCGCTGGAGAGAGATTGACCAGTTCCTCGCCGCCGGCTACGTAGTACGTGATGGCAAAATGAAACTGGATTGGATTGTAGGAAAAGCGACGGGAATAATCGCGCAGATGGCAGTGTGCATATATAATATGAAACCAGAATGCTTGATAGTCATGCTCTCGTGTCGGAATAGGATTATTTTAATTATTATATTTTTTAGGAAAATACTAATTATTATGTGTTTCTTATAATAGAAAGAAACACGTATTTCTTTTGATTGACCAGCCCAGTAACACGGTTTCTTTTGTCCTTTAACTTTCTTATAAGAGAAGAAACAAGTATTTCTTTCCATTTTCTTTTGTTGTATTATTTCGGTTTAGCTTTTGGTTTATTTCCACTTTTATATATTCCATTTCTTTTATTATATATGTAGAAATATTGAAATATTTGTTCAAAATTACGTGAGCACATATTTCTAACACATATGAACAATTTCTCACAAATGTATAGAAAAATTCAGAAGTATTCAAACATGTATTTTTTTCCAAATGCATGAATATTTCTATTTGCATCCAGAAACATTTGTTACATATGAGATGATTTTTCGAGTGTATGTACACTTATATTCATATACTTGAATATATTTATATTTATAATAATCCATCATTAAACTTATTATATACTAATTTTCAAAATATAAATAAATATTATTATTCATGTTTATATAAAAAAAATGTGAATTATTAATTTATGCATGCTGCGTGGCGCCATAATTAGAGCATCTCTAGCAGATCCCATAACAGTGATCAAACCTTTAAATTTGCAGTATAGGTTGAAAAAACCCACCAAATAAGTCCCGTAAAACAGGAGATCCTTCAAATTTTTTTGCAAGACCCCGTATATTTGCCCTGTATAACCCAGACTTGCAGTTTTCGGTCAGTTTTGAGGGAAACCCTAAACCGTCCAATGCCGGAGCAGGCGGCCTGGTGGCGTAGCACTCGAGCAGCGAGCAGGCTGAAGAGCTCGGCAATAGCTGGCAGGAGTGGCGCCGGAGCAGGCGGTTAAGCCTGGGGTGACCTAACACGGGGCTGAAGGCGGTCGAGCCTGGGGTGGCACCGGCCGGAGGTGAGTAGCTAGCTCCTGCATGCGTGACATGCTTGTGTTCTGGTCGTGCGTCCATGCGTGAGCTCCGCCCGTGCGTCCATGCGTGCGTTCTGGCCGGCAACATTGTTCGAGTTGGAGTTCAAGTTCGTCCATCCGTGCTTCCCATGTGTGCGCCCTGACCGTCCCATGCGTGCATCCCATTGACATCAGCCGTCCCATGCATGCATTTTGGCATCGGGCCATGTTCTAGTTTGAGCACAGCGGCTTGGGGTGTAAGATTGGTTTGGTGGAAGCATTCCTACTCCTCCGTAGAGGAGCCGTGGGTATATATTGATTGAGGGCAGGAATAAACCCTACCGTGGTTTACAAGTCTTCAACCGATCGCTAGGATACGGCAGGATAAGAGATAGCAGGTTACAAGGGAGAGGAAGAGATAAGTAGTTAAGATTACAATGAGATATATCTCTAAGTCTAACCCCCTCCTTAATCTGAACTACCTATCCTAGATTAAGATTATTCTTGAATGTTTAAAATGGCTTGTATGGTAGAGCTTTGGTGAATCCATCAGCTACTTGATCTTTGGAAGGAATAAAGCGTATCTCCAACTTCTTCTCTGCAACTCTTTCTCGTACAAAGTGAAAATCTATTTCAATGTGCTTGATTCTGGCATGAAAGACATGATTGGCACTTAAATAAGTACCACCCAAATTATCACACCATAGACATGAAGTACAATGTTGCTTTACACCCAATTCCTCAAGCAAAGATTCAAGTCAAATAATTTCTGCAGTAGCATTTGCCAATGATTTGTACTCAGCTTCAGTACTTGACCTTGACACTCTTGCTTGTTCCCTGGCACTCCATGAAATAAGATTAGAACCAAAGAAAACAGCGAAACCTCATGTGGATTTTCTATCATCATTGCAGCCTGCCCAATCTGCATCAGGGAAAGAACTAACAAGTGTAGATTTGGAACTATTTGAAATGTAGTCCCAAGTCTACAGTATGCTTAATATATGGTATGATTCTTTTTACAGCTGTCCAATGGGTAGAAGTAGGAGCATGCAGGTATTGACATACTTTGTTAACAGAAAATGAGATATCTGGTCGTGTCAAGGTTAAGTATTGCAAGGCTCCAACGGCACTTCTGTATCTAGTGCTTTCCTTCTCATTAAGTGGTTCCCCTTCATAAGCTGACAACTGTTCCGATGAGGATAATGGTGTGGGTGAAGGCTTGCAATCCTTCATTCCCATCTGAGCCAAGAGTTCAGTAGCATATTTTTCCTGTTTCAACACTATACCATCCTGAACCTTCTTAACTTCAATGCCTAAGAAGAAACTCAAATCACCAAGATCCTTTAAGGCAAATTCTAAGCTTAGATCATGTAAGAGAGCATCAGTAGCATTCTGAGAAGAACTTGCAACTATAATGTCATCAACATAAATGAGCACAAAGATAACATTATTGGCCTTATTGTATATGAAGAGAGATGTGTCAGCTTTTGATGCAATGAAGCCAAGATATTTCAACTGCATACTTAACCTGGAGTACCATGCTCTAGGTGCTTGTTTCGAACCATAGAGAGCCTTGTCAAGCTTGCATACATAATGTGGTTTTTGCTTGTTTTCATATCCTGGTGGTTGCCTCATGTAGACCTCCTCTTCCAGAAAACCATGCAAAAACGCGTTATGTACATCTAGCTGTCTTAAGCTCCATCCCCTAGAAACAACAATAGCTAGCACAAGTCTTATGGTTGCTGCTTTTACCACAGGACTAAATGTATCCTCATAATCAATACCATAACGCTGCTTAAAACCTTTGGCAACAAGACGTGCTTTATATCTGTCAATGGAGCCATCTGCCTTTTTCTTGATCCTATACACCCACTTACAATCAATGGTGTTTTTACCTTTTTGGTTTGGTACCAAATGCCATGTCTTGTTTCTCATCAGGGCTGTATACTCCTCATCCATAGCCTTTTTCCACTTTTGATCTCCAAGTGCATCATCTAGTTTTGTTGGCTCTCCTGAAATACACAACATGCCATACGGTATAGTGCCATCAGTTCTTACTTTCGGGTTTTTAATACCTTTTTGTAGCCAAGTTGTGACTCTGGGTGTGGCTGGTTGTTGCTGTACACGCGGGTGCACAGAATCCCTGGTTGCAGACGATCCCGGAGAAGAAACATGTGTTGCCACACCAGATCCGGTGGTCACAGGTGTGGCCTTTTCGTCAACAGCCACACCATATGTTGCCGCAGATGATCCCACACCGACCACGCCAGGTGGGCCTGATGGCCGCATGTGCACGCCGCGCCTCGCAGCGGTTGGCTGCATGCGCGGGCTGCTCGAGGGAGATCCTCCGCGTGATGATGTGGCAGTCGCGGGGCGGCTCGCCCGCGTCTGGCTCTCCTGACCGACCAGCCCGTGATCCCGAGAGGATGACCATGCCAGATCCGAGGAGGATTGACGCACAGGGGTGGCAGGCACCGCCAAATCTTCCTTGAACGCCGCGCCAGCTTCGTCTTCTACTTCTACATGAAATATAGCTCCGTTTTGGACGAGATTTTGATCATTCTGATTGTTTTGAACTCCGTTTTCTTGAGGTACCTGCACACACGGGAGACAAGAACTGGTTCCAGCAGGGATATTTTTGTCATGTTGGTTAGTGCAATTGTTTCCCCTGTGATCAAAAGATCGAAGTGTTGATGGAAGAAGAAGAATTTCATGATGGAGAAGGGCGCCGGCATTAGGATGGAGGGATTCGAAAGGGAAAACTGATTCATCAAACACAACGTCTCGAGATATGTAAACTCGTCCTGTGGGAACATCTAAACACTTGACGCCTTTATGCATAGGACTATAGCCCAAAAACACACATCTTTTTGAGCAAAAAGTTTGCGTGTGTTGTATGGTCTTAGGTTCGGCCAACATGCACAACCAAAGATTGTAGGGATTTGAAATCTGGTTTTGTTCCATACAAACGTGTGATGGGACTTTCAAATTTGATGACTTTGCTTGGTCGAATATTTATGTGATATGTGGCAGTGAGAAAGGCTTCATCCCAGAATTTTAGAGGCATGGAAGCATTGGCTAGGAGTGATAATCCTACCTCAACAACATGGCGATGTTTGCGTTCAGCCGACCCGTTTTGTTGATGAGCATGGGGACAAGAGACATGGTGAGAGATTGCAATTTTTTGGAAAAAGGAATTTAGTTTCTGATACTCACCACCCCAGTCGGTTTGCATAGCAAGATTTTTTGAGTTGAGTTGGCGTTCAACAAGGTTTTGGAAGTTGGTAAAAACTTGGAAAACATCAGATCATTTCTTTAGAAATAGATCTAAGTGAACTTGCTATAACCATCGATGAAACTAACATAATACGAGAATCTACTAATGACGTGGGAGCCGGTCCCCATACATCTGAAAAATAAGCTGCAATGGAGCAGTGGAAACACTTGTTGATATAGAATAGGGTAACTGATGACTCTTAGCTTGCTGGCAAGCATCACAAATTGACTCAATGCTAGACTCATAAGGAAGATTATTCTTGCTAAGGACGTGCTGAACTATAATTGAAGAGGGATGACCGAGACGACTATGCCACTTTGCAGAGGAAGGTTTGGTGACACTCCACGCTTGCTTATTCGACCATGATGAAGATGAAGATGATATGAGTGGATACAGCTAGGCCTCCCTTACACTTTGCTCTAAGGATGGCCCTCCTCGTTGCCAAGTCCTTGATCACAAAAGAGTGAGGATAAAATATTATGAGAACATTGTTGTCAAGGGCAAAACGATGAACAGAAACAAGATTTTTTGAAGATGCAAGTCTTTTACGGGGGTTTTAACAATTGATTTACCAACATGAGTAATGTCCATACCAATTCCACTTGCCGTGTGTATCTGATCACCGTCGTGGTACCTTTCCCGCATCGTCAGCTTGTTGAGCTCCCCTGTGATATGTTGAGTGGCGCTGGAGTCTGCATACCAGTTGGTGTCGATGCCATAGTTGTTGGTGACGAGGTTGAGTGCCTTCTTCTCTTCATGATCATCATCGTACCGATGCCAGCAGGCTCTTGCCCCGCCAGCATGGAACTTGTAGTAGATTTGGCACTCCAGGTAGTCGCCTTCTTGCTGCTGTTGTTGTTATGGTTGAGGGCGAAAACGTTGCTGATGACCGCCGCCGCCACCTCCGCGACTAGAAGGAGAGGAGCGGTTTCCTCGACCGTGTCCTCCTCTTTTGCTTCGGCCACGACCTCCCCTGCCACGGGACCGCCCGCGCCCACTGTAGATGGCATGGGCAGAGGAGCGGAATCCTGCTGGACCGTCCCCCAGCATCTCCATCCGCTGATCAAACGCAGCGATCTGCGTGAAGAGGTCGTCGACGGTGATGGAGTTCTTGATGGCGCCGACCGCTGCCACAATGGGATCGTAGTCCCGATCAAGGCCAGCAAGGATGTAGTCCACCATCTTCGGATCAGTTACCGGACACCCAGCCGTAGCTATCTCGTCCCCAAGGTTTTTCATCTCGGCGATGAAGGCGTTGCTTGACATGTCTCCTTTCTTGGTGTTGGAGATGGCCATCCGAAGATTGGTTATGTGGGATTGCGACTGCGCGGCGAATAGAGTGGTAAGAGCAGTCTAGAGATCGAAGGTACTGTCCTTACCGATAACTTGCGCCAGGATTTCTTGCATGAGAGAATTCAGCAGGTAGCTCAGAACCTGCTGATCCTTCGACAACCACGGGCCGTACAGAGGGTTGGGTTCTATGGCCATGGTTTTGTCCGCCTTGGTGACTTCGGTTGTCTTTGGCGGTGCGGCGTCGTCTTTGGCGGTGCGGCGTCGTTGTCGTTGAGGGGACCGGTCACTTGCGCGCCTCGCAGTGCCGGCATGACCTGCGCCTTCCATAGGAGATAGTTCCCCCTTGCGAGCTTCTCTGCTGGTGGAGCACCTAGGTTGAGGCCCACGGCGCTCGAGCTCGTAGCCATGGCGATGGAAGTGTGTTAGGGTTTTTGGTTTCGCTAGATGATATGAAGAGACGTGGCTCTGTATACCATGTAAGATTGGTTTGGTGGAAGCATTCCTAGTCCTCTGTAGAGGAGTCGCGGGTATATATTGATCGAGGGCAGGAATAACCCCTGCCGTGGTTTACAAGTCTTCTACTGATCGCTAGGATACGGCAGGATAAGAGATAGGAGGTTACAAGGGAGAGGAAGAGATAAGTAGTTAAGATTACAATGAGATATATCTCTAAGTCTAACATGGGAAAAAAGAAGCATGGGGACAAAAAGGATTAGGCATAGCAAAGTCATAAGTCACAACAGCATCAATTCACAAACAGTCAGCCCCCGATCAGCGTGAAGTCTAATACATGATAAATACAACGAAAAAAATAGCATGCTCCAAATATAGCGAGACCCTTCTCGAAATGCTACACAAGTTATAGCACGTTAATAGCATGCTATATTTCAAAATAGCGTTTGCAAAAAAAAAGAATAGTATATCCAAAAATAAAGTATTTCAACAACAAAATTTCCCCCAGGAGTGATACGTGCACAAGTGCCAAATCCAAGGCAGCTTGTCCATGTACTACTATTGATGTTGTGCTTGACACACCAATGTCTACGTGTAGAAAACAAGAAAAAGTAGTAATTCTGTACGCTAGAGGCAACATTAGTATTCATATTCAGAAAAGTACTCTATATATGTTCTCAGCCACAAGAAAGTAAAAGTTATATTCAGAGTACTCTACATTTTAAACATCAGCTATAAGTCTATAACCAACAGCTAGAATTTTACTTGTTTCCACTCTAAATTCATATTCAGAAAAGTACTCAAAATTTTAGTGGAACTACAAATTTTAGACTGATCAAGCACAGTGCGACATCTCAACATCAACATCAAAGAAAGCAGCATCTAAGGGGATTGAGAAAGGTGTGGCCGAGGGTGGTTTTGGGCTTGCTGGGCTGTGGCCTGGTTTCCTTTTTTTTCTTGAATTTTCCTCACGTGTACGCTATAACGCTACATGCTGCAACGTTAGATCGCCGTGTAGCTCACTAATTACGTGAATAGCGCAATAGCGGCTGAATTTGCTAAAATATAGCGTTTCCTATCCAAATACGCTATAACGGCGCTATAGCATCGTTATAGCATGCTATTTTTTGTATCATCAAATTAATATCCATATCATACTCCTAGAGCGGATTACTCACGCATGGTTGGCGAGAGCATGATTCCATGTTAGATAAGGGGTTGACGGAGTTGATGGAGAAGATTCCCTCTCTATGCAGGCAAAACCCTAGCCTCCAGTAGCCCTCCCGAAAGAATAATAATGGTCGCGGTGTCTCCATGTTGCAAAAAAAATTGACGATAAATACAGAAGGATTTTGGGGCAATATAAAGCTAAGGGCACCAGAGGCTAGCTAAGGGGGCCAACGGGCCCTAGTCGCCCCATGTAAGGTGGCCCCCTAGGCACCCTCGGCAACCCCTTGGCCCAATTCCAGGCCCCTTGTCCATCAGTTGTTGCAAAACTATATCTCCCATTTTATTTTATTTGCCCGAACATTTTCCCATTCAAACATATGACACATGAAACTTTTGCTGAAAACAACGGTAGTCCCAATTAGTTTTTATTCATAGCAACTATTGAGTCCAGACACTACAAGGGAAAACCTTGTACACAGAGTATAGCAGTAGCGCTGGTTAGTATAGAGCACTAATGCTAGTTACCCGTAGCGCGTGTCAACAAAGAGTGCTGCAGCTATGGTTGTAGCAATAGCGTGTCTGCAGGTAAAAGTGCTACTGCTATAATTCCCACACTGTTGCCGGTAGGCTAGGAATAGTAATAGCAATGCTGCAAAAAGCATGATACCACTAAGTGACTTGTAGTAGCGTGTTTTCTGTATAGAGCGCTACTGCTAGAAAAAGGAAATAAAATGGAAAAGAAATAGAAAAGTAAAGGAAAATGAAAGAAGTAGAAAAAAGAAAAATTAAAAAAAGGAAAATTTAAAGAAAAACAATGGAAAAATAAAAATAAAGGAGAAAGGCATAGCAGTAGCGCTTGTTGTCACAAACCGCTATATTACTCTAGCAGTAGCGCGTTATATATACACGTCCTATAGCTACATTCCTTAGATAAAAGGAAAATAAATAACTACTTCCTATAGCAGTAGTGCGTTTTGGTAGAAAGCGCTATATCTAACTTAGCTATTTTGTCATAACCCCCAGCAGGCTCAAAATTTTGCTAAGTCCTTCCCCCTATCCCCCAACTCTGTCGCCACCATCGATCGCCCTGCCCGATCGAGCATGCCCTCGACTTCACCGCCGCCGCACGAGGCCGCCCTCGACCTCACCTCTGCTGCTCGAGCCCTCCCAGGACTGCCACCGCCCAAGCCCGAGCCCCCCCCCTCTCTCTCTCTCTCTCTCTCTCTGCAAGGGCAATTCATATGTTGCTGCTGTGATGATGTTCATATGAACTCTAGGTATTCATATGAACCCTTGATTTGTTTAGGGTAGTAGGCATTTTTTTAGCATTTAGGAAAAAAGATTAGCAAATTTTTAAGGAAATTAGCTAGGGCAAATTTTTATGAAAATGCGTAAACAGTGATTCCATTTAGCTTTAAAGTAATAAAGGCTATAAACGAAAAATAGTAGCATTTAGCAATAAAAAATTATTTGGACTATTTGAATTATTTGGACTATGGACCTGTATCTGGTCCAAATTTCATTCAAATGAAATTAGAATTATTTGGACTATGGACGTGAATATTTTTAAAGAAATTGGGTGTAGGTACTAAGGCCTTGCTGTGGAAATTTTTGTGAGGTCAGAAGGGTTAGAGAAATGGAGTTCCTTTGCAATTCCTAACACTAGTAGAAAACATGGCTTTCGTTCGGCCAGAAAAGAGCATTAATCCCGGTTGCATTAGGACCCGGGACTAATGTGAGCATTAGTCCCGGTTCGAGCGGCGAGGGCACCATACAAGCATTACTCCCCGTTCAAATGCGCCCTTTAGTCCCGGATGGTGCCGCGAACCGGTACTAAAGGATGCGATTCCCATTAGTACCGGTTCGTGCCACGAACCGCTACTAATGGGGTTGAGACCTTTAGAACTGGTTCGTGCCACGAACCGGTTCTAATGGTCCCATTTTCAAACTCTACCCCGCCCCCCCGTGTATCGCCATTTCAGTTTTGAAAAATACAAAATAAAATGATAAAAAATTCAAAAAATAAAATTCTTCGAGATGTAGTTATATTAATACATCTACTAGTTATGAAAATAAAAAAACTTAAATTTGGACATGTTTTGCAAAAAGTGTAGGGAAAATGTAAAACGGCTATAACTTTTGCATACGATGTCGGAAAAAAAACGTATAATATATCAAAAAATTCAGCACAAAAATCCGCATCCGATTTTGACAATCTACGGCCTGTTTGCAAATTTTTAGAATCCTTAAATTCTACAGGGAAAAAAGTTATGCTCAAATTTCAGTTTTTTTTGAATTTTTGTTCAATCTGGTTAAACTATGGTCAAACTACTTATTCGGGAAGTATTAGTGTTACTAAATAATTATTCAAGAATATTAGTGTTACTAAATAATTATGGTCAAACAATGGTCAAAATACTTATTCAAGAAATATTAGTGTTACTAAATAATTATTTTAGTTTTCTTAAATTTTGGTCAAATCTGGTCAAACTATGGTCAAACTGTGGTCAAACTACTTATTCAAGAAATATAAGTGTTACTAAATAATAATTGTTTTTTAGAACAATAGTTTCAAACTCAAACAGTGAAATGTGTGACTTCATGCTCAAGCTAAATTCCTGAGGGTTAATAGGATTGACATCTTACTAGTGTCAGGAAAACAACTAGTGCAGACATGGAAACGAGGGAGAATAGAACTTAGAAGTTAAGCGTGCTCAGGCTGGAGTAGTGAGATGATGGGTGACCGTCCGGGAAGTTAGATGATTTGGATTGATGAGGGGTGATTAGAGATTAGAGGTTAAATTGAGCAGTGATGAGGGGTGATTAGAGATTAGAGGTTAAAAAATTCAAAAATTTGAAATTCAAAAAAAATTCAAAAATAATAATTCATGGAGGCGGTTCCGAGTGTTAAATTCACGACCGCCCCTAATGTTCTTACTTGGGTGGTTTGGGAAACGAGAACCACCTCCAAAGAGCCGACACACTATTGGAAACAGTCCATTAACAAAAGCCGCCTCCAACTTGAAACTATGTGCGGGCAGTTTCCAAATATAAACTACCTCTGACATGTCTAAATCCTAGACTATATAACACTCAAACCCTTCCAAGGTGTCTTTTCCACTCCCCATATGTCTCCCCTGCCAATTGTGCAATTTTTCCTCATAGCCGGCTTGTCAAAAATGGTCGCGACGGGTTCCCCCTCCAGAAAACGCTTCATGGTCTAGCGCTGCCCGAGGAGCATTTCTCCTCGTCATGGCAGCCACCACCGCCATCCGAGGAGGTAGCCTCCTCCCAGTCGTTGTAATCAGCCACTCCACATGGGGAGATGGTCAGGGTTGGGCGCTTGCTTTGCCGCACCACCACTAGCCACTGATCCCAAGGAGGAGATCACTACCACTGCTACCACAACTGTGCCGAGAGGTGACATGAAGCGATCCATGGAGTCGAGCTAGTACGTTGTCGTTTTTCGAAGGATGTTCCCAAATTGCCTGTCACCACCCTCACCTCTATATCGTTGGAGGATCCCACCGACTGCAAGGAGGAGGTCGATGTCATAGCGGTCGCACTACACCTGAGAATCTTGCAAGACGCGAGAAAGCCACCGACCCAATCGAGGGATGATAACAATCGATTCTAGGTAGACTATTTTCCTTTTGTGGGTAAAACTTATCTTACTCAAACATCAACCTTACAGTCTTCCTTACATAAATCAATGAGTTCCATAAGGCCAGAGCCTAACCAGACTGCAGTTCTACTCTCAGTTCTTGTAAACTTTGCTAAAAGATCACTACCAAAATTTCGAGCATGGTTGATATGAGCAATATGAGTCGTAGGTAGAGACTATAAATGCTTGACCTCTGCCACCAAAGACACATAGATATACCGATTTGTGTTCATCCCATTCACTATGTTCACTACTGACAGGGAATCAATGTCGATTTGATTTGGGAGATCGGAGCGCTGAATTGCAATGCATAAACCTTCCATGCATGCATGAGCATCCCTTGAAGAGAAGAGCTCCCTACAAGATGTATAAATGGTTTTACCTAGATGATCACGGGGCAACATCTCGACTCCCGCCTTCCCATCCTCTTTCCATGAACCGCTGGTGTCGAGTTTAAACCGGCCCACCGGCGGAGGAGACCACTTTGCAGGGGGTAACACATTGGGTTAATTATCCGTGCGCACCAACTCGTTCTGTGAACTCTGTCGTCTCCGTCAGGTCAACCTTTCGACTGGGCCCTTACAGATGGGACCAGGCGGCAAAGACGCCCTAGACGATCAGACTGTTGCACGCGTGGCATGTGGGACCCAGCAGAGAGCCGTTGAGCACAGAGCCGTTGTGGGTGTGCTATATAAGTGGGCGACAGACAGCGGCGGCGACCACGGTGAAAGAGAGCACGGCGGTGACCACGGCGAGAGAGAGAGAGAGAGAGCGGCGACGGAAGCTAGCTGTGGAGGGCGCGGCGGCGTTCAAATCCCCTTCGGCTCCGAGCTCCATGTCTTCCTCAAGCTCCCGCGCCACCTTGTGGATGCAGAGCCGGGCCCGTGTGGACATGCCTGTCTTCGTCTGTCCGCGGTGCCGAGCGGGCGTTGATCGGAGGGTTTCCCACACACCGAGGAACCAGAATCGTTTTTAGGTATGGTCATCGCACTGGATGTAATGTTGAAATTGTATGGAAATGCATGAATTATGGAGGAATTTATAAGCTTGAAATTGTATGAGAAATTCACCTAGTTTAAATGTTGGTCTAAGTTGTTTAAATGTTGAAAAAAAAGAGAAGAAGTGACCAACATGTAAATATGTTGAAAAAAGGGAGAAGAAATGAGGAATTCAGAAACTTAGAGAAGAAGTGACCAACATGTAAATATGTTGAAAAAAGGGAGAAGAAATGAGGAATTTATAAACTTTTGATCAATGAAATGCAGCTCTCTGCTCTGCCTTTCTGTAAAAAAAAAAGGTTCCTCTGCGGGCCAAATTCAGAGCGTACAGCCAAGTGCCTGCTAGACTAATGGGCCAACTGATCCAATTAGTCCCATTTGGGGGTTCTCTTGCGTGTTTTTCTGTTTTCTGTTATGATTTAATTTAGGCAGTAAATCATAATGCTGAAACTTTTTATGGAAGCTAATTGAATTATTCCAAAGCCAAACAATTAAGTTTAAATTTTTTTGTAGCTGTTAAATATTTAATAGCAATTTAAATACTCCAATTCAAATACACCGTGATTTAAATCAAAGACAAAAATGTCATGGAAAATGTGCCTCAGCTCTGGTAGAGGTTTACACCTGGCGCCAAAATTAATGAACATTTCTTTAAGGGCATTCCATTGAGAAAAAAATAATTTGTCTAAAAAATGAAGGGTGGAAAATGCAAAAAAAATTGGTGCGGCTGGGGACTCAAACCCAGGACCGCATGTGTTTGTGGCGTTTAGGGCTGCACTGGTAACCGCTAGGGCAAATGGAAAGACTTTGACATGGGTAGCGAAGGAAAGTATACATAGTGAGACCGTTTGTTTGTACTGAATGTTTGCACACGCGTGAGAGTGGTTTTTCTTTGGTTTGCACTGAAATTTTGGAGGTTGCAAACGTATGTTTGCACTCCCACATGATTTTGGTTAGAGTGGCACTTGGTTTAGGATTTAAAGGAAATAAATTTGCATGTTAGTTCATGATACGTCCATTTTGGATCATGCTTTTATATCAATATTTATTGCATTATGGGTTGTTATTACACATTATATCTCAATACTTATGGCTATTCTCTCTTATTTTACAAGGTTTACCATGAAGAGGGGGAATGCCGGCAGCTGGAATTCTGGCTGGAAGAGGAGCAAACGTTGGAAACCTATTCTGCACAGCTCCAAAAGTCCTGAGACTCCACGAAACAACCTTTTGGATTTAATAAGAATTTATGAGCGAAAGAAATAGGCCAGGGGGGCCACACCCTGTCCAGGAGACAGGGGGCGTGCCCCCTATCTCCTGGGCCCCCTTGTGGGCCTCCGGTGTCCATCTTCTGCTATATCATCACTTTTACCCTGGAAAAAATCGTGGGTAAGCTTACGGGACGAAACTCCGCCGCCACGAGGCAGAATCAATCTAGGGCTCTGGCGGAGGTGTTCTGCCGAGGACACTTCCCTCTGGGAGGGGGAAATCACTAGTAGAAAACGGAGCTTTAGCGCCGGTTCGTAAGGGCCTTTAGTGCCGGTTCCATAACCGGCACTAAAGGGTGGGCACTAAAGGCCCCCCCCCCCCTTTAGTACCGGTTCGGCACGAACCGGCGTTAAAGTGCCACCACGTGGCGTGAGCTCACATCCTGGTAAGGGGGACCTTTAGAACCGGTTGGTGTTACCAACTGGTACTAAAGGTTTTTTTATATATTTTTTTCTGAAAATTTTGGAATTTTTTTTTGATTTTTTTTGATTTTTTATTTTTCTGAATTATTTGATGATTTAGTCTCTAATCACCTCACTTAACTGCTCAAGTGTGGATCACTCATCCCAAATCATCTAACTTCTCGACCGGTCACCCATCCCTCTCACTACTCTAGCCCGAGCACGCTTAACTTTCGGGTTCTATTCTCCTTCGTTTCCGAGTCTGCACTTGTTGTTTTCCTGATAATAGTAAGATGTCAATCCTATTAACCCTCAGGAGTTTAGCTTGAGCATGAAGTCACACATTTCACCGTTTGAGTTTTTGAAACTATTATTCTAAAAAACAGTAATTATTTAGTAACGCTAATATTTCTTGAATAAGTTTGACCATAGTTTGACCATAGTTTGAGCAGATTTGACCAAAATTCAAAAAATTGAAATAATTATTTAGTAACACTAATATTCTTGAATAATTATGTAGTAACATTAATACTTCTTGAATAAGTAGTTTGACCAGATTTAACCAAATTTTTTAAAAAAAACTGAAATTTGACCATATCTTTTTTTCCTTTTGGAATTTGAGGATTCTAGAAAAATTCCAAACAGGCCGTAGGCAGTCTCCATCGGATGCGGATTTTCGTGCTGAATTTTTTGATATATTATATGTTTTTTTCCGACATCGTATGCAAAAGTTATAGCCGTTTTATATTTTCCCTACACTTTTTTGCAAAACATGTCCAAATTTAAGTTTTTTAATTTTCCTAACTAGTAGATGTAGTAATATAACTACATCTCGAAGAATTTTATTTTTTGAATTTTTTATCATTTTCTTTTGTATTTTTCAAAACTGAAATGGCGATATACGGGGGGTAGGGATTGAAAATTGCCCTTTAGTACCGGTTCGTGGCAAGAACCGGTACTATAGGTCAAACCCCTTTAGTACCGGTTCGTGGCACGAACCGGTACTAAAGGTTAGCCCTTTAGTACCGGTTTGTGCCACGAACCGGTACTAAAGGTGATCATGGGCCCCGACCGACGCCAGCTTTTCCACCACCCCTTTAGTACCGGTTCGTGCCACGAACCGGTACTAAAGGTTCAACACGAACCGGCATTAATGCAAATCCGTTCGAACCGGCACTAATGGTACCATTAGTACCGGGCCAAAATCAAACCGACACTAATGTGCTTCACGTTTGACCCTTTTTCTACTTGTGAATCATCACCAACGTCATCACCAACGATCCTCTCATCGGGAGGGGGTCAATCTCCATCAACATCTTCACCAGCACCATCTCCTCTCAAAACCCTAGTTCATCTCTTGTATCCAATCTTGTATCAAAACCACAAATTGGTACCTGTGGGTTGCTAGTAGTGTTGATTACTCCTTGTAGTTGATGCTAATTGGTTTACTTGGTGGAAGATCATATGTTCAGATCCTTTATGCATATTATTACTCCTCTGATTATGAAAATGAATATGCTTTGTGAGTAGTTACATTTGTTCCTTAGGACATGGGAGAAGTCTTGCTATTAGTAGTCATGTGAATTTGGTATTCGTTCGATATATTGATGAGATGTATGTTGTCTTTTCCTCTAGTGGTGTTATGTGAATGTCGACTACATGACACTTCACCATTATTTGGGCCTAGAGGAAGGCATGGGGAAGTAATAAGTAGATGATGGGTTGCTAGAGTGACAGAAGCTTAAACCCTAGTTTATGCGTTGCTTCGTTAGGGGCTGATATGGATCCATACGCTTAATGATGTGGTTAGGTTTACCTTAATACTCCTTTTTGTAGTTGCGGATGCTTGCAATAGGGGTTAATCATAAGTGGGATGCTTGTTCAAGTTAGAGCAGTACCCAAGTACCGGTCCACCCACATATCAAATTATCAAAGTACCGAACGCGAATCATATGAACGTGATGAAAACTAGCTTGCCGATAATTCCCAATG
Source organism: Aegilops longissima (assembly GCA_021605205.1). Lineage (NCBI taxonomy): Eukaryota > Viridiplantae > Streptophyta > Magnoliopsida > Poales > Poaceae > Aegilops > Aegilops longissima. Next base: position 64,406,440 of record CM038682.1, on the reverse strand, counting down.
TGTCCTCGGGAGCTCCTTCCTTATTATTAGAAATTGTCCAGGCTTATCCTTTGCTACATAAAGGATTGGGCCACCTTGATGCACTTTATTTACTTTATTTACTTGTTACTCGTTACCATTTATCTTATCACAAAACTATCTATTACCTACAATTTCAGTACTTGCAAAGAAAACCTTACTGAAAACCGCTTATCATTTCCTTCTGCTCCTCGTTGGGTTTGACACTCTTACTTATCGAAAGGACTATGATAGATCGCCTACACTTGTGGGTCATCAAGACTCTTTTCTTGTGCCGTTGCCGGGGAGTGTAGCGCTTTTGGTGAGTGGAACTTGGTAAGGACATTTATATAGTGTGCTGAAATTTTCCGTTACTTGTCACTATGGAAACTAATCCTTTGAGGGGCTTGTTTGGGGTATCTTCACCCCAACCAGAAGAGCAAAGAGTTGCTTGTCAACCTACCGAACTTTATGAAAATATTCACTTTGAGATTCCTTCGGGTATGATAGAAAAACTTCTAGCTAATCCATTAGCAGGAGACGAAACATTGCATCCCGATTTACACCTTATCTTTGTGGATGAAGTCTGTGGATTATTTAAGCTTGCAGGTATTCCCAATGATGTTGTCAAAAGGAAGGTCTTCCCTTTATCTTTGAAGGGAGATGCATTTACATGGTATAGGCTATGTGATGATATGAGATCTTGGAATTATAAGCGACTGAAGTTGGAATTTCACCAGAAGTTCTATCCTATGCATCTTGTTCATCATGATCGTAATTAGATATATAATTTCTGGCCTCGCGAAGGAGAAAGCATCGCTCAAGCTTGGGGGAGGCTTAAGTCAATGTTATATTCATGCCCCAATCATGAGCTCTCTCGGGAAATGATTATTCAGAATTTTTATGCTCGGCTTTCTCTTGATAATCGCAACCTGCTCGATACTTCCTGTGCTGGTTCTTATATGCTGAAGACTATTGATTTCAAATGGGACTTATTGGAAAGAATTAAATGCAACTCTGAAGATTGGGGTTCCGACGATGGTAAGGAGTCAGGTATGACACCTAAGTTCGATTGTGTTAAATCTTTTATGGATACCGATGCTTTCCGTGGATTTAGCGCTAAGTATGGACTTGACTCTGAGATAGTAGCTACTTTCTGTGAATCTTTTGCTACTAACGTTGATTTCCCTAAAGAGAAGTGGCTTAAATATAATCCTCCTGTTGAAGTGAAAGTAGTTGCACCTATTACAGTCGAAGAAAAGATTATTACCTATAGTGATCCTATTGTTCCTACTGCTTATGTTGAAAAACCTCCTTTTCCTGTTAGGATAAAAGATCATGCTAAAGCTTCGACTGTTGTTCGTAAGAGTAATACTAGGACTTATACACCTCCTGAGCAAATTAATGTTGAACCTAGTATTGCTATGGTTAAAGATCTCTTGGATGAGGACTTAGATGGGCATGTTATTTCTTTCTTGGGTGAGACTGCTAATATTGCTAGACCTGATACTAAGACACGTAGACCTGTCGTAGGCATGCCTGTTATTTTTGTTAAAATAGGAGATCATTGTTATCATGGCTTATGTGATATGGGTGCTAGTGCTAGTGCGATACCTTATGATCTTTATAAAGAAATTATGCACGACATTGCACCCGTGGAATTAGAAGACATTGATGTTACTATTAAGCTTGCTAATAGGGATACCATCAAACCTATTGGGATTGTTAGAGATGTTGAAGTTTTGTGTGGGAAGGTTAAATGCCCCGCTGATTTTCTTGTTCTTGGTTCCCCGCAAGATGATTTTTGTACCATTATTTTTGGTAGACCTCTCTTGAATACTGTTAGTGCTAAGATTAATTGTGAAAAGAATATTGTTACTGTTGGCATAGATGGTATGTCTCATGAGTTTAATTTTGCTAAGTTTAGTAGACAACCTCGTGAAAGGGAACCACCTAGTAAGGATGAGATTATTGGTCTTGCTTCCATTGCTATTGCTCCAACTGATCCGTTAGAACAATATTTGCTAGACCATGAAAACGATATGTTTATGAAGGAAAGGGAAGAAATAGATGAAGTGTTCCTTAAACAGGAACCTATGCTGAAACATAATCTTCCCGTTGAAATTCTTGGGGATCCCCCTCCACCCAAGGGTGATCCCGTGTTTGAACTCAAACCATTACCTGATAATCTTCAGTATGCTTATCTTGATGAAAAAGAAATATATCATGTTATTATTAGTGCTAACCTTTTAGAGAAAGAAGAAGAAAGATTATTGAAAACTCTGAAGAAGCACCGAGCTGCTATTGGATATACTCTGGGTGATCTTAAGGGCATTAGTCCCACATTATGTCAACACAAAATTTCAGTGGAGAAAGATGCCAAGCCAGTTAGAGATCCTCAAAGACGATTAAATCCCAAGATGAAGGAAGTGGTAAGAAAGGAGATACTAAAGCTCCTTGAGGCAGGTATTATTTATCCCGTTGCTGATAGTGAATGGGTAAGCCCTGTCCATTGTGTCCCTAAAAAGGGAGGTATTACCGTTGTTCCTAATGATAAAGATGAATTGATCCCGCAAATAATTATTACAGGTTATAGGATGGTAATTTATTTCCGTAAGGTAAATAAAGCAACTAAGAAAGATCATTACCCTTTACCTTCTATTGGTCAAATGCTAGAAAGACTATCCAAACACACACATTTTTGCTTTCTAGATGGTCATTCTGGTTTCTCTCAGATACCTGTATCAGCGAAGGACCAATCTAAAACTACTTTTACTTGCCCTTTTGGTACTTTTGCTTATAGACGTATGCCTTTTGGTTTATGTAATGCACCTGCTACCTTTCAAAGATGCATGATGGCTATATTCTCTGATTTTTGTGAAAAGATTTGTGAGGTATTCATGGATGACTTCTCCGTCTATGGATCCTCTTTTGATGATTGTTTGAGCAACCTTGATCGAGTTTTGCAGAGATGCGAAGACACTAGTCTCGTCCTGAATTGGGAAAAGTGTCACTTTATGGTTAATGAAGGCATTGTCTTGGGGAACAAGATCTATGAGAGAGGTATTGAAGTTGACAAAGCCAAAGTTGATGCTATTGAAAAGATGCCATGTCCCAAGGACATAAAAGGTATAAGAAGTTTCCTTGGTCACGCCGGTTTTTATAGGAGGTTCATTAAGGACTTCTCTAAAATCTCTAGGCCTCTGACTAATTTATTGCAAAATGATATTCCTTTTGTCTTTGATGATGATTGTGTAGAAGCATTTGAAACACTTAAGAAAGCTTTGATCACTGCACCTATTGTTCGGCCACCTGATTGGAATTTACCTTTTGAAATTATGTGCGATGCTAGTGATTATGATGTACGTGCTGTTTTAGGGCAAAGAGTCGATAAGAAATTGAATGTTATCCAGTATGCTAGTAAGACTCTTGATACTGCCCAGAGAAATTATGCTACAACTGAAAAAGAGTTCTTAGCAGTTGTTTTTCCATGTGATAAGTTTAGACCTTATATTGTTGATTCCAAAGTTACTATTCACACTGATCATGCTGCTATTAAATATCTTATGAAAAAGAAAGATGCTAAGCCTAGACTCATTAGATGGGTTGTATTGCTGCAAGAATTTGATTTGCATATTATTGATAGAAAGGGAGCTGAGAACCCCGTTGCAGATAACTTTTCTAGGTTAGAGAATGTTCTTGATGACCCACTGCCTATTAATGATAGCTTTCCTGATGAACAATTAGCGGTCGTCAATGCTTCTCGTACTGCTCCTTGGTACGCTGATTATGCTAACTACATTGTTGCTAAATATATACCACTTAGTTTCACATACCAGCAAAAGAAAAAGTTCTTTTATGATTTAAGACATTACTTCTGGGATGATCCACACCTTTATAAAGAAGGAGTAGATGGTGTTATTAGACTTTGTGTGCCTGAGCATGAACAGGAACAGATCCTACGCAAGTGTCACTCTGAATCCTATGGAGGACACCACGCTGGAGATAGAACTGCACACAAGGTACTACAATCTGGTTTTTATTGGCCTGCTCTCTTCAAAGATGCTCGTAAGTTTGTATTATCTTGTGATGAATGTCAAAGAATAGGTAACATTAGTAGACGTCAAGAAATTCCTATGAAGTATTCTCTTGTTATTGAACCGTTTGATGTTCGGGGCTTTGAGTATATGGGACCTTTTCCTGCCTCTAATAGTTATACACATATTTTAGTTGCTGTTGATTACGTTACTAAGTGGGTAGAAGCTATTCCAACTAGTAGTGTTGATCATAACATTTCTATTAAAATGCTTAAAGAAGTTATTTTTTCGAGGTTTGGAGTCCCTAGATATCTTATGACTGATGGTGGTTCATAGTTTATTCATGGTGCTTTCTGTAAGATGCTTGCTAAGTATGATGTCAATCATAGAATAGCATCTCCTTATCATCCGCAGTCTAGTGGTCAAGTAAAGTTGAGCAATAGAGAGCTCAAATTAATTTTGCAAAAGACTGTGAATAGATATAGAAAGAATTGGTCCAAAAAACTTGATGATGCATTATGGGCCTATAGAACTGCATACAAAAATCCTATGGGAATGTCTCCTTACAAGATGGTTTATGGAAAAGCATGTCATTTACCTCTTGAACTTCAACATAAAGCATATTGGGCTATTAAGGAGCTCAATTATGACTTCAAACTTACTGGTGAGAAGAGGTTGTTTGATATTAGCTCACTTGATGAATGGAGAACCCAAGCATATGAGAATGCCAAGCTTTTCAAACAAAAAGTCAAACGCTGGCATGATAAGAGGATACAAAAGCGTGAGTTTAACGTAGGAGATTATGTGTTATTATTCAACTCTCGTTTAAGGTTTTTTGCAAGAAAACTTCTCTCAAAATGGGAAGGTCCCTACGTTATCGAGGAGGTCTATCGTTCTGGTGCTATAAAAATCAACAACTTCGAAGGCACAAATCCGAGGGTGGTAAACGGTCAAAGAATTAAACATTATATTTTAGGTAATCTTATCAATGTTGAAACTAATATTATTGAAACTGTAACCCCTGAGGAATACATAAGGGACACTTTCCAGAAAATTCCAGACTCTGAAAAGGTATAGGTATGTGGTACGGTAAGTAAACCGACTCCAAAACAACTCTAATGGCAATTTTTATCAGTTTTGGATTATTTAAGAATTTTAGGAAGAAAGAAGTAGTCCGAAAGGGACACGAGGCCCCCACGAGAGTGGAGGCCCCCCCCCCCCTGTAGGGCGCGTTCCCGTGTCTCGTGGGTACCTCGTGTGCCTCCCAGACTCCGTTTTCTTGTATGTTATGTATTTTGGTTGGTAAAAAATCATTATATATAATCCCAACGGTTTTGACCACCGTATCACGCAAATATCATGTGTTTTCGTTTCGAGCCGTTTCTGTTTCAGATCTAGAGCATCATGGCGTCTCCAAGCGCTCCCAAGGATAAGTTTTTCGAGAGGGTTATCAACCCCTATCTCGCGGAGGTGCTGCATCATCCTCAAACCATTGAGATGCATGAGGGGGTGGTGCACATCCGCGATGTGGAGGGACCAAGGCGTACCGGGAGCGTGGAGACAAAGCTCGAAGCCGTGGAGCAGGAAGTTTTCAAGTGTCACAGGATGGTGGAGCGTGGACTCAATGCCAACCAGATGATGATCACGAAGTTCGCCAACAACCACAAGCTAGATGCTAAAGTCATTGGGGAGACCATCTTCAAGCTTCAAGAGAAAATCGAGCACCTCCAAGCCCAGATTTATGACCTGCAAAACCAGAACTGTGAGTATGAATATAGATTCAAGTGAATGAGTTTGGCTGCAGATTTAAGGATCCCGGAGACTCGATCATCCTTTTATGATGGAGAGCCTATGCCTTGGAAGACGGACGACAAGCCTACATCATCAACAACACCTACTTCACCACCTCCAAGGAAATAATCACTTGGGTATGGGCACTCCCCTTGGCAACTGCCAAGCTTGGGGGAGGTGCCCCGGTATCGTATCACCATCACACTCCTATCTTTACTGCTTTATTTAGTTTGATACTTTTAGTAGTATCTTGATCTAGTAGTGTGAAGTTTTGATATCAAGTAGTTTCGAGTTTTGCATTGGGATCTCTTTATGTAATCGAGTCCGTGTGCTATCTATAATAAAGATTAGTGTTGAGTCAAGGGCTTTGCTATGTTGCTATGATCTTGAGAAAGTAGAAAGAATAAAAGATCTCATATTGATCTTATGGATAGTGATAACTTCACACATAGAAAGTATGAGGCATAAAAATTGTTGAGAGTTGATGAACGTAGCCTTGGTCATCGTTGCAATTAATAGGAAGTGATAAGGAAAGAGGGGTTCACATATAAATATATTATCTTGGACATCTTTTATGATTGTGAAGCACTCATTAAGTATGACATGCTAAAAGAGTTGACGTTTGACAAGGAAGACAACGTAATGGTTTATGTTTTCTCACATCTCACTTAAAGTATATTGTCATTGACCTTCCAAACATGTTGAGCTTGCCTATCCCCCTCATGCTAGCCAAATTCCTTGCACCAAGTAGAGATACTACTTATGCTTCCAAATATCCTTAAACCTAGTTTTGCCATGAGAGTCCACCATACCTACCTATGGATTGAGTAAGATCCCTCAAGTAAGTTGTCATCGGTGCAAGCAATAAAAATTGCTCTTTAAATATGCATGACTTATTAGTGCAGAGAAAATAAGCTTTGTACGAACTTGTTGTGGAAGTAATAAAAGCGATGGACTGCATAATAAAGGTCCACATACAAGGGGCAATATAAAGTGATGTTCTTTTGCATTAAGATTTGGTGCATCAACCCTAAACGCGCATGACAACCTCTGCTTCCCTCTTCGAAGGGCCTATCTTTTACTTCTTGTTTTTACTTTATGCTTGAGTCAAGGTGATCCTCACCTTCCCTTTTTTATTTTATCCTTTGGCAAGCTCCTCGTGTTTGAAAGATCATGATGCATATATCCAATTGGATGTAAGTTAGCATGGGCCATTATTGTTGACATCACCTAAAGGTGAATACGTTTGGAGGCAGCACAATAAGCCCCTATCTTTCTCAGTGTCCGGCTGAAACTCTATAACCACAAGTATTGCGTGAGTGTTAACAATTATAGGAGATTACGAGATAGTTGAGTATGTGAGCCTGCTGAAAAGCTCTATTATTGACTCTTTCTGATGTTACGATAAATTGCAATTGCTTCAATGACTGAGATTATTGTTTGTTAGTTCACAATGAAGTTTTTGAACCATACTTGACATTGTGAATTGCTTATTACCTGAGCATAGGAAATCATATGACAAAATCTATATATGTTACTGTTATTAGAATGATCATGATGCCCTCATGTCCGTATTTTATTTTTATCGACACCTCTATATCTAAACATGTGGACATATTTTTTGATTTCGGCTTCCGCTTGATGACAAGCGAGGTCTAAGTTTGGGAGAGTAGATACGTCCATTTTGCATCATGCTTTTATATCAATATTTATTGCATTATGGGCTGTTATTACACATTATATCTCAATACTTATGGCTATTCTCTCTAATTTTACAAGGTTTACCATGAAGAGGGGGAATGCCGGCAGCTAGAATTCTGGCTGTTAAAGGAGCAAACGTTGGAAACCTATTCTGCACAGCTCCAAAAGTCCTGAGACTCCAAGAAACAACTTTTTGGATTTAATAAGAATTTATGTGCGAAAGAAATAGGCCAGGGGGCCCACACCCTGTCTAGGAGACAGGCCCCCCACCCTTATAGGGCGCGCCCCCTATCTCCTGGGCCCCCTAGTGGGCCTCCGGCGTCCATCTTCTGCTATATCATCACTTTTGCCCTGGAAAAAATCATGGGTAAGATTACGGGACGAAACTCCGCCGCCACGAGGCGGAACCTCGGCGGCATCAATCTAGGGCTCTGGCGGAGCTGTTCTGCCGGGGACACTTCCCTCCGGGAGGGGGAAATCATCACCAACGTCATCACCAACGATCCTCTCATCGGGAGGGTGTCAATATCCATCAACATCTTCACCAGCACCATCTCCTCTCAAAACCCTAGTTCATCTCTTGTATCCAATCTTGTATCAAATCCACAAATTGGTACCTGTGGGTTGCTAGTAGTGTTGATTACTCCTTGTAGTTGTTGCTAATTGGGTTACTTGGTGGAAGATCATATGTTCAGATCCTTTATGCATATTATTACTCCTCTGATTATGAACATGAATAAGCTTTAAGAGTAGTTACGTTTGTTCCTGAGGACATGGGAGAAGTCTTGCTATTAGTAGTCATGTGAATTTGGTATTCATTCGATATTTTGATGAGATGTATGTTGTATCACTACTAGGAAAAGGCCTACTAATGGCGCACCTAATTTGGCCATAAATGGCGCATTAGTGGTGCGCCATTAGTGCCACGCCATTAGTATACTTTACTAATGGCGCACCACTGGCGCGCCATTAGTATCTGGTGTACTAATGGCGCACCACTGGATGCGCCATTAGTATATACAACAGTGCGCCATTAGTATGCCTCCCAGGGGGCCATGTATACCCAGGTGCTTTGGCATACTAATGGCGCACAACAGCAAGATGCGCCATTAGTAACTTCGGCATACTAATGGCGCACTGTTTAATGATGCGCCATTAGTATCCTTTGGCATACTAATGGCGCACTGTGATGTGATGCGCCATTAGTATGAATATTAGGTTTTTTTATTTTTAATTTTCTGTTTTTTGCACAGGTTACAAAATGTATAATTGGACAAAATATAGATAGCACACAACAACAACAGATTCATCGAATACAATAGAAGATTAGTCTCTGAATACAATTCATCATATTAGTCTCTCAATACAATTCATCATATTAGTCTCCGAATTGAAAAGACCGAACAAAGATAGAACATTATATTACAAGTCTCGAGACCGCGAGTAGCGAGTTTGTCTTCACATTACAAGTCGATATCGATCATCTAAACTACCATCACATAGAAGAGAGCTGCGGTCAACACGATGAGCATCATCACGATGAAACTCGTCTTCATCCGGTTCCTCCAACGCCCTCCCTCTCCCGCTAGATAGCGGGCGATCTAGATTCGCCTCGCCCTAGTGGTGTACCCTTTGTAACTGTTACCGCTGAATCGGTGAACCTGTCTCCGACACTCCTCCCGATCGTCGAGACTCAGGAACCTTACCCTTGTACACGACATACGACGGCATCGCTATGCACTAGCCAAACGTAAACGTTAGTACCAATTCACGACAATACATAAGCAATATATAAGTATGCAAGCAGAACGATCGGAAGAGAAAAGCAAGACATTAATAGCATCGATTACATCTAAGTTGAACGACTCTCGAACCAAAGAGGCATACTACAAGTTCATTAAAGTTTAATTACAACATGAGCCAATCGATGTTTCAGAACTAGACACAGCATCACTGCTTTCGACTCGACTCAAGGGACCGGAGCGTGGATGAAGCCGCTGTCTATCGTGGGAGTCATGTAAGAACGGGCGTTGTCAGCCTGCATTTGTAGCATTGTGTCGATGTCACTGTTGGACGGTTGATTTCTGAGGTAGAACTGCCCCGAGGTATGAAGGACATCTTGATGGATGATTTCCGCAAACTCCGACTGGATGCGAAAGAATTCGTGTCTGATGTCCGCGTCCTGGATTGCCGACACGCTCGCGGCCCAATCTTTGAGTTTACTCGGTAGCAGAAGTTGATGATGGTCCCGTAAGATCGCCCACATGTGATGGATGGCGTAGTAGGCACCCTTCGATCGCCAGCGGCTGCTTGACGCAGCGTAACGTCGTTGTGGGAGAACACGTGCTTGCCGATTTACGAATAGGCCTGGTGAAGGTGCCTCCAGATTGGGCGAGCCGGGAGAACATCATCAAGAACCTTCTTGACATTTGTGTAGTCTACGTTCGACTGATGGTCGGGGTCGAAATACGTGGCCATGGAATATTTGGGGCTTAGGAGGATGAGCGTGCAATGTGTGTCACTGCAGAAAACACGGAATGTTAAAAGAAAAACGATCAAAATCTAAGAATTCATATGTTACGGGCCGGTTGAGGGGAGGACTTACTCGGGAAAGTAAGGCACGAGGAAGTTATCCTTATCTTGGTTTGCCAAAATGACGCCTTCGAGGTAAGAACTCGCGACTTGCCGGTCCCCAGCGCTGCCCAAGATCTTGGCACGCATGTAGAAGGGGTCGACTATCACGATGTCCGGGGTCTTGTCGCGAATGATCCGCATCTCCATACTCAGCGAAAATAGCCGAACGAAGGTGTAGTGCAGCGGATGAAGGTTCAACATAGCGTGGATGTCATCAAACCGCAGGACGATCGTACGCCCGATGGAGTTATCCACAAAGCCCTTGCCCTCTGGCACCTTGGCCACGAAAACCGGGTATGCCACATCCTTCTCTCTGAGACGCCGCTTCTCCAAAGAAAGAACACTGTCATGCAGACTCCGCCTAGCACCGGTTACAGCATTAAGCATATTTGTCGATAGCATCGCCCTACCCGCCACATGCACCCTCCTCGAGATATCCTCAGGTGAAGGTGGCCCGTCCTGAGCACGGATCGTACTCGGTGCCGGCTGGCCTGCACCCTTGTTAATCTTTCTTTTGCGTGCCTTCTTCTTCTCCTGTAATGGGACTGAGTTCTGCTCACAGACCGCCTTCTTGAGTGTGTTGGGGCTGATAATATTTCGCACCTCGCCTATCTGAGGCTCGGTGAAGTCGGCAGCTGGAGGTGTCTCCTGAGAGCTGAACGGCAGACGACGCCTGTTGCAACTTGGCTTCTCCGCGGTACCAGCTAGATCGCGCACGTCTTTTGTTGGGTTGGGTTCTTGAGAAGGAGGCCCCTTGAAGTCGCCTCCGTACCCATGATCGGCAAAGTACTGATCGACGTTGGCAAATGTATCGTCGTCGTCATTGTTCTGATCCTGTGCCATATGCATGTTTGGATCCAGTGGCATAGGGATGTCCGGCACCGTTGCGGCGGTCTTGCCATGGGGCCGACTTGGCGACGGCACGACTGGCGGTGTTGTCTTTGGGGTGGTGTCCCCCGCTCCCAAACGAATCTGGCTCTTCGGCCAAAGCAGGGGCCAGCTCAGGCAGGCGCTGAGGGTCATCACGTCATCATCGTCGGCCCCGACGGGTTGAATCGGAGGTAACAACTCATCGCAGCCTGGCAGCACTCGAACCAGTTCAACCCTAAACAAGTTGGGTGGCATCTGGGTACCGTGGAACAAGGGGTTGCCTGGTTGAACGATTTTGCCCTTGGCGACATCGACCAACTCATTGTTCACGAAGTGCAGGAGAGTGCACGGAATGTCGGCGGCGCCCTGCGAAAACATGTAGGGCGTCAGGGATGCCCTGTCAAAGGCAAGGAGATGAAGTCCTCGACCGAGAGAGGCTTAATTAGTTACCGTGATGATGGCGTCGAGCTCGGCTAATGTCGAGGCACCGCCAACGGCGGGCGTGCAGTTGACGGAGGGGCCGCCATCTGCAGAGGTGCCGGCGGCGTACACCCGGTGCATTAAGCTCCGTGCGGCGCCGGAGACACCAATGCCGCCCGCCGGAGACACCAATGGCCCCGCCATCACATTCTCGTGAGTTGCTGGCCGTGAAGCTAGGAATCGGGCGGCCCTGTTGGCGCCCGCAATCCACGCACTCAACCCCTGGATCAAGGTAGGCACAATGGCGGTGATCGTCGCTCCGAGTTGTTGTTGCACTTGCTCTTGGACAATCTCCGAATCCGCGCCACCTGTGCCTTGAGTTCTTGAACCTCGCGCTGGCTTTCCGAGCTGGTCTTTTCTCCTTCCGCACACCAGCGGTATAGTATGACCCCATTTTGTGGACAAGCCTTTGCCGCCACACGACCAGCCGACGTCGGCCATCGAGCTTATCCTTGTTCTTCATTACATTCAACGCCCTATTTAGAGTGGTGTCCCAAGGGTTGCTCTTAGTCGACCCAGCCTCGCTTTCGATCGCTGCGGAAGGAATGTGAACCATTTAGAAATTTGGCTTCATTAATTAGAATGCAACCATATGGAGCTAATTACCCGGGGTGGTATTCCTTACTGAACAACCTCAAGCGCCTGGTCTTCGGATCCGTGGTAAGCTCCTTTGTTTTCGGTCCTTCTTGTACCGGCCCCGACAAAGTTCTTGGTCTGCTTGTCACCGTATTTATCGAAGAGGGCGGTAGGCCTTGCTCGGCACGCCGCGCCCCTCCTTGTCCCATATAGGCTCCGCCACTCAGAACCGCCGGGACCGAGTGTGTGTTCCCTAAGTTCAGCTCCGCATTTCTTTCCCCATCGACTTGATTGGGAGTTTGCGGTGCTCGAGCAATTGATCTTGAAGTCGTTGTAGTCATCTTCGGTGATCGAAGGATTTTTGTCCTTGATCTTCTCATAACTCTCACCTTTCTCGATCATTCTCTTCACATTGCTTTTCCAAGTAGACAGGTCCTTGCTCATCTTCGTGAGGGCAGCATTGTTCACTTTATTCCCTTTGAGGCTTGTGTTTTCAAAAGCAGCGGGGAACTTGTATCGTTCGTGCAGCTTCGTGAAGAGGAGGTTGCGCAAATTCCCTCGGTCAGGATGCCTCAGGTTCTCGGTGTTGATCGAGACGGTGCTCTGGAGAATGCACCCGAGCTGAAGAGTGTACCCCTTGACTATTCGTTCGGGCGCCGTTGGATTCCCGTCGGAGTCCACTTCAGTAACTTCCTCCTTGAGGGTGCGGAGCACGGTCGGGCGCCGGTCCTTCTGTTGCCTCTTCTGTTGGCTGCCATCTGTGCGTGCACCGCCATCATCAGTGGGTGGCATCCTCGGCGGCACCATCAGTGGTGGCATCAGTGGGTTCATCCTCGGCGGTACCATCAGTGGTCTCAGGATCGGTGGGGAAGGCGGCGTCCTCATACAAGTGAGGTTGTTCCTCCATCTCCTGGGACAGCTCCTGAATGCCTTGCCACCAACCCCGGCCTCATCGTTAGGGCCATGTTTCTCTCTAAATAGAAACAAAGTTTGGTCAAAAGTTGGTTATTGTCAAGGAACAAGATCATGGTCTCATCATTTAGGGTTTGTCGACACCGAGGCATCCTAAAATCTAAGCTTTTATCATTGAGGGTTTTTCGACGCCGAGGCACCCTAAAAGCCTAAGCTTTCATCATTTCGGTTTTTATCGACACCGAGGAACCCTAAAAGCCATGCATTAGTCACAAGTACGCCGGGCACTTGATCCTACTTAATTAACTACTAAGATACCCGGCCCATGCATTAGTCACAAGTATTTATATGTCCTATTTTTAGCAAAGTCATGCTAAAATTCACGGAAAATTTCAGCATGACCTTTGCTGAAAATAGGACATATGGAGTACCCGAATTTGCCGGAACGGAAGTTAATCGACATTACGGCAAACTCAAGGGCCTCTCGATGTACCTGCAATATCATTATCCCCACGTAATGAAGTCGCCAATGGGTCATTTCAGAAGATCACAAGTAGCATCATCACAAGTACAACATCATCTATAGCTTTATATTAACAAAGCATCAGCACATATACAAAAGACCACTTATGCCAACCGTATGGTTTATATCAGATTCAGAGTTAGAAACAGAAAAAACCAGTGCTTCAAAGCCCATGGACACAATTTACATCTATCAAGACGGATGTCCTGACTAATTTCAAGTGTTCACAGTGAACTTGTACCATGGATGAGCCTAGTGCTTCATTAGTCAACTGAACAAAGATAACAGGGCATAACACCATACATAAAGTGATGAGCATACATACTACTGTCCAAGCAAATTAACTGAATAGTATTGTGTCAAGTTCAGTTTGAAAATTCAGTTATCGCTTGAGTGATTTGACACCAAAATTACTCCCAAAAATTACAATGACTGCATATATTCACTGTGACAGGACTGAATTCAGTCAAGAAAACTGTCAATTTCTATTCACTGCATATATTCACCGTACAGGCTGTCAAGTTCTATTTCAGATCAAGTTTCATTACAACACAAACACTATAATTCATCCGCTCACAGAAAAATTAATAATCAAAATCAAATTACAATAGGGGTCCCAGGTTTGACCCCATGATACATGCTATCCTGGGATTATTCCTCTTCCGAACAAACCATCATGCATCATTTTCTAACCAAGGCATAGCTCAGAAAACCACTTGCTCGACCAGAACTAGCTGATTACCCCAAATCTCATGGTAAAATTAGCAAGGCGAGCATTTCTCTTACATGCCCATAGCAAGAATGACACACTCAACTTCATTGCTTCAACCACATGGGCAACAGAGCAAATGTTGGAAGTTGACAATATACTTTAGATTCACACATGCTCCCCTAATTATTTTGTCTGTATCTTTAGATTATCTACTTTACGCACAATCATACACAATTCTGACTAATTTATCACTGTAGGCCAGCATGAAACACACTCCTCCAAAAAAAGCCTAAAATTCCACTATCATTGCCTGTAAAAAAGCCTAATATCCACTAGTATTGCCTCTAAGAAAGCCTTAAAAGTCCACTATTGTTGACAATCAAAATATGATCTGAACTGTAAGGAGTTAACTGAAAAATGAGTGGTTGTTGGCATGAGGGAGTAAACTGATTGTTGGCACAAAAATATTGGTTCTGCAAACATGGAAACAGTCACAAAAATACTGCACTTGGTTTGTGTTGAGTTTTTGCTTTCAGGGATTGGTTTGTGTTGAGTTGTTAACCTAAAGGTTCGGCATTTTGAATCTCCTTTAGCTAGTTTGAATCCATGGACTACCTTGTTAGATTGGGACTGAAGATAGGTACCTGCTTATCTTTCTATTCCGTCACCAACAGTGGCTTTTCCAAGAATAATATCCCTGCATGAACATAGGTGAGAGGTTAACTAACTACCTCAAAGGCATAATCAATGGTTGTACATGGAACAAATTGCCTGAACATAGATAGGTTAACGGACTGTTCAGAGCGCACTCACTAATCAAATGATGATTATAAATACAACAAGTGGCCCAAGCTGCCGCCTAAGCTATAGTTAATATGAAGCAAGACTCTCTGTAACAAAATGTTGAAAACGAATGTACAACCCTGACTGCAAACTAAATTTCTTCTGAACCCCATACACAGTCTCGAAAAATCTACTCCTATGCAAGCAGTAAAAGAAACTGTGAGCCGCTTAAGGAATAGGAGACGTAAGTAGCATGTTAATTAAAACCATGGATAAGCAGGTGATGTTTTGCAGGTTTATGCCTATCTATCTATCTACCTATCAAACAAACTTGTCATGCACCAGTAATAAGAACCCTGGACTGATAAATATATGCTTATGAATCAAGCTGTAAAAAACCTGTAAGCTGCTTAACAAAATGAGAGACGTAAGTAGCATGTTAACTAGAGCCATGGATAAGCAGATGATGTTTTGAAGGTCGATAGAGTATATGGCTATCTATCTATCAAAAAACTTATTATGCACCAGGAATAAGCACCATGGATAGATAAATAGATGATATCCTTCAGATGAAATATATGTTTATGAAGCAAGCAGTAAAATCCTGTAAGCTGCTTAACAAAATGAGAGACGTAAGTAGCCCGTTAATAGCACCAGGGCAAAAAGATGCTTGCTTATGGAATGTAACCCAATTAGTATACAGTAAATAAAAGTGACAAGTGTCATTCTAGCTCTCTGATCGATACCGGATTTCGATATACTGAAGCGTTGTACAGATCTTTTTACAAGAAACAACTTCTCTTCCATTTGGCAGAAAATCTCAGGGCGCTCAAATTGCTGAAAACAACCGACTAACCAAAACTGAAATGTACGTACACGTATCAATGAAAGGAACTTGTTATGCACTAAAAACAACAATTTGGATGGGATGTCATCTTTGTGTTGGGCTTAAGCTAGTAGCACCCAGGCCAAGAATATACTTGCATATGGGATGTATCTCAATTTTATACAGTAAATGAAAGTGACTTTGTAAAGTAAGTTTGGTCTATACATTTTCTATCTGCGCAAAGTAAGTTTGGTCGAAACTTAATTAACTTTGTAAACACTAGTTAAAACAACAAAGAATAGTGTCACCTCAGTAACAACAAACGCAATTTATTTGACTGTTCTAGTGGTGGGGCGGCGTGGAAGGCGCGGGCTTTGGAGGGGAGCGCGGCGGGTGGTGGCGAGGCGGACGGTGGGGAGGCAGGAGCTTGGACTTGGGGCGGGCTGACGGCGGGAGGAGGCGGAGGGGATGTGGAGGGCGGGCGGAAGGGGAGGGAGGAGGAGGAATGGGGAGGAAGGGTGGAGAGGAGGAAGGAGGAAGGAGGAGAGGTACTGGCGGGTGCGGCCGGTCACGGAGGGGTGGCACAGTGGTGTGGACAGGAGAGCGGCGCCGACGCCGGGCCTCAGCGGCGGTGGTTGGAGACGGGCGACAGGGACGACGGGCGCCGGCGATGGGCGCAGGGGCAAGGCGGGCGGGCGCCGAGGCGGGGGGCGGCCGAGGCGGCGGGGCAGCGGCGTTGGGAGAGGAGAGGGGATGGGGATCGAGGGCGAGGGGCGAGGGAGAGGGGATAGGTGTGGGCCCGGGAGGAAGTATGGATGGGGGGCGGCACAATACTAATGGCGCACCACACCTCGGTGCGCCATAAGTACATCCATACAAATGGCGCACCTCACCCTGGTGCGCCATTAGTACTTTTTTTTTATTTCTGCTCGAGCCAAAAGGTATCTCCCACCTAACCGGATCCACATCAAGTTCCCTCTACTAGCTCGACTGGTCAGCAGCCAGTTCTCACACCAGAGGTCCTGGGTTCGATTCCTGTGCTCCACAAAATTTTTTATGCATTAAAAATGCTGTTTGATACTTACTTGTGTTTAAATATGTTCAAACTTGTTTAAATCATAACAGTAATATTTTTTATAAGACAGTAATATTTTTTAAAAATATCATCAAACAGTAATGCCGGTGGAGCGGGGAGGTGCAGGGGTGGGGGGGGGCGGCGGCGGTTGAGTAGGGAGGGTGCGGGGGGGCGCGGCGGCCGGTGGACCGGATCTGGCGAGGTGGGATAGCGATCGAGATGGAGGGGATCGAGTGTCCATGAAATTAAAAATATTCATGATAGTTCAAAAGTGCCCATGAAATACAATCGAGAAATGAAGTCTACGATTTAAATACAATCGATCTTAGCTAGCTATCTCTTCACAATCTTCTTGCCCTTCTTTTTCGCAAATGGAGTTCTTCTATGGAACGGACGCCTTTAGGTAGGGTGGTCCTGCTTCTTCTTGTGGTGTATGCTGCTACTTCATCATCGTCGCCATGTTCGATCCTCGGTCGCCGATTTGTCGAAGTCTTGCTCATTGGCTACTCCATCCATTCCGATGATCTTCCTTTTGCCTCTCCTCACGATAACACGACCGGGCTTTGGCGGGTCGGTAATGAAGAAGCATTGGTCCACTTGGGAAGCCAGTACCCATGGCTCATTTTTCGCGGTGACGTTTGTGCGCCCGGTCTTGGATTTGGCTTCGGGTATAACCATGGTGGTGAAATACCGGTCTTCTTTTATGACGTTCTTGGCCCATCTGACACGGAACATCGGGACCTTCTCTCCAGCGTAGCTCAGCTCCCAGATCTCCTTGATCCTTCCGTAGTATCTGTCCTTGTCGTTACCGGTGTAGGATTCCATCGTTACCCCGGAGTTCTGATAACCATCGCTCTTCATGTCCTTGGCCTCGGTGTAGAATGTGTAGCCGTTGATATCGTACGCCTCATAGGTCATCAGGTTGTGCTCGGCGCCCTGTGACAAGGCGAATATGAGTTGTTCTTCCGCGGAAGAATCCTCATGTAAAGGGTACGACAGAAGCTTCTGCTTGAACCAACGCATGAAACATGAGTTGTGCTCTTTGAATATATCTCCGTCCGTCCTCTGTTGGCCTCGGTCATTGTACGTTTTCTTAATAAAGGTTCTGTGCTCTACCACCCAAGGATCGACCACGTCTATGTGTTGTAGCGCGACTAGGTTTGCTCTTTCAAAGTCGGCGAGTCGACCCTCGAAGTCGACATGCATTTCGCGGCGACCCTCACGGTAACCCCATCCAGCGAGCCTGCCGAGGTGCCTGTTGACGGGCAGACCAACGGGGTTCTCGATGCCTAGATAATTCGTGCAGTAGGAGATGCACTCTTCGGTCAGAAAGCCCCTGGCTATGCTTCCTTCTGGACGTGACATGTTGCGAACGCATCCTTTGATGACACAATTCATCCTTTCGAACGGCATCATGCTGTGCAGGAACGTCAGCCCGAGTTGGATGATATCCTCCACTATATGGACCAGCAAATGCACCATAACGTCGAAGAATGCGGGCGGGAAGTACATCTCAAGCTCGCATAGTATCACCACGATCTCTTCCCGTAGCCTTCGAGTTGCCTCACGCCAATCGACTTCCGAGATGACGTCAAGAAGTTGCATAGGCCAAATAGCGTTTCACGGACGTGCGTGTCCATGATCCCACGGATTGCAACCGGAAGTATTCTGCGTCATCAAGACGTGGATGTCGTGAGACTTCATCCCGCTGAACTTCGCTTCACTGGGTCTATGTATCGCTTATCTTCCCAGCAGAATCAGAAGGAAGTTTTACTCCTAGGAGGCAGGTGAAAACTGCTCGATCTCTTCCTGACTTAGAGTGAAGCACGCGGGAGGGTAGTCATTTCCGGTCTTCTTGGCCTTTTTGCCTTTGTGACGACTTTCTTTGTCCTGCTTCGCCTCATCATCATCATCATCATCATCATCATTAGCGTGAAGCTCCTGCCTGATGCCCATTGATTTCAAGTCTGCCCTTGCTTTCGGCCCATCTTTGGTCCTCTCTGGCATGTTGAGCAGGGTACCAAGCAGACTCTCGCAGACGTTCTTCGTGATATGCATGACATCAAGGCTGTGAGGCACACGGTTGATCTTCCAGTACGGCAAGTCCCAGAAAACAGACCTCGTTTTCCATACCTTCAGCAGCGGCTCTGGCGCCTTTCGCTTCTTTCCCGGCTCTGGCGCCTTTTGCTTCTTTCCCGGCAGTGGGCAGTCTTTCCAATTTTTCAACAGCTTGTCTATTTCCTCGCCGCTCCTCGACACAGGCGTTTTGGGTTCGGTTTCACCATCGAACAGATCCTTGCGTTTCCTCCACGGGTCATCGTCGCGAAGCCACCTTCGATGTCCCATGAACACGGTTTTCGAAGACCCGGGATCTCTATCTAGCTGGCGATATGTTGTGTCATCCATGCACCTTACGCATCCAGAAAATCCGTGGACTACCTGCCCGCGAGATATCCGTGAATCGAGATAGTCGTGCACCGCCCTGAGCAGTGCGGCTCTCATAGGGAAATATTCTTTCTCTGCAGCGCCCCACGATTGGCTGGCGTTTTCCACAGCGTGTCAAGCTCCTCTTTCAGCAGCCCTAGATACAGATTGATGTCGTTCCTGGTTGTTTCGCCCTTCAATTAGCATACTCATGTGAATGTACTTCCTCTTCATGCACAACCAGGGGAAGGTTGTACATCCACACAAACACAGGCCAGGTGCTATGTGTGCTTCTCGGCTGCCAAACGGATTGACTCCATCGGTGCTCGCGCCCAGCACGATGTTCCTTGATCGTTCCCAAATTCTGAGTCTTGAAGTTCAACGCTGCCACCGCTCGCATCCTTAGGGTGACTCAGCATCTTGTCTTTTTATCTATCTCCGGATCATTTGCGTCATCTTCGCTTCTTCTCCTCCCTATCCGCGTGCCAACGCAGGAGCTTTGCTACCTTAGGGTCCGCGAAATACCGCTGCAGACGAGGAGTGATCGGAAAGTACCACACCACTTTTCGAGGAGCTTTCTTCCTCTTTTGTATCGAGTGACATATGGTAGACTCGCGTGCTCGCCCCGATAAATGATGCAATTGTTCATGCACACATGGTATTTCACGCGGCGGTAAATCGAGAGGACACACGATTTTCTTCGCCTCCTCCAAACTGGTCGAGCACTTGTTCTCCTGGGAAGACGTTCGTGCTGAATGACATGTTCTCGCCGAAGCACGCGCCGGTCATTTTGTGTTTTACCTTCATCTCGAGCCATGAGCGTTACTTTCAGCGGGTATCCTCGGCCTGCATCCTTCATACAATGGAGTAACGCGTCTAACTCAAGTTGATCCATCTTGGCTTTCTCTCGGGCGGCAGCTCTGGCGTTATCCGCCCGCTTGAGAAGCAGCTCTTGAATATGAGGGTCCTGCACCCAGCCCATCGATGGTCCAGCGTCGTCGCTCCGCCGCATCATCATCTTCATGATCATGCCCGCCGCCTGCTCCGACATCTTCCTCATCATCATGTCCTGCATCTTCTACATGATGACTGTGTACAGCATCACCGTCGTGATCATCTCCCGGGATTCTTCGTCTTCTCGCCCGCCCGAGCCGCGGTGGTTGTCTTGCTGCCCTTCCTCATTTCTTGCCCGCCCCCATGGACGACTTCGTAGTCATCTACATCACCTTGCCACCGATAGCCATCCATGAAACCACGCAAGAGCAGGTGGTCCCGCACCTGCCCGAATCCGGGTCCGCAATAAGGCTCTTCACTTGCATCTTCGACACGGACATCTTATCTCCGCCTCGTTCTTTTGAAGCATCTCGGCCTTCGGACCTCAAAAACCTATTCACGATGCCTTCGGTCATCGTGCGGACTATGGTCGCTCATGGGTAGAGCAAAACGATATTTTAGAACCAAACAAAATTTGGCATGACTTTCCCTAAAAATAGGACCAAAAGAATGCTTAATGCCAAAATTCTGCTTGAAACGGAAATGAATCAATATTCCGGCAAAATATTGGCAACTATCGCATTTCAAATACCGGTACACCTCCAAACACAAACACAT
The DNA here is from genome assembly GCA_021605205.1 of Aegilops longissima. NCBI lineage: Eukaryota > Viridiplantae > Streptophyta > Magnoliopsida > Poales > Poaceae > Aegilops > Aegilops longissima. The sequence goes on along the minus strand of CM038682.1, from coordinate 64,385,488 downwards.
ATGCAACACCACAAACATATGCAACACCGCGAACATACATAGATCTAGCTAGGCCATAAAAAGTGCATGTGCACATTGTTGTAGGGAGAACAACATAAATATAGCTCCCCCCTTACTGACCTATTAAAACAATGTAATTTAACCACTTAATTTGAATGAATCTATGGTGGAAATGAGGTGAAAAAGATGAGGCACCCGAGACAAGGAGGACGTGGAGAGAATGAAGTGGGGAGAAAGTGAGTGTGGGTAGGAGAGGCTGTCCAAAATATCTTGTTGCTGCCCACTTACTAATGGCGCACCAGCACTAAATGCGCCATTAGTAATCCAGGTTACTAATGGCGCACCTTCGGCGGTGCGCCATTAGTAGTTTTGCAAAAAAAAAATACTAATGGCGCATCGATCGCGATGCGCCATTACTAGTTTAAACTACTAATGGCGACTTCATCCGGATGCGCCATTAGTATGTTTGGACAGGCGCACTAGTTCAAAAAAATTGATACTAATGGCGCACCCTTTGCTGGGCGCCATTAGTAGTTACAACTACTAATGGCGACTTCATCTGGATGCGCCATTAGTATGTTTGGACAGGCGCACTAGTTCAAAAAAAAAATTTGATACTAATGGCGCACCCTTTGCCTGGTGCGCCATTAGTAGTTTCATCTCTAATGGCGTATCAGCTGGTGGTGCGCCATTAGTATATACTAATGGCGCACCAACTGTCTGGTGCGCCATTAGTGTCAATCCCATCTATAGCCCTTTTTCTAGTAGTGTCTTTTCCTCTAGTGGTGTTATGTGAACGTCGAGTACATGACACTTCACCATTATTTGGGCCTAGAGGAAGGCATGGGGAAGTAATAAGTAGATGATGGTTTGCTAGAGTGACAGAAGCTTAAACCCTAGTTTATGCGTTGCTTCGTTAGGGGCTGATATGGATCCATATGCTTAATGATGTGGTTAGGTTTACCTTAATACTCCTTTTTGTAGTTGCGGATGCTTGCAATAGGGGTTAATCATAAGTGGGATGCTTGTTCAAGTTAGGGCAGTAACCAAGTACCGGTCCACCCACATATCGAATTATCAAAGTACCGAACGCGAATCATATGAACGTGATGAAAACTAGCTTGACGATAATTCCCAATGTGTCCTCGGGTGCTCCTTCCTCATTATTATAAATTGTCTAGGCTTATACTTTGCTACATAAAGGATTGGGCCACCTTGCTGCACTTTATTTACTTTATTTACTTGTTACTCGTTACCATTTATCTTATCACAAAACTATCTATTACCTACAATTTTTGTGCTTGCAGAGAAAACCTTACTGAAAACCGCTTATCATTTCCTTCTGCTCCTCGTTGGGTTCGACACTCTTACTTATCGAAAGGACTACGATAGATCCCCTACACTTGTGGGTCATCAGTTCATGACTTTGTTTAGGACAGAAATGATATGTTTGGGCACGGACATTTTTAACACACATAATAACTTGGATAGATAAGATGTAACACACCGTGCCCTTACATAGATGGGTACCCATAGATAAGTTCACGGACACGACACGACAGGACACGGCACGCACGACATAGAAAAGCAAAAAAATATAAACGATAAAACGAAAACATGACGAGCTTGACTCCGGGCTCGCACCCCTTATTGAACACCTTCATGTTGACCTCCTTCTTCCACCTTGGCCGCGCGCCCCTTCAACACCGTCTTCAACTTCACACCTCCTCCTCCTCGTCATAGGGAAGGGAGTGCATCTGGATTTGAGTGGGGAAGACGCTCTCGTAGTTGGAGTAGATGTTGTACACCGTGAAGAAGATGGACTCGCACCAAAACACTGGGCCGAGGAGCTCGCGCGCGTCAAACGGGTTGGTGAAGGTGACCGTGAGCAGTAGGAGGATGCCGCCGCAGTGACGAACCTCGTTGAGGGAGAACATCCTAGGAGAGCCCCGTGGGAGGAGGGCATAGCCGGCTCTGAGGAAGGCGCGGGTGAGCTCGATGGACCCCCTCCACCTTGATGTCGCCCACACACGGAGCTCCCTCTCCACGAACACGCCTGGTGGGTAGCGCAGCTCCGACATGACAGGCGGATGAAGGAAGGTCGGCCCATTGTACTGCATCTTCACTTGGTCGCTTGGAGAGGGCTCGGTCGCTTGGGTGTTTGAAGTTGGAGAGAATGGATCTGGCTTTTGGGTGGTGAGTAGGAGAGGAAGGAAAGTTATTTGTCTGATTTAGACAAGGTCGAAAAAAACCTTGCTTAGAAATGAGGCCGTTTACCCTACCTTTGGACCCCTCTTTTTTAGCATTTTTTCCATGAAAATATTAAAAACCTCGCCACAGCTTTATTTTGGAGTGACTAAGAAGGATCCAGGCTTAGTTTTTCATTTTGATGTTTTAGATTTGTTTAAATCTTGGTCAAAGTTAGGTTTGACCAGAATTGAAATGAGCAAAACAAAATTTAGAAAAATCAAAAAAAGGAAAAACCAGCGCACATAGTTTGTGTATATAGAATATATGTGTAGCAAAGCTAGGAAGGTAAAAAAATCATTCTTAGAAATGAGGCCGTTTACCCTACCTTTGGAGCTCTTTTTTTAGCACATTTTTGATGAATTTGAGTTTACCAAAGTTTCGAAAGAATTACAACATTCATATAGCATGTCAAATTTGAAATTCTAACATAGGTCCAACATCATTCAAACATAGTTCTAACATAGTTCCAACATCATTCAACGGAAATACAACATTATTCATAATGTTTCATAATTATTCATAAATAGCGTTGGGGATTCTGTCTGTTGCTTGAGCTTCTTGGCATCACTTTGCTCCTCGTGCTCCTGCTTCTTCTCTTCTCCTCTTGGTTGTCGGTACCTTGCGCGTCTTCTTCAAACCTACTCCTGAGCTGTGCAAAACATAAAGGGTAATGAGATAATGTCAAGTGATAAATGTACAATAGTATTTGCAAGATTTACATACCTAGCAGAACTCACAACAACAGAAGGTTGGTCACCATTTTGAGCCTCACTTGGATCACCATTGCCATTTGAAGCCTCATTTGGATCACCATTTGGAGCCTCATTTGGATCACCATTTGGGGCCTCACTTGAAACACCATTTGGAGCCTCACTTGAATTATCATTTGGAGTATATTTTGGATCATCGTCAAAATCATGCGGCTGTTGACCATCATCATTTGGAACCTCGTAAAAATCCTCATGTGATGCAACTGGCTGTTGATCATCATTTTCATCATCTGTTGAGGCAACCGGCTACTGACCAACATTTTCATCGAAGCCTTGATCGAAACTCTCTACGAATGCCCAATCTACTGTGTTATACAATACTTACCGAAATTACCAGACCCACCACACCTTGTGCACTTACGCTTCCTCGCTCCAAGTCCAGCCCCTTCGCAGCGAGGTCTGATTTGACTCTTCCTTGGTCTACCTGCTGCTCTCTTCAGAATTGGAGCGCAAAGCTTGAATCCAGGGTCCACCATGTCCAATTGTTGTTTTCCCTCCATAGCAGGCAAGGCATACACATATGTGGCTTTGAACCTTGCAACAGAGTAGTAATCATGCACATACCGTTGTATGTTCCCTGCTGGTCCTGGGAGAGAAGTGATGAAAAACAAGGCATGAATGCATGGCAACCCAGTTATCTGCCATTGCCTACAACTGCAAGTTCTAGCTTCTAAATCCACAGGATATCTCCATTCCCTCTTCCCTCTATCCAAATATGATATCTCTGCTGTGGTACCCGAGCAAAGAGTCATGTTCATTTCCAAGCCTATTGTTTTCTGCTTCAATTCATTCATCACGGCAGGGATGATAATGTGGCCCATGTATTTTGCCTCGGCTATTCCTGCACGATAATGAAATTTCTGCATGTATTCTATCCTTATCCTGTCAAGCAAATCCACCACATAATGACCCTTTAGTTTCCGGATCGTTGACTTGAAAGAATCTGCTAGATTATTGTGCACATAGTCAAATTTGCTCAGTTCACTGAATTGGCTTTGGCCCATAACTTGGAGTGGTGTGTCACTAAGTATTATTTCACTTTGGGATTCATGTATAACTGCCTCAAGTGGTAGTTGTGCTTCTTCACACTGCAAGTCAAAGATGCTGGCCATAAATTGTCGGTACACACCTTTCCTTTGAATTTCTTCATGAAATTTGCAGCAAGATGACGCATGCATTCCCTATGCTCTACTCCAGGGAACACATTGTCCACAACCACTTCTAAACCTTTGCAGTCAATCCATTGTGATGTGCAATAGCCCGACGCAGATTATGCAAAAACCAAGTCCAGCTCTCCTCAGACTCTGTCTCCAGCACACCGTACGCAACTGGAAATACAAAACTGTGTGCATCAACTGCACAAGCTGCTACTAACTGTCCTTTAAACCTCCCTGTGAGAAAAGTGGCATCAATAGCCAAATAAGGCCTGCAGCCTTCCAAGAAACCCCGACGACAAGCCTCAAAGCAGACAAAAACCCTCGTAAAGCATTACTTTGTCTTTGTCACTCCCCTGAATGTGTACTCCACGTTGTGGTGGTCAATATCTACAATACTACCTGGGTTGGTCCTCTCCACTTCACCTTTGGATGAATACAACAATTGAAAACTTTCCTGCCAGTTACCATAAATAGAATCCATAACATGTTGTTTAGCATTAAACAACCTCATGTATGGTAAATCTATCTTGAACTTGTCTTTGATGTTCTTCTGCAATTTCTTTGGACCCACTTGCTGTTGGGGAACGTAGTAATTTCAAAAAATTTCCTACGATCACGCAAGACCATGGTGATGGCATAGCAACGAGAGGGGAGAGTGTCCGCCCACGCACTCGTGAGACCGAAAGCGAAGCGTTATAACAACGCTGTTGATGTAGTCGACGTCTTCACGATTCGACCGATCCAAGCACCGAACGACGGCACCTCCGAGTTACGCACACGCTCAGCTCGATGACGATCCCGGACTCCGATCCAGCAAAGTGTCGGGATGAGTTCCGTCAAGACGACGGCGTGGGACGATGTTGATGCTCCACCGACGCAGGGCTTCGCCTAAGCTCATGACGATATGACTTCTCCGGCGCAGGGCTTCGCCTAAGCTCCGCGACGATATGACCAAGTGGAATATGGTGGAAGGGGCACCGCACACGGCTAAGGAAAGATCCGTAGATCAACTTGTGTGTTATGGGGTGCCCCTGCCCCGTGATATAAAGGAGCCAAGGGGAGGTGGCCGCCCAAGGGGAGGCGACAAGGAGTCCTACTCCTCCGGGAGTAGGATTCCCTCCAATCCTAGTTGGATTAGGACTCGGAGGGGAAAGAGAGAGAGGGGCGGCCCACCTTTCCTAGTCCTAATAGGACTAGGGAAGGGGGGCGCGCCACCTAGGGCTGCCCTCCTCCTTTCCTCCAAGGCCCACTATGGGCCCATGTAGTCCCCGGGGTTCCGTAACCTCCGGTACTCCGATAAATTCGATTTCACTCGGAACCTTCCGATGTCCAAATGTAGGCTTCAATATATCAATCTTTATGTCTCGACCATTTCGAGACTCCTCGTCATGTCCGTGATCACATCCGGACTCAACAAACTTGGTGCATCAATACTTATAAACTCATAATGAACTGTCATCGAAGCGTTAAGCGTGCGGACCCTACGGGTTCGAGAACTATGTAGACATGACCTAGAACCATTCTCGGTCAATAACCAATAGCGGAACCTGGATGCCCATATTGGTTCCTACATATTCTACGAAGATCTTTATCGGTCAAACCGCATAACGACATCGTTGTTCCCTTTGTCATCGGTATGTTACTTACCCGAGATTCGATCGTCGGTATCCAATACCTAGTTCAATCTCGTTCGTAAGTCTCTTTACTCGTTCCGTAATACATCATCTCACAACTAACTCATTAGTTGTAATGCTTGCAAGGCTTAAGTGATGTGTATTACCGAGAAGGCCTAGAGATACCTCTCCGACAATCGGAGTGACAAAACCTAATCTCAAATACGCCAACCCAACAAGTACCTTTGGAGACACCTGTAGTACTCCTTTATAATCACCCGATTCGTTGTGACGTTTGGTAGTACCCAAAGTGTTCCTCCGTAAACGGAGTTGCATAATCTCATAGTTACAGGAACATGTATGGGTCATGAAGAAAGCATTAACATACTAAACGATCAAGTGTTAAGCTAACGGAATGGGTCATGTCAATCAGATCATTCAACTAATGATGTGACCTTGTTAATCAAATAACAACTCCTTGTTCATGGTTAGGAAACATAACCATCTTTGATTAACAAGCTAGTCAAGTAGAGGCATACTAGTGACATCTGTTTGTCTATATATTCACACATGTATTATGTTTCCGGTTAATACAATTCTAGCATGAATAATAAACATTTATCATGATATAAGGAAATAAATAATAACTTTTATTATTGCCTCTAGGGCATATTTCCTTCAGTCTCCCACTTGCACTAGAGTCAATAATCTAGATTACAAAGTAATGATCCTAACACCCATGGAGTCTTGGTGCTGATCATGTTTTGCTCGTGGAAGAGGCTTAGTCAACGGGTGCGCAACATTCAGATCCGTATGTATTTTGCAAATCTCTATGTCTCCCACTTGGACTTGGTCCCGAATGGAATTGAAGCGTCTCTTGATATGCTTGGTCCTCTTGTGAAATCTGGATTCCTTTGCCAAGGCAATTGCACCAGTATTGTCACAGAAGATCTTCATCGGTCCCGATGCACTAGGTATGACACCTAGATCGGAAATGAACTCTTTCATCAGACTCCTTCATTTGCTGCTTCTGAAGCAGCTATGTACTCCGCTTCACATGTAGATCCCGCCACGACGCTTTGTTTAGAACTGCACCAACTGACAGCTCCACCGTTTAATAAAAACACGTATCCGGTTTGCGATTTAGAATCGTCCGGATCAGTGTCAAAGCTTGCATCGACGTAACCATTTACGACTAGCTCTTTGTCACCTCCATATACGAGAAACATATCCTTAGTCCTTTTCGGTATTTCAGGATGTTCTTGACCGCTGTCCGATGATCCACTCTGGATTACTTTGGTACCTTCCTGCCAAGCTTACAGCTAAGCATCGTCAGTCTGGTACACAGCATTGCATACATGATAGAGCCTATGGCTGAAGCATAGGGAACATCTTTCATTTTCTCTCTATCTTCTGCTGTGGTCGGGCATTGAGTCTGACTCAATCTTACACCTTGTAATACAGGTAAAAAACTTTTCTTTGCCTGATCCATTTTGAACTTTTTCAAAACTTTATCAAGGTATGTGCTTTGTGAAAGTCCAATTAAGCGTCTTGATCTATCTCTATAGATCTTGATGCCCAATACGTAAGCAGCTTCACCGAGGTCTTTCATTGAAAAACTTTTATTCAAGTATCCTTTTATGCTATCCAGAAATTCTATATCATTTCCAATTAATAATATGTCGTCCACATATAATATTAGAAATGCTCTGAGCTCCCACTCACTTTCTTGTAAATACAGGCTTCTCCAAAAGTCTGTACAAACCCATATGCTTTGATCACACTATCAAAGCGTTTATTCCAACTCCGAGAGGCTTGCACTGGACCATAAATTGATCGTTGAGCTTGCACACTTTGTTAGCACCCTTTGGATCGACAAAACCTTCTGGTTGCATCATATACAACTCTTCTTCTAGAAATCCATTCAAGAATGCAGTTTTTACATCCATTTGCCAAATTTCATAATCATAAAATGCGGCAATTGCTAACATGATTCGGACAGACTTAAGCATCGCCACTGGTGAGAAAGTCTCATCGTAGTCAACCCCTTGAACTTGTCGTAATCCTTTCGCAACAAGTCGAGCTTTGTAGACAGTTATATTACCATCAGCGTCAGTCTTCTTCTTAAAGATCCATTTATTTTCAATGGCTTGCCGATCATCGGGCAAGTCAACCAAAGTCCATACTTTGTTCTCATACATGGATCCCATCTCAGATTTCATGGCTTCCAGCCATTTTACGGAATCTGGGCTCACCATCGCTTCTTCATAGTTCGTAGGTTCGCCATGGTCAAGTAACATGACTTCCAGAATAAGATTACCGTACCACTCTGGTGCGTATTTCACTCTGGTTGACCTACGAAGTTCAGTAGTAACTTGATTTGAAGCTTCATGATCATCATCATTAGTTTCCTCACTAATTGGTGTAGTTGTCACAGAACCATTTCTTGTGATGAACTACCTTTCCAATAAGGGAGCAGATACAGTTATCTCATCAAGTTCTACTTTCCTCCCACTCACTTCTTTCGAGAGAAACTCCTTCTCTAGAAAGGATCCGAATTTAGCAACGAAAATCTTGCCTCCAGATCTGTGATAGAAGGTGTACCCAACAGTCTCCTTTGGGTATCCTATGAAGACACATTTTCCGATTTGGGTTCGAGCTTATCTGGTTGAAGTTTCTTTACATAAGCATCGCAGCCCCAAACTTTAAGAAACGACAACTTTGGTTTCTTGCCAAACCACAGTTCATAAGGCGTCGTCTCAACGGATTTTGACGGTGTCCTATTCAACGTGAATGCGGCCGTCTCTAAAGCATAACCCCAAAGCGATAGCGGTAAATCGAAATAGACATCATAGATCGCACCATATCTAGTAAAGTACGACGACGTTCGGACACACCATTTCTCCGTGGTGTTCGGGTGGCGTGAGTTGCTAAACTATTCCACATTGTTTCAGATGTAAACCAAACTCGTAACTCAAATATTCTCCTCCACGATCAGATCGTAGAAACTTTATTTTCTTGTTACGATGATTTTCCACTTCACTCTGAAATTCTTTGAACTTTTCAAATGCTTCAGATTTGTGTTTCATTAAGTAGATATACCCATATCTGCTCAAATCATCTGTGAAGGTGAGAAAATAATGATACCCGCCGCGTGCCTCAACATTCATTGGACCACAAACATCAGTATGTATGATTTCCAACAAATCAGTTGCTCGCTCCATAGTTTCGGAGAACGGCGTTTTGGTCATCTTGCCCATGAGGCACGGTTCGCAAGTACCAAGTGATTCATAATCAAGTGATTCCAGAAGCCCATCAGTATGGAGTTTCTTCATGCGTTTTACACCGATATGACCTAAACGGCAGTGCCACAAATAAGTTGCACTATCATTATCAACTCTGCATCTTTTGGCTTCAACATTATGAATATGTGTATCACTACTGTCGAGATTCAACAAGAATAGACCATTCTTCAAGGGTGCATGACCATAAAAGATATTACTCATATAAATAGAACAACCATTATTCTCTGATTTAAATGAATAACCGTCTCGCATTAAACAAGATCCAGATATAATGTTCATGCTCAACGCTGGCACCAAATAACAATTATTTAGGTCTAAAACTAATCCGAAGGTAGATGTAGAGGTAGCGTGCCGACCGCGATCACATCGACTTTGGAACCATTTCCAACGCAAGATCGTCACCTCGTCCTTAGCCAATCTTCGCAATCCGTAGTCCCTGTTTGAGTTGCAAATATTAGCAACAGAACCAGTATCAAATACCCAGGTACTACTGCGAGTATTAGTAAGGTACACATCAATAACATGTATATCATATATACCTTTGATCACCTTGCCATCCTTCTTATCCGCCAAATACTTGGGGCAGTTCCGCTTCAAATGTCCGGTTTGCTTGCGGTAGAAAACACTCGGTTTCAGGCTTAGGTCCGGACATGGGTTTCTTCTCTGAGCAGCAACTTGCTTGCTGTTCTTTTGAAGTTTCCTTCTTCTTCCCTTTGCCCTTTTCTTGAAACTAGTGGTCTTGTTGACCATCAACACTTGATGCTCTTTCTTGATTTCTACTTCGCGGCTTTTAGCATCGCGAAGAGCTCGTGAATTGTCTTAATCATCCCTTGCATATTATAGTTCATCACGAAGCTCTTGTAGCTTGGTGGCAGTGATTGGAGAATTCTGTCAATGACACTATCATCCGGAAGATTAACTCCCAGCTGAATTAAGTGATTGTTATACCCGGACATTTTGAGTATGTGTTCACCGATGAACTATTCTCCTCCATCTTGCAGCTATAGAACTTATTGGAGACTTCATATCTCTCAATCCGGGCATTTGCTTGAAATATTAACTTCAACTCTGGAACATCTCATATGCTCCATGACGTTCAAAACGTCGTTGAAGACCCGGTTCTAAGCCGTAAAGCATGGCACACTGAACTATAGAGTAGTCATCAGCTCTGCTTTGCAGACGCTCACAACTTCGCTCAAGCATCTGCAGCAGGCCTGTCACCCAGCGGTGCTTCCGGGGCGTAATTTTTCGTGCAGCAATGAGGATAATCCTCTCGTTACGGACCCAGTCCGTAATTGCTACCATCATCTTTCAACTTTGCTTTCTCAAGGAACGCATTAAAATTCAACGGAACAACAGCACGAGCCATCTATCTACAGTAAAAATAGACAAGCAAAATACTATCAGGTACTAAGTTCATGATAAATTTAAGTTCAATTAATCATATTAAAACTCCCACTTAGACAGACATCTCTCTAGTCATCTAAGTGATTACGTGATCCAAATCAATTAAACCATGTCCGATCATCACGTGAGACGGAGTAGTTTCAATGGTGAACATCACTATGTTGATCATATCTACTATATGATTCACGTTCGACCTTTCGGTCTCCGTGTTCCGAGGCCATATCTGTTATATGCAAGGCTCGTCAAGTTTAACCTGAGTATTCGCGTGCGCAACTGTTTTGCACCCGTTGTATTTGAACGTAGAGCCTATCACACCCGATCATCACGTGGTGTCTCAAAGACGAAGAACTTTCATAACGGTGCATACTCAGGAGAACACTTCTTGATAATTTTAGTGAGAGATCATCTTATAATGCTACCGTCAATCAAAGCAAGATAAGATGCATAAAGGATAAACATCACATGCAATCAATATAAGTGATATGATATGGTCATCATCATCTTGTGCTTGTGATCTCCATCGCCAAGCACCGTCATGATCACCATCGCCACCGCGCGACACCTTGATCTCCATCGTAGCATCGTTGTCGTCTCGCCAACTATTGCTTCTACGACTATCGCTACTCCTTAGTGATAAAGTAAAGCAATTACATGGCGTTGCATTTCATACAATAAGCGACAACCATATGGCTCCTGCCGATTGCCGATAACTTCGGTTACAAAACATGATCATCTCATACAATAAAATATAGCATCACGCCTTGACCATATCACATCACAACATGCCCTGCAAAAACAAGTTAGACGTCTTCTACTTTGTTGTTGCAAGTTTTACGTGGCTGCTACGGGCTGAGCAAGAACCGTTCTTACCACGCATCAAAACCACAACGATACTTCGTCAAATAGACTCCGTTTAACCTTCTCAAGGACCGGGCGTAGCCACACTCAGTTCAACTAAAGTGAGAGAGACAGACACCGCCGGTCACCTTTAAGCAACGAGTGCTCGGAGCGGTGAAACCAGTCTCGCGTAAGCGTAACGCGTAATGTCGGTCCGGCCGCTTCATCTCACAATACCGCTGAACCAAAGTATGACATGCTGGTAAGTAGTATGACTTGTATCGCCCACAACTCACTTGTGTTCTACTCGTGCATATGACATCAACGCATAAAACCTGGCTCGGATGCCACTGTTGGGGAACGTAGTAATTTCAAAAATTTTCCTCACGATCACGCAAGACCATGGTGATGGCATAGCAACGAGAGGGGAGAGTGTCCGTCCACGCACCCTCGAGACCGAAAGAAGCGTTATAACAACGCGGTTGATGTAGTCGACGTCTTCACGATCCGACCGATCCAAGCACCGAACGTCACGGCACCTCCGAGTTCTCGCACACGCTCAGCTCGATGACGATCCCGGACTCCGATCCAGCAAAGTGTCGGGATGAGTTCCGTCAAGACGACGGCGTGGTGGACGATGTTGATGCTCCACCGACGCAGGGCTTCGCCTAAGCTCATGACGATATGACTTCTCCGCGCAGGGCTTCGCCTAAGCTCATGACGATATGACGAAGTGGAATATGGTGGAAGGGGCACCGACACGGCTAAGGAAAGATCCGTAGATCAACTTGTGTGTTATGGGGTGCCCCTGCCCCGTATATAAAGGAGCCAAGGGGAGGTGGCGGCCCAAGGGGAGGCGCACAAGGAGTCCTACTCCTCCGGGAGTAGGATTCCCTCCAATCCTAGTTGGATTAGGACTCGGGGGGAAAGAGAGAGAGGGGGCGGCCCACCTTTCCTAGTCCTAATAGGACTAGGGAAGGGGGGTGCCACCTAGGGCTGCCCTCCTCCTTTCCTCCAAGGCCCACTATGGGCCCATGTAGTCCCGGGGTTCCGTAACCTCCTGTACTCGATAAATTCCGATTTCACTCGGAACCTTCCGATGTCCAAATGTAGGCTTCCAATATATCAATCTTTATGTCTCGACCATTTCGAGACTCCTCGTCATGTCCGTGATCACATCCGGGACTCGAACAAACTTCGTGCATCAATACTTATAAACTCATAATGAACTGTCATCGAAGCGTTAAGCGTGCGGACCCTACGGGTTCGAGAACTATGTAGACATGACCTAGAACCATTCTCGGTCAATAACCAATAGCGGAACCTGGATGCCCATATTGGTTCCTACATATTCTACGAAGATCTTTATCGGTCAAACCGCATAACGACATCGTTGTTCCCTTTGTCATCGGTATGTTACTTACCCGAGATTCGATCGTCGGTATCCAATACCTAGTTCAATCTCGTTATCGTAAGTCTCTTTACTCGTTCCGTAATACATCATCTCACAACTAACTCATTAGTTGTAATGCTTGCAAGGCTTAAGTGATGTGTATTACCGAGAAGGCCTAGAGATACCTCTCCGACAATCGGAGTGACAAAACCTAATCTCAAATACGCCAACCCAACAAGTACCTTTGGAGACACCTGTAGTACTCCTTTATAATCACCCGATTCGTTGTGACGTTTGGTAGTACCAAAGTGTTCCTCCGTAAACGGAGTTGCATAATCTCATAGTTACAGGAACATGTATGGGTCATGAAGAAAGCATTAACATACTAAACGATCAAGTGTTAAGCTAACGGAATGGGTCATGTCAATCAGATCATTCAACTAATGATGTGACCTTGTTAATCAAATAACAACTCCTTGTTCATGGTTAGGAAACATAACCATCTTTGATTAACAAGCTAGTCAAGTAGAGGCATACTAGTGACATACTGTTTGTCTATATATTCACACATGTATTATGTTTCCGGTTAATACAATTCTAGCATGAATAATAAACATTTATCATGATATAAGGAAATAAATAATAACTTTTATTATTGCCTCTAGGGCATATTTCCTTCACTTGCTAGTTTCTTTCACCCACTTCTTTACTTCTTCTGCCACCCATCTTGACTTGGGTCTACTGATTGTATCCTTCCTAAGGGTTGATTCCTGGCATGTGTGCTTAAAAGGGTTCACTTTGACCTGAACATTCGTACTATTTCGCATTTTAGATGCGAGCATCCTCCATGGACAACCGTCAGTCGGACAGTGCACTCTGTAAGGTACTTGATCGCTCTTGTCAACTTTGAAAGTACGTTCTATCTTGATGCAGTATGTCACAAGTGCATGTCTACACTCAGTCATGGATGCAAAAACGGTACCTTCTTCCATATGAGGGTTCAAAGGGTCCCATTCAACAGCTGCAAGGTCTTCGTCCTCACCCACCACGTCATCATCCACACAGACTGCATTGTGAGCCTCATCTTGGTTTTCAGCCCGAGGTGGCCGTCATAAATTCTGAATAACATCAGAATATAACTTATCTTCATCAACCCCATAATTGTATTCATCAGGCTCCACTTCAAGGGGGACCCTACTGCCGGTGCCCACGCTAGTTGAGCCACCACGTCGCCGTTCACTAACTGAACTGTTCTGGCTAGAGATGCCATTACGACGACTTGGTTCTCCCCAAGATGTTGCACCCGCCATCTTAGGTCCAAATGCCTGCTCAAGCACATCAATTTGCAGCCTCGCACGAAAACTCTCTTTCTTTTTATGTCTAGCAAACATGGTAGCAGCTCTTCATCATTACTAACTGTCACCCATTTCTTTTCCCGATCATAGTATTTGTATACCACTTCATCAAGCCAACCCCAATGATATTGGGTACAAATTACCTCCCTAAATTGTTTGAAACTCCAATTACTAGCCATTGGCAACCGATAATCGACCTCCTTGAAATTTCTTCTTATTCTTTGCATTGAACATGTACCGGTCCCTTCTAATGTGCACCAAGAAAGCAAACTGCAACTCCATCCTAACTGACGAAAAACAGAGACGCAATCAGCACACTAATCGGGCAAACCTACTCGAGTCGACTGCTCAAATGCACAACTAAGCTCAATCTAAACAGGAGGCGTGACTTACCCCTCGGGAACCCAGTCTCTGACGCGGCGGATCTCCGGCCCGATGCCTGCTTCGCCAAATACTCCGGGGTTGCCACTGCTCGCCATTTCGCCCTGGGGTTCTTCCTCCTTCTTCAAACAGCTCCACCAGCCCCCCACCTTTGAGCGCTCCGACCGGGCGCATGGAAGGAGGCCGCGCCACGGGTTGAGCAGGTGGCGGGCACCACACCCGTGGGGTCGCAGGAAGGTGGCGGGCGGAGCAGGTAGCGGTGGAGCGTTGGCGCAGGATGGTAGCGACGGAGCAGGCTGTGCAGCTGGTGGCGGGGCGCGTGTTGGCTGTGGCGCAGGTGGCGGCGGCGGCGCAGGACGGCCGCCCGGCTGATGGGCAAAGCGGGCGTCGATTCAGGCAGCTAGAACCCTACGAATGATTTGGGTATTTTGTTGCACGGGCCCACATGTCAGCTCCGGACACACGTCCACGCAGTCCCATGTGTAAGCTCCGGACCCACAACCACTAACGCCGGTGGACGCAATGGACTAAACTCTGGCCATTTGGCCTCGTCATAGTAGCTGCGCATGGACTAGGGGCAAAACTGAGCACAATTCGTATCCGAGGGCAAAACTGAGCACATGGACACCATTGAGGACAAAAGGATAATTAACCCTAACACATTTGATATTTCATGTGAACTTCTGACAGACCATAAGATATCGACGCCTTCCCTTTGGTCGGATCACAAATGGAATCTTGTGCTATCGCAATGAGTGAGTCCAGGTAGCTGCAAAAGAATCTCCAAGAAGCGTTCATTGGCAGTGGTAATTTGTCATGAACTAGCTCATTACGGTTATGCCAACAACTCCGAAAGGTGAACAGAGTCATAGCTCGCTCTACATCTCCCAATGGGTGTAGTATCTCAAGTAGCCACTCAACTCCTGTTTTGTCACATCTTTGAGTTTCAGCAAGCGCCAGAGTTCAGACATACACTCCCATAATGGAATGGCGAGTGTGCAACGACAAAGGGCATGGAAACAGTCCCCTGTTTCAGTACCACAGATTGGGCAAATGCTTGACCTCCACACCTCGCTTGTCCTTGTTCTTCCATGTTGGGAGAGAGTTAACAGCAACTCGCCCAGCAATGTTTTTTTTGGGGTTGCCAAGCAATGTTTTTAACAGTGTGTGTGACCATGCTACTCCATATTAGCTTGTATACTTGTTCCAGGTAGACTCTTTTGCAACAAAACAATACGTCCGCTAAGGTAACTGATGCATCCATTGAGTTCCTACGTAAGGTCTTCTTAGCCCCCGCTGTCCATTGAAACTTCCCCACACCCCCCATGAGAAAAAAGGAAACTTCCCCACATTTTTTTCCACTGAAACTGACCTCGATCAGAACATCACTCAGTTTTGAGCCTGGTACCTAACTTCGACCTAGGCTACAGCTCAAATCTACTACCGTTTGAGAGTAATCAACATGATAGAGCACTTACTTTGCGAATAATTAACAAGGTGGAACAAGATGGAGAAACGTCAACAATTGTACTTCCATGGCTAGAAAGCCTAGAAAGCAGTAATACAATGGAACAATTTGGAACATGATAGAACACTTTCTTTGGAGTAATTAACATGTCATAACAAGATGGAACAATTCTGTGATTACACTTCGTAATCGACATCATATCCCAAAGCGCAGATGCAAGGAAATTTGCATAAGTCTAGCATTGTCGATTAAGAAGCACCATCAATTTCCATTGCGCCGGAGTCCCTAACATCCTGGCCATGTTCCGTCGAGAGAGATATGTATACGTACGACTCATCATCAGCGGCAGGAATCGTCACCACCTGGTGCCGGCACATGGGGCAGCTCCCCTTGGCCTGCAGCCACCTCTGAACGCACCGCCCGTGGAACCGGTGCCCGCACGGCGTCTCCTTCCAAGCCGCTTTGTCGTCCTTCTCCAAGCAGATCGGGCAGTTGAGGCCGTGGTCGTCTGACAGCGCTTCCACCGTCTTCAGCGCCTCGTCCACTGCCGCTGCAAACGCTGGGTCGACGTCGCCCGCGACGCCGACGAGTGCGGCGATGTCGGCCGCGTTCACCGCGGCGCCTAGCTCTAGTAGGTAGTCGAGAGTAGTTTGGCGGATAAGTGGGTCATGCACGGCGACGTACGAGACTAGAACGTCCGGGAGACCTTCTTCTTCTCCTTGTGGCAGGTCTTCGGCCATGTCCATGGCATTCGACGCCATCAAGCTATCTGGCAATAGCGCTGGAGAGAGATTGACCGGTTCCTCGCCGCCGGCTACGTAGTACGTGATGGCGAAATGAAACTGGATTGGATTGTAGGAAAAGCGACGGGAATAATTGCGCAGACGGCAGTGTGCATATATAATATGAAACCAGAATGCTTGATAGTCATGCTCTCGTGTCGGAATAGGATTATTTTAGTTATTACATTTTTTAGGAAAATACTAATTATTATGTGTTTCTTATAATAGAAAGAAACACGTATTTCTTTTGATGGACCAGCCCAGTAACACGGTTTCTTTTGTCCTTTAATTTTCTTATAAGAGAAGAAACAAGTATTTCTTTCCATTTTCTTTTGTTGTATTATTTCGGTTTAGCTTTTGGTTTATTTCCACTTTTATATATTCCATTTCTTTTATTATATATGTAGAAATATTGAAATATTTGTTCAAAATTACGTGAGCACATATTTCTAACACATATGAACAATTTCTCTCAAATGTATAGAAAAATTCAGAAGTATTGAAACATGTAATTTTTCCAAATGTATGAATATTTCTAGTTGCATGCAGAAACATTTGTTACATATGAGATGATTTTTTCGAGTGTATGTACATTTCTATTCATATACTTGAATATATTTATATTTATAATAATCCATCATTAAACTTATTATATACTAATTTTCAAATTATAAATAAAAATTATTATTCATGTTTATTAAAAAAAAGAAAATGTGAATTATTCATTTATGCATGCTGCTGTGGCGCCACAATTAGAGCATCTCTAGCAGATCCCATAACAGTGATCAAACCTTTAAATTTGCAGTATAGGTTGAAAAAACCCACCAAATAAGTCCCGTAAAACAGGAGATCCTTAATTTTTTTGCAAGACCCCATATATTTGCCCTGTATAACCCAGACTTGCAGTTTTCGAGTCAGTTTTGTGGGAAACCCTAAACCGGCCAGTGCCGGAGCAGGCGGCCTGGTGGCGTAGCACTCGAGCAGCAAGCAGGCTGAAGAGCTCGGCAACAGCTGGCAGGAGTGGCGCTGGAGCAGGCGGTTAAGCCTGGGCCTGGGGTGACCTAACACGGGGCTGAAGTCGGTCGAGCCTGGGGTGGCACCGGCCGGAGGTGAGCATGCCAGACATGCTTGTGTTCTGGTCGTGCGTCCATGCGTGAGCACCGCCCGTGCGTCCATGCGTGCGTTCTGGCCGGCAACATTGTTCGAGTTGGGGTTCAAGTTCGTCCATCCGTGCTTCCCATGTGTGCGTCCTGACCGTCCCATGCGTGCAATGCATCGACATCAGCCGTCCCATGCATGCGTTTTGGCATCGGGCCATGTTCTAGTTTGAGCACAGCGGCTTGGGGTGTAAGATTGGTTTGGTGGATGCGTTCCTACTCCTCCGTAAAGGAGCTGCGGGTATATATTGATCGAGGGCAGGAATAACCCCTGCCGTGGTTTACAAGTCTTCAACCGATCGCTAGGATACGGCAGGATAAGAGATAGGAGGTTACAAGGTAGAGGAAGAGATAAGTAGTTAAGATTACAATGAGATATATCTCTAAGTCTAGCCCCCTCCATTAATCTGAACTACCTATCCTAGATTAACATTACTAGTTATCAACCCGTGCTACTGGACGGGCTAGTGATTCTAAACCAATTATGTTATATTATAGTAATGCTTGACCAACACAAACTTTGTATGTTTTAATACTATCATAGAAGTATACATTTAGTTTTGTCAATCTATCTGGGGAGATATGCAGCCATGAAATACAATTGCCACTTGCTTAAGCTTTTAGTGCAAAAGTAAGATTCCAATATATTTTTACAATATAAGTTGCATGGTAGCTATCACCAACATCGTAGCACCCCAGATCAATGTTGCAGATAAAATAAAAATGAATAGTTTACTTATAGATGTCAATCTTTATACATGGAAATTATGGAATTCGGTTGTTGCTCAGGTTATAGAATCCATGTGAAGGGTGGTGCAGGCTACTGATATATGCCCTGGTCACCATTTAGAATACATAGAAAATGAATAGTTTAGATAGTTAGAGGAAACAACTTGCCAACATGCATAAATCGTCCGTGGGTCACTACTAGGAAAAGGCCTACTAATGGCGCATTACTGGTGCGCCATTAGTATCACGCCACTAGTATTTTTTACTAATGGCGCACCAGTGATGCGCCATTAGTATCTGGTATACTAATGGCGCATCACTGGTGCACCATTAGTATAGCCCACGGTGCGCCATTAGTATCTGGTATACTAATGACGCACCACATAGAAGTGCACCATCAGTAACATTCTTTTTTCAAAAAAAAATTTCAGGAATTTTTTATAAAAAAAAAATTCAAAATTTTTTTTAATTTTTTTTTCAAATTTTTTTCGTTTTTTTCTTAATCTCAGGTCACTATGGCTTAATCTCGGGTTAATATGCTTAAACTCAGGTCAAATCGCATTTAGCTAAGATTCAAGTCAATAATTTCTGCAGTAGCATTTGCCAATGATTTGTACTCAGCTTTAGTACTTGACCTTGACACTGTTGTTTGTTTCCTGGCACTCCATGAAATAAGATTAGAACCAAAGAAAACAACAAAACCTCCTGTGGATTTTCTATCATCATTGCAGCCTGCCCAATCTGCATCAGGGAAAGCACTAACAAGTGTAGATTTGGAACTGTTTGAAATGTAGTCCCAAGTCTACAGTGTGCTTAATATATTGTATGATTCTTTTTACAGCTGTTCAATGGGCAGAAGTAGGAGAATGCAGGTATTGACATACTTTGTTAACAGAAAATGAGATATCTGGTCGTGTCAAGATTAAGTATTGCAAGGCTCCAACGACACTTCTGTATCTAGTGCTTTCCTTCTCATTAAGTGGTTCCCCTTCATAAGCTGACAACTGTTCTGATGAGGATAATGGTGTGGGTGAAGGCTTGCAATCCTTCATTCCCATCTGAGCCAAGAGTTCAGTAGCATATTTTTCCTGTTTCAACACTATACCATCCTGAACCTTCTTAACTTCAATGCCTAAGAAGAAACTCAAATCACCAAGATCCTTTAAGGCAAATTCTAAGCTTAGATCATGTAAGAGAGCATTAGTAGCATTCTGAGAAGAACTTGCAACTATAATATCATCAACATAAATGAGCACAAAGATAACATTATTTGCCTTATTGTATATGAAGAGAGATGTGTCAGCTTTTGATGCAATGAAGCCAAGATATTTCAACTGCATACTTAACCTGGAGTACCATGCTCTAGGTGCTTGTTTCAAACCATTGAGAGCCTTGTCAAGCTTGCATACATAATGTGGTTTTTGCTTGTTTTCATAACCTGGTGGTTACCTCATGTAGACCTCCTCTTCCAGAAAACCATGCAAAAACACGTTATGTACATCTAGCTGTCTTAAGCTCCATCCCCTAGAAACAACAATAGCTAGCACAAGTCTTATGGTTGCTGCTTTTACCACGGGACTAAATGTATCCTCATAATCAATACCATAACGCTACTTAAAACCTTTAGCAACAAGACGTGCTTTATATCTGTCAATGGAGCCATCTGCCTTTTTCTTGATCCTATACACCCACTTACAATCAATGATGTTTTTACCTTTTTGGTTTGGTACCAAATGCCATGTCTTGTTTCTCATCAGGGCTGTATACTCCTCATCCATAGACTTTTTCCACTTTTGATCTCCAAGTGCATCATCTAGTTTTGTTGGCTCTCCTGAAATACACAACATGCCATACGATATAGTGCCATCAGTTCTTACTTTCGGGTTTTTAATACCTTTTTGAAGCCGAGTTGTGACTCTGGGTGTGGCTGGTTGTTGATGTACACGCGGGCGCACAGAATCGCTGGTTGCAGACGATCCCGGAGAAGAAACAGGTGTTGCCGCACCAGATCCGGTGGTCACAGGTGTGGCCTGTCCGTCAGCAGCCACACCATCTGTTGCCGCAGATGATCCCACACCGACCTCGCCAGGTGGGCCTGATGGCCGCATGTGCACGCCGCGCCTCGCAGCGGTTGGCTGCATGCGCGGGCCGCTCGAGGGAGATCCTCCGCGTGATGACGTGACAGTCGCGGGGCGGCTCGCCCGCGTCTGGCTCTCCTGACCGACCGGCTCGTGATCCGGAGAGGATGCCCATGCCTGATCCGAGGAGGATTGACGCGCAGGGGTGGCAGGCGCCGCCAAATCTTCCTTGAACGCCACGCCAGCTTCGTCTTCTTCTTCTACATGAAATATAGCTCCATTTTGGACGAGATTTTGATCATTCTGATTGTTTTGAACTCCGTTTTCTTCAGGTACCTGCACACACAGGAGACAAGAACTGGTTCCAGCAGGGATATTATTGTCATGTTGGTTAGTGCAATTGTTTCCCCCGTGATCAAAAGATCGAAGTGTTGATGGAAGAAGAAGAATTCACTACTAGAGAAAAGCTTAGTAGTGGCGCTGGTTTTTTACATACCAGTAGCGCGGGCACCCGCGCTACTGCTAGGGCGCTACAACTATTATTTAACAGTAGCACGTTTCTGAACAAGCGCTGCAGCTAAAATACTCATTAGTAGCGCTGCTTCCTCCACCAGTGCTACTGCTATCATCACGTAGTAGTAGCGCCCTATTTTCTCCCCACGCTACAACTAGGCAAATAGAAATAAAAAATAAAAAATAAGCAGTCAGGTGCAATATTCATGGAAATCAAGACAAGTCCAGTGCAAATAAACTAAGTTCACTGAACCATCTCACAAACATTAATGATAGTACCACATTTAATATAACCACACAATCTCACAATCTCATATAGTAGTTAACAATGCACGGATAGATCATAGTTGATAAGTCTACTAGGTAGTGATACTAGCATATATATGGTTCAACAGCCACACGCATGCATATGAAGTTCTAGATGATGTCGATGATGACCATCATCCTCAAGCCTGGGCGGTGGGTGTTCCTGATAGTAATTAGGATTGCTTGTCGAACATGAAGATTCTTGCCGACGAGGAAGCTCTTCCACCCAACCGAGTTGAAGTGTGTGCGACCGTCCGTGTCCACGCCGTACGCACAAGTGGTGACGGAGCCCCTTGCGCCAAGGCGTATTCCAGCAAAGCCTTCTTCATCAGGCTTGATACCACAACTCTCAGATAGGCTCTTTGGCAATTTCTGAATAAGAAAAACATATCAATTAATAAGTAGCCTCACAGATTCTACACGAAGCATATATATCATCGGACTCTACACTAAGCATATATATCATCGGACTCTACACTAAGTATATATATCATCGGACTCTACACTAAGTATAAGATTCACTAAGCATATAAGATTCACTAAGCATATAAGATTCAGTAAGCATATAAGATTCACTAAGCATATTTATCATCGGACTCTGCAATAAGTATAACAACAAAGCATATAAGATTCACTAAGCATAGATTCACTAAGCATATAAGATTCAGTAAGCATATAAGATTCACTAAGCATATTTATCATCGGACTCTACACTAAGTATAACAATAAAGAATATCATCAAATTACTCTAAAAACTATAGTAAATGCAACATACCATCATATGCCGATCAAGCATGGTACTTGTCAGGCGGGTCACGAATGGCACCCCGACGAAGTCAGCACGTGGCGGAATGATGTCCCATAGGTTGCACACCTCCTCCTCGCTCAACTTCATTCTTTGAGCTACGATGGCATCACCGAGTGGGTCATCATCATCCTCATCATCCTCATAATCTTCTGCTTTGTTGATATAAATCACGGCCAGCTTGGGTCTTTCAGCTCTGAAGCAGAAGCTGATCAACTCACCACCGGTGATACGCATGTTGTCAATGAAACGGACCCATCCATCTCCTCCCACCTGTGTCATCTTTCGTCCTTTCTCGATCTCCATAGTGTAGGGGCCCCCAGGAGCCTCAAATGTCACAGAGTCTCCAGTCAGATTGTTGAATTCTGACCTCACATTGCATGGGACGATCTGTGTACAAAAAGCAAAATGATATATACACGATGCATTAATGCCAATAACACTAAAAACAAAATAGTAGTTACTAGTTTCATATAATTTATTACCGCCGCTTGAAGAAAAGTAGACTCGAAGTAGATGCCAAACAGCGTGCCAGTTGCAAGGCTGCTGGCGCACCTTGACTTGCACCATCGACATGGTGGTGGTGGTGGTGGTGGCGCCATTTCCCTAAAGCAATATGATTTAAGGATTAACGATCCAAAAAGTAAACATAAAGTTTTCATAGCTAGAGTTCACATGGCAAGCAAAATAACAACTAAAAAGCAAACATAAAGTTCAGTCCAACAATCACAAATTGCAAAAGTAGAGTGATTGTATGATAAAACACAAGAGTTTCATGCGCACCTCAAATCTGTGTCAAACTTATTCTGTCACGGACTCAAACAAAATTAGAACTCAGCAAATTGCCAACGAAGCATACCAAGAAAGCTAGCAATCTAGTAAACTAATGTCCCCAAATCTTCAGATGAAGCGTCGCTATCAGCATGAAATTTGCACTAAACACAAGGTTAAACAATACTAGTAGCTCAATAATCTAGAGATATAACAAACAAATATATGGCAAAACATAACAATACTTTGATCTCATCTCATCTTCCTTAATCACAACAAAGCACACTAAATAAACTACCCCCTTCTCATATCAGTAATCCTAAATCTTGATGATTTCTCACAACAAAACACACTAAATAAACATGAGCTTGTAGCTTTGTATCTCACATGAACAACACCTATACAACATCCTATAGAAGGGAACTTGATACAACCCGAACCGAGCACTTACACTCCTATAGAAGCAATATCCATAACATCACATCAGAAAAGTTGAAACCGCCCAACCACAAAGCAAAAAATCAAACATGAGCCAGCCCAACCCAATGCCAAATCATGTCAGCAACAACCAACCCAAATCCTCTACTCTCTCCCCTATACGATACTAATTAACAGTACGATCTACAGATGCATATGTGATACTAATTGACAGTAGGATCGATTGGAGCCATGCATCGAAGCGCGCGGAGCCACCGTGCAATCCCTAAATCCCTAAACATGGCGAGCCGCCGCGGCAAATCGATTGGAGCCCCTACGACGAACCCTAACCGAGAGATCGAGAGGAGCTACTGTGGCGCACGCAGGGAGGAGGAGATCGAGAGGGGGACTTACGGGGCTGGAGCGTCGGAGGAGGCGAGAGGCGACCGCGCGTGGTGGCGGCGCACGGCACCGTCGACGGGAGTGAGGCAGCCGGAGACGAACCCTAACCGCGGCGGCGGCGTCGTCGGGCGGAAGGGATTGTGTGAGACGAGGGAGGTGCGAGAGGCGCTCATGGGCCGGTTTTCTTTAGCTATAGTAGTAGC
Organism: Aegilops longissima; assembly: GCA_021605205.1. NCBI lineage: Eukaryota > Viridiplantae > Streptophyta > Magnoliopsida > Poales > Poaceae > Aegilops > Aegilops longissima. The sequence continues at coordinate 64,361,389 of CM038682.1, read as the reverse complement.
GCTGGTTGGAGCACCAGCTACTGCTAAGCCCACCAGCTGTAGCGCCCTTTCAGAACAAACGCTACAGCTGAGTGGGAGATGCTGCCCTGCGGCCCATGTAACAAAAAAGCGGCCCAAACAAACAAACGATGCTGCTATATGTTAGTAGTAGCGTGTTTTCTACACCGCGCTACTGGTAATTACTAGTAGCGTGGGGTCACAAAAACTCGCTACTGGTAAACTTCTATCTATAAATATTTTCCTAGTAGTGATTTCATGATGGAGAAGGGTGCCGGCATTAGGATGGAGGGATTCGAAAGGGAAAACTGATTAATCAAACACAACGTCTCGAGATATGTAAACTCGGCCTGTGGGAACATCTAAACACTTGACGCCTTTATGCATAGGACTATAGCCCAAAAACACACATCTTTTTGAGCAAAACACAAGTTTGCATGTGTTGTATGGTCTTAGGTTCGGCCAACATGCACAACCAAAGATTGTAGGGATTTGAAATCTGGTTTTGTTCCATACAAACGTGTGATGGGACTTTCAAATTTGATGACTTTGCTTGGTCGAATATTTATGAGATATGTGGCAGTGAGAAAGGCTTTATCCCAGAATTTTAGAGGCATGGAAGCATTGGCTAGGAGTGCTAATCCTACCTCAACAACATAGCGATGTTTGCGTTCAGCCGACCCGTTTTGTTGATGAGCATGGGGACAAGAGACATGGTGAGAGATTCCAATTTTTTGGAAAAAGGAATTTAGTTTCTCATACTCACCACCCCAGTCGGTTTGCATAGCAAGATTTTTTGAGTTGAGTTGGCGTTCAACAAGGTTTTGGAAGTTGGTAAAAACTTGGAAAACATCAGATCATTTCTTTAGCAAATAGATCCAAGTGAACTTGCTATAATCATCGATGAAACTAATATAATACGAGAATCTACTAACTGATGTGGGAGCCGGTCCCCATACATCTGAAAAATAAGCTGCAATGGAGCAGTGGAAACACTTGTTGATATAGGATATGGTAACTGATGACTCTTAGCTTGCTGGCAAGCATCACAAATTGACTCAATGCTAGACTCATAAGGAAGATTATTCTTGCTAAGGACGTGCTGAACTATAACTGAAGAGGGATGACCGAGACGACTATGCCACTTTGCCGAGGAAGGTTTGGTGACACTCCACACTTGTTTATTCGACCATGATGAAGATGAAGATGATATGAGTGGATATAGGCCTCCCTCACACTTTCCTCTAAGGATGGCCCTCCTCGTTGCCAAGTCCTTGATCACAAAAGAGTGAGGATAAAATATTATGAGAACATTGTTGTCAAGGGCAAAACGATGAACAGAAACAAGATTTTTTGAAGATGCAAGTCTTTTACGGGGGTTTTAACAATTGATTTACCAACTTGAGTAATGTCCATACCAATTCCACTTGCCGTGTGTATCTGATCACTGTCGTGGTACCTGTCCAGCATCGTCAGCTTGTCGAGCTCCCCTGTGATATGTTCAGTGGCGCTGGAGTCTGCATACCAGTTGGTGTCGATGCCATAGTTGTTGGTGACGAGGTTGGCTGCCTTCTTCTCTTCATGATCATCATCGTACCGATGCCAGCAGGCCCTTGCCCCGCCAGCATGGAACTTGTAGTAGATTTGGCACTCCGGGTAGTCGCCTTCTTGCTGCTGCTGTTGTTATGGTTGAGGGCGAAAACGTTGCTGATGACCGCCGCCGCCACCTCCGCGACTAGGAGAAGGAGGGGAGCGGTTTCCTCGACCACGTCCTCCTCTTTTGCTTCGGCCACGACCTCCCCTGCCACGGGACTGCCCGCGGCCACTGTAGACGGCATTGGCAGAGGAGCGGAATCCTGCTGGACCTACCCCAGCATCTCCATCCGCTGATCAAACGCAGCGATCTGCATGAAGAGGTCGTCGACGGTGATGGAGTTCTTGATGGCGCCGACCGCTGCCACGACGGGATCGTAGTCCCGATCAAGGCCAGCAAGGTTGTAGTCCACCATCTTCGAATCGGTTACCGGACGCCCAGCCGCAGCTATCTCGTCCCCGATGTTTTTCATCATGGCGATGAAGGCGTTTCTTGACATGTCTCCTTTCTTGGTGTTGGAGATGGCCATCCGAAGATTGGTTATGTGGGATTGCGACTACGCGGCGAATAGAATGGTAAGAGCAGTTCAGAGATCGAAGGTACTGTCCTTACCGATAACTTGCGCCGGGATTTCTTGCGTGAGAGAATTCAGTAGGTAGCTCAGAACCTGCTGATCCTTCGACAACCACGGGCCGTACAGAGGGTTGGCTTCTATGGCCGTGGTTTTGTCCTCCTTGGTGACTTCTGTTGTCTTTGGCGGTGTGGCGTCGCTGCCGTCGAGGAGACCGGTCACTTGCACGCCTCGCAGTGCCGGCATGACCTGCGCCTTCCATAGTAGGTAGTCCCCCCTTGCGAGCTTCTCTGTTGGTGGAGCACCTAGGTTGAGGACGACGGCGCTCAAGCTCATAGCGATGGCGATGGAAGTGTGTTAGGGTTTTTGGTTTCGCTAGATGATAGGAAGAGACGTGGCTCTGTATACCATATAAGATTGGTTTGGTGTTAGCATTCCTACTCCTCCATAGAGGAGCCGAGGGTATATATTGATCAAGGGCAGGAATAACCCCTGCTGTGGTTTACAAGTCTTCTACCGATCACTAGGATACGGCAGGATAAGAGATAGGAGGTTACAAGGGAGAGGAAAAGATAAGTAGTTAAGATTACAATGAGATATATCTCTAAGTGTAACATGGGGAAGAAGAAGCATGGTGTCGTGGAATTAACACGTCAGATGTCCTTAGTGTGAGGACTTAGTCGCGAGGCCAACGCATCTATGTGGTAGCTTGAGAGGGGTTGAGCGGAATCGAGAGACGCAACACAAGACAAGAGTTTAGACAGCTTCGGGCCCCGGGAAACATCATCCGGTAACAACCCTACATGCTGTTTGAGGCTAGATCTCATTATCATCATGAGGGAGTCGCCGTAAACCGGCTCTCCTCTAACTGTGTCTAGCCCTAGAGATTTTTTTCTTGCCTCTCCCTCTTTGGGGAGCCCTGCCCCTCTTTATATATGTTGAAGGGGCGGGTTACATGTGGAGTCCTATTAGGATTAGGACTAGTCTATCTCTAATACAAACCGGATACAAGTCCAGGTCTTAACTCCTTGTAAGACAAATATTCCTCACGCTTTCCTTGTAAACTGGCCCACCATAGTATGAATCGGCCTTCATGAACCACCCGTTGGGCCACCGGGTCTTGTCGCTCTTCTGACCCGCCTGCTGGATTACCAATGAATCGTAAACCGCCAGGTCCAAACGGGTCGCCAGTGAATCTTCAATCTCAACCGGGTCTCAAGTAAACCGCCAAGTTCGGCCGGGTTATACTTCCGGCCGGTTTACATCGCGGGGTATATCATCGACATTAGCCCCCAGTTTAATTTGGATTTACCCATGTTAAAATGATCCTGCAAAATAACTCAAGAACAAACTTGATAGGTTGTGCTCCGTGTTAAATATTCTTGTAAACCGGCACCTGATCATCCTTAATTCCTTGTCATTTCCTTCTTCTAGAAAATCCAGGTCAATAAGCCAGCTTCATACTCAGTTTGTTGACATTGGTTTCTCACAGAGAAATATTGTGAAGAATAATCCACTTGAGTCGGCTTCCAAAACGCCGGCTTAAGAAATATTGGTCTTGAAATACTCATCTGATATTCAGCCGGTTTGAAGATGTAAAACTTTGCCGGTTTAATATTACCAAAATTGCCGGTTTGTAAATATGGATGGCACCAAGTTATAATTTTTACCAACGACGGGTCATAACTTTTGCAGACACCGGGTCAATCAGGTTTGCTCAGAACTGAGAATTGGAAGATTTTTCTCCCTTATATCCATATTACCTGTAGCCCCCAAGTCTTGAGCAGAACAAAGTGATGGCTTAAGACTTGTTTCCATATAATTATTGCCACTTTCAAAAAATCCATATTGTTCATCTCAGTCACTAGTAAAAACTGAATACTCCATATATGTAGCCCCCAAGTGCCGGGTCATTATGCAATAATGAGCAGGGACTTTATAAATATGAGCATGTAGATTTGAACAATAACGTGTAACCCCCAAGGGCCGGCTCAGTAAGATAATATTGAGCTGGTACTTTATATATAATTCTTTGAAAAGAACATCATATAATGTAACCCCCATCATGGGGCTAGAACCCACGTCCACAAGGTTAAGAGCTTTGTCCTTTACCAACTGAGCAATGGACCTTTCAATATAATGGTTTTAAGACTTGTGTACCTTGAATTGTTGATAGGAGCAATTGGTAGCCCCCAAGGGCCGGCTCATTATGATGTGATGAGTCGGGTATTCAATAAGGCCAATAAAAATGACTTTGTATTAGCCCCCAAGTGTCATGGTGCATGCTTGCAGCGACATGAGACTTGCATGTAATCTCAATTTGCATAATGTAGCCCCCAAGTGCCGGGTCGTAAGCCTGCAGCGACTCGGGACTATTCCTTCAATTGTAGAATAAATCATATCCATTGATAATGTGATAGCCATTGCGCTAAAGCGACTTTGAAAACCTTAATCATAATACTGGTTATTGATAACCATAATAAAAATCCAGCCATGTTGGCTATTAAAGATTTGAATAATATACCCAATGATTTATAAGCGTATGATTCCAATGGCGCAATCCAAATATATACTGGCAACTTATAGTTCAAAGCCAGGACGGGTTAACAAACACCGGGTTATATTGGTGACTTATAGTCAATGCGAGACCGGATTAAGAAACACCGGTTCATAACTGATTATGTGCTAACAGCTGATAACTAAAAGCGACGCCGGGTTAAGAAACATCGGGTCGATGTAATGACTTATAGTCAGGCCGGGTCAATAGACGCCGGTTTAACTCAAAATCTTATCAAAAGAGATAAAACTTTGCAAAAACAAAATCAAATAAAAACTTGTAGTCGAGGCTTTTCGAGGGCTGCCAGGCCCAAATTCGAGGCTTTTCATGGGCTGCCAGGGTCGCTGAGTTAAACCATTTGACAAAGCCTTTTAAAATGGGCCTCCAACTAACCAATCGTCGTTTTAACTTTGACAAGTTCAGGGTCTGTATAAGAGTAACTTGTCAAACGTTCGGTGGGTCATGCCAGGATTACCTGGGTAGGAGTGGCTTACTTGATGAAGGCAGCTTAACCCGGGGTTTTAGGTGAATACACCAGGCTTCCAAGCCGTGGGTCGATACCCAATTACAAGGGTCCTTTGAAAATCTTTGTTACTTTACACAAAGAGCCCCCAAGTAACTTTGTGAGCCGTGCTCAATGGGTGCCTATGTTTGAGTTGGTGCTTTTTGCAACACTCTCTTTGACCCCTAATTGATTTCCCTGGTGGCCTTACGCCGATCAAGAGGTGTAGCTATGGTTCGAATATGACCAAGCCCCCAAGTGATAAATAATATGATAAGCCAATAAGGCAAGATACCCATGTTTGAACCGCGCATCATGGCAACAGGTCCTCTTCGGCAACCTTTAACTTTTTGCAAGAGATAAATTCTTCTTGAACCGGATATTGAGAGCTTGAAAGCTTTATAGGAGACATCTTTCCTTTGAACCGGATTTTAAACCGAAATCTTCATTTTCAGCCGGAAATTTTCTGACGGCCTTTAAACTCGAACTTGCGAGAAGTTAATTCCTTTTTAAACCGAACATTTTTAAACTGGATTTGAGAGCTTCAGAGCTTTGTTGGAGAACAGATTTCTCTGGAATCGGAATGTAAACCGGATATTTGAGAGCTTCAGTGAGACTGACTTCCCTTGAGCCGGATTGTAAACCGGAATCCTTTCTGATGACCGGGAACTTCTTCATTGAGCCGGGATTTTGTAACTGTCATATACTTTCTAAGCCTGAAATTTTCTGACGGCCTTTAAATTTTCATGAATATAATAGTAGCCTCTGGGACCGGGTTATCCTTCCCTCCATCGTCCTGGGGTTCTTAAATTTGCTAAAACTGGCAAGATTTGCTGAGTCATGTCATCGTAGCCCCCGAGTCTCAAAGGGGACTCGAGGAGTTGGTTTGAGACTCTCCATATTTGACCGTGATATAAACCGGCATAACTTGTATATCACTGGTGTTGATAGCACGATGTGAGTCCATAGAAGGTTGTGGTAATTGCGGCGGGTTATAATGATCCCGTATGAGCCGTGTCAGCAACTCGGCCAATGGTTCCTTCCAACTGGTGATTTGAAGTTAACCAAACTGTAGTGGCGGCGACTTGTGTGCCTGCCCATTGAACCACCCAGTGCAGACGGCGGTTGATAGTATATGATAATTTGCCTCCATTTTGTTGAAACAAAACCGGGCTACCCAAGCTGTGACTTGTTCATACTCAATAAACTGCTCATGCAGTTAGGCGCGGCCCGGTATGTTGATGTAGACCAGGCCGCGAGAGACGGACAGCAAATATGACCGCAGCTTCAGAGGCGGCACAAACAGATGAGTCGGCTGCGGAGTTGTAAACCGGTGTGGACGGGTGAATTAGCCACATCATACTGATGTAAACCGGTCTACAGAATGGCGGTTTGCACATATATTCATCGAGCTTGATGGCATGATAAGATACTTAGCGCATTTATAATGATGGCGCGATTTTATACACCCATGACATAGCCATAGCTTTTGCAGTGAACAATTGTCCTGCATAAAAAATATTGCAGACCAAGGCAAAGGTAAACTTGTTCTTTGACAAAAATAATATGTGCTAAAAATATATTTTAGATGGATATCACCTGATGTGTTTAGGACGAAAATAATCCGCCATGAAGTTGATGATCACTAGGTGAAACTGAAATCCCTCACGAATGAATCGGCCACGGGAGCAAACAGATAAACCGGCCACGGCGTTTGTAAGCCAGTGCGGACGAGCAAGTCGTCCTCCACGTTGTAAGCCGGCGAGGACGCGTGAACCTGCCGCGAGGGCGGACGGACGAGTCGTCCATGGCATTGTAAGGTGGTGCTGACGGGCGAGCCGGTCGACGCGTTGATGTAAACCGGACCGCAGGGGCGACGACTGTATATAACAACACTATAGGGCAGAGTGGTTGCTTTCAAAAAATTAATAAATATTGATAAAAGTAAACTGGATGGATATCACCTGATATGTTAAACCGGAATTTATTCACCGCGGAGTTGATGATCACCACGGGCGAGTCGGCCGCGGGAGCAAATGAATGAACCGGCCGCGGCGTTATAAGCCGGTGCAGACGGGAGAGTTGGCAGCAACGTTGTAAGCCGGTGCAGACGAGCAAGTTGCCCTCTATGTTGTAAGTCGGTGTGGACACGCGAGTCAATCACAAGCGCAGTCCCGGCTAGTGGATGTAGACCGGGGCGATGAGTTGCTCACGTATCCGTCTAGAAGCACGGCACGGGCAAGCGCTAATGCAAAAATAATATTGGCGCACCCCTTGCGACACACTTTTTAAAAAATAATGGTCCTGCGAAAAAATACCACAGACCAGAGTAATTGTTCTCAAATAATTTAATATGTGCTGATAAAATACACAGAAAGGATAGCACCTGGTATTTTTTGCCGGATGCTGGTGCTGGATAATGCATAGTGCTGTTTTTGTTTTTGACAAAAGAGTTGATTGGTTCTGTGTCTTCTAGTGCCTAAGCTCTCCACATAACCCGGCCAATACTTTTTGAGTCGGAATTTCTGGAACCAGAACTTCTTCATAATCCGGCCGGAACCTTTGATAATCCGGAACTTTTTTTTACCGGAACCTCTTGATAATCCGGCCGGAACTTTTGTTAGTCCGGAACTTTTGAACTGGATCCTCTTCATAATCCGGCCGGAACTTTTGTGTAGCCTAAGCCGGAACTCTTTCACGACTCGGACGGAACCTTTCGGCGATTCGACTGGAACCCTTCGGCGATTCGGAGCGAACTTTTTGTCGAGGTGATTGGAACTCTGTGGTGATTCTGACAGAACCTTTCGTCGAGACGGTCGGAAGTTTTCAATGATCCGACCCGAACTTTTTCGACAAGCTAGCGGAACCTTTTGATGAGCCTGATGGAACTTTTTGGCGAGCCAGCAGGAACTCTCTGACGAGCCAGTCGAAACTTTTCAATCTCTGGAATAGCGCCCTCCAAGAACTCATCACCACCGTATGCAGGCCCCACGGTGGGTGCCAACTGTCGTGGAATTAACACGTCAGATGTCCTTAGTGTGAGGACTTAGTCGCGAGGCCAACGCGTCTATGTGGTAGCTTGAGAGGGGTTGAGCGGAATCGAGAGACGCAACACAAGACAAGAGTTTAGACAGCTTCGGGCCCCGGGAAACATCATCTGGTAACAACCCTACATGCTGTTTGAGGGTAAATCTCATTATCATCACGAGGGAGTCGCCGTAAACCGGCTCTCCTCTAACTGTGTCTAGCCCTAGAGATTGTTTCTTGCCTCTCCCTCTTTGGGGAGCCCTGCCCCTCCTTATATATGTTGAAGGGGCGGGTTACATGTGGAGTCCTATTAGGATTAGGACTAGTCTATCTCTAATACAAACTGGATACAAGTCCAGGTCTTAACTCCTTGAAAGACAAATATTCCTCACGCTTTCCTTGTAAACCGGCCCACCATAGTATGAATCGGCCTTCATGAACCGCCCGTTGGGCCACCAGGTCTTGTCACTCTTCTGACCCGCCTGCCGGATTACCAATGGATCGTAAACCGCCAGGTCCAAAAGGGTCTTCAGTGAATCGTCAATCTCAACCGGGTCTCAAGTAAACCGCCAAGTTTGGCCCGGTTTATACTTTCGGCCGGTTTACACCGCGGGGTATATCCCCGACACATGGGGACAAAAAGGATTAGGCATAGCAAAGTCATTACTCACAACAACATCAATTCACAAACAGTCAACCCCCCATCAGCATGAAGTCTAATACATGATAAATACAACGAAAAAAATAGTGTGCTCCAAATATAGAGAGACCCTTCCCGAAATGCTACACAAGTTATAGCGCATTAATAGCATGCTATATTTCAAAATAGCGTTTGCAAAAAGAATGAGTACTATATCCAAAAATAAAGTATTTCAACAACAAAATTTCCCCCAGGAGTGATACGTGCACAAGTGCCAAATCCAAGGCAGCTTGTCCATGTACTACTATTGATGTTGTGCTTGACACACCAATGTCTACGTGTAGAAAACAAGAAAAAAATAGTAATTCTGTACGCTAGAGGCAACATTAGTATTCATATTCAAAAAAGTACTCTATATATGCTCTCAGCCACAAGAAAGTAAAAGTTATATTCAGAGTACTCTACATTTTAAACATCAGCTATAAGTCTATAACCAACAGATGGAATGTTACTTGCTTCCACTCTAAATTCATATTCAGAAAAGTACTAAATATTTTAGTGGAACTACAAATTTTAGACTGATCAAGCACAGTGCGACATCTCAACATCAACATCAAAGAAAGCAGCATCTACGGGGAGTGAGAAAGGTGTGGCCGAGGGTGGTTTTGGGCTTGCTGGGCTATGGCCTGGTTTCCTTTTTTTCTTGAATTTTCCTCACGTGTACGCTATAACGCTACATGCTACAACGTTAGAGCGCCGTGCAGCTCACTAATTACGCGAATAGCGCAATAGCGGCTGAATTTGCTAAAATATAGCGTTTCGTGTCCAAATACGCTATAACGGCGCTATAGTGTCGTTATAGCATGCTATTTTTTGTATCATCAAATTATTATTCATAACATACTCCTAGAGCGGATTACTCACGCATGGTTGGCGAGAGCATGGTTCCATGTTAGATAAGGGGTTGACGGAGTTGATGGAGAAGATTCCCTCTCTATGCAGGCCAAACCCTAGCCTCCAGCAGCCCTCCAGGCAGAATAATAATGGTGGCTGTGTCTCCATGTTGCGAAAATATTGAGGATTAATACAGAAGTATTTTGGGGCAATATAAAGCTAAGGGCACCAGAGGCCAGCTAAGGGGGCCAACGGGCCCTAGTCGCCCCATGTAAGGTGGCCCCCTAGGCACCCTGGGCAACCCCTTGGCCCAATTCGAGGCCAATTGTCCATCAGTTGTTGCAAAACTATATCTCCCATTTTATTTTATTTGCTCGAACATTTTCCCATTCAAACATATGACACATGAAACTTTTGCTGAAAACAACGGTAGTCCCAATTAGTTTTTATTCATAGCAACTATTGAGTCCAGACACTCTAGGGAAAACCTTATGCACAGAGGTATAGCAGCAGCGCTGGTTAGAACAGAGCGCTACTGCTAGTTACCCGTAGCGCGTGTCAACAAAGAGCGCTGCAGCTATGGTTGTAGCAGTACCGTGTCTGCAGGTAAAAGTGCTACTGCTATAATTCCCACACTGTTGCCGGTAGGCTAGGAATAGTAATAGCAATGCTGCAAAAAGCACGCTACCACTAAGTGACTTGTAGTAGCGTGTTTTCTGTATAGAGCGCTACTGCTAGAAAAAGGAAATAAAATGGAAAAGAAATAGAAAAGCAAATGAAAATGAAAGAAGTAGAAAAAAGAGAAATTAAAAAAAAAGAAAATGTAAAGAAAAACAAAGGAAAAAAAATAAAGCAGAAAGGCATAGCAGTAGCGCTTGTTGCCACAAAGCGCTATATTACTCTAGTAGTAGCGCGTTTTATATACACGCCCTATAGCTACATTCCTTAGATAAAAGGAAAATAAATAACTATTTCCTATATTAGTAGTGCGTTTTGGTAGAAAGCGCTATATCTAACTTAGCTATTTTGTCATAACCCCCCGCGGGGTCAAAATTTTGCTAAGTCCTTCCCCCTATCCCCCAACTCTGTCGCCGCCATCGATCGCCCTGCCAGATCGAGCATGCCCTCGACTTCACCATCGCCTCACGAGGCCGCCCTCGACCTCACCTCTCCCGCTCGAGCCCTCCCAGGACTGCCACCACCCAAGCCCGAGCCCTCTCTCTCTCTCTCTCTCTCTCTCTCTCTCTCTCTCTCTCTCTCTCTCTCTCTCTCTCTCTCTCTCTCTCTCTCTCTCTCTCTCTCTCTCTCTCTCTCTCTCTCTCTCTCTCTCTCTCTCTCTCTCTCTCTCTCTCTCTCTCTCTCTCTCTCTCTCTCTCTATCTGCTAGGGCAATTCATATGTTGCTGCTGTGATGATGTTAATATGAACCCTAGGTATTCATATGAACCTTTGATTTGTTTAGGGTAGTAGGCATTCTTTTAGCATTTAGGAAAAAAGATTAGCAATTTTTCTAGGAAATTATCTATGGCAATTTTTTATGAAAATGCGTAAACAGTGATTCCATTTTGCTTTAAAGTAATACTATAAACAAAAAATAGTAGCATTTAGCTATAAAAAATTAGTTGGACTATTTGAATTATTTGGACTATGGACCTGTATCTGGTCCAAATTTCATTCAAATGAAATTTGAATTATTTGGACTATGGACCTGAATATTTTTCAAGAAATTGGGTGTAGGTACTAAGGTCTTGCTGTGGAAACTTTGGTGAGGTCAGAAGGGTTAGAGAAAATGGAGTTCCTTTGCAATTTCTAACACTAGTAGAAAACAGGGCTTTCGTTCGGCCAGAAAGAGCATTAATCCCGGTTGCATTACGAACCGGGACTAATGTGAGCATTAGTCCCGGTTCGAGCGGCGAGGGCACCGTACAGGCATTACTCTCGGTTCAAATGCGACCTTTTTTCCCGGTTGGTGCCACGAACCGGTACTAAAGGGTGCGATGCCCATTAGTACCGGTTCGTGCCACGAACCGGTACTAATGGGGTTGAGACCTTTAGTATCGCCATTTCAGTTTTGAAAAATACAAAAGAAAATGATAAAAATTTCAAAAAATAAAATTCTTCGAGATGTAGTTATATTACTACGTCTACTAGTTAGAAAAATTTAAAAACTTAAATTTGGACATGTTTTGCAAAAAGTGTAGGGAAAATGTAAAACGGCTATAACTTTTGCATACGATGTCGGAAAAAAACGTATAATATATCAAAAAATTCAGCACAAAAATCCGCATCCGATTTTGACGGCCTACAGCCTGTTTGCATATTTTTAGAATCCTCAAATTCTAAAAGGAAAAAAAGTTATGCTCACATTTCAGCTTTTTTGTTGAGTTTTTGTTAAATCTAGTCAAACTATGGTCAAACTACTTATTCAGGAAGTATTAGTGTTACTAAATAATTATTCAAGAATATTAGTGTTACTAAATAATTATGGTCAAACAATGGTCAAACTACTTATTCAAGAAATATTAGTGTTACTAAATAATTATTTTAGTTTTTTTAAATTTTGGTCAAATCTGGTCAAACTATGGTCAAACTACTTAATCAAGAAATATTAGTGTTACTAAATAATTATTGTTTTTTAGAACAATAGTTTCAAACTCAAACAGTGAAATGTGTGACTTCATGTTCAAGCTAAATTCATGAGAGTTAATAGGATTGACATCTTAATATTGTCAGGAAACAAGTGCAGATATGGAAATGAGGGAGAATAGAAGCCGGAAGTTAAGCGTGCTCAGGCTGGAGTAGTGAGAGGATGGGTGACCGTCTGGGAAGTTAGATGATTTGGAATGATGAGGGGTGATTAGAGATTAGAGGTTAAATTGAGCAATGATGAGGGGTGATTAGAGGTTAGAGGTTAAAATAATTCAAAAATTTGAAATTAAAAAAAAATAAAAAAAGTAAAAAAAATCGTAAAATTTCATTTAGTACCGGTTGGTGTTACCAACGAGGACTAAAGGTGGACCTCCAGGCAGCAGCCACGTGGACGGCCTTTAGTCCCGGTTTGTGTAAGAACCGGGACTAAAGGGGGAGGCTTTAGTAGCTATTCCAGAACTGGGACTAAAGGCCCTTATGAACCGGGACAATAGGCCTTTAGCGGCAAGTATTGTTTGAATATTTGTTCTAAGACAATTTGGATGAAAAAAAATAGTGTGTGTGTGTGCATGAGAGAGGAATAGCTAGAACAGAATATGGGTTCTGTCATAGGCAGAGAAGTGTTTAGTGAGGTCATTTTGCAAAGGTTTTTGGTTTTTGAAAAGACCACAATTTTTCCAGGAAAAGAATTTAGGCAAGTTTTATTTTAAAGATGATCCCTTCCTAGACTTTCAGCTTTAGACAAAAACAAAATTATTTAGCTATAAATAAAAAACAGTAGTTATGGCATTTAGCTATAAACAAAAAATTGAATTATTTTTCTTTTCAAAACTTTGTTAAAGTAATTGTTTCTATGTAAACGAAAAACAAGATTGATGTTATATGATATATGCCATTGATGTTCATTTGCATATTCCATTATTGTTGATTATATCTTTTCATGGAATTGATCATGTTATATGCAAATTCCTCAATAGTGTTTGCTCATGTTATATGCAACATTGAAGTGGTTCGATTCTGCCCAAGTGGACTTTTGTTGTTTGCAGGGAATGATTTCGAGTGGCCTATGTTTTGCCGGAATGTTGATTCATTTCCGCCCCGGCAAATTTCAGGCGCTCTATTTGTCCACTTTGTAGCAAAGGTCATGCCGAAATTTTCCGTGAATTTCGGCATGACTTGTTCTACAAACTAGGACATATTGAGTTCCCGAGATTTGCCGCAATGGGAATGAATCAACATTCCTGCAAAGCATAGGTATTTTTATGTCATTATTCATTTTATTTGGTCTAGAACTAATTGACTAGATTTAATTGTAGGAAAGTTGGCTAGCAACGACGAAGGACAGGGTTCTGGTGAATGCAACATCTACGCGGCGGCAGACGCCTATTTGAACCTTCTCCATGAGCAATGGTTGTTGCAGGGCCCACCTGTCACATCCGAGACCTAGACCGACATCAAGACCAGCGCCGATACTGACACCGGCGCCGAGACCGGCGCAGATACCGGCATCGAGACTGGCGAAGCCGGTATAGAACCGAAACCGAAGAGGATACGACGCCCAAACCAGCTCATCACTACTAGATTGGTGGTCACAGAGGAGGATTCTGAAAATTTTGAGCCAAAAGAGCCTGCGGAGGCACGCGCATGCTACGGCAATCAAATAGGCTGCATCCTACGAGCAACCACCACCATCAACAATGAGAAACAAAAGAAGATACCAGATATGGAGCACTCCCTCCTAACTAAGCTGCACCAGGTATTCTTGTTCCTGGGCCGGGATGAAATCAAATATACTGGTCCAGATAAAGACCCAACAATAAAGAAGATAAACAAACGTGCCATGGGAAAGTTTAGTGGCGCGTTGTCTGCCTGGAAAGTAAGGGTGAAACATCGGATCATCGCCAAAAGGAACCCTACTCCGAGATTGTAAAGGATACCAACAATTACGGAAGAGCAGTTCAAAATATTCAAGAAGGCTTGTGTTACCGAAGATATCAAAGAAAAGTCAGAGTACATGAGGGGATCCAAGAGAGACATGGGTGCCACCACCTCGGAAGCCGTGGTTACGTGGGGAAGAAGCCCATATGGGCCAAGGAGGACACGGAACGCGAAAGTCTGGGGATCCCAGACCCCTTGGCGGAGTTCACCATCCCGCAGGAGTGTGATGTCATTAGGGCCCGGTACCGTTGGTACCAAGTCAACATGGCTTTCGATACAGACGCAGTCACGAAGGAGTTCATGAAACTGCTGGTAATTATTAATTTACCCCCTAATTTTAGCTTCTGATCAATTCGACATCATGTTAAGTCATATTTGTAAATGATCCACGTTCCTTTTGCAGAAAGAGTAGCAAAGGATTGCGGCCAAAAGCAACTCACCGTCTGAGGCATTGGCGAGGCCCAAGTGGGACAACCAATTCATCCGGGCCTTGAACATATTGAAAGTACTCCCGGTGGACATTCGGTCGTCGTATGGACGTGTGCACGGCGTCAGAGACGGCGCCAGGTGGAAGAAGTACTACCGTGAGACCACAGAGGAGAGAAAGGAAAGACGGAGGTTAAACGAAGGAAACATCGACAAGAAGGTTGAGATTGCGGTTGAGAAGAAATCAACTAAGACAATCAAAGCAGCGGTAGCTGCCGCGAAACAGGAGATGGCAGCTTCGTATAGTGTCTTGGTTCCGGCTATCGTCAGTTGGAACAAGAAAAATCCAAATAAAGATGCAGCGAACTTTCCCCTTTCCAACTTCTTCGGGAGAAGCTCGTTTAGCACACCTAGCAGCCCGTCATCCGTCTCTGGCGTGCTCAGCGGGGTTTCGTATTGGGCTGAGCTTGACGTCCTCACGGTACCTGTCACACCGACCCTCTTCAATATATGTATAATGCCCCGTTTATGTTGCTTTTAAGATGTCTTACGTCGCAGACATGTCTTTGCAGGCCGACGTAGCCCCGTGCACCATACTGTACACCATCGACAGCTAGAAGGTGGATGTGGGAAAGGTGACGATAGTGAAGCCGAAGGAACAATTGTTCCACAGCCAGCCGACCCCCCCGACGTCTTCAAGGTTTCCATGGCCAGTGTTGAACCGGGCCACGAGAATTTGGCTCCTCCAGTAGCACTAGGGGGAGATGACGACGAGACCCCACGGCAGCTTGCCGACTGCAAGCGTTGGGTCTTGTTGTGGCTGAAGAGTCTGCTTCGTCTGGAGGCAGCCGAGAGCACACCCACGACCAAGCAGCCTCAGCAAGGTATGAACACCAACACCCCACCTACCCAATTAGCGCCGCCTGTCGTGCCGGGTGAGGAAGAGGCTCCATCTGTGGCTGATGACGTCGCCACTGTCGAAGAAGGAATGCATGATGCCATCGACGAGGATGACGATGACCCACTACAGTATCTCAATACCGGCGCCTCTGACGATGGAGAATTGATGGCTCAACAGTATGAGTACTCAGGGTTTGAGCATGATGAGTTGATGCCCGAGTTGCCGGAGGATGAACGTATTATAGGCTCAATTCCAGTAGCAAAGAAGAATAGGAAGAGATCGAGGGAAAGGTAACAAAGCTGCTTCTATGATCTAGCCGCCTCAGTAGCCTCGGGTTCAAGACCATATACCTATCCCCGGTGCAGCAAAATGTCATATCCTCGAAGATCCGATCCTACCTAAGGTAGCGGTAGAGGCCATATACAACGATTTAAGGAGACTTCATGATGA
This sequence comes from Aegilops longissima, assembly GCA_021605205.1. Lineage (NCBI taxonomy): Eukaryota > Viridiplantae > Streptophyta > Magnoliopsida > Poales > Poaceae > Aegilops > Aegilops longissima. The sequence continues at coordinate 64,345,244 of CM038682.1, read as the reverse complement.
TGTGTACCGGAGAGAAAAAAGCCTGATCGCCCAAAAAAATCCAGGATACCCGATCTACGTGGTTAACGTGCCGCAATAAAGGTTGTACGTCGACACATTCCCCGCGGAGAAGTTCTTCCTTCGATTCGATTTCATCTTCGACATGTTTCACTTGAAAAAGCAAGATTTTACTTTTGTCCGCCTTTTTGCCTTCTACATAAACTACATCATCAGGATTGAGCAGATACCTTATATTTGTGTCGCTGAACCGTACTTCATGCACGAGGGCTTCTTGGCAGTCTGACCAAAGCACCGTTGAGGGAGTTCCGGACTAGGGGGTGTCCGGATAGCCGAACTATCATCATCGGCCGGACTCCAAGACTATGAAGATACAAGATTGAAGACTTCGTCTCGTGTCCGGATGGGACTTTCCTTGGCGTGGAAGGCAAGCTTGGCGATACGGATATGTAGATCTCCTACCATTGTAACCGACTCTGTGTAACCCTAACCCTATCCGGTGTCTATATAAACCGGAGGGTTTTAGTCCGTAGGACGAAGAACAATCATACCATAGGCTAGCTTCTAGGGTTTAGCCTCTTTGATCTCGTGGTAGATCCACTCTTGTAACACACATCATCAATATTAATCTAGCAGGACGTAGGGTTTTACCTCCATCAAGAGGGCCCGAACCTGGGTAAAACATCGTGTCCCTTGTCTCCTGTTACCATCCGCCTAGACGCACAGTTCGGGACCCCCTACCCGAGATCCGCCGGTTTTGACACCGACATTGGTGCTTTCATTGAGAATTCCTCTGTGTCGTCACCGATAGGCTCGATGGCTCCTTTGATCATCAACAACGACGCGGTCCAGGGTGAGACTTTTCTCCCCGGACAGATCTTCGTGTTCGGCGGCTTTGCACTGCGGGCCAATTCGCTTGGCCATCTAGAGCAGATCGAAAGACGGTCAGGTCATATTCGGAAGTTTAAACTATACGGTCGATATCCGCGGAGACTTGATCTTCGACGGATTCGAGCCACAGCCGAGCGCGCCCCACTGTCTCGATGGGCATGATCTAGCTCTGCAGCCGAACAGTGCCCTAGAGGCTGCACCAAAATCCGCTCCGACCCTTAATCCGGAGCCGGATTCCCCGATCGAGGACGAGTGGTTGGACATCGCCTCGGGGGCTTCAATCTCTACGGCGATCGAGCCGAACTCCATCCCTGTCCTTTGCAAAGACCTTGACTCTAGGAAGCCGGACTCCTTTCCGGACTCCGAACCCTTCGCGCCCTTGCCAATCGAATCCGATTGGGCGCCCGTTATGGAGTTCACGGCCGCAGACATCTTTCAGCACTCGCCCTTTGGCGACATCCTGAATACACTAAAGTCTCTCTCTTTATCCGGAGAGCCCTGGCCGGACTGTGGTCAGGACGGTTGGGATGCGAACGACGAAGAAATTCAAAGCCCACCGACCACCCACTTCATTGCCACTGTCGAAAGCTTACACGACGTGCTCGATTTTGACTCCGAAGACATCGACGGTATGGACGACGATGTAGGAGACAACAATGAGCCAGCACCTATAGGATGCTGGACAACCTCACCCCATGATGTATACATGGTGGATACACCTAAAGCAAATGAAGACGAGGAGAAACGGGACGCTACGAAGGATAAATCCCTCGAAAAGCAGTCAAAACGGCAACGTAAACGCCGAACAAAGTCCCGCCTCAACAAAGACCCAGCCATAGAGCAGGGCAAACCGGTGGAAAACGACCAAGCTATCGAGCAGTCGTCCGAACAAGACAACTTGGATAAACAATCTGTCCCCGGCGAAGACAATAGTCCGGACGACCTCACGCCGGACAAACCATTGGAGCAAAATGACCTCCAGAAAAGGATCGTCGCCACTACGCGTAGCCTGAAATAGTAGAAGCGGAAGCTCAAAACAGCGGAAGATGCACTCAGGATTAGATGGAGCAAAGTATTCAGCACCGCAGACAAGTACGGCGACAGTCGCCGAACAAAGAGCTACCCGAAAAGAAAGCTACTGCCCGAATTCGACGAGGAGGCCTTAGAGCCCCCACAATTAAAAAGTAAGAAGGCCACCCGGTCGGATGGACGACCCCACGGCGAAAAAGAGAGCAGTGAATGGCGCCAAGACACAAGCCAATATGCGATCCGCATAAGGATTCACACCAAGAGGATGGCCCAGTTAGGTCCATCTACGGGCCAAGAAAGCAGGCTCGTCAAAACAATGCAATACGTCAAAATCCCGAAGATCACGGCACACCCAAATATAGGGGTGCCGCACACCCCCTATGTTTCACCGATGAGGTGCTGGATCATGAATTTCAATAGGGATTCAAACCCGTAAATATAGAGGCATACGACGGAACAACTGACCCTGGAGTCTGGATCGAGGATTACATCCTCCACATACACATGGCTAGAGGAGACGATCTCCACGCCATAAAATACTTACCCCTTAAACTCAAAGGGCCAGCTCGGCATTGGCTTAAAAGCCTCCCCGAAAATACCATTGGAAGCTGGGGAGAGCTCGAGGATGCATTTCGGGCAAATTTTCAGGGGACTTATGTCCACCCTCCGGATGAAGACGATCTAAGTCACATAACTCAACAGCCCGGAGAGTCAGCCCGGAAATTCTGGAACAGGTTCCTTACTAAAAAGAACCAAATAGTCTACTGTCCGGACGCCGAAGCCTTAGCAGCTTTGAATCACAACGTCCAAGACGAATGGCTCGCCGGACACCTCGGCCAAGAAAAGCCAAGAACAATGGCCGCATTGACAAGCCTCATGACCCGCTTTTGCGCGGGAGAGGACAGCTGGCTGGCTAGATGCAGTACCAGAGACCCGAGTACATCCGAAACTAGGGATGGAAATGGGAAATCATGACGCAGAAAAGATCAGCGCCGGAATAAAGAAAATGGCCCAAATAGTACGGCGGTCAACGCCGGATTCAAAAGCTCTCGGCTGAACAACAAAACACTGCCCCTAAAGGATAACAGTGACGAGCTATCCAACCTAAACAAGATTCTGGACAGACTGTGTCAAATACATGGTACCTCCGAGAAGCCTGCAAACCATACCCACAGATATTGTTGGGTCTTCAAGCAGTCCAGCCAACTTAATGCCGAACACAAGGGGCTCAACACACCAAGGGAAAATGATGACGAGCACCACAAGCAGAGCCCCGGAAAACAAAAGAATTTCCCACAAAAGGTTAAAACAGTAAACTCACTTCACGTGATCAAAGGGAAAACAGAGCGGCGCCCACTAAAAGGCGCCGCACATTGGTTGTCAAAACCAATCAGCCGACCATCGGGACTATTCCGATAATATCCGGAACGCAGGATGGACTGCCTTGATATTGGATCCTATAATCGACGGATTCCAATTTACACATGTCCTCATGGATGGCGGCAGTGAAATAAACCTGATATATCAGGACACAATCCGCAGGATGGGGATAAACCCAACCAAAATTCGCCATAGCAACACCTCCTTTAAAGGAGTACTGCCCGGCCCATACGCCCTCTGCACGGGCTCCATACTGCTAGAAGTTGTGTTTGGTTCATCCGACAACTTCCGTCGTGAAAGGTTACTCTTCCATGTCGCCCCGTTTAAAAGTAGCCATCAAGCACTATTGGGACGCGAGGCTTTCGCCCGCTTTAACGCAATACAGGCATTATGCATCTCTAACACTTAAAATGCCCGGTCCACGCGGCATCATCTCCTTAACAGGAAGTGTCGGTGTCAAAACCGGCGGATCTCGGGTAGGGATTCCCGAACTGTGCGTCTAGGCGGATGGTAACAGGAGACAAGGGAAACGATGTTTTACCCAGGTTCGGGCCCTCTTGATGGAGGTAAAACCCTACGTCCTGCTCGATTGATATTGATATTGTGGATGTTTACAAGAGTAGATCTACCACGAGATCAAGGAGGCTAAACCCTAGAAGCTAGCCTATGGTATGATTGTAAGGGTTGTTGATGTTCTAGTCCTACGGACTAAAGCCATCCGGTTTATATAGACACCGGAGAGGGCTAGGGTTACATAGAGTCGGTTACAATGGTAGGAGATCTACATATCCGTATCGCCAAGCTTGCCTTCCACGCCAAGGAAAGTCCCATCCGGACACGGGGCGAAGTCTTCAATCTTGTATCTTCATAGTCTTGGAGTCCGGTCGATGATGATAGTTTGACCGATGATAGTCCGGCCGATGATGGTAGTCCGGCCATCCGGACACCCCTAATCCGGGACTCCTCAAGAGTAGCCCCGAACCAGGCTTCAATGACGATAAGTCCAGCATCTTGTAGTCTTGGCGTTGCAAGGCGGGTTCTCCTTCAAGTCTACGTACTGCGAGCAGTGTCCAGCTTCCTCATCAATGTTATGCGTCTTGGCTTTTACGCCCAATAATGGCCTTCTTCCACGCGTCGCCCGAACGTGAAAAGCCAGGGTGTCTTTTATGTTTTACCCCCTAGTTGTGCGAATAATCTGCCTATAAGGGAGGCAAGAATCCAGATCCAAATCACCATCTTCCTCTCGCAAATACTCATCGGAGCGCTTTCGACCAAAAATCCATTCCATCATGGACCGTCAACGCGGCTCCTCTTCTCGCGCTCCCGGCCCTTCGCCAGGAGATTGGAGGAGATGCTCTGTTTCGCACCACGAGTTGGTAAAGCTCCAAGTGGGGGGATATCTCCCTCCGGCCTTCATGGTTCCGGTTCGAGCCGGGCTGGCCACCTACAAAGGTGGGAAGCAAGCGGAGGTTACCCCAAATCCCAACAAAGGGGAGCGGGTATGTTTCGTCCCCTATCTGATAAGGGGGCTCGGATTTCCCGTACATCCATTCCTCCGCGGGCTCCGGGAGTTCTACGGACTCCAGCTTCATCACCTCACGCCTGCCTCAATCCTGCATATTGCGGGTTATGTAGCTCTTTGCGAGCTCTTCCTGGGCGTCGAGCCCCACTTCGCGCTGTGGAAGAGGTTGTTCTGCCTTGTACCCCGCTCTCACGAGGGGTCCATATATCAAGTGGGCGGCGCCGAAATATGGCGCATTGCCGGGACCGGATATCCATCCGGGACCCCTAAGAAGGCGCCCGAAGACTGGCCTTCGGAATGGTTTTATATAGAAGACGCTCCGCTGCCGGACCCTGTTCGGATCGGCCTCCCGGAGTTCAGCAATGCTCCTCTGAAGAAACGCCTTAGTTGGCGTCCGTGGAGCCCCCATCTGGAGGAAGACAAGAGCGTCCATTATTTGATGGGCCGAATAAGGTTACTGGCCCATGCCGGGTTGACCATGATTGGAGTCATGGCAACATGCATTACGCGGGGGGTGCAGCCACTACAATACAGGGGCCACCCCATGTGGGATTTCAACGGGGAGGACGATGCCACCCGTCATGGCCGCAAAGGGCCGGATTCGGCCGAAGATCTGGTGACGATCCTGTCCGGCCTGTATAAGGGGTAGAAGGAGGATTTCCTTCGGACGAACCCGTTAAATGGTTCTCCATGAATAATTCCAGGCCTTGGGTAAGCGAACACTCTGCGTGCCCGACCCGTGCCTTTCGAAATTTAAGTTTCTTATATTGTGTTCTTCTTTCGACGCAGGAACTGCGCCGGACTGTGGAGGGCATGCTAAGTCCGGCTCCGCAGCCCGAGGATCCAGAGAGATCCCGGGATCCGGCCTCCGAAGAGGATTCGGACATAAAGGTGGAGCTAATCGACGGGGTGTTCCACCAGCTCAGCATGGACAATGCTTTAGTCGACATCACGGCCGACTATCCCGGACTATATCCGGCTTCCCAGGTGACTGCGGCCGAAGCCCTGACACCGTCATTCCTTCCTTACTTATTTCTGACCGCCGTATATGATGGCGCTGTGCAGGAGGCGCCCCTAGGGCGAGAATCCAAGCTCAGCGGTGGCTGACCAACAAGGGCCGAGACGGACCAAGAGGGCGGAAGAGGAGCCTTGGCGGCGGATGAAACGTCGCCGCAAAGGTGTAGCTCACAATTCATTATTTAGAGCAACGTTCCTAGGAAGCGTTTGAGTGCTCATGACTTTTATAGGGAAAAAAGCGTCCGCCGGAATGCGGGCGTGGTGGTTGTCAATCCAACCTCTACCGGCCAGGCTCCCGCACCTGGTCAGGAGGGGGAGGCGAGCGCAAGGCGCGAGCCGGACGTTCCTCCGACGGAGGATGCCGACAGACTGTCCGCCACCAAGTCTAAGGTGGAGAGTGCCCTGAATCACAGGCGCCGCCGGACAGTATTTCGTGACGCGTGCTTCTCCCCCGAGGCGTTGAATGCCTTTAACACGGGGGACGCGCACCTTCGTGCTGCTCAAGATGGTTTTATCAGAGCCACGGAGCAGTATGTAAAAGACATACGGGTAAGAGAATTTAATAGTTATATATGCCAGTAGCCCCCGATACTTAAAGTAGTTATATTAACTGATTTAAGGATCATATGAAACGTAGGATCTTACCGAGAAGAATACCCAACTGTCTCAGGAGCTGCAAGAGTGCAAGGCCCAACTGGAGGCCGCACCTTCTAGCGCAGGAGGAAACGCAGGGACCTCTCCTGGTAACGCATTATTTTAGAAAGATAAGTAGCGTTTGACCTTTGCGCAAGCCTGAAAGAAAAAATGACGTTGCAGGTGCTGCCGGACAAGATCCGGACAGGCAAGAACTTCTGCGCCAACTAAAGGCCGGCGAGAGGGTGCTGCATAAGGTGCAGCATGAAAGGAACAAGCTCCAGGATGCTCATGCCCGGCTTGGAGAAGAGCTGAAAGGCGTTCGGGCCGAGCTGTCGGGCTCCGTGAAGGAGAATCAGCGGCTTCGTCGCGGCATATATAGTAAGTGCTCGAGCGAACTCCTTTAAAAAGAAGAGTTGGCGAGGAAGTCAATTTGATGTAATATGTCCGCAGGTATGCTCACAGGTGCGCCTCATGGAGGAGATGCCCGTATCAACGGGTGATCAACTTCGAATTGTTGCAACTAATCGAACGAGTTCGGCAGGCAATGAGCGGCGTCATCCAGCGTTATGGCCAGCCTTCCCTTACCCGAGGGTCTTGGGGAGCTTATGGAGAAGCTGCAGGAGGCGGCAGCGCTTCCATTTATGGAAGATTTCGCCTGCCGCCAAGGTGCCGAGGAGGCTGGGCCATGGTAAAGATGCGGTACAAGAAGGCGGATCCCAACCACATGGTCAAGTCGGACCTGTGGGGCCCTGATGGGAAGGAGATCCTGTGAGTTTAGTATACGCCAAGTGGAGTTGGCGCTAAATTTTCCCAACAGGACTGTAAATTAGACAACCTGTTAGACGGGATTGAGGAAGAATACAATCAGTCGATTTGACAATGTATTATAAAATGACATATAAAATGCCTTCTAGCCGGATTGTAGATCGTTTGTCTTTGCCGACCTTTTCGCTTCGACCTCGGGACCCTAGAGTCCGGAGTGTGTCCGAATACCTTCTCGGTTATGAAACAACCGGGGTATGCATGGAGACCAGGCGTAGGGGTCATCAGTGCTTTATCGGACAAGTGCCCAACTAGTTATGTTATATTACATGGGTAGTAAGAAACATCTTCCAGGGAGAATAGTTCCGTTAAGGGTTCCTTTCCTCTGGGGGTGGCATGCCCTAAAGTGCATGTCCGGACTGTAAAAAGCAGAGAAACATCCGGGGCAGATAAATAAGTGGATAAAAAATCATCTTTTAAGTCACCAACCGAATATTCCCTTAAGAACGCTAGCTTTCGGCTTCACCCAGTCTGAGGTACACATCCGGCTGACCCGACAGTAACAATCGTAGAGGTGCTCCCTTTACCTCCTAGCCGAACAATCGGGAACGTAGGGGTAAGCACAGGAGCCAGGCAACCCAGCTTGGCCAAAACTTAAGTCATATCGATGCATATAATGGTGAATAAAAGGTACATGCGGAGGTGAATAAAGAAGCCCCCAGGTATAATGAGTGTGGATAGCACATCAATTGCGCGCGAACGTTGCGCAAGTAGGCCCTTGAAGGCTTGGATGAATAGGGTTGAGAAGAAAAAGATAAACAAAAGGCAGCTGAAGTAAAAAAAAATTTGGACGGGGGGAAAGGGACGAACTCTTAGTCCGGCGCTAGGCATAGAATTGTCGGAGGCGGGCTGCGTTCCATGGGTTCGGCTCGAGTCGGTTATCCGATGCATTTCGTAGACGGTACGCTCCGCCGGTCAGGAATTGATCGATGATGAAGGGGCCTTCCCATTTGGGCTTGAGCTTGTCCTTTTTCTTGTCTGGCAGGCGTAGAACCAGTTCGCCAACATTGTAAGTCTTGGCCCGTACTTCTCTGCTTTGATATCTTCGAGCCTCCTGCTGATAGAATGCGGAACGAGCCTTGGCGACGTCGCGCTCTTCCTCCAATGCGTCCAAGCTGTCCTGCCGATCCAACTCGGCTTCTCTTTCTTCGTACATGCGCTTTTCGAGGTGAGTCATGAATGATGTCGCAGGGCAAAACTGCTTCTGCGCCGTATACCATAAAAAATGGTGTGAATCCGGTAGTACGGTTAGGCGTTGTCCTCAGCCCCCAGAGTACGGAGTCGAGCTCCTCTACCCAGTGTGTGTCAGATTTCGTAAGGGACCGCACTAGTCTGGGTTTGATGCCGCTCATTATTAGACCATTTGCTCGTTCCACTTGACCGTTGGTTTGAGGATGATAGACTTAAGCGTAATCGAGCTTGATGCCCATATTTTTGCACCATGATTTAACCTCGTCGGCGGTGAAGTTCGTGCCGTTATCGGTGATGATGCTATGGGGGACACCATAACGGTGTACCACCCCGGATATAAAGTCTATCACTGGTCCGGACTCTGCCGTTTTAACAGGCTTGGCCTCTATCCATTTGGTGAATTTATCCACCATGACCAATAGGTACCTTTGCTTGTGGGTTCCCCCTTTAAGTGGTCCAACCATGTCAAGCCCCCAGACTGCGAACAGCCAGGTAATGGGTATAGTTTTGAGGGCGGTGGGTGGCATATGGCTCTGATTAGCAAAGAGCTGACAACCGACGCATCTTTGGACTAAGTCCTGAGCATCTGCTCGGGCCGTCGGCCAGTAAAATCCTGTACGGAATGCCTTTCCTACAAGGGCCCGAGCTGCGGCGTGGTGTCCGCCTAGTCCGGCATGAATTTCAGCCAGGAGGTTTCGCCCTTCCTCTTCGGAGATACACCTTTGAAGGACTCCGGTTGTACTTTTCTTATAAAGTTCTCCCTCATAGACCTTGTAGGCTTTAGATCGCCGGACAATGCAGCGGGCCTCATTTTGGTCTTCGGGAAGCTCTTGCCTAAGCAAGTAGGCGAGGAATGGTTCTGTCCATGGGGCAATTACTGCCATTATGTCGTGGGCGGAAGGTGTTATATCATCGGCTGAATCGCCGGTTGGTGCGGCTTGTTCCGGCTTGTTAGTTCCGGATTCCTCTTCCCATAGTACGGATGGCTTGAAGAGCCATTCCAGGAAGATGTTAGGAGGGACATCGTCGCGTTTTGCGCCAATGCGTGCCAGTACGTCGGCTGCTTGGTTATTATCCCGGGCTACGTGATGGAATTCAAGTCCTTCGAACCGGGCTGACATTTTTAGGACGGTGTTGCGATATGCTGCCATTTTCGGATCTTTGGCGTCAAAGTCTCCGTTTATTTGGGATATTGCGAGGTTTGAATCCCCGCGCACGTCTAGGCGTTGAATGCCCATGGAGATTGCCATCCGGAGACCATGTAAAAGGGCCTCGTATTCGGCTGCGTTGTTGGAGTCCGTGTACATTATCTCGGCACGTATTGGACTGTGTCCCCGGTCGGGACGTCAATACGACGCCAGCCCCAATCCGCTAACATTTTAGAGCCGTCAAGTGCATAATCCAATTGGAGTATGCACCGTATTCTTTAGGGAGTTCGACCGGTCCATTCAGCGACAAAGTCAGCCAAAACTTGTGACTTTATAGCTCGCCGAGGTTTGTAAGATATATCAAATGGTAAGAGCTAAATGGCCAATTTTGCAATCCTTCCCGTCGCGTCGCGGTTGTTTATAATGTCGTTAAGTGGTACTTCAGAGGCCACTGTTATCGAACACTCTTGAAAGTAGTGTCGGAGCTTCCGGGACGCCATGAACACCGCGTATGCTATCTTTTGATGGTGCGGGTAACGGGACTTGCATGGGGTTAACACAGTGGATTCGTAGTATACTGGTTTTTGAAGAGGGAACTTATGCCCTTCTTTTTCTCGTTCGACGACGAGTACCGCGCTTACAACTTGATGCGTAGCTGCGATGTATAACAACATTGGTTCGCCCAGGTTGGGCGCAGCCAGGACCGGATTCGTTGCCAATATGGCCTTTATTTCTTCGAGTCCGGCGGTGGCAGCATCCGTCCACTCGAAGTGTTCGGTGCGCCTGAGGAGGCGATAGAGGGGTAATGCCTTTTCTCCTAGACGGGAGATAAAGCGGCTTAGGGCCGCCATGCATCCGGTCAATTTTTGTATTTTCTTGAGGTCTTTTGGGATATCTAGCTGTGACAGAGCTCGGATCTTGGCTGGGTTTGCTTCAATTCCTCTACCGGATACGATGAAGCCCATCAGTTTTCCAGCTGGTACGCCGAAAACGCATTTTTCCAGATTCAGCTTGATGTCATATGCTCTGAGGTTTTCGAATGTGAGCCTCAAGTCGTCTACTAGAGTTTCGACGTGTTTAGTTTTGACGACTACGTCGTCTACGTATGCCTCTACTGTTTTGCCGATCTGGGTAGCCAGACATGTCTGAATCATGCGCTGATATGTTGCGCCGGCGTTTTTAAGTCCGAAGGGCATCGTGTTGAAGCAGAATGGTCCATATGGAGTAATGAATGCCGTTGCGGCTTGATCCGCTTCTGCCATCTTGATTTGATGATAGCCGGAGTATGCGTCCAGGAAGCACAATGAATCGTGCCCTGCAGTGGCATCGATGATTTGGTCGATCGGGAGGGGAAGGATCCTTTGGGCTGGCTTTATTTAGGTCTTTGAAATCGACACATAGGCGCCAGGATTTGTCCTTCTTTGGTACCATTACCAGGTTTGCTAGCCAATCCGGGTGCTTGATGTCTCTGATGAATCCGACTTCCAATAGTTTGGCTAGTTCTTCTCCCATTGCCTGTCTTTTGGGTTCGGAAAATCGTCGAAGAGCCTGTTTGACCGGCTTAAATCCTTTTAGGATGTTTAGGCTGTGTTCTGCCAATCTGCGTGGGATTCCGGGCATATCCGAGGGGTGTCAGGCAAAAATGTCCCAATTTTCCCGAAGGAATTCTCGCAGTGCGGCGTCTACATCAGGGTTCAATTGTGTCCCGATGGAGGCCGTCTTTGTCGGGTCCGTTGGGTGGACCTGGAATTTTACTATTTCATCTGCTGGTTTAAAGGAGGTGGACTTGGATCTCTTATCGAGTATCACATCGTCCCTATTCACCGTAGAGCGCAGCGTGGTGAGTTCCTCTGCCGCTAGGGCTTCGGATAGTGCCTCTAAGGCTAATGCGGCTGTTTTGTTTTCGGCGCGGAGTGCTATGTCCGGATCACTAGCGAGAGTGATTATTCCGCCGGGCCCAGGCATTTTGAGCTTCCTGTACCCGTAATGGGGTACGGCTTGAAAAATTGTGAATGCCTCTCGTCCTAATATAGCGTGATATCCGCTATTGAACGGGGCCACTTGGAACGTGACTTCTTCGGATCTGTAATTGTCCGGCGAGCCGAATACCACATCGAGTGTGATTTTTCCTGTGCAGCGCCGCCTCCGGCTAGGGATTATTCCTCTAAAGGTTGTGCTGCTTCACTCAATACGGTTCGATCTATTTCCATTTTTGAAGGGTTTCCTCGTAGATGAGGTTTAACCGCTGCCGCCATCCATGAGGACTTTTGTAAGTCGAAATCCGTCTACTATTGGACTAAGTACCGGTCTTGGTGGAGCTCGGGCTGTCCGAATGTAGGTTAAATCGCTGGCGTTGAAGGTGATGGCTATGTCGCTCCATGGATTGGTTGTTGCTACTTGGTAGACTTGGCGAGGCTGCGGATTGTTCGCTTCCGCATATTATTTGATGCGAAAGTCTCAAGACTGCTGATACTGCATCGATGTTGTTGGGTGGTTTTCGGGGCTAGAAGCTCCTCTCCACTTTTGGCCACCCGCCGTAATATCCAACATGCTCGAAGGCTATGTGTTGGGGCGGCGCCTTCTATCTCGTGAATTTTGCAGGTCCGCTGAGCCATCCCTCTAATACGGTTCCGCACCCTTTTACGGGTTTTTGCTTTTGGTTTTGTATCTGGTGCCCGAGTGTAATGCACCCTTTTGTTGCGGACTAGGGTTGTATTCGGGGCCGGATTGTCCCAAAACTTATTTTCGGTTGTCCGGAAACTCTCCATCGCACAGTACTTTCGTACTATGGATGCCAGGTCGGCAAAGCGTGTAATTTCACGACGGCTGACGGCGTTCAAGATTCCCTCGTCCGTGCAATTGTTGCAAAAAATTGAGATTGTGTTTTCCTCTCGGCAGTCCTTCATCCTGTCCATAACCAGGAGGAATCTGGCCCAGTAATGATGTACCGTCTCAGCGGGCTCTTGCCGGATTAGAGATAGATCGCATATGTCTGGGCGGGCGGGTGGAATTATGTCCGGAACCCTACCCATCTCAAGGCTCGAAGGCCGAGAAGTTTCCGAATTTGGAAGCTTGGATTGCTGGACGTTGTCCAACGAGTCTGGTTTGATGCCTGACTTTAAGTTCAGTGCTTGATCGAAGTCCGTCCCTTCGCGGGAATCCGGCATGGGGGTTCGGGAGCCCGGACATGACTAGTTTTCAATATAGGAGAAGCGTCGCCGCATGGTTCCTCTACCACTGCAACGTGGTGGGTGACCTGGAGAGAGTTAATCTCTCTCAGATCAGTTTTAAGCCCAATCTGATTGTAGTCTGTAGCGACTCCCAGGGCGGCGATGCGATCCAAGAGCTCGTTTACGGACGAGAGCTCTATTGGATCCAGCCGCTCGGCGAATTCTGAGCTGACGTGAAAATTGCTTTTGACGACTTGAGAGGTCATTGTCGAAGCGGTGGCCGGGCAGGCGGTCATAAGAAAACCACCTAGCCGGATAGTTTGGCCGGCGGCCAAGGCTCCTTTGGCGAAAATACCGTCCTTGAAGATGGGAGGAGGCATCCTTCCTATCGGCGACGACACAGAGGAACTCTCAATGAAAGCACCAATGTCGGTGTCAAAACCGGCGGATCTCGGGTAGGGGGGTTCCGAACTGTGCGTCTAGGCGGATGGTAACCGGAGACAAGGGACACGATGTTTTACCCAGGTTCGGGCCCTCTTGATGGAGGTAAAACCCTACGTCCTGCTCGATTGATATTGATATTGTGGATGTTTACAAGAGTAGATCTACCACGAGATCAAGGAGGCTAAACCCTAGAAGCTAGCCTATGGTATGATTGTAAGGGTTGTTGATGTTCTAGTCCTACGGACTAAAACCATCCGGTTTATATAGACACCGGAGAGGGCTAGGGTTACATAGAGTCGGTTACAATGGTAGGAGATCTACATATCCGTATCGCCAAGCTTGCCTTCCACGCCAAGGAAAGTCCCATCCGGACACGGGGCGAAGTGTTCAATCTTGTATCTTCATAGTCTTGGAGTCCGGTCGATGATGATAGTTCGGCCGATGATAGTCCGGCCGGTGATGGTAGTCCGGCCATCCGGACACCCCCTAATCCGGGACTCCCTCAGGAAGTATTAAGTATTACTCGAGCGCGGAAGAAGGGGAGACTGCATCGACAGCTCCACAGCTATCCGGCTCCACTAGGCAAAGAACCTGCAACAGGTCATTCAAACCCTGGATACGGCTAGACGAGTCCGGCGCCCACTAGCGGCATACCCCCATACAAGGGGCTGCATGCATGTACAACAAGAGACAATAAAGCTCAAATTTTATTCACTTCTTCGAACCGTACTTTGTTTATTTAAATATTAAGTACATCTTTCGCACGATTCTTTTTCTTTTAAACTAAGTTCCTCTCTTTTACAGATGAACAACGTGCTACACCCGTCCAGGATACGGCACAACGGAGACACAGGCGCAGACGTGCAGTAGGGACCCGTTGCAAGGATTCTTTTCAGATTAAGACCCTGCGTAAACCTTTTTTCACTGTCTCTTGTTGATATACATTCCCCCAGTTCCTTAAATATAACTGAGGAGGAGGCTGGTGCTTTGGCATTGGCCGCACTAGAATTTTTGCGCGTACCTGGACACAAAGGGCTTAGGGCCTTATTTTGCCCATTTTCATAAAGACCGAATACCTTAGGGAGTATTCGGCGTCTCGAGTTAGGCCTTATATGCATCAACTGCGAATCATGTCTTTGGTCAAATGTTGGGTTGCCCGGCTCCTGTGTTTTGCTGCCTTACGTCCCGTTTTCACGGCTAACGCAGCACCAGGAGAACTATCTGCGATTGTGCCCCGATTCGCCAAGCGAGCACCTCGATGAAAGTTTAAAACTGTCATGATATAGCGAGAGACTGGTCAACCACTCGATGGCTCATAGGAATGTTTAGAATTCCTCCGCATTAATGAAGGAACGGTTTTCTGTCAGGCACATACGCACCCCGAATTCGGGAGAGTGGGGTGCCCCCAGGGGCTATATAGTAGCCCCACCCTCGAACTCCTATGGCTAAGTGAAAGTGATAAAGCATTATAGTCTAGTTGCCTGGTTTGCTACGCTACCACCTCCTTAACAGGACCAAGACGTTGGATTAAGTCTGAAAAAGCGCTTTTTTTGCAAACACCCCCGCACTATGTGCGTGGGGGCTGAAGCCAAGGACTGCCATCTTTCAGGTTATATACACATATACATAAACGACCGCACATGGAGTAGTTTACTACTTGAACGCACAAGTATAAAAAGCACTTATATTACATTGAAACATCGTTTTCACGAATCATACATGTCATTCAAACATAATATCCTTCGAGCACTGCGTCTCTATTAAACGAGCGTCCGGCAGGACTTCTTCAAAGTAGTGCTCGGCAGGTACTCGGCCACTGTCCGAATCCTGGGATGCAACGTTAGTGGCCTTCATCTCCGCCCAGTATGTCTTGACACGGGCAAGAGCCATCCGCGCTCCCTCAATACATGTCGATCGCTTCATCGCGTCGATACGCGGCACCGCTCCAAGAAACTGCTGCACTACACCAAAATAGCTCTTCGGCTGGGGTCCGTCCGGCCACAAGAGAGTCAAGACATGCTTCATGGCCAATCCGGACAATCGATTCAGCTCGGCCCACTCGACCAACCGATCGGTCAGCGGCAGAGGGCGCTCCGGACTATGGAATTGCGACCAGTATAGCTCTTCCCTTTTGTGCCCCTTCTGGCCCCGGAAGTGCTCAACCGCGTCCATAGCGCTCGCCGCCAAGTCCATATAAGCATCCTCTGAACTCCATAATTTATCCAACGGAGCATACTTTGGATCTGTATATTTCCTCCGCAACAGAAACGGTTTTCCAGCCGCAATTGCCCTGGCCTGACTCAGCTCCTCCTTGGTAGCTCTCAAAGCCGATTGGGCATTCTTGGTTTCGGCGGCGGCCTTCTTTAGGCCCTCCTGTTCCGCTTGATGCTCTTTTTCAAGAACCTCGCAGCGATCGGTAGCATTCCTTAACCTTTTGGCCATCTCAGCCATCTCCTCTTTGCTTCGGCAGTGAGCAGCCTGTTCAGCTTCTAGCTCTTCGGCCGCCTTTAAAGAAGTCGCATTACTAATTCTGGCTTGCTCTTTCGCTCGGGCGAGTTCTGCCCGCGGCTCTTCCACGGCAGCGGCACCATCTGCATTAAGCATATGATTAGTAAGACATGGGCGTCAAGCTCCCTTACCAGGTGTCCGCATAGAAGTCGCATACCTTGTGACTCATCAAACCGTTTATTGACCAGCGCGATGTCCGCATCCGCCTCATCAAGCTGCTGCTTTAGTTTGGCATATTCATCAGTCCGGCTGGCCTCCGGACGACCCGCCACCTGTTTAGGAGCGGCGACATGTTACAACTGAGAATTTGATCCTCGGCACGTTGTCAATTTTGACAACATACCGAGTCTCAGGGGCTACTATCTATACAGGGCACATTTTATATGCATAACTGTCAGACGGCACATCATTTTTTTTGCGTACCTCAAACCCCGTCAGTAAGCTTCTGACAGCTTCACGCAATCCGCTCTCCGCGGATGCAATTCTTTCAATCACCGTACCCATTAGAGCACGGTGATCTTCTGAGATAGCCGCTCGCCCGAGCAAATCCTTCAGCTCCTCCGACCGCACACCACTTGGCGCTGGACCTTCCGCCCCCGCCGGACATGGGGGAACCCTCTGTGACGACACCTCCGGGTCGTCCGCTTCACATGAGGGTGCGACAGGTGGAGGCGTTGCTCTCCATCATCTCCGAAGAAGATCCTCAAGACGAGCTCACTGAGAAGGGCTGAGGTCCGAACTACAAGGTACAATTTGGTTATCTTCATAAATAAATACAGGATGTTCCTTATTTACAAGACCCTTTGTTTTACTTACGGCTCATTGGAGGGCTGATCCCTTGGGGAAATAGTGCAGCTGGGTTACTTTCCAGCGCGGACTCTCCGACGAAGATTCCTTCCTTTCTTTGAGGCCTTGACCTCCGGATCTTTGAAGCGGTCCTCTTCTCTCCTCGGAAGGTGGGACTCTTAATCCCTCCTTCCTTGATAGCCTCCTTCGCAGAGGCAGTTGCTCCCCCGCTCCTCCCTTCACCTTCTTCAAAAGGCGCGACCTTCAACATCTTGGTCAACATGGGATCCGGTGTGGTCTCTGGGAGGGAAGCAGGACACCTTATCAACTTTGCCTTGGCTATCCACTCCTGTTCAAGAAACGGCTCCTTTAAAAGGCATATATGTATAATAAATGAATGAACAGCTTGTCCGGTTACAGGACTACTTACTTGAGCATCTGGGCGATTGCAGCTTAGTCCTGCGTCCTCGGTCAAGTCCGGACACTCCTCTCGTGATCCAAAGAACAGTTTATACATCTCCATGGGTGTCGTGCCCATAAAATTATGGAGAGCTTGTAGTCCCTCCGGATTGAATTCCCATAGGCGGAGGGGGCGACGTTTGCAGGGCTGAAGACACCGGATCACAATAACCTGCGCCACTGCAACGAGATCGATCCCTCTTTCCTGGAGATCTCGAATACGGCCCTGCAGCAGGGGAACGTCCTTGGACAACCCCTAGTCGAGCCCCTTGTTGACCCCTGACGCCAGCCGCTGTGGTGGACCTGAGCGGAAGGCAGGGAGCGCCGCCCATTTGGTGCCCCTGGGAGTGGTGATATAGAACCACTCCCGTTGCCATAAACCAAGCTCCTCTTGAAAAGAGCCCTCGGGCCACGGAGCACCAGCGCATTTTCTTATGACCGCCCCTCCGCACTCTGTTTGCTGCCCCCTGATTGCCTTTGGCTCCACCTTGAAGGTCTTGAGCCACAATCCAAAGTGAGGGGTAATATGGAGGAAGGCCTCACATACAACAATGAATGACGAGATATGGAGGATGGACTCCGGATTCAAGTCATGGAAATCAAGCCCATAATAAAACATGAGCCCCCGCACAAAGGGGTCCGTCGGGAAGCCTAAACCCCGAGGGAAGTGAGACACGAACACCACGTTCTCGCCGGGCTCAGGAGTGGGAATGACCTGCCCTGGGGCAGGCAGGCTATGTGAGATCTCGCCGGTTAGATACCTGGTGTCTCGCAGCTTTAGCACGTCTTCTTCTGTGACGGAGGAAGACACCCATCGGCCATGCTGGTCGGAGCCGGACATCGTCGAAAGTCCGAAGCGCCCGAATCTGAAGCTTTGGGGTGTTGGAACTCGAAGCGCGAGGCGAACTCAATAGAGGGTGTAAAAAGGAGAGGGCCTTGGTCTCGTTATAAAGAGGTTGAATACCAAGAGCCCACCCCGTGGTCGATTAGGACTCGCCTTTGATAGAAAAGGCGGGCCAACGGGCACGGTTGGGTTACCCACGTCCGTATTGATGAGAATCCCGGAATAAGGGGCACGATCTACGCTTTGATAAGACGTGCCAAGGAAACCGCCTCACTAAACACGCTGAGGTGGAACAACAAAAAAGATTCATATGAAGGCATGGCCATGGTGTGATGTCACGCCGCGGAATACATCAGTAGATCTGTGCAAAAACTATTCTCTCTACGATGTTATGTGGAGCTTGTTTTGCAGAGCCGGACACTATCCTGGTGTTCACAATCTTCTATAAATTATTCGGAGGAAGAACCCGCCTTGCAATGCCGAAGACAATATGCGCGCCGGACTCGTCGTCATTGAAGCCTGGTTCAGGGGCTACCGAGGAGTTCCGGACTAGGGGTGTCCGGATAGCGAACTATCATCATCGGCGGACTCCAAGACTATGAAGATACAAGATTGAAGACTTCGTCCCGTGTCCGGTGGGACTTTCCTTGGCGTGGAAGGCAAGCTTGGCGATACGGATATGTAGATCTCCTACCATTGTAACCGACTCAGTGTAACCCTAACCCTATCCGGTGTCTATATAAACCGGAGGGTTTTAGTCCCAGGGACGAAGAACAATCATACCATAGGCTAGCTTCTAGGTTTAGCCTCTTTGATCTCGTGGTAGATCCACTCTTGTAACACACATCATCAATATTAATCTAGCAGGACGTAGGGTTTTACCTCCGTCAAGAGGGCCCGAACCTGAGTAATACATCGTGTCCCTTGTCTCCTGTTACCATCCGCCTAGACGCACAGTTCGGGACCCCCTACCCGAGATCCAATGGTTTTGACACCGACAACCGTCAATACGCGAGTAACTACATCGCCGATTTCATGGTCGGCAATAAGGACAAGGAGACAATTCTCGTGCCTTATCATCCCATGTAAGTCATCTGCGCGGATATCATTCCTTCCATTTCAATCATTCATTTGCACACGTGGAGGCTAATTTGAGGTGTACTTATTTCGCGCAGCGACGGGCGCGCCATCCTCATCATCCTTTACCCCCGATTCTCCCACGCTCTTTACTTGGACTCATCGAAGAACATGAAGAAAAAGGATTTCACCCACATTAAGTCTGTTCTCGATTGTGCTATCTTTACCTACAGCCTACCGGGTGGAGAGATCACGCTCAAGAAGATAAGGAACCGCGCACCCACCTTCAGCCATAAGACCGACTTCTGCTGCATCAAGCAACCGAGTGGTACTCTCAGTGATGGATTCTATGTACTCCACCACATGCTGGAGTACAGACGGGATCAGCAGAACCTTCGCATTTCACCTAGATCCAGCGATGCCCATATTCTGCAATGGGCAAAGAACCTAGGAGATATCATGGTTCATCGACTTCAAGCTGAGTTCTATGACATCCAGCGTGAACTTGCCCAAATCATCATGAAGGAGGTCATAAAAAATAGGGATGTTTTACGAAGAAGGGCAAATGTCGCGGGAAGACGTCTGAACACGCGTATCGGCTCAGCGTCTCGACTTGAAGCCTTTCACTGCGGCAGGGGAATATCTCCCTGACTTGGATGGATGGCACGACATATTGGAGTGATTGACGATATATGACAAAGTGTCTGTTTAGTCCATACTTTCTCTATGACGAAACTTTGAGTTATGCACGATGAAACTTTATTTGTGATATAATTAAACTGTCCTCCTCAACTCGCGAAGTTCACTATATTTAGGGAATTTTGGGTACGATGAACTTTGCTATTTATGCCTATGATATGTTGCTTCTATTTTTGCCAAGTCTGTCTCTTTCTGTTGCTCAACTATATATGTTGCATATTATCGACTTGATGTGACAATACAGGTACATAGATCATCGATGGAAAAGAAGTGCAACGCCAGGAGTATACGACGAGTGGCCGAGTGTCAGGCCCAGGTGTACCGGTTTCCGAGCGACAGCCAGAGAGGGTTCAATAGCAGAGCCGAAGCGGAAAATAGTTAGTTTAAGTTCACGCTAGTGTGAGAGAGAGATATGAACCGGTGCCTCAAGAAGTACCACATTATCTTTGATTAGACGTGCCATGTAACTTGTATAGCTATATCATGATCATGATGTGACGACATGATTTGTGTTGGATGATATGATGAGACTATTATGTGTATGATATTATGAGCATATTGCCAGTTTATGATACGATTACAATACTGTATAAAATCTATACAAAACATCGCAAATACGTAGCAAAAAAATATGTGAAAATATAGTAGTAGCGCTCTTTAGCGCTGAACAGTAAAACGCTACTGCTAATCCACTTAGCAGTAGCGCTGGTATGGACAACCTACTGCTAAGTAGCTATAGCAGTAGCGCGGGCAGAAATGCGCTGCTGCTAAGCGTTAGCTATAGCGCCGTATCAGTAGCGCGGTGCCCCGCGCTACTGATAGCCCTTAGACCCGAGCTACTGCTAGGCTTTTCCGATAGTTAGGAGAAAGCTCTTTGAAAAGTAGATACTTTTGAGACGTATCAGCTCCCCAAGCTTAGTTTATTGCTTGTGACAAAGTGAGCGATAAGATATACTTTTATCAACACTTTCTTAGCCCATGTATAGAGATTTAATAATTATATGCTTCGGAGATAACAACCATATAATAATATGCAGGCAAGGTGTGAGGACTTGGAGTCATGATAATCTCTAGATAAAATTTCAATTATCTAAGAATCGTGGGGCAAAACTAGATTGGTGTAAATCATGGTAGAGAATGGTAATTGTGTATCTCATAAATTTACGAGACTGCTCTTGCAAACATAAAGTATTTCATAGACATCAATGTTATCAAGGTGGTGACTAGGCATATCATTTACAAGTGAAGGAAACACACACCCACTATACTAATCTTCAATTGCTACAAAATGCATGTTGCACTAAGAATGATCTCTAGGTTTTTATTGAGTTAGTGCTATAGAGATTATGATTGACTCAGCATAAAAATAAAAGATAGTCCCTTCTAGAGGGAAGCAATAATTGGCATGCGCTTAATTTTTTGAAAGTGACAAACTTTAAAACTTTTATTTTTATTTGTCTTTTGCACTTCAAAACTTTTTAGTATCACACTTTTCTTTATCTTTTCATGGGCCACCAATAAAAAGTGAGTAGAAATCACCCTTCCCAAACCTCAAAAACTTTGGCAACAAAAAGATTGGCGTGACGATGACTTTTTACATGGAATGAGTTCTCACCATGCACAGGAAGGTATGGTGGACTTTTTTTGTCATAAGTTGGCTTAGGAATGAGATGCACAAGAAAAATACATGCTTAATACATGCGTAAGCTAGCAATAAGGGTTGCGAGCGACCAACCAGAGAGCATAGATATAATAATAAGCCTAAAAAGATATGATAATAATAATGTATTCTAAACAATTAAAAACTGAGTACAGCCGGTGTGTGTGATGCCCCATGCAGGCTAAATTATTGAATATTTTTATATGTGTGAACATGTGCCAAGTCAATCACAAAAAAACCAAGAAGAAATACTCTATTAGCATCATTTGTCATGATTTAACTCAATACAATAGCAACTCTAATTTATAAAAATATGATCCTCCAGTTGGTAAAGATTTTTCCATGAGAAAGCAAAGACCGTCTACCCCTCGCAATGTCCATGCATAAAGATGTACGATGTTATGAAGAAAGCATCTTTTTAAACCCCATACACATGCATTAAATAACGTGGTCATACCATCCTTACCGTCAAGGTCAATCATCAAATTTCATCATTATTGCTTACTTGCTCCCAATGAATAGTCTCCAAAGGGTATTATGTAAGTGCAACCAGGACACGTGCTAGGAGTTATCATATGTGAGAAATAAGACTAAACAAAGAAAGCAAAGAAATATCCATTTATTGTTTTACAAGGATTAAACAACACAAGTATAAAGAATGAGGGGAACGAAAAATCACTACAAGCAAATAAAGAGTTAAGAAGAGTAAAAAAATCGAAAGAGCGAACTAAGAGAATATTTTTGGAGTTTATTAGTTCTCTTACAGAAAGTCAAGAAACACAAATAAAACGCAAGACCCAAAAAATAAGCAATGAAAAACCAGAAAGAACAAAAGAGAAATAAGCAATATATTAGAAGAATAAAACAAATCTATTTGCATTTTTCAAATAGCAAAAGAAGCAAGAAGAAAGCAAAAAACTAAAAAATGTTTTTGAGATTTTCTCAAACATTTTAGAAACAAAAGTAAAGCCGCAAAAAATGAAAAAAAATATTTTTGTTGTTTTAAATAATAACAAGAAACAACCCAAAAAGAATGAGGGAGAAGAATGAATAAATTCTTTTGGGGGTTTTCCTTTAAAAGAATTCAGAAGGCAACTAAAAGACAAAAAGTGGCAAACAAAATACAACACCAAAGAAACAAGAAAAATACTTTTGATGTTTTTTAAAGCTCAAGAACAAAATAGAGAAAACAATAAAACCTCAAGGAAAATAAAAATAACACAACTAAAATGACCAACAAGCTAGAAGAAAAAAATGAAGCACATCGAGCTCTCTGTACAACAAGGAAAATGAAGGGAAAGAAATATGTAATCCCCCATGCTTAGGCTTTTGGCCTATGCTCTGAAGTATCATTGACCCGAGCCACCATAGTATGTGAACAAGGGAGGTGGTTGATAGGCAGTCATCCGAGCCGCTTGCTCTCTTTGATATTCGGTTAGGTGGCAAAATCTTGACTGGATGGTGACCGGACCATCAGCCCCGATGAATAATGGAGATTTGAAAGGTCCAGCTGTACATGCTCTTAGGTTTTGAGAATAAAGCCCTACATCATGGTGTTGTGGACTTCATTTCTTTAGGATATGCTCGAACTTTAATTTCCACAACTGAAATGAAGGATTTGGATAATACCAAATCAGGTAACATTCAGTTTGTCAGGGAATTAAAAACTCCTCTAGGAGTGTGCTAAGTAAGAGGGAATATCAAAGTAGAATCAATATTTATAGGTCTTGTGTTGAATTGCAGGGGGTCTGGGATGAGAAATAATATTTATTTGGGAACATATAGCCGACTCCGACCTTGATTTCATAGGTACAAGAAACATTAAATCTTAATTTTCATAAATGTTGGGGGGGGGGGGGGGTAGAAAGGACTTGGCCAGTTGAACTTATGCATCTCATAAATAAATCATAGGTGCTCCTTGTTATTGCTGGAGATTTTAATTGGACAAGGAGGTCATCTAATAAGAACAAACCTAGTAGATACAATAAGTGGGGCCTCCTTTTCAACTCAATTATTTCTATGGGAGTCTTGATGGAAATCTCTCTCAGTGGTATGAAATAAACATCTTCATCAGACAACCAAGAAGTTCCCACTTTGGAGTAGCTGATATAGTTTATCTTCCGCACTTTGTGATAGAAGTTTCCTCTAGTGAGGGTTATTGATTTAGCCAAGGTCTTTCTGACTGTACCTCTATATATACTATTCTCCCTGGGTGAACTTCCCAAGATTCTACCAATTTTCAAATTTGAGAATTGATGGCTCTTTAGGCCTGACCTTATTACATAATGAGTTAATTCATTTTTTACCCTCAACTTCCAGCTTTGTGATAGATTTTACCCCATTTTGAGAAATTCTCAATTTGGTACTGAGTAGGGCATGCTACTTAGGCGGTTTATTTTATGTCGCTAGTTTTTGTCTTGTTTATTCGTACGTTAGCTAACCCCGAGGAGGTTAGCTATGTCCTCCTCTGCTGCCTGAGGAGGCCACTGCCGTCGTCGCTACAACAACACCGAGAGGATGAGGTAGAGTGCCCCATTATAGTGAGTCTAGTGGGTATGTTGCTATTTTTCAGAGCATGTTGCCAGATGCTGCATCGCCACCCTCACCTCTATATCGTGGAAGGATCCTTACCACCGACTCCAAGGAGGCCCATGTCACAGCAGCCACTACAAGAAATGTGTTAATACGTGACGGATTTCTGATGACGTTCTCGAAAATCGTCATAATCGTTGATGGTTTTTTCTTATTCGTCACAGAAACCGTCATGTATCAGCAGGATGTGATTGCCCTCTCAAAAAGATAGCCCTTTCATGATGGACATTGGTGGACCGTCAAGGAAATTGTCACAGACCGACTAGTGCGGCCTAGCCTTTTATTTCTTGATACACCATTCTATTTTTCTGAGGGGATCTTGATACAACATTCAGGCCGTCATCAATGGCTCCTGCTTATGTGTCGTGTGGACTAAGTAGGAAGACGCGCCAGAAATTTCAAGCGCACGCGTGGACATCCAAATTTAAGTTGCGGACGCAGCCGGTAGGAGTTTTTTAGCCTGCCTATTTAACGCACGATCCAGACCCATCTAACCCTAATCCCCATTCTCTCCTCTCCCTCAGCCACCACAACAGCCCGCTCCCGATTCCGGTCATTCCGGCGGCTATCCCCGGCGTGGAGCACACTGTCGAGCTTCCCTCGCTCTGATGCATCCTCCTCTCCTGCAAGATTATCCCCTCTCAACCTCTAATGCTCGCCCAAAACCCACACCCGTGCTAGGGTTTCGGCCTCCGGCATCGCCTTCATCGTCGGTGCATCTCCGGAGGCCTCTGTCAGCTTTTCTCCATCGTCTGCGGCGCTCCCACACACGCTCTCGCCTCCTGATGGTCCACCTCGAGCAGGGCAGCGCAGAGGACCTCCTCCTGCAGGATCTACGGATGCGACACACGCTATAGCCATCAATGCGGGATAAGGGCCGGCACCTCGGCCTTGTCCTGCTTGATGATGTTTCCAGTGAACACCGGTGCTTCTCCTCGTCCTCGACCTAAGGAGGAGCCCCGGGACAACACAAGCTTGGCCCGCCCCTGAACAATGGCCATGACGCAGGGTAAGGTTGTGCTGTTGTGCATATATTACCTTGGAGTAAACAATTTGATAGGACAAATTAGTTGTGCTGGATATTGTTAGTCTGTAGCTTGGTAATCTTGATTTTAATTTTGGGGACAAATTGCTGCTTGTTCTATCAAATATGCACTTTAATTTGGGACACCGATAACTGCCACATGTGTGGTGTATCGGGTGGTTGTGTCTCACACCTCATGTGTCATGGAGAAGAACCCGCCCACACGACCGCGTCCGGGCACGTGCAGCCACAGCCCGCACGTCCGGTGTGTGGCAAAACCGCCCACACGTCCGGGCCAAACGACCGCGCTGCCCGCACGACCCAGCACGACTGCCATCCCGGCCTCCTTTCGATCCCCAGACCGACCTGTCGTCATCGTCTCCCACCTCTCGATCCCCTACCTCCATCGCCTTCCTTCTCTGGTTGCCATGGCAACCAGAGCAGATCCATAGTGCCTTCCCACCGCTAACCACCCCCCTCCAACCCCGCCCTCCCAAGATGACCAGCTAAAAGCTGGTGAATCTCCGATCTCCTACTGTTTCTCGTCCTTCTTCTGGCCAGAAATTAGAAATCGCAAATTTTCCATCAAAGATGGCGACTGGATCCATGCTATCGGGGCAAAACACCACACGGATTTGTGTGTATTCGCATTTGCCAACCAACATACGCCAGATCTGCCATGTACTATGCTAGACTTGAGCTAAGATTCTCGGTTGGCTTGGTGCAAGTAGTTGGTAATGAAGGATGCGTACGAATCCCTAAAAAAGGGAGAGAAACGAGAAATTTGGCATAGGGGGTAGGAAAAATAGTTGCCACTTGTGTCTAACATCAGTTGCCACCTATCGTTGCCGTTGACTGCCACCATGTTAACCTATTGCTTGCCATCCTATTTTAATGGTTGTTGCCATCGCTTCAAAATGATAGCTGGCACCCAGATTTCAGAAAAAGATAATGGATGTGCATGTCCTACTTGCCATGATTTGTTGGTTGCCTACGCAGTAAATGTGATAAGATTGCCGTGTTATCTTCTATGTGCAAACAGCAAAGAATGCATTTTTTTTGCGGATTGTTGATGCGTTCTTGTTCATGCAGTGACTGAGAACTCATTGGCATAAACAAAACGCAAAAGAATGAATCACGAAGATGGCACTGATCCTTGGGTTTCTCAAAGGCCAGAAACACCCCCTTGTGATGCAACAGAGTATAGTCAACTCATTTCTCCAGGGCCGTTGCTGCAACTACTAGAGCAGTACGCGGGCATCGATACGATGTATGATAACAAAAAAAGAACATTTTCCATATTCGCGATGATGAAGATGACATTCTACTTATGTCCTACAATGTCGTTTTTTGTAGGTTCTTATGACCAAAACACATTCAGGGGGGCACCGTGGCAAGGTCAGTCACAGGGCACTAACACTGACAAATGTACGGGCAACCAACTTCAAGTAGCTAATGTGGCAAATCAAGGTAACGCATACGAAAAACAAACATACTGGTGTGGACATCAAAGAAGTCTAATTAATTTTAGGAATTTTGATTTTTGCCTAATAATTCATTCTTTTCCAAATAAATAAATTTCCTTGATTTTTCATACAAATGCATTGTGTCAAAATACCAATTTCTCTTGTGGAGGAAACCTTGGTCTACCTTTTCTACACGGTTAAGTTAAATTAAGGGAAAAAAATTGCTAAGATCAAGGGCCAAAAAACGAAAAGTTGAATTTGGGTCTAAGTTTACAATTTAAACCCTTGGCCATAGACTAGAAGCCAAATAGCATGGGTTTGATGTAACTAGGTTTTCTGGATGTTTGGATCTTCTGGGGATTGGTGGGAATTTTGCAAAATAATGGGACCCAAAAATTAAGTTTAATTTGTTAGAGTATTGTTAGGCGAACTGTTAGGCTTTGAAAACAAGTGGGCCGGTTTCAGGACCCAAATGGATAATGGAAAAAGAATTGTTAATGCAAATGGAAAGGAGGAAATGAGTAGTACAACAATATGGGCATGAATCAAGTAATTGAAGTAATCCACATATTAATTACAAAAATCAGATGCAAAATTTGCTAAGGATTCCAAAATTTTGACAATTCAGGTTCAATTTATGAAAAATGCACCAAATAGTTTTATCAACCATAATTGCAAATCACAAATGCATTTAAGAGGATTGTAACAATACTCTTGAAAAGTATTCTTTTTGTCATATAGTTACTGTGAAAATAAATTGACAAAATATGTGCATAAATCATTGCAATTTATCACAATTTTTTATGACCAAGTAGAATGATTATTTTTTGTCATACCTTGCAATGAAAGAGTTTTTCTTTTGGCTGGCTAATAACATAAACTCAATCCTTTTAATTTGTTCATATTATTATTTTTGATTTTGACTATAGGAACATCACTCAATTTTTAACCTTTTAATTGAATGGTTTCATTTAGCATAAATTTAGTTTGTTGTCAAATTTATTATGGATAGTATATTAAATGCATCACTCAACTTATTTTGAGTTATGCCATAATATTAATTATTTATTTTAATGGAAGGTAAAATAGCAATTGCAAATATTTTAATAGTCCAATTAATTCTCATATCTTTTATTAAAGATTAAATATTTAGAAATACACTTTCTTTAGTAATTTGTTTCTTTAATTGCATATAACCTTAATTTATTCCTTGTAATAATTGGATAAATCTTTAAACCCAAAATACCATTAATGGAATGAATAAATATCTGGAATAAATTCCCAAATGTCTTTTTTGGATCCATCAAATAAAATATACTTGTTAAATGTAAATTTAAAAGACCAAAATCATTTACATATAAATTTCTATATATATAAATAAACCAAAATTTTGAAGGCATAAAACAAATATTTAATACTGAAATTTTCCAGCATGTATAACAGAATCTTTAACCTAATAATTTCATTAAAATGGACAATAATTTAAAGAAAATTAATTTAACAACTAGTAAATTAATATCAATAAAACCATTTTCAAAACTAGCCTTACAGGTTCCCCGCACATCAAGTGTGCCTTCGTCCACGGGGCCATCATCTAAAAAATTGGAGGTAGGATGTGGAACAGCAAGCACACAAAACCAGGTCAGGAACCCGCCCCGTTCCATCACAAAGGGACGTCCAAAAGAGATAAGATACAAATTGGGATTGGAGATTCAAGCAAAACACAAGAAAACAAAGAAAGGGATGGATAATCCGTAAGCAACATTGTAGCACTGTGACTTGGTCCTTGGTGACATTTTTTTGTTATCTAGATGTTCTAAATTTTTAAAAATGGGAGAATGACTCTTGAGGGGCATCATAATTTGAAGGAAAATGCCATGAATGGATAACTACAGTTGCCACGTGTATGGTACTTAATTGGCCATGTCTTTTCTACTGAATTTGCCATGTTATTTTATACTGAATCTGCCATGTTATTTATACTGAATCTGCCATGTTATTTTCTACTGAATCTGCCATGTTATGTATACTGAACCTGCCATGTTATTTATACTGAATCTCCCATGTTAGTTCTACTGAATATGCCATGTTATTTGTAATGACTCTGCATCGCGTAGATTTCCGTGTTTAGTCAACGCATTTTAGTCACACATATTGTATTGTGTGCAAACTATGGGAAACAAGTTGAAACGGTCACGTGCAGCAACCGCAAAAGGTTACGACTACGTGATCAAACTACCATGCTAGCCGGTACAGTTAGCAATGAAAAAAATAACCAAACAGACAAATGAAAAAGGACGATAAATTTCACTAACCGTGTCTGATGAACTACATTTTTCATGTTTTCAAACATCGTAGAAGCATTCGAAACACCAAACTGGTGCTACCAACGATGAATGCATAATAATACTGCAAAACATAAACGTATCTGCTGTCACACCTAAATAGGTTCACATCCACACATATATTACAGAAAATATTCAAATGTCGCTCACACACCACCACTACATACTAGGCTACGCAGAGATGCAGCCATAACATAGTACACGGACATAGTTTTGAAAAGAACAAAGGTAATACCTTACATTCCTCGGCAACAGAATGTAAGGTAGGCGTTCGGTATGGAGCACCACGTGATCACTTGTACTTCTTGGTGACTTTCTTGACAGCTTCCTCTATGAACTCACGTGCGCTTGACAGCATGTTGAAATCTTCATTCGTCAACCAGTTCCATGTGTAAATTTTGCGGAGCTCAAAGACCATTGCAGCTGTGACGACAGGAACCCGTCTACCTTCCCACTTTGCAAGGTATTCCAATGTGTGAAAGCCACAGTCCCGCCTATACATGAAAAGATTCAGGTGAACTCACAAGAACATTGCGATAAATAATAAACTTCAATTCAGAGGTGACAAGAGGGTTAGCATTGGTGTAGAGGACACATGAAGAAAAGATGGGAAAATACCGGTTTCCTTGCTTTGAAGTGGCCACGTACTCAATTGTAAAATGGCTGATCTGGACCTTTGAGTGTTCGTATTGACGGTTCCATGTCTCTTTGAGGTTGTTGATGAAGTATTCAACATGCGTAGTAAGGTTTGCATCAGCTCCCGAACGCATTGAATCAAGCACCTCAAAATGTTGGTTCTTCAGGTCAAGGAAGATCGCGTAGTGGTGACCACACTTGTCATGTAGGTCGTGAGGTGCAAGCTCTTGGAACATGGGGAACAAGACCTACAACTAAAATGAAGGAAAGAAGAAGCAAAGTTCACATGAAGAACAGAATGATGTAATTGGGAAAATGATGTGTAAGCATATCACTGGTTGCACTAAGAGGCACATGAGTGACATAAAGCAGCAAGGGGCCAAAAAGTAAACCCACATAGAATGTTTAGTTATAGTGGGTAATTAAAAGAAGTTTCCATCCATGTATGAACGAAGTTGCCATGTATTTTAGTTTGAAGTTGCCACATAGATTGTATGGGGAAGCAAATCAAAAGTCAGTTTACATGGCAGCTGTTGCCACATGAAACAACTGTCACATAAACAGGGTGTAGCCCACATGTGAAGCATAGCTACTGGCAAAAACATACCATGGGAGGAAAAATGTGCAAAAAAGGAAGGAGTACTCACACATTTCTTCATTGTGAGCTTGAAATCACCATCCCATGTTTTGCAGGTCACATTGTACTTCATGATTATTTTGTCGGGAGACATATCCATATGCTTGTTGATGAAGTCAATCCCACATGCAACTACATTCGTCGACATTTTACTGTGTGGCCTGACAGACTCGGCAAGATCACCCAGGTAGACGAACGTCGCATCGCATTGTATGATCTTGGTTTTGTCCAAACATGAGTTGTATGAAAATGATATAACATGAAAGAATCATGTCTACTAAGTAAAAAAAGAAATAAAACGTAAATGGATCATATCTAGAAATAGCAAAAGGAGGAATGGTAAAAAGAGCAAAGCAAAATGAGAGGTTATGTTGTGTGGTCATTACGCTTTCAGCTCCTTCATGTGCTTGCCGCTGGCCCTCGCATTTCGAAAGCGCTTGACAATATCATACAGCTGGTTCTGATCCTTTGTGGCCTTGACTTCTGGCTCGTAATCATCCGCGGATGGTGCGTGAACAACCCTATGCTGCCTCACAGAACCAGGCGTGGCACTTCTAATGGTATCCTCAGATACCGTCTCAGCAGGCACGTTGGAACTTGATTGCCCCTGACCTTGTGATGACCTCCTCTGCAATGATGCCTCCTGAATCCTGCGGTAAGCCTCATCAAGTGATGGTGAAATTTCCTCAGGGGTGGCTGCAAGGATCAAAAGAGTGGGTTAGGATACCTGGAAAGCAAAACAAATGTAGTGTGAAAGAAAGGGTGCAGGATATGAAATGTAGGTACAAAAAGTAGGGAGTTGCCATGTGGAGGCAACTCCAGTTGCCATGTGTAGTGCATTGTAGTTGCCATGTGACAACAACTACAGTTGCCATGTTGTATCAACTCCAGTTGCCATGTGGTTGCTGAATGGAAAATGCAGGATGGCAAAGAAAATGTAGGTGACATTGTGCAGCAAATCCAGTTGCAATGTCATCAGATAACAGTTGCCATCACAAGTGAGAACCCAAAAAAATGCTTGGGACAAAAGTCAGACTAAAAAGATGTATACAAGAAAAATGATAAACGCAGAAGAAATGTACCTTGCATAATCGGCTCTGTGAACTTGACAGCCTTCCTGCCCTCGACCATTGGCTGCGCCATCATTGCGTCCATGCCTACCGGGAAAGCAAAAGCAACTGGTGTAGGATCTTGCACCACTGGTTGATCTTGACAGATGCCAAGGCTAAAGTTCGGTGGGGTGAAGGCCATTGTGTGCCGCTCCTGCCTACTGGCAGGACCGCAAACAACTTGCTGGGCAGAATCCAAGGGTGAAAGATCAACAAACATTTCTGAATCGGCCGCTGCACAATCATCGGGCTTATTCGTAGGGCGGGGCGTGTTGTCAGCGGTATCAGTCGCAGCTTTCTTGACAATCTTTTTGTTTGGGCTGTAGGGGACACCAACGTTGAGTGGGAGCTTAGAAGTGCGCAGATTTAAGCTGGGGTTCTCCACGGCGGGTAAAGACGCGGTCTGCTCCGGACGTTCACCACCGTCAGTCGTGCCCGGCTTGCCACCTGGGTCAGTTGTACTCCGGTCTTCCGGTTTCTCCATAACATTGCTTTTGGCAGGTGGTGGGAATAGTGTGGACACAGGCACATAACCAGAGTCATCTCTGCAGCTCCTAGCTACAGCCGGTGCGTTGGGCATGTCTGCTGATGGCTTGCGGGGGCTACGACGCCTAGGTGGAAGGCTAGCTCGTGAAACGGTCGCCTTAGCAACCTCTGCACCACCAGAAGCTGGAGTTGTTGTGCCAAGACTCTCACCTGTGGATGGCATATCATATGAACTGTCCCCTCAGCCACTTCTGTCGTGGACACAGAAGTGCCACCAGCCACGCACTTGGAATCCGTGTCAGATGAGCGGGAATCTTCCTTGCTTAGGTTGATCTCGGGGGCGTCCACTTCAATACTTGCTGATCGGGTGGCATGGCTCACAACAGCATCCTTCATTGCCAGCAGAGTGGGCAATATTTCAGCAGTCCTTGCAGATACCGACTCGTCACTCCCAGATGTACGGATGCATGTTATTGTAGCCTGCACATCTGCAACCGGCGGAGATGGTCGGCCGCTTGCGTCAGAGCTAGTGGGAACAGTTGAAGGTGCAACAACACTTTTGTCGACTGGCTCATGAACATGTGAGTTGCCACCCATCAACTACTTTGAATGAAGGCGTTCGAGTGGGTCCCTAATGATCTGCTTTGTCGCGCGTGTAGTAGTCTTCTTCACCCTGCAAAGAAAAAGCACATGAAAAGTATTAAAAAAGAACAAAAAATATTTGCCATGGTAGCCATCTTAAAAAATGAAATAATGTGTGATGTGCCGGGGCTGCCATTTCAAAACTAGGTATGGGTGAGCACACAAGCCAATGGAAAGTTGGTAGTTGCCATGTAGGTGGAATAAGAGTTACCATGTGGCATAGTTAGCAGTTGCAATGCAGAACAAGGAGTTGCCATGCATGGTAGCCATCTTGAAAAATGAAAAATAATGTCTGATGTGCCAGGGCTGCAATTTCAAAACTAGATATGGATGAGCACACAACAAGCCAATGGAAAGATGGTAGTTGCCATGTAGGTGGAATAAGAGTTTCCATTTGGCCTAGATAGCAGTTGCCATGCAAAACAAGCAGGAGTTGACATGCAGTTAAAAGAAAGAGATCATTGGAAAAACAACAGTTGCCATGTGGGACTGATGGCAGTAGCCCATGTGGCAAGCTGAATAGCTGCATTGAAAAGCAAAAATATAGCACTATGGCAATGAAAGAATAGGGATAACCTACTTCTTGGTGGCTTCCTCAAGTCCAGCAACACGACAGGATCCCGGTGTTGGACATCGTCGATGAGGAGATGACACAGTGGAAGGGTGTCACCGCAATGGGGGCACCTTTATTCAATCGGCGAAACACGGGTTGGCGTTTGTGCTTGTTTCTTCAGAATCGCTCATCCACCACCAGGTGTCGCGTACTCCACGTATAAGAAAGTGGCAAAAAAAGGTGCCAAGTGTCAGACACGAAAATCATTGCCACGCTTAGCAAAACAAATGGAAAAAGGGTCAGTCTATTCAAAAAGAGAGACAAAACAAAACACTAAATAGAAGTCGAACCTCCTCCTAGCAGCTACGGGATCGGTCCTAGACCTCTTGCCAGGAGAGCCCTGCCCAACATCCTCTGGAACCCTCCCCCTCTTTGAGGGAGACACCCCCTTGGCTCGCGCAGCTGTATGTTCTTTGACTTTCTCCGATGAGGTGACATCTGGTGCAGCCTTGCCCTTCTTACCACCTGCACGAACTTCAACATGTTCATCATCGTCGGTGTCGTGCTGCACGTTCTCCATGTCATCGTCATCGTCCTTGTCGAGAGCAGCATCTCCATCTAGTTCATCTTGTGTGTCAGGAAGCTCCTGGGAACTGTTGTAGTCGTACTGTCCACGGCAACTACTTGGTCGATGTGTCCGGTCTGCAACAAATGTAGTGAACTGCTTCACAACCCCGTCGCTGTGAGAGCCATTAAAGGATGTCCAACCCTCAACCAACTTCCCGAGCAAGCTGGTCATTCCGGATGCAAACTGCCCAATTAGATGCTCAACAGGTGACCTCACCTGTGCACGAAACAAGAAGCAGCAGTAACCAACCATATTAGAGTCACGTGCACAAGATCAAATAAACCAAAACAACCATAGATATATATCCTTGATTACCTCAGTAGGACAAGACAGAGCTGAGTGCACGTCCATCCACTTTCCAAAGTTTTGAGGCCCACCAAACACGTTGTAGTCTATAGCACGCTTGGCCATCAGCTGGAAATAACCAAAAAACAGCTAGGATGTAAGAGAGAAAATAATGAACACTAACTAACAGTTCATGTATTGCAAAAAAGGAGGAGGAGGATAGAATTTTCAGGATGGATGACAGAGTTGCCATGTGGCGTGAGACATGGATACCATGCGCAGACAGCCATGGCTAACAAGGTAGTCATCTCTTGTTAGCCACAGACGGTTGCCATATGAGGATTTTTTCATATGTTATGCAGCAACAAAATTGAAAGAATGCCATGAAAAGAAAGAAACCGGAACTAACCTGCAGTTTCCCATATTTCGTATCAGTTACCCTGTCTGCAACAAGCATAGCCTTGGCAGCATCGTAAGTCCACGCAGAAACAGCAAACTTGTGTGTACGCGGCGGGCCTCCTGTCCCAGTAAAGTCCACGGTGGACAGATCAAGACAATCGACGTACATGGGCTGATGTACAACAATTTAAAAAGGAAAAAATATCAGTTGTCATCATGGTATTTTGCAAAGACAAGCTAATGTATGTTCCTTCAATCATCAAGTTGAAGTGCATGAAAAGAAAGAAAAATTAGACATCTATCTGTGTTAGTCGCCATCATGTCGCGCTGGCAGTTGCCATCTTGTTATGATGGTAGTTGCCACAATGTCACCATCATGGTTGCCATGCATACTCAAGGTGTTAAGAGTGTTTGCAAAGGAGTAGTAAAAAATTACCATTAAATGGAGTCGACAACTCTTCTGGTACATCTTGTTTGAGAAGGCATCATGCAGGAAGTCCGCAATGAACTTACACCAATTCATGTTCTTCACATCTTTCAGTTTCGCCTGCACGGCACAAATTTCAGGACAAGAAGTTGCCGCATCAGAAATCAAATGAAAAAACATCAAAATAACTGGCAAAGTGACTAGCTTACAGATGACATTAGAGCCAAAAGATTGAAGGAAATAAAGGATTAGAGATAGATCATTCACCAGGATGGGGAAGCATTTGTTACTTGGGCGAAGAGAAGTGGTCGGCGCAAAAACAGCTGAGATCAGGTACATGAGTAGCTTCATCTTAAAAACCTCGCCATGGGTTGTCATGGCCTCCAGTGAATTTGCCAGGAAAGTCGTGTTCGGCATGGATGCCATCCCAGGAAACAAAGGGGCAAACAACGTTTCTTCAATCTTATTATTGACCTCATACGGGACTTTGATTTCTCCACGCGGCACACCCAAAGTGCAGAACATGGATTCCTCGTCCAACGGCAGTCTTCCACGTCCCGGAATCACAAATTCCCTAGAGGCAGGGTCATAAATCTCACCAAGCCCGTCGCGAGAGGGTTCACTAGATTCTTGCACGAACATCCATCAGAGCTTGCATACCCATCTCAGCAGCAGCTCCCTTCTGATCGTCGGTAAATCTCTCGGTCAATGAAGTCAGGCGTTCCTGTGAAGCCCTATTGCGATAACGTTTCTTCTTCTGCAAAACAGACAAATGATCATTTGTTGCCATGTTTTCACTATCATGAAAATTTAGTTCCTAACAGACGATTGCAAACTCAATGTGACATTCAAAACATATGGGGGGGGAGGGGGTGGACAGTTACCTCATCGCCGTCTTTTGTCTGTCCAGTTGCCCGATTCTGCTGCGGTACATCCATGAGATCATCATCATCGTCTTGATGATTGCCGCGAGCCATTCTGCTGAGGTAATAACAAACCAAAATGTTAGGGTGAAAATGAAAGTATGAAGTAAGCTGTTGCCACCTAACATAATGTACTTGCCACATGGGCTCAATTGAAAGTGGCAAATAGTTTAGGTAATATCATAAGAACACCCACACCCCCTATGATTGTCCACCAATAAATGTGGGGCAACTAAACACGTTGGCTTCATTTGAAAAATGTACAGATCATAAGGCACTTGAAACAAAATGTTGAAGTTGCCATGTTAGCACAAGATAGTACGAAGAAAGGCACAAATCTTCCACTGCACAAACATATAATGTGGCAACTCACACCCTGTCCTCATACAAAAATGAGTTGCCATATGTTCAGGAAATTCGTTGCCATATAGTGCAGATAGTTACTGAAACTGCCATGTTTGCCTTCATACTGCACTTTGAAAAACAACTATCTAGATCTAGGGTTCATTGGCAACTATCATAACCTGAAATTCATCAACAAAAACCTTCATGCGCTTTGAAAAACAACTATCTAGATCCGATCGCAAATAGCATTAGCACTTAAGACAATACATAACTAACGGCTAGAAAAACGCGGCTCAATCCCAAGGCGAACGATGATGTGGGTGCGGACAGGCGAAACACACGGCATGACAGCCACCG
The DNA here is from genome assembly GCA_021605205.1 of Aegilops longissima. Classification (NCBI taxonomy): domain Eukaryota; kingdom Viridiplantae; phylum Streptophyta; class Magnoliopsida; order Poales; family Poaceae; genus Aegilops; species Aegilops longissima. The sequence continues at coordinate 64,309,110 of CM038682.1, read as the reverse complement.
CGACGGTGACAAAACTGCTCAATGCCACCGAAAAGCGGCAAGCATAGGACTCCGCCGCCGGCGGAACGCTGGCGCATCGCGAATCTGCTGAATCTCGATGAATCTCGGCGGAAGATTGACCACGGAGGAGAGGGAGAAATGCAGGCAAGGAATATGTAAGCGTGGGAAGGAGCATTACCTTCAATCTGCGGCACTCCGCGAAGACGCCGGTCCGGCGAGTCCCACCAACGCGAATGCCGTCGACTCTTCCACCTCCGCCGTCGCCTTCTCCTCTCGCCTTCTCTTCCAATTGAATGAACTGCGGGGTGGTTTGTGCGAGTAATGAAGTGGAGAGTAAATGGAACCGTGAGGGGAGGGGGGGGGGGGCGCTAAGTGCACTACGTGGTTGACGGCAACCGCAGTCGGGCGTGGCGTGCGGGCGCAAAGCAGTTTCACCGCACGCCACCGAGTGGCAACAGTTGACCGCGGGGAGGCAACCGGCGTGTGGGCGACCTCTCTCACACACCACACACGCGACTTGTCCTACGTGACACACAAAATCAGCCAAAACGTGCCAAGATTCGTGCAGAAACTGTTGAACGGCGATGGAGGCGTGTGGTTGAGTTGGCTAACGCCCACACATGTGGGCGTTAGTGTTTTCGCTAATTTGTTATCTGGATAAGGTTTCTGTATTTTTTTCTATACATGGACAAAATATACTCTTTTAACAAACAATATTTGTGTATGACTGACTACTGATTTGCTTGGAACCGTAGATTCATAATCCGAGCATACTTGACTGAGGATACAATTCTTCTATTCTTGTGATTTTTTAACCAGTGAACTTAATTGCTGATAAGTACTGTAGCTATAGTGCTAGTGGACGACACCGGTACTTTACATTACATTTTTATGACACCTTTGCATATGAAATGACTTCTGTAACTAACAAGTGCTTGCTAGTTGTACTTGTACAAACCAATGATCTCCAGATCCACAAGGCAGGCCAACCGGCTGGCACCAAGTTCACACCCTCCTGGCATCTAGTAATTGTGCTTTTTATTCGCCGGTGTTAGTTGCTATGAAGTAGCTCATTGGAGTCAATGATGGATGCTTAGCCTCTAGTTATAAGGATTACCTGCTGCTGCTTTTGCTACCTCTTCTGTTCCCTGAATGAATGGTCATGCTGCTTTCTCGCATGCCATATCTATTTCTCTTTTTCTTGGACAGTATTTTTCTCTCTTGAGAATCATATTCTAGAAAGGCTGCTTGTGCTGTCAAATTTAAACAATTTATTAGGGTTGATCTCTGTGCTACTAATGCCTACTGCCTTCTCCACCCATCCAGCGGCGTACAAGACGTCTCCTCGATGCGGCCGTCCACAACGAGCTCTCTTTGCTGGAGGAGGTGGAGCAGCAAGTCCAGCACCCCCTTGGCCCTTGCACCCTATCCTACAGCGCCTGGACGAGCTCACTGATGGCTGTGTCCTCCTTCCCTCCTAGTGTGGTGAGCCTCTCCCCACTTCACCCCCAAATCTAGATGGTACTAGCAATGTGAATGCAAATCATGTTTTGGTTCAGTTTAGAGGAGGATTCTGTTGCTGCGATGGACATGTGAGCTTGATTAGTTGCTGATGGTTTTCTGGATCTGGTTCTCTTGCACTGTTACACATAATTTAATAAGGGCAAGCTAGTGCTAATCCACATAATATGATATAGCTGTTTTTTTGTAACATGCACTCTGTCTTCATATTGCTTTCGTACTGATCTTTTGGGAGTTAATTTGGAAGTTGCAGCTTGCTAGATATAAATTCAGCTGCGACTGTGTATCTTGCTAGAATAGACTTGTTTTACAGATGTGCGTATGTAGTACTTGAGGGCAAACCTAAAAAATTGTACTTTTATCATCAGCATCTTAGAACTATAAGTGTATATTTTTGCTTGAACAGATGTGGAGTTCAGGATTCAGATTGTGATGGACACACACACACACACACACACACACACACACACACACACACACACACACACACACACACACATCAATTATTACTTATTTTCATACCAAGGGCTTGGTAACCCATTTTCATGGTTGAAAATAAGATTTTAACCGTGGCAGTGTGCTTTCTCTATCATAGGTTGGAACTATGGATGCATTATGGTATGATTGATTGTTGTACGAGAAGCTATTATCCTGTTTGTAGTTGTTGGAAGGTAGGAGTACCTGTGATTATTATTCTCCTGTAGCATAATAACCTTATTAAGATGAAAAGTGTTTCTTCCCTTTTTGTTTTGATGTTTGCCTTTGTTACCAGAATAAGAGTGTTGCTTATGTTCTTTATTTCCAACGGTGGGTATGAAAGTGCCTCCCCTTGAATTTCTTCTTATACCTTTCTTAGAGTTTCACATACTTTATATTTCACAACGCATAAGAGACTACATCATAGGAAAATCAGAAGGGTTTCACAGCATTATTTGAGTTTAGTGTAGTGATAGCCTGGAACTTCATGTCAAATAAGCACAACGGAGTTTACTACCAACTATTGATCTATGTATGATCATCATTCCTTTTTATTGCCACAAGTTGTTTCTTTTCACACGATTGATTTTGTTTCACTACTTTGTATCTTGGCAGTGCAAAAGATATAGGACTTGATAACGTGTAGTAAACTACTTTTAGTTTCTGCTTCTAGTTTAACCTACTGGCTATAATATTTTATAGTGTGACATAATTTTCATCATGTGGCAGATAATGGTTTATGGTAGCATTTTCGACAAAAAGACATATGTTCGCATGCCTTTGGTGTGGACGAGCGGATCTATGGCCAGGAATGCGGGATGACCCTTGGTTGACATCCGACAAGCGTTGTGCATCGCTTGATGGGTGTGGTGCTGGCTGTAGAGTAGAATAGTGTTCTCTGAGACATGCTTGTAAAATTAAAATTTTGGATCCTTTTTTTGCTCCCGTACAGATGTATTTTCAGTTCTGTATGTAATTATCTGAGACATGCCTGTAAAATTAATCATTTCTGGATCCTTTTTTTTTGCTCCTGTACGTATGTATTTTCTGGTGTGTATGTAATTTTCTGTTTTTAATGACACGAGAATATATTTTCTGTTAAATTATTATTGGCTTAAAATTTCGGTGGACCAAGAGAAATGAGTGATGCCTAATGTCTTGGACCGAAATTACTAGACCTTACTTTAAATTAATGAACCTGCGTATATGGGCCACCAATCTTGGACTGAGCTGAAATTTAGTGGGCCAAAATTTTAGATGGACTTCTCACAACATGGGCTGCCACGTCAGATCCATGTTAGATGATGACGTGGTTGACAAGATAACGCCGTTATGAGCGTGCGAGTTAACTACCATCGATGACGGCTAAAAACCATCATGGTCTGTGATGGTTTTGGATGGTCTGTCAAGGAGTGTGCGGTGGTCAAATTATGACGCGATATACATGAAGGAAACCAAATCCGTCACGCCTACCCTTTGTTGACGGTTTTGCGCAGGTCCATGACGGACTTAAACCGTCACGTAATAACATATTCCTTGTAGTGAGCCACAATTGCACCCAAGAAGGGAGCTGGAGCAACCCATTTTACTGGATCCTGTTGGTACACGGTCGCTTGTCGGACAATCTTAAGAGAGGCGAGAAAGCTGTCAATCCGATCAAGAGATGAGAGCAATTGGTTCAAGGCGGACTCTTTTCCAACGGAGCAGTAGTCCGGTGTCTGTGATGTCTGTTAAAAAAGGTGTACCTGATGCATCCGTTCTTTGGAAGGTAAGGTTTTCTTAACCTCGAAATTTGAGCCTGGTACCTAACTTCAACCTGCAGGCTGTAGCTCTCATCTACTTCTTTCTTTTCTGGGTAATTAACATGATACTAGAACATTTTCTTTGAGAACTAACATGATAGAACATGATGGATAACATATGTAAAAACGTGAAAAATTGTACGTGTATAGCTACACTTCCTGATCGACGTCGTTTCCCAAAGGGAAAGCTTACTCTGAAGGAAAGAACCAGAACAAACCACCCTAGCTAGCTAAGCATGTAAGCATCATCAGAGCCTCTGAATCTCACATTCAAGAAACCCTTGCAGCTATATCGTGCAAATAGAGGCTACTGGAGCAAGCGAGGCAAGGCGCCAGTCTAGGCAAAGGCCAAGGCGTGGAAGCCCGTTCGGTGGCCAGGACCCAAGCGGCATTTGGCTAGGCAGTAGGGCAGGCCCATAAGAGCCTCTGAATCTCACATTCAAGAACCCTTGCAGCTATATCGTACAAATATAAACTTAATTATGGACAAGCAAATAGAATAATAACAACTTTATTAGTGTCTCTAGGCATATTCCCGACAAGATTGTCACGCGTGCTAACAATTGGATAAAGGCATGTGTCATTATTCGGATATCGCGGCACACCAAGATCTCGCTGCTTCGAGCCATGGAGAAGGCTCATGATAGCAGTATTCTATGGACTATTTGAAGCAGCATGAAACAAGTGGTAGCAGTAGTCTATTTGAAGTAGCCATGGGGAAATGTAATTTTGAGTGGATATGATGATTTTGCATGCAACTCAAATAAAATTAGACGATTCCTAGTAAATTCAAGCACAACTATAACCTTTTGTCACATAAAAATAGCTCAATTGTTGTTTTCCTCACAAAAAAAATTTGTGTTTAGTTTTCACCTTGTTTGCTCTTTTGGCTGGAAAACCATCCTCGTTGAAATATCTGATTCCTTCTCTTTGTACAAAAGCGTGATTAAGCTTCTTTTAAGGAAATGGCATTATAATTTTCTAGAACTCAAAGAAGAGTTTAAATTAAATTTTAGGAAAATGTTTTGAATTTTGTGTACAACTACTTGAGAATATTACAGTTTGGCAAACTTATTTATTACTAAATGAAGAGTCTCACTATATTGATCAATTAGCAATGATGATCATTGTCATGCTTAAATCACCTCTAGCAGATTCTTCCTCTTCCTTGCCCTGATGGCCTCTCCTACCCCTCTTCCTCGCCTCCACCAGTGCCAACTTATTGAGATAAATTATCTTGCAGGCAAAAGCTCGAACACCTTGCTGGCATCAGGAGCTCCAAAAGTGCATAATAACGAGAGGTTGTGGAGGAGTCGTTAGGGTGGCTGGAGGAGCACATGATGTCCCTAACACCTTGTTGAGGCCGCTCGACCTCGTGTAGGCCGCTATGAAGATGGTGCTGGCGAAGGATGGGCCGCATGGGTCGCACACGAGGAGGACACGACATAGAAGTTGGGAAGATCTGGAGGGTCTGAAAGAAGGTTGTTGGACATTGTGGAGGCCCCCATGAATGGGACAAGGCCTCTGAGGAACCAGAGCTAGTACCGTCACATGACCTGCCAAGTCTAGTGTTGGTGGTGGCATGGCTGACGACATCATGGTTCATGGACATTGTCGAGAGGTGACATACAGTTGAGAGGAGGTTGTCAGAGGGATGTTTGCTGAAGAAGTAAAGGACAATGAATTTGCTATAGTATGTATTTTCTATATAATGGTAGGGAGGAAATTGCAGTAGTACACAACTTTTAGTGCTGAGATAATGCAAAACCACAAGTCCAATTGTTTTTAACTAATACCCACAACTCGGGAGGTAATGAGTAACACAAAAGAAATCACAAGCATGTCAGGAAGTTTGACAAACGGAACCAGGTGAGTTGTGAACACAAGTACACTGGCTTCAAAATTGATTTAGCTCGATCCTCATTTAGTTTTGATCACCACAACCAGCTAGCTGCCATGAACTGGCCACAAAATTGTGCTCCATTGGTGGTCATTGCCAGAAATGCATTATCGAGACAATTCACTTCATTTTATGAACCAAAAGGTCAAGGCTGCATAAATGAAGTTACTTGATTTTGTCACTACAATTGTCATATGTGTACAAAGAAAATTGAGCTATAAAGAAGTTGACTGACAAGGTACAACAATAGTAATGGGTGACTATAGTAGCTAAGATTTCAATCTTTGGTTGTCTATTAGTTACAACTTGCAATGAAAAATAGAATTTGAAGAAAACTATAGTGGAACCAATAACACACTCAGATGACCATTATTATCTACATTCTTTATTAATTGCACACATAGTGCTTCATTTTTGTTTGTCATGCCAACCCCCTACTGACAGGAATAATATCGTATTGGTTATTTTGTTTTGTCTTCTTGAGTTGGACTCGGTGCTAGTACGACCATTAAACATTCTCACAACAAATTTTGTACTTTGTTAGCTTGATCAAAAAATATATATTATGGATTTAGTTGGCCATGTTGATCAAGTAGCCATTCACGTCAATTATCCTTGACTAGCTATTGTGTTCACTAGCCTATAATTTAGTTATCTGTTCGTCGTACCATAAAGAATGGAAGACATAGAATTGTATGATGCCATATTCGACAATAATTTTCAGTTAATAGGGATCCCGAATTAATAGGCATAAGATAAGCTTAATTTTATGTCTCTAGTTATAAGAAGGTTAACAAGTAGAAAGAATTGAGCAAAACTAACCTGCTCATTGATTCTTGCTCCTCTCCACTTCACTACTTGTATTGTCAGCTACGTACCATAGGAGCAATACTGTGTCTTGCGGTATTATTGTTCTGGAATATAATTGCAAGTGATGTAAAATCTCTGAATATTAGGCATGTATCAAATGATATAAATTTAGCAAGAAAATACCTTGAACTGTAAGTAGTCACCAACATCTGGGCTATATGGAAGATCCAATACCTCATTTTCATACATTAGTTCATTTTTTTTTTCTGTAGCATCCCATCAAACTCACTACAATATAAACCATTGATTAAATTGATATGACGTACAAAAACAGAGACAATATTTAGAGTTGAGGCTATAATGTATTATCTCATATATTATATATAAACCTGAAGAATCCTTTGCGGGCATGGCATGCAATATTTGTCAGAATCTGAAGCGCACCAATACCATTCTCCGCCCGAGGTAAAATGCATGCAATATTTTAAACTAGTCAAGATATGATCTACATAAATCAAAATAGAGAAGAATTAATATACAAATAAATTACCTTGTCTTCAGGGGCAACTAATGGTTTGTAAGCTGGTGCTACTAAAACTCGCCGTTTATCTCTCTCATCCCAAACATCCCTACGGTCATCAAGCACCATGGCCATACTTGGATGACATAAACTATCTCGAAACACATGCTCAAGTGACTTCTTGGAATCTGACATCCAACAAAAAGAAGGTATATGAGGTATGGACAAGAGACATAATCATTAATCATATATAAAGATTTTCTAGTAGTTATGTTTATAAATGGCAACATGAATGATCACACAAATAATGCTATTAGTCTGTTTCCAGTCAAAATGCTATGTGATACTAGCTACAGAAAATTAACACAGTGAAATATATTATCTGTTTTCGTGTACAGTATTTGAGAAACAGTACTTGGCAGCTAGTAATCTACGTACTTACACCAATCAAGCGTAACTATCAATATTTGTAATGCAACTAGTTTGAACTCTCTCTTAGGCTTATCCCTATCCAGCGTAGCTATAAATATTTAGAAAATAATCAAAATGCGTGCCTCATTTTACCTGGCCTCACACATATTAAACGTTGTGAAATCTCTCTTAGGCTGACCAGACTGCCTTCAGGATCAACCAATCTCCATATCTCAAGAGCATAATCTCTTCCAGCCATTGTGCAAACATAGACTTTAAATCTTTGGCACCCACTGCAAGTAATCAAATAACCCTTCAAATCATCCCAGCCAGGCCTTATGTTTACAAAATAACCAGTGTTTGGATCCTGAATGGCATGTAATATTGCAGCAAGTAATAAGCGATGATATAAGTAATTAATTGTTGACAAGAATATATAGAAAATATAAGAAGATTTCAAACATATATTGGAAAATCCCGCAAAAAACTTATATTTGAAAATAATTGGTGTATAATAAATTAATAAAACAGAAATGAGCACATAATTTTAGGACAGGAGGAGCTGCGAAAACATCGACAATTAACGTTGAACAGAGAACGCTATTTTAGTATAGTTGTGATGTGTGCGTGCTGCTACTAGCACATATGTGATTCTTCTGGACTTTGTGGATTTGGCTTGTGTAAACCGGCTTATTTAGAACTAGACCTACATAATACACAGATAATAATATTTCAAGAATTTTGCCCTAATTAAATTGGGTTCAATCTTGAGATGAACATCAATGTCGTTTGAATCCGGATTAAACTCTGTATTTTATGTTGGCTGCTCGGTATAAGCCCGAAGCCTGGAACCATATGCCACCTGTCTACCAGAGTAATATCGTTGACGTCTAGAAAAAAAGGAACTCCTTTGATAAATTACACAAAACAATGTAAACAACAATATAAAGGGCCTTTATGGATTTTTAAGACTAGTTTGTATGCAACATAAATACTAATCAGCTACAATAAAAATACTAATCTGCTACAATAAAAATACTAATCTGGTACAACACAAAAATACTATGGATATTGTTGCTTAATTTGATGAGCACCCTGAAGCAATTTTCAAACAGCATTTCAAATAGCAACTAATTATATTAAGGATACTTTGGTGATTTACAATATAGTCTTAAATTAGGCCATACCATTGGAGTGATGCGAGTCAATACAGCATTCCTGCCCGGTACCCTGATTATAGGACGGATAATAAGCTCGAGCTGTCCACTGGGTTTACGCAACATGCCCTGTTCACTATGGCTCCTCACGGTCTGGTAACTATTCATAGTGATAGCACCCGTTTCGTCGAAATCCGCAAGCAACTGTTTGTCGTTAAAAGTACGATTGAATTCGTCAGACATTGCTGATTCATTAGCAGCATCAAGCTCCAAATCCTCCAAGCCTGACATAATCTTGTCCAATCGCCTTTCGAAGGTTTCCGCTGTGTTAGAAAACACAACGGTTTCGTCGAGGTCAAGCACAAGGGCGAGGCATCGCTTATTTAGCATCTGAAGGCATGCCACGTAAAGCCCCGTTGGTGCAGACCAACACCAGAAGCAAGCTAGACCTCTCACCTGGTTGCTTTGCATAGCAACAAGGTGTAGATCCCCCTCTCCGGCCTCCACCACAGCAGTCTACACACAGCACAATGGTTTGATGAGACGAATTAATAATGTACAAATATGTATATACCTAAGTTAATTGAATCAGAATTCAGGGGGAGTTGATGTCATCCTATGCTACATCTCAACTATATGTATAATATTGGTTCTACAGATGATTTTAATGCAATATGTGTACCAAAACATGGAGCTACTGCACTGGAAGGATACAAGTCTTACCTTGAACCTTCAAGCAAGTAAGAAGTGCACTACTAGTGGATCAAATCAAGGGAGACCACTATTTTCGTGCTGTATCGATAATTCTAAAATAAGAATTGATATGATGCTGGTTCGGTTAATCCAGTACCATGACACCTTGTCGCCCGGATAAAAACCAGAATTTGAGGTGCTACATCTGAACTATATAGTACCAAAAATGCTAGACATACAAAGATTTACAGGCTTTTACAGGCTCTTTCCATCTAACAACCAATCACAAACCTACAATATTTAGTATAATATTTGTAACAAAACATGGAGCTACTGCACTGGAAGGACACAACCTTGAACCTTGAAGCAAGTATGAAGTGCACTATTGGCGGAGCAAATCAACGAAACCACTTTTTACCTGCTGTATCCTCCTTGTTAATTGTAAAATACAAAAATAATGGAATTGATATGATGTTGGTTCGGTTAATCCAGTACCATGACCAACAACCAAAAGACAGCAATCCACCCCCTCCTCCCGTGTCGCCCCAGGCGGGCGGCCGGAGAAACCCTAACCCCGCCGCCAGGTCCCCAGCCTTCCTCCCCTCCTCCTCGCCGTCGCCCTAGGCTCGGCTGGGCAAAAAGCGCCGCCCGCAGCCGGCGGCGGGCGACTCGATCTCTCGCAGGGCGGGCCGCACGGGCGGCTCCCTCCGGCGTGGGCGCGGTGCGGGCGATGGGCGGCGGCGCGCTCCCTCCGTGGTGGGCGACACGGTGCATCAGCGGCGCTGGGGCGGGTGGTGCGCGCGAGGTGGCGGCGGCGCGGCTGGTCTTCGACCAGATCCCACGGGCGTCATCTTTGACGGCGCGGGCCGTGGGTGGCGTGGCTCCTCTTGCTCGGCTGCGGTGCTCGCGAGGTGGGGTGGGCCGCCGACCGCCGCGGGGCTGGCCGGGATCCGCCCGTGCCTCTGGTGGGCGCTCGACGCCGGTGACTTGGTGGCGGTGGTGGTGGAGCGTGCCAGCCGGATCTGAAGCTTTGTTTCCGGCGGGCGGCGCGGGTTGGGGCATCGGCCCGGCATGGCTGCTGCTCCGGCTGTGGGCTGCGGCGGCGTTTCACGGTGCCGCGGTGGCATCACGGCAGTTTGGCGGGCCGGCTGCGGCGACGGCTGGTTTCTTAGCGTCGGCTCGTTTGTAGGCAGTCCGTTTCGACCTGCGATCCCTCTCCCTCATCTTCCGGCGTTGCCTCGTCGAAGGGCAGGTCCTCCCCCAGCTGCGATCCATCACCCGTCTCGCGCCCGGCAGCAGGACTGCTCGTCTCGCGCCCGGCAGCAGGACCGGCCCTGTCTCGCGCCCGACAGCAGGACCGGCCCCGTCTCGCGCCCGGCAGCAGGACCGGCTCGGTCGCGCGCCCGGCAGCAGGACCGACCTAGCCTCGCGCCCGGTGCCGTTGGACGGGTCGATGGAGGTTAGTTTTGGCCGGCCCTCTGGGTCTCATTGCTGAGGGCCACCCAGGGGTGCGAAAGGTGGGTCCTTTCCGCTCGTTTCTTTGGTTGGGGTAGCTGCGGGCCTCAGGTGAGGTGGTATCCAGGTCTGGGAGGCCGGGGCGGCGGCCCTGGTGGTGGCTCCGCGGTGCTCTTGGGCAGAGCCCGTGGATTGGTGCTGCCCGGTGGCCATGGCCATATGGGTGGCGTGGTCGCCGTGGGTGTGGCGTTCGGTGGCGATGAATATTGGCCGGGGTGAAAACCTGCTCTATCCTCGGACGGACCGGCGGCGGCGTAGCTCGTTCCCTTCTTGAAGGCGTCGTCGCGGCTCTCATCGGCCAGTGTGTTGCTCCAGGGGAAACTCTGATCGTCAGGTCGGGCGGTGGCGGCGCGTTGGTGTTTTAACCTTCTTGAAGGCGCCGCCTTGGAGTGCACAGTTCGTCATATGCGGCTTCATCTCTTCGCGGTGGCGTGCGTGTTCACGGTGGAGGACCTCGATTGCTCTGTTGTGCTAGGGGTGGTGTTGCTGCGCTCAGCGTCTATGTATCCCGTCTTGGGTGTGTTTTTGTGTTGTGGTGGGATGCGTTTGTACTTGGGCTCTGGTTAATCATTGCTTTATTTATAAAACGGGGCGAAAGCCTTTTTCGGTAATCCAGTACCACGAGACTTTGACGCCCAGCTAAAATCCAGAAATTCGGGATGTATATCCTAGACCTAAAAATGTGCAGGCCATGGGAGATCCAGAAAACATAAATCGTAGGCCAGAGATGGCTAGACGAGATGCTACATATACCATGCCCTTCTTCCAGCAGGAGTCGTGGAGCCTGTGCAGGAGGGACGTGGGATGGAGATCCGCTGCTTTGGCCTCGAGCTTGCAGAGCAAAGAGTAGGCGCTGATCACCTGCAACACGGCCAGCGGAGGGCACCTCTCGCTCGCCGGCGACCGGCAGCGGATCCGGATCTCCTTCCTCGGGAACACGGCCGGTTGGCGGAGATCCATGGCAGATGAAGATGCGCTTTCAGTTCCAGCTGGTGGGAGAAGCACGTCGACGTCGCCCAGGAACACGTCGGCGTCGAACAAGGGCATGCTCCTCCTGGTCACAGCGCCGGCGGCGGCCATCATGGTGGTGTGCTTGCTGTTGGTGGCAGGGGGCGAGGGTTGGTAGGTGGGAGCCTCGGAGATGGGTGCGAACTGTAGCGAGAGACGTCGTCCGGTTGGCCGGCTCCGGCTGGAAATGGAAGGTATTTCATGGCTCGGCAGGAAATGGAAATGGAAGGTATTTCATGGCTCGGCAGGAAATGGAAATGGAAGGTATTTCATGGCTCGGCAGGAAATGGAAGGTATTACATGCCTGGGCTGGACGGATATGGGACCTGGCTGCCAAGGGCCAGGTGAACGTTGTTTCAAATTTCTGATTTTTCTAGAAATTCCGCTCTGGCTACATTTCCCCCAAGGCTCTTGTGGGGAATTGGTAAACGTTACCCTCTTGGTTAGGGTTTTATCGACTCTGGCGGCAGCGACGCTGTTGAGTTTTTCTTCCCCTACCGGACGTCTGCCGCTGTGCACTGCTTGGGCCTCCCGGCCTGGGTGATCCAGCGGCGACGTCTCAGGAATAGGGTTTATCGGCAGTTCATCTTTCTCGTTGGATTAGGATCAAGATTTGAAGCATGCCTCAGTGTGTTTTGAAGCTGTTGGCAGAGTATGTCAAGGGGACCTCGTGAAACATACAGGGAGGTTTTGTGAGGAACGATCTAATGAAGTGTTACTCGAGGAACTAGTGAGACTTTTGATGTTCAGGAAAGTGCAGACTGAATCTGAATCGGTAGAGCATCGTGCAGACAGGAACAAGTCTAATCCGTCAAGGAATAGTCCTGCTGATAGCGGTGCGTCATAGCTGCACACTTCAGGACCGGTTTGAGCCCCGGACCTGGCAGATGGCTTGGTCGGGGCCTCCGGCTTTATATGTTAGGCTTAGGTGAGAGGTTTGGGTATGTGGCCCAGCTTGCACCCCTTCATCATTTGGATAGGAGTAGCGGCAGATGTTGCCAAGATGACGGATTCGGGCATATTGTTGTTCTAATTTGTAAAGTCCTCGAGAATAATCAATAAAATGACCGCATGCATCTCCCAGATGCAGAGACCGGGCATCATCCTTCTTTTTAAAAAAAAGGAGGAGGAAGAGGAAAGCATACTGAAGATTTCGGAGAAGAGAAGAACGGCAGAAAGAAGAATAAAAACACAGCGGCACTTGCTGCTAATGCAGCCTTGCCGATTGCCCAAGATCTAATTGCTAGCCCAGGTACAGCGGTGGTGGTAGAGAAAGCACCGGCAGGTCGTGGCTCGGATAGCTCTGAACGTGACAGAGAGGACCCAATGTTACTAAATATACTTAACAAGATATGAGATCGGGTAGTGAGATTGGACATTTGAAAAAAAGGTAGCAGGAGGTCATTACTGCAAGGTCAGGCTTGACAGAGCACTAGCTACAGCCAGCTGGAGTGCGATCGATGTTCCCTTTTGCATCGGTCTGCAATTTGGTGGCTGCAAAGTCAGACTACTCCCGAATTATTTTGTTCAATGACTTAGAAGCAGCTAACCGCAGAATCGTCATAAAGCGGCCGTTCCGCTATGAAATGATGTGGGAAACTCACTCTGAATTTTTTTACTATGCTCGAGAAGACTTGGGCTGCTCTGGGAAAGGCTGAATCGGTGAAGGAAACTAGCAGTAAACTTGAGCCGGTCGCTGAAGCTCTTGCTTTATGCACTACCGGAATGACTAGCTATGCCGACGTCCTCAGGCCGTTCAGAACCTACATTTCACTTTTCACTGGCTTGTTTCAAAAAAAAAAAAATTAGTTACACATTTTTCAAATAATCTATTTCAGTTTTCTGAAATAAATTGTTACACATTTCCAAATAATCAGTTTCACAATCATACGTTACAATTTTACTTTATGTAGTTAAATTTCATAATTCACACCCTATATTTCACTAGCTTGTTTCAAAAACATCACATCTATTTCAACTGTACAACTTCTAAATAACCTATTTTTCTCTTTAAAAATAAATTTTCACATATTTTAAATAGCATATTGAAAAAAAATTCAATATATGGAATGTGAAAAAGGTTTGTTTCAGGTATCTTAAATATATGTGTGTTAAATAGATTTCTAGTAAAATGACTTTGTTTCACATATTTCTAGCGAAATAGGTGTCTCCCAACTTTTTCTAGTGAAATAAATTCAACATACGGAATGTGAAACAATGAAATTTAAAGGTGTTTGAAATGTATCCAAGATTAGTCTTGGTTAAAAGTTTTTGGCGCCAGGAGTTCAAATATATAAAAAGTTTCATAAATGAACTTATGGATTAAAAGATATGGACGATGCAATTTACCCAAGACGAAATTAATGGTTGGATTTACCATGTGAGAGAAGAGAGAATGGACTGTCACATTCCTGCTATTGCCGCATGTCAATGACAAAGGTGGGGGCTACTAATTGTATTTGATAATGTATACGTCTTGTATAGCAGGAAAATGAGAATAAAATAATGACAACAGCCTGAATCTTGACGCACACACAGACATTGGATCCTTTACCAGTATGTAACGTTAATGCTAAAAATGGCTTAGTGCGTTGGAAGTGACGATCTAGCAAGTTGCACACAAAGATGGGTGATTTTGATGAAACATTTAGGGCATCTCCAATGCTGACCCTTAATTTGGACATAGTATTTGTCTGCTGACCGCTGGGACCAGTCTACGGACAGTGATGTGGGACTCGCCATCCGACCTTGTCCCTAATGTCCACCTCTACTTTTCTAAGACCATAACACTCAAAATAATTATAGGAAACAACATATTCCATCCATAAATAACATGCAAATATTCACATAAGACAATAGTTCTAAGTTAAATATTATAATCCAAAGTTTTTAAATTAAAATAGTTCAAATTTGAATTGAACTAACACATATGTACTAGTTGTCCTCATTAATCGCCCACAAGTACTTAATCAAAATCTTTTTTCAGTTGCTCATGAGTTGCTCGATGCAGAATTTCTTGATGCATTTGAGCAAACTCATCAAATTTGGGCGGATTCTGATGTTGAAGTTGGATACGATCACTCATATTCTCAAATTCCAGACCTGCGACAACATCTTCCCCGTCACCCTCGACTAATCATGTTGTGCATGATCACACAACATGTCATCACCTCCCACAAGGTCTTTGGTTTCAATTGTTTAGTAGGTCCACGAACAACTGCAAAATGGGCCTGGAGTACTCCAAATGACATCTCCACATACTTTCTAGCTGCTCCTTGTCATTGGGCAGAGCGAAACATTTTCCGACCAACTGGCTGAGGATAGATATTGTCAACCAGATACTAGCCCATGCTGAACACATGCTCATTGACAGAGTAGTTGCACGAAGGAGCTTGGCCTTTAGCCAAACTAGCAAACAATGGAGACATCTCCAACACATTGATGTCATTGCTGAGACCCAGGCATGTCAAAGAAAGTGTGTCAAATTCAAAGGTCCTATGATGCAACTGCTCCAAGAATGATTGTGGGCTTCTTAAGATGACCCTGATATTGCCCTTGTAGAGCTTTTGGATAGTTCTTCCATCTCCAGTGCATCTAATCAAGAGATCCGAGCAAATCTGTCCACTCTCTTGCATCGGACATTGCCAAGAGTCGCTCAATGTCTGCAACAGTTTGTTCTCTCACTTACTAAGGTCCAAACACCTTGACCACATTGCAGTAGCAAACAAGACCATGGCGTCCCCACATGTGCTCTCGGACATCTGGAGGTACTCATCCCATGAATCTGCGGCCGTGCCATATGCAAGCATACACAATGCAGCCGTGCACTTCTGATAACCATAGAATCCAATCTTTCCTATGGCATCCTTCTTCAAGGTGAAGTAGTCATGGTAGGACCGACCACCTCTGATCAAAATCATTTTTTCGCATTCGAAAGCACGGGCGCAAGTTTTCCGCAAATAGGGCATCGAGTGCAAAGTAGTTGTCCATCAGCGTCAAATGGCCTCGTGCTCTTCTCTAAGTCGGCACTCAATGACCCTTGATGGACCCCTTAAAATTGAGTACATGCTCTTTTGCACACTCCGCATTTGCAAGGACCACCAGTATCATCGTCGTTTCATCCACATATTCTTCCTTGTTGGACGAGTCCGGACGAGTCCGACGACTTAATGTAGTGCTCGTATATATACTCTTGTCTGAATCCATTGCTTGAAAGAAGGGCTATAAAATTTAGTATGGGCATTTAACCAAACACTTGTTGCACGTGGTGACCCACGTAGGGGCCGATGGTATCTATGCAGTGGATGGACAATAGGCATGGACCGGCGGCAGACGCGCAAAAGGCATGGCGACTGTGTGTAGCGGTGGAGGTCGCATAATTCCGAGGAGGGATTGGCTGACGGCCGGGGTGATAGAGCGGCGACGTCGACATGGGAGGACGGTGACGGCGGGGTTGATGTCGATCGTGGTCTTGCGGCAGATGCAGGTAGTGGTCGCCGATGTCCATGGCAAGAAAGCGCCATCAAGCGTCTGAGTCTCCGAGATCGATCGGTTGATATATGAATGTCGCGCAGGCGTGGATATTGATCGTTGCGATGGGAGACCATGTCCTGGCCGGAGGAGGACTGTCATAAGTTTGTTTCCTTTTCTTTTTAAGATAGGTTCGATTATATCACATCTAGATGTGAAATAATACTGGTGGGCTGTGCCACCAGCGCGGCTCGTGCCATGTCGTGGGTCTTTTGTCCCGATTAAATAGCGAAAGCGGCATTAAAGGTCCTTACGAACCGAGATAATAGGCTGATTCTGCACTAGTGATCTCACATCTAAGTATGATATCAGCACTACTTGTAATTCTCTTTTATTTGTTTGTCTCGGATTGTTTGTTTGACGCTCACGCCTTTGGCCGTGCGCATTGACTACTAGTAATCACTCGGTATAAGCGCTTTGCGCGATCTTTCACCAACGATCTGGCTTTTGGCTGGGGCATAATCCAAACTTTACCCCCGTGTGGATGTACGCTGCGTGTGACTTTCGTTTGTTAGCAATCAAACACGACACGTGGATGCCTATGAGTTCGGAAACGATTGTAGTCTAGCTGTGAGCTTGCAGTTTAGTCCAGTACAAGTAAAGCTTAAGAGCTACTTGGAGATGATTAGCATTTGTAAACAATTTTTCAAAACGGAACATAGTTTCAAAAAAATCAACCTTTTTTGAAAAGAACAAACTTTTTTAAAAACTCACGAACATTTTTTGTAATACGTGAACTTTTTTGATTTTTCTATTTTTTTTGAGAAAACCCAATTTTTGTTGAGAAAAACAAAAAGTTCTCAAAATCCAAACACTTTTTGAAACAAAAAAATTATATAGAGAAAGACAAAAGAAAAGATTTTTGAATAAAACTAAAAGAAAGCCAGTGAAGAATAACCGAAAAAAACTACGAAAAAGGTGAAAAAAACCAGAATCAGCGGCCTCAACGATTTTATAAGCTAAATCAGACCATTCTGCAAAACGATCTGGACAAAACCGATCAAACGAACCATTTTTTTTTTTGCTCAAACCAGAAGAAAAACCAAAACCGGTTGAACCATTAGCACGCGCTAGCATCATTGGGAAAGAGGAAAATTTTGACGCCACTTGGGATAGACCCTTGGGCGCTAGGAAAGCAGATGATGTCACCCGTTTGGCCCAACAACCAACTAGCCAATCCAAATTAGTTGTCAAAGAATACAAGCTTATTAGTCTACTTGACCTATTTTCACAAATTTTTATGGCTCAAGAACACAAACCAATGAACCAGTGAACCAACAGTCCGATCTGTAAAAACCTGAACCTATGGCATCCGGTTCGATCACCGGTCAGGATTTTAAACTATGCCTGTAAGTGGGACAACACTTACTATGGGCCCAGTTATGAGTCGAGGGGGGGACTTGCAACTAGGTTGAAAACAACTAGGTGTCAACCTGCGAGTCCGAGGGGTTAACTTGCAACAGGGAAGACAACAACACCTATGGGCCCAGTTGTGAGTCGAGGGGACTTTCACGGGGACAACAACAAAAAGTACGGGCCTACTTGTCAGTCATAGGTGGATTTGCAACTGGGTTGGAAACAATAAGAGGCCTGAGTTGCGAGTTGAGGGGGACCTACAACTAGGACAAGAACAAATAGTATTGGCCTAGTTGTGAGTCGATGGTGGACTTGCAACTGGGACAAAAAAGGCCGGGCCCTAGTTGTGAGTCGATAGTGAACTTGCAACTGGGACAAAAAAAAGGGTTGTCCCCAATTGCGTGTCGAGCGTGAACTTGCAACTGAAACAAAAAAATTCGGATCCAGTTGCTAGTCTAGGGTGAACTTGCAACCGGGACAAAAAAGATCGGGCCTTAGTTGCGAGTCAAAGCTGGACTTGCAATTAGGACAAAAAAGGTCGGGCCCCCAGATGAGAGTCGAGGATGGACTTGCAACTTGAATAAAAAATTATACCCCACTTACGAGTCGAGGGTGGACTTGCAACTAGGATGAAAAAAGTTTAGGCCTCAATTGTGAGTCGAAGGTGGACTTACAACTGGGACAAAAAAGATCGGGCCCCAGTTGTGAGTCGAGGGAGAACTTGCAACTGAGATAAAAATGTCGGACCCCAGTTACGAGTCGAGGGTGGGCATGCAACTGGAAAAATCTAGGCACTAGTTGCGAGTCAAGGGTGGGCTTGCAACTGGGATAAAAAAATCAAGCCCAGTTGCGAGTCGAGGGTGGCCTTGCAATTGGGACAAAAAAAGCCGACCTCCAGTTGCGAGTCAAGAGTGGATTTGCAACCGAGAAAAAAAAAAGTGTCCCCGAAGTCAAGGATGGACCCTGCAACTAGGACAAAAAAGGCCGGTTGCAATTGCGAGTTGAGGATGAATTTGCAGCTAGGACAAAAATAAATTAGATCCTAGTTACGAGTGAAAGGTGGACTTGCAACTGGCAAGTTGAGGGTGTTAAAGGTATAATATAATTCCCATTCACTATGGCAAATACAACGTTGACGAGGTTGATTTTTTCAACAAGCAGCGAGATATTATTTCTCTGCAGTACAAATAAAAATTGAAAAAAAATAAGATGAGACAAGCGATTAGAAAATGATTTATTTAGTGTATCACTGGTCTGCTCAAACAACGAACATCTTGACGTCTGCTTCCCACTCGCTTTTCAAAAGAAATAAAAAAAAGCTGAGCACAATAGCCTAACATACATAGCAAATTGCAGCCCAAAAATGAACATAATAATACCCCAAGACGGCAAGAGCCCAACGAGGCAACCAACAACACAGGAAACGGGCGTACCTAGAAACGCCAGGGCATTTGGTACAGGGCGCATGATAACGGGCCGCCCCATCCCACTTCCTTTCGCCTTTTTTTTTCTGTTTCTACAGGCTGCAAAAAGAGTGTGCAAAGGCAGGATTCGAACACACGACGTTGTTCTTAAGAGAACAACGCCACAACCACCAGACAAAACAGAACTCACGTGTTTATGTTGTAATAAGTTGTTTCCCAATTTCTTCTGCGTTTTTTTTCTCTCTGTTCCTTTTTTCTTTCTTTTTTCAAATTCGTGAAAAACAATTGCGATAAATAAATCATTTCTACTTCTTGGTATGGAGCACCACGTGATCACTTGTACTTCTTGGTGACTTTCTTGACAGCTTCCTCTATGAACTCACGTGCGCTTGACAACATGTTGAAATCTTCATTCGTCAACCAGTTCCATGTGTAAATTTTGCGGAGCTCAATGACCATTGCAGCTGTGACGACAAGAACCCGTCTACCTTCCCACTTTGCAAGGTATTCCAATGTGTGAAAGCCACAGTCCCGCCTATACATGCAAAGATTCAGGTGAACTCACAAGAACATTGCGATAAATAATAAACTTCAATTCAGAGGTGACAAAAGGGTTAGCATTGGTGTAGAGGACACATGAAGAAAAGATGGGAAAATACCGGTTTCCTTGCTTCGAAGTCGCCACGTACTCAATTGTAAAATGGCTGATCTGGACCTTTGAGTGTTCGTATTGACGGTTCCATGTCTCTTTGAGGTTGTTGATGAAGTATTCAACATGCGTAGTAAGGTTTGCATCAGCTCCCGAACGCATTGAATCAAGCACCTCAAAACGTTGGTTCTTCAGGTCAAGGAAGATCGCGTAGTGGTGACCACACTTGTCATGTAGGTCGTGAGGTGCAAGCTCTTGGAACATGGGGAACAAGACCTACAACTAAAATGAAGGAAAGAAGAAGCAAAGTTCACATGAAGAACAGAATGATGTAATTGGGAAAATGATGTGTAAGCATATCACCGGTTGCACTAAGAGGCACATGAGTGACATAAAGCAGCAAGGGGCCAAAAAGTAAACCCACATAGAATGTTTAGTTATAGTGGGTAATTAAAAGAAGTTTCCATCCATGTATGAACGAAGTTGCCATGTATTTTAGTTTGAAGTTGCCACATAGTTTGTATGGGGAAGCAAATCAAAAGTCAGTTTACATGGCAGCTGTTGCCACATAAAACAACTGTCACATAAACAGGGTGTAGCCCACATGTGAAGCATAGCTACTGGCAAAAACATACCATGGGAGGAAAATGTGCAAAAAAGGAAGGAGTACTCACACATTTCTTCATTGTGAGCTTGAAATCACCATCCCATGTTTTGCAGGTCACATTGTACTTCATGATTATTTTGTCGGGAGACATATCCATATGCTTGTTGATGAAGTCAATCCGACATGCAACTACATTCGTCGACATTTTACTGTGTGGCCTGACAGACTCGGCAAGATCACCCAGGTAGACGAACGTCGCATCGCATTGTATGATCTTGGTTCTGTCCAAACATGAGTTGTATGAAAATGATATAACATGAAAGAATCATGTCTACTAAGTAAAAAAAAGAAATAAAACGTAAACGGATCATATCTAGAAATAGCAAAAGGAGGAATGGTAAAAAGAGCAAAGCAAAATGAGAGGTTATGTTGTGTGGTCATTACGCTTTCAGCTCCTTCATGTGCTTGCCGCTGGCCCTCGCATTTCGAAAGCGCTTGACAATATCATACAGCTGGTTCTGATCCTTTGTGGCCTTGACGTCTGGCTCGTAATCATCCGCGGATGGTGCGTGAACAACCCTATGCTGCCTCACAGAACCAGGCGTGGCACTTCTAATGGTATCCTCAGATACCGTCTCAGCAGGCACGTTGGAACTTGATTGCCCCTGACCTTGTGATGACCTCCTCTGCAATGATGCCTCCTGAATCCTGCGGTAAGCCTCATCAAGTGATGGTGAAATTTCCTCAGGGGTGGCTGCAAGGATCAGAAGAGTGGGTTAGGATACCTGGAAAGCAAAACAAATGTAGTGTGAAAGAAAGGGTGCAGGATATGAAATGTAGGTACAAAAAGTAGGGAGTTGCCATGTGGAGGCAACTCCAGTTGCCATGTGTAGTGCATTGTAGTTGCCATGTGACAACAACTACAGTTGCCATGTTGTATCAACTCCAGTTGCCATGTGGTTGCTGAATGGAAAATGCAGGATGGCAAAAAAAATGTAGGTGACATTGTGCAGCAAATCCAGTTGCAATGTCATCAGATAACAGTTGCCATCACAAGTGAGAACCCAAAAAAATGCTTGGGACAAAAGTCAGACTAAAAAGATGTATACAAGAAAAATGATAAACGCAGAAGAAATGTACCTTGCATAATCGGCTCTGTGAACTTGACAGCCTTCCTGCCCTCGACCATTGGCTGCGCCATCATTGCGTCCATGCCTACCGGGAAAGCAAAAGCAACTGGTGTAGGATCTTGCTGTTGGAAATATGCCCTAGAGGCAATAATAAATTAGTTATTATTATATTTCCTTGTTCATGATAATCGTTTATTATTCATGCTATAATTGTATTGACCGGAAACAGCAATGCATGTGTGGATACATAGACAACACCATGTCCCTAGTAAGCCTCTAGTTGACTAGCTCGTTGATCAATAGATGGTTACGGTTTCCTGACCATGGACATTGGATGTCATTGATAACGGGATCACATCATTAGGAGAATGATGTGATGGACAAGACCCAATCCTAAGCCTAGCACAAAGATCGTGTAGTTCGTATGCTAAATCTTTTCTAATGTCAAGTATCTTTTCCTTAGACCATGAGATCGTGCAATTCCGGATACCGTAGGAGTGCTTTGGGTGTATCAAAGCGTCCTGGCGTGGCTGGGTGACTATAAAGGTGCACTACTGGTATCTCCGAAAGTGACCATTGGGTTGACACGGATCGAGGCGGGATTTGTCACTCCGTGTAAGCGGAGAGGTATCTCTGGGCCCACTCGGTAGGACATCATCATAATGTGCACAATGTGACCAAGGGGTTGATCACGGGATGATGTGTTACGGAGCGAGTAAAGAGACTTGCGTAGCGAGATTGAACAAGGTATCGGTATACCGACGATCGAATCTCGGGCAAGTACAATACCGCTAGACAAAGGGAATTGTATACGGGATCGATTGAGTCCTTGACATCGTGGTTCATCCGATGAGATCATCGTGGAACATGTGGGAGCCAACATGGGTATCCAGATCCGCTGTTGGTTATTGACCGAGAACGTCTCGGTCATGTCGCATGTCTCCGAACCCGTAGGGTCTACACATAAGGTTCGGTGGCGCTAGGGTTATATAGGAAGCTTGTATGTGGTTACCGAATGTTGTTGAGTCCGGATGAGATCCCGGACGTCACGAGGAGTTCGGAATGGTCCGGAGGTAAAGATTTATATATGGAAAGTTGTTGTTGGGTTAGGAAAAAGTTCGGGTTTTTCGGTATTGTACCGGAAGCTTCGGAAGGTTCGGAGGATTCGGAGGGATCCGGAGGTCGGAAAGTGTTCCACCATGTCCAATACAGTAGCATGGGCTGTAGGGGGCGCCCTAGCCTTAATGGGCTAGGGGCACCAGCCCCAAGGCCCATGCGCATGGGAAGGTAAAACCCTAAAGGGGAGGCCTCCACTTGACTTGGGAGGCACTCCTCCCCTTGGCCGCCCCTAGATGGGATCTAGGGCTGGCCGCACCCCTTGGGGTGGGGAAACCCTAAAGGGGCGCAGCCCCTTCCCCTATATATAGTTGAGGTTTGGGGCTGCGGACATGAGAACTTCTCCTCTCGTTGGCGCAGCCTGCATCTCTTCTTCCTCCTCTCCCTAGGTGCTTGGCGAAGCCTGCTGGGATGCCACGCTCCTCCATCACCACCATGCCGTTGTGCTGCTGCTGGATGGAGTCTTCCTCAACCTCTCCCTCTCTCCTTGCTGGATCAAGGCGTGGGAGGCGTCACCGGGCTGTACGTGTGTTGAGCAGCGGAGGTGCCGTCCGTTCGCACTTGATCATCGGTGATTTGAATCACGGCGAGCACGACTCCTTCAACCCCGTTCACTTGAGCGCTTCCGCTTAGCGATCTACAAGGGTATGTAGATGCACTCTCCTTCCCCTCGTTGCTAGTTTCTCCATAGATAGATCTTGGTGACACGTAGGAAAATTTTGAATTTCTGCTACGTTCCCCAACAGTGGCATCATGAGCTAGGTCTATTGCGTAGATTCTTTGCACGAGTAGAACACAAAGTAGTTGTGGGCGTTGATGATGTTCAATATGCTTACCGTTACTAGTCCAATCTTGTTTTGACGGTATTGTGGGATGAAGCGGCCGGACCGACCTTACGTACTCTTCGTGAGACAGGTTCCACCGAGTGACATGCACTTGGTGCATAAGGTGGCTAGCGGGTGCCAGTCTCTCCCACTTTAGTCGGAACGGATTCGATGAAAAGGGTCCTTATGAAGGGTAAATAGCAATTGGCATATCACGTTGTGGTTTTGCGTAGGTAGGAAACGTTCTTGCTAGAAACCCAAAGCAGCCACGTAAAACATGCAACAACAATTAGAGGACGTCTAACTTGTTTTTGCAGGGTATGCTATGTGATGTGATATGGCCAAGAAGAATGTGATGAATGATATGTGATGTATGAGATTGATCATGTTCTTGTAATAGGATTCACGACTTGCATGTCGATGAGTATGACAACGGCGAGAGCCATAGGAGTTGTCTTTATTTATTGTATGACCTGCGTGTCATTGAACAACGCCATGTAATTACTTTACTTTATTGCTAACCGGTAGCCATAGTAGTAGAAGTAATAAGTTGGCGAGACAATTTCATGGAACACGATGATGGAGATCATGATGATGGAGATCATGGTGTCATGCGGTGACGATGATGATCATGGAGCCCGAAGATGGAGATCAAAAGGAGCAAAATGATATTGGCCATATCATGTCACTATATAATTGCATGTGATGTTTATTATGTTTATGCATCTTGTTTACTTAGAACGACGGTAGTAAATAAGATGATCCCTTACAAATTTCAAGAAGTGTTCTCCCGATTGTGCACCGTTGCTACAGTTCGTCGCTTCTAAGCACCACGTGATGATCGGGTGTGATGGATTCTTACGTTCACATACAGCGGGTGTAAGACAGATTTACACAGCAAAAACACTTGGGGTTAACTTGGCGAGCCTAGCATGTGCAGACATGGCCTCGAACACGGAGACCGAAAGGTCGAGCATGAGTCGTATAGTAGATACGATCAACATGAAGATGTTCACCGATGATGACTAGTCCGTCTCACGTGATGATCGGACACGGCCTAGTTGACTCGGATCATGTAATCACTTAGATGACCAGAGGATGTCTATCGAGTGGGAGTTCATAAGATGAACTTAATTATCTTGAACATAGTCAAAAGACCTTTTGCAAATTATGTGTCGAAGCTCGCGCTTTAGTTCCACTGTTTAGATATGTTCCTAGAGAAAATATAGTTGAAAGTTAAAAGTAGCGATTATGCGGACAGTAGAAAGCTTATGTCCTTAATGCACGCTCGGTGTGCTGAACCCCAAGCGTCGTGCGTGGATGTTGCGAACATCGGACATACACGTTTTGATAACTACGTGATAGTTCAGTTAAACGGTTTAGAGTAGAGGCACCAAAGACGTTTTCGAAACGTCGCGGAACATATGAGATGTTTCGAGGGCTGAAATTGGGATTTCAGGCTTGTGCCCACGTCAAGAGGTATGAGACCTCCGATGATTTTCTTAGCCTACAAACTAAGGGAGAAAAGCTCAATCGTTGAGCTTGTGCTCAGATTGTCTGAGTACAACAATCACTTGAATCGAGTGGGAGTTGATCTTCCAGATGAGATAGTGATGTTTCTCCAAAGTCATTGCCACCAAGCTGCTAGAGCTTCGTGATGAACTATAACATATCAAGGATAGAGATGATGATCCTTGAGGTATTCTCGTTGTTTGACATCGCGAAAGTAGAAATCAAGAAGGAGCATCAATTGTTGATGGTTGGTGAAACCACTAGTTTCAAGAAGGGCAAGGGCAAGAAGGGATACTTCATGAAACGGCAAATCAGCTGCTGCTCTAGTGAAGAAACCCAAGGTTGAACCCAAACCCGAGACTAAGTGCTTACGTAATAAGGGAACAGCCTTTGGAGCAGCATTACCCTAGATACTTGGTAGATAAGAAGGCTGGCAAGGTCGAAAGAAGTATATTGGATATACATTATGTTAATGTGTACTTTACTAGTACTCCTAGTAGCACCAGGGTATTAGATACGGTTCGGTTGCTAAGTGTTAGTAACTCGAAATAAAAGGCTACGGATAAGCGGAGACTAGCTAAAGGTGAGCTGACGATATGTGTTGGAAGTGTTTCCAAGTTTGATGTGATCAAACATCGCACGCTCCCTCTGCCATCAAGATTAGTATTAAACCTGAATAATTGTCATCGGGTTCGGGGGGGCGCGGCTGCGGCGTCGGGCTTTGCGCGGCCGGCCGGGGGCCGCCCCGGCCGGCGCGTTCGGGCGGCGGCCGCGTCACGGCCGCGGGCGGCAGGATTTGGCGGCCCGCGGCGCTGTTCTTGGCCCGCGGGCTGCTCGTGGGGGCTGCGGCCTCCTTTCTCCGGCGGGCCGGCGGCGGCCTGGCCGCGCGCGTCCATGAGGCCGCCTGGCCCAGCCGGGGCCTTGGCGGGTGCTCTGCCGGTGGGGTGCGCGTGTGGCCGGTACTGGCAGTTTGGCGGCGTGCGCCCGGGGCTGGGGTTCGCCCGGGGCTTGGCGTTTCGTGCTGCCTACGGGAGGGGTGTTTTGGGTTGCGGCCGCTTGGGACCTGTCAAAGGGGGGTCCGCCGCGTTTTTGGCTGGCCGTTAGGGGCCTGGGATGCCGTTCCCGGTTTTCGGCTGTTTGCCCCTTGGTTTGGTGGTGCCGTGCGCTTGGGTGGGTCGCGTTTGGGCGCAGGCCTTGTTCGGCCGGGCCTTATTGGGGAGGGCTGGGTTCTGCCTTAAGAGGGACCGGCTTCGCCAGGTCAGAGCCTTTCGCCCACGGCCGTGTGCGGTGGGTTTTGACCCTGGGTGCCGGCAGGAATGGCGACTCTGCGGCGGGGACCGGGTGCCGAGCGGTCCTTTTCCTGGGGGGTTGGGGCCAGCGGGGATCGGGTGGGTGGTTCCGAGGCGGGTCGGGCGACAGGCCCGGTCCCGGGGGCCTTGGCGACGCCCGGATGGCGCGCTTCCTCTTGGCAGGGCCGGGGTGGGGCTGGGATCTGGCGAATAAATCGTAGCCGCGTGGCCGCGAGGCGGACTGGCGGCCTTTCCCGGTCCGGAGGGGGGTGGGGGGGCTTTTGGCCGGCGGTTGGAGGAAATGCTGGACTGGAACCGGACGGGGCCGCTGCCGGCCGGAGGAATATTTCAATTCTCGGGAACCGGCCTTGGGGGACTTCTCAATTGGTTCAGTTTATAATGGTCCGGAGGTAAAGATTTATATATGGAAAGTTGTTGTTCGGGTTAGGAAAAAGTTCGGGTTTTTCGGTATTGTACGGAAGCTTCTGAAGGTTCGGAGGATTCGGAGGGATCCGGAGGTCCGGAAAGTGTTCCACCATGTCCAATACAGTAGCATGGGCTGTAGGGGGGCGCCCTAGCCTTAGTGGGCTAAGGGCACTAGCCCCCCAAGGCCCATGCGCATGGGAAGGGTAAAACCCTAAAGGGGGAGGCCTCCACTTGACTTGGGAGGCACTCCTCCCCCCTTGGCCGCCCCCCCTAGATGGGATCTAGGGCTGGCCGCACCCCTTGGGGTGGGGAAACCCTAAAGGGGGCGCAGCCCCTTCCCTATATATAGTTGAGGTTTGGGGCTGCCAGACATATGAGAACTTCTCCTCTCGTTGGCGCAGCCTGCATCTCTTCTTCCTCCTCTCCCTAGGTGCTTGGCGAAGCCCTGCGGGATTGCCACGCTCCTCCATCACCACCATGCCGTTGTGCTGCTGCTGGATGGAGTCTTCCTCAACCTCTCCCTCTCTCCTTGCTGGATCAAGGCGTGGGAGACGTCACCGGGCTGTACGTGTGTTGAACGCGGAGGTGCCGTCCGTTCGGCACTTGATCATCGGTGATTTGAATCACGACGAGTACGACTCCTTCAACCCCGTTCACTTGAACGCTTCCGCTTAGCGATCTACAAGGGTATGTAGATGCACTCTCCTTTCCCCTCGTTGCTAGTTTCTCCATAGATAGATCTTGGTGACACGTAGGAAAATTTTGAATTTCTGCTACGTTCCCCAACACTTGCACCACTGGTTGATCTTGACTGATGCCAAGGCTAAAGTTCGGTGGGGTGAAGGCCATTGTGTGTCGCTCCTGCCTACTGGCAGGACCGCAAACAACTTGCTGGGCAGAATCCAAGGGTGAAAGATCAACAAACATTTCTGAATCGGCCGCTGCACAATCATCGGGCTTATTCGTAGGGCGGGGCGTGTTGTCAGCGGTATCAGTCGCAACTTTCTTGACAATCTTTTTGTTTGGGCTGTAGGGGACACCAACGTTGACTGGGAGCTTAGAAGTGCGCAGATTTAAGCTGGGGTTCTCCACGGCGGGTAAAGACGCGGTCTGCTCCGGACGTTCACCTCCGTCAGTCGTGCCCGGCTTGCCACCTGGGTCAGTTGTACTCCGGTCTTTCGGTTTCTCCATAACATTGCTTTTGGAAGGTGGTGGGAATAGTGTGGACACAGGCACATAACCAGAGTCATCTCTGCAGCTCCTAGCTACAGCCGGTGCGTTGGGTATGTCTGCTGATGGCTTGCGGGGGCTACGACGCCTAGGTGGAAGGCTAGCTCGTGAAACGGTCGCCTTAGCAACCTCTGCACCACCAGAAGCTGGAGTTGTTGTGCCAAGACTCTCACCTGTGGATGCATATCATATGAACTGTCCCCTCAGCCACTTCTATCGTGGACACAGAAGTGCCACCAGCCACGCGCTTGGAATCCGTGTCAGATGAGCGGGAATCTTCCTTGCTTAGGTTGATCTCGGGGGCGTCCACTTCAATACTTGCTGATCGGGTGGCATGGCTCACAGCAGCATCCTTCATTGCCAGCAGAGTGGGCAATATTTCAGCAGTCCTTGCAGATACCGACTCGTCACTCCCAGATGTACGGATGCCTGTTATTGTAGCCTGCACATCTGCAACCGGCGGAGATGGTCGGCCGCTTGCGTCAGAGCTAGTGGGAACAGTGGAAGGTGCAACAACACTTTTGTCGACTGGCTCATGAACATGTGAGTTGCCACCCATCAACTACTTTGAATGAAGGCGTTCGAGTGGGTCCCTAATGATCTGCTTTGTCGCGCGTGTAGTAGTCTTCTTCACCCTGCAAAGAAAAAGCACATGAAAAGTACTAAAAAAAGAACAAAAAATATTTGCCATGGTAGCCATCTTAAAAAATGAAATAATGTGTGATGTGCCGGGGCTGCCATTTCAAAACTAGGTATGGGTGAGCACACAAGCCAATGGAAAGTTGGTAGTTGCCATGTAGGTGGAATAAGAGTTGCCATGTGGCATAGTTAGCAGTTGCAATGCAAAACAAGAAGGAGTTGCCATGCATGGTGGCCATCTTGAAAAATGAAAAATAATGTCTGATGTGCCAGGGCTGCAATTTCAAAACTAGATATGGATGAGCACACAACAAGCCAATGGAAAGATGGTAGTTGCCATGTAGGTGGAATAAGAGTTTCCATTTGGCCTAGATAGCAGTTGTCATGCAAAACAAGCAGGAGTTGACATGCAGTTAAAAGAAAGAGATCATTGGAAAAACAACAGTTGCCATGTGGGACTGATGGCAGTAGCCCATGTGGCAAGCTGAATAGCTGCATTGAAAAGCAAAAATATAGCACTATGGCAATGAAAGAATAGGGATAACCTACTTCTTGACTGGCTTCCTCAAGTCTGGCAACACGACAGGATCCCCGGTGTTGGACATCGTCGTACGAGGAGATGACCTGGTGGAAGGGGTGTCACCAGCAATGGGGGCACCTTTATTCAATCGAGCAGAAACACGGGTTGGCGTTTGTGCTTGTTTCTTCGTAACTGCTCATCCACCAGCTGTCGCGTCACTCCACGTATAAGAAAGTGGCAAAAAAAGGTGCCAAGTGTCAGACACAAAAATCATTGCCACGCTTAGCAAAACAAATGGAAAAAGGGTCAGTCTATTCAAAAAGAGAGACAAAACAAAACACTAAATAGAAGTCGAACCTCCTCCTAGCAGCTACGGGATCGGTCCTAGACCTCTTGCCAGGAGAGCCCTGCCCAACATCCTCTGGAACCCTCCCCCTCTTTGAGGGCGACACCCCCTTGGCTCGCGCAGCTGTATGTTCTTTGACTTTCTCCAATGAGGTGACATCTGGTGCAGCCTTGCCCTTCTTACCACCTGCACGAACTTCAACATGTTCATCATCGTCGGTGTCGTGCTGCACGTTCTCCATGTCATCGTCATCGTCCTTGTCGAGAGCAGCATCTCCATCTAGTTCATCTTGTGTGTCAGGAAGCTCCTGGGAACTGTTGTAGTCGTACTGTCCATGGCAACTACTTGGCCGATGTGTCCGGTCTGCAACAAATGTAGTGAACTGCTTCACAACCCCGTCGCTGTGAGAGCCATTAAAGGACGTCCAACCCTCAACCAACTTCCCGAGCAAGCTGGTCATTCCGGATGCAAACTGCCCAATTAGATGCTCAACAGGTGACCTCACCTGTACGCAGAAACAAGCAGCAGATAACCAACCATATTAGAGTCACGTGCACAAGATCAAATAAACCAAAACAGCCATAGATATATATCCTTGATTACCTCAGTAGGACAAGACAGAGCTGAGTGCACGTCCATCCACTTTCCAAAGTTTTGAGGCCCACCAAACACGTTGTAGTCTATAGCACGCTTGGCCATCAGCTGGAAATAACCAAAAAACAGCTAGGATGTAAGAGAGAAAATAATGAACACTAACTAATAGTTCATGTATTGCAAAAAAAGAGGAGGAGGATAGAATTTTCAGGATGGATGACAGAGTTGCCATGTGGCGTGAGACATGGATACCATGCGCAGACAGCCATGGCTAACAAGGTAGTCATCTCTTGTTAGCCACAGATGGTTGCCATATGAGGATTTTTTCATATGTTATGCAGCAACAAAATTGAAAGAATGCCATGAAAAGAAAGAAACCAGAACTAACCTGCAGTTTCCCATATTTCGTATCAGTTACCCTGTCTGCAACAAGCATAGCCTTGGCAGCATCGTAAGTCCACGCAGAAACAGCAAACTTGTGTGTACGCGGCGGGCCTCCTGTCCCAGTAAAGTCCACGGTGGACAGATCAAGACAATCGACGTACATGAGCTGATGTACAAAAATTTAAAAAGGAAAAAAATATCAGTTGTCATCATGGTATTTTGCAAAGACAAGCTAATGTATGTTCCTTCAATCATCAAGTTGAAGTGCATGAAAAGAAAGAAAAATTAGACATCTATCTGTGTTAGTCGCCATCATGTTGCGCTGGCAGTTGCCATCTTGTTATGATGGTAGTTGCCACAATGTCACCATCATGGTTGCCATGCATACTCAAGGTGTTAAGAGTGTTTGCAAAGGAGTAGTAAAAAATTACCATTAAATGGAGTCGACAACTCTTCTGGTACATCTTGTTTGAGAAGGCATCATGCAGGAAGTCCGCAATGAACTTACACCAATTCATGTTCTTCACATCTTTCAGTTTCGCCTGCACGGCACAAATTTCAGGACAAGAAGTTGCCGCATCAGAAATCAAATGAAAAAACATCAAAATAACTGGCAGTGACTAGCTTACAGATGACATTAGAGCCAAAAGATTGAAGGAAATAAAGGATTAGAGATAGATCATTCACCAGGATGGGGAAGCATTTGTTACTTGGGCGAAGAGAAGTGGTCGGCGCAAAAACAGCTGAGATCAGGTACATGAGTAGCTTCATCTTAAAAACCTCGCCATGGGTTGTCATGGCCTCCAGTGAATTTGCCAGGAAAGTCGTGTTCGGCATGGATGCCATCCCAGGAAACAAAGGGGCAAACAACGTTTCTTCAATCTTATTATTGACCTCATACGGGACTTTGATTTCTCCACGCGGCACACCCAAAGTGCAGAACATGGATTCCTCGTCCAACGGCAGTCTTCCACGTCCCGGAATCACAAATTCCCTAGAGGCAGGGTCATAAATCTCACCAAGCCAGTCGCGTAGAGGGTTCACTAGATTCTTGCACCGAACATCCATCAGAGCTTGCATACCCATCTCAGCAGCAGCTCCCTTCTGATCGTCGGTAAATCTCTCGGTCAATGAAGTCAGGCGTTCCTGTGAAGCCCTATTGCGATAACGTTTCTTCTTCTGCAAAACAGACAAATGATCATTTGTTGCCATGTTTTCACTATCATGAAAATTTAGTTCCTAACAGACGATTGCAAACTCAATGTGACATTCAAAACATATGGGGGGGGGGAGGGGGTGGACAGTTACCTCATCGCCGTCTTTTGTCTGTCTAGTTGCCCGATTCTGCTGCGGTACATCCATGAGATCATCATCATCGTCTTGATGATTGCCGCGAGCCATTCTGCTGAGGTAATAACAAACCAAAATGTTAGGGTGAAAATGAAAGTATGAAGTAAGTTGTTGCCACCTAACATAATGTACTTGCCACATGGGCTCAATTGAAAGTGGCAAATAGTTTAGGCAATATCATATGAACACCCACACCCCCTATGATTGTCCACCAATAAATGTGGGGCAACTAAACACGTTGGCTTCATTTGAAAAATGTACAGATCATAAGCACTTGAAACAAAATGTTGAAGTTGCCATGTTAGCACAAGATAGTACGAAGAAAGGCACAAATCTTCCACTGCACAAACATATAATGTGGCAACTCACACCCTGTCCTCATACAAAAATGAGTTGCCATATGTTCAAAGGCAAAATGTGCTAGGTTGAAATTGCCATGTTAAAATGGAAAACAATTCAAAAAGTGTTGAAAACATCTACTGAACAACTTGTAATGGCAATTCACACACTGACCTCATATTAAAAATGAGCTGCCATTTAATACGGCCAAATATGTTTAGATATCACAAGTCAGCGTGGCAGAACACAAAATTGAGTCTATAGTACAGTGAATTTGCCACATTGTCCTGCCTACATCATGGCAACAGCCATAGTGTGTTCACAGAAATACTTGCCACATGGAAACCATATTTGTGGCAGCTGACACAGTTGATCAGGAAATTAGTTGCCATCCAGTACACATAGTTGCTGAAACTTCCATGACTACCTATTTACTACACTTTATCATGCCTACAGCATGGCAACAACCATAGTGTGTGCACAAAATTAGTTGCCACATGGAAAACATATTTGTGGCAACTGTCACAGTTGATCAGGAAATTCGTTGCCATATAGTGCAGATAGTTACTGAAACTGCCATGTTTGCCTTCATACTGCACTTTGAAAAACAACTATCTAGATCTAGGGTTCATTGGCAACTATCATAACCTGAAATTCATCAACAAAAACCTTCATGCGCCGATCACAAATAGCACTTCGAGACAATACATAACTAACGGCTAGAAAAACGCCGGCTCAATCCCAAGGCAGAACGATGATGTGGGTGCGGACAGGCCGAACCACACCGGCATGACAGCCACCGCGACGGTGACGAAACTGCTCAATGCCACCGAAAACGGCAAGCATAGGACTCCGCCGCCGGCGGGAACGCTGGCGCATCGCGAATCCGCCTGAATCTCGATGAATCTCGAGCGGAAGATTGACCACGGAGGAGAGGGGAGAAATGCAGGCAAGGAATATGTAAGCGTGGGAAGGAGCATTACCTTCAATCTGCGGCACTCCGGCGAAGACGCTTCGGTCCGGCGAGTCCCACCAACGGCCGCGAATGCCGTCGACTCTTCCACCTCCGCCGTCGCCTTCTCCTCTCGCCTTCTCTTCCAATTGAATGAACTGCGGGGTGGGTTGTGCGAGTAATGAAGTGGAGAGTAAATGGAACCGTGAGGGGAGGGGCGCGAAGTGCACTACGTGGTTGACGGCAACCGCAGTCGGGCGTGGCGTGCGGGCGCAAAGCAGTTCCACCGCACGCCACCGAGTGGCAACCGTTGACCGCGGGGAGGCAACCGGCGTGTGGGCGACCTCTCTCACACACCACACACGCGACTTGTCCTACGTGGCATACAAAATCAGCCAAAACGTGCCAAGATTCGTGCAGAAACTGTTGAACGGCGATGGAGGCGTGCGGTTGAGTTGGCTAACGCCCACACATGTGGGCGTTAGTGTTTTCGCTAATTTGTTATCTGGATAAGGTTTCTGTATTTGTTTCTATACATGGACAAAATATACTCTTTTAACAAACAATATTTGTGTATGACTGACTACTGATTTGCTTGGAACCGTAGATTCATAATCCGAGCATACTTGACTGAGGATACAATTCTTCTATTCTTGTGATTTTTTAACCAGTGAACTTAATTGCTGATAAGTACTGTAGCTATAGTGCTAGTGGACGACACCGGTACTTTACATTCCATTTTTATGACACCTTTGCATATGAAATGACTTCTGTAACTAACAAGTGCTTGCTAGTTGTACTTGTACAAACCAATGATCTCCAGATCCACAAGGCAGGCCAACCGGCTGGCACCAAGTTCACACCCTCCTGGCATCTAGTAATTGTGCTTTTTATTCGCCGGTGTTAGTTGCTATGAAGTAGCTCATTGGAGTCAATGATGGATGCTTAGCCTCTAGTTATAAGGATTACCTGCTACTGCTTTTGCTACCTCTTCTGTTTCCTGAATGAATGGTCATGCTGCTTTCTCGCATGCCATATCTATTTCACTTTTTCTTGGACAGTGTTTTTCTCTCTTGAGAATCATATTCTGGAAAGGCTACTTGTGCTGTCAAATTTAAACCATTTATTAGGGTTGATCTCTGTGCTACTAATGCCTACTGCCTTCTCCACCCATCCAGCGGCGTACAAGTCGTCTCCTCGACGCGGCCGTCCACAACGAGCTCTCTTTGCTGGAGGAGGTGGAGCAGCAAGTCCAGCACCCCCTTGGCCCTTGCACCCTATCCTACAGCGCCTGGACGAGCTCACTGATGGCTGCGTCCTCCTTCCCTCCTAGTGTGGTGAGCCTCTCCCCACTTCACCCCCAAATCTAGATGGTACTAGCAATGTGAATGCAAATCATGTTTTGGTTCAGTTTAGAGGAGAATTCTGTTGCTGCGATGGACATGTGAGCTTGATTAGTTGCTGATGGTTTTCTGGATCTGGTTCTCTTGCACTGTTACACATAATTTAATAAGGGCAAGCTAGTGCTAATCCACATAATATGATATAGCTATTTTTTTGTAACATGCACTCTGTCTTCATGTTGCTTTCGTACTGATTTTTTGGGAGTTAATTTGGAAGTTGCAGCTTGCTAGATATAAATTCAGCTGCGACTGTGTATCTTGCTAGAATGGACTTGTTTTACAGATGTGCGTATGTAGTACTTGAGGGCAAACCTAAAAAATTGTACTTTTATCATCAGCATCTTAGAACTATAAGTGTATATTTTTGCTTGAACAGATGTGGAGTTCAGGATTCAGATTGTGATGGACACACACACACACACACACACACACACACACACACACACACACACATCAATTATTACTTATTTTCATACCAAGGGCTTGGTAACCCATTTTCATGGTTGAAAATAAGATTTTAACCGTGGCAGTGTGCTTTCTCTATCATAGGTTGGAACTATGGATGCATTATGGTATGATTGATTGTTGTACGAGAAGCTATTATCCTGTTTGTAGTTGTTGGAAGGTAGGAGTACCTGTGATTATTATTCTCCTGTAGCATAATAACCTTATTAAGATGAAAAGTGTTTCTTCCCTTTTTGTTTTGATGTTTGCCTTTGTTACCAGAATAAGAGTGTTGCTTATGTTCTTTATTTCCAACGGTGGGTATGAAAGTGCCTCCCCTTGAATTTCTTTTTATACCTTTCTTAGAGTTTCACATACTTTATATTTCACAACGCATAAGAGACTGCATCATAGGAAAATCAGAAGGGTTTCACAGCATTATTTGAGTTTAGTGTAGTGATAGCCTGGAACTTCATGTCAAATAAGCACAACGGAGTTTACTACCAACTATTGATCTATGTATGATCATCATTCCTTTTTATTGCCACAAGTTGTTTCTTTTCACAAGATTGATTTTGTTTCACTACTTTGTATCTTGGCAGTGCAAAAGATATAGGACTTGATAACGTGTAGTAAACTACTTTTAGTTTCTGCTTCTAGTTTAACCTACTGGCTATAATATTTTATAGTGTGACATAATTTTCATCATGTGGCAGATACTGGTTTATGGTAGCATTTTCGACAAAAAGACATATGTTCTCATGCCTTTGGTGTGGACGAGCGGATCTATGGCCAGGAATGCGGGATGACCCTTGGTTGACATCCGACAAGCGTTGTGCATCGCTTGATGGGTGTGGTGCTGGCTGTAGAGTAGAATAGTGTTCTCTGAGACATGCTTGTAAAATTAAAATTTTGGATCCTTTTTTTGCTCCTGTACAGATGTATTTTCAGTTCTGTATGTAATTATCTGAGACATGCCTGTAAAATTAATCATTTCTGGATCCTTTTTTTTTGCTCCTGTACGTATGTATTTTCTGGTGTGTATGTAATTTTCTGTTTTTAATGACACGAGAATATATTTTCTGTTAAATTATTATTGGCTTAAAATTTCGGTGGACCAAGAGAAATGAGTGATGCCTAATGTCTTGGACCGAAATTACTAGACCTTACTTTAAATTAATGAACCTGCGTATATGGGCCACCAATCTTGGACTGAGCTGAAATTTAGTGGGCCAAAATTTTAGATGGACTTCTGACAACATGGGCTGCCACGTCAGATCCATGTTAGATGATGACGTGGTTGACAAGATAACGCCGTTATGAGCGTGCGAGTTAACTACCATCGATGACGGCTAAAAACCATCATGGTCTGTGATGGTTTTGGATGGTCCGTCAAGGAGTGTGCGGTGGTCAAATTATGACGCGATATACATGAAGGAAACCAAATCCGTCACGCCCACCCTTTGTTGACGGTTTTGCGCAGGTCCATGACGGACTTAAACCGTCACGTAATAACATATTCCTTGTAGTGAGCCACAATTGCGCCCAAGAAGGGAGCTGGAGCAACCCATTATACTGGATCCTGTTGGTACACGGTCGCTTGTCGGACAATCTTAAGAGAGGCGAGAAAGCTGCCAATCCGATCAAGAGATGAGAGCAATTGGTTCAAGGCGGACTCTTTTCCAACGGAGCAGTAGTCCGGTGTCTGTGATGTCTGTTAAAAAAGGTGTACCTGATGCATCCGTTCTTTGGAAGGTAAGGTTTTCTTAACCTCGAAATTTGAGCCTGGTACCTAACTTCAACCTGCAGGCTGTAGCTCTCATCTACTTCTTCCTTTTCTGGGTAATTAACATGATACTAGAACATTTTCTTTGCGAACTAACATGATAGAACATGATGGATAACATATGTAAAAACGTGAAAAATTGTACGTGTATAGCTACACTTCCTGATCGACGTCGTTTCCCAAAGGGAAAGCTTACTCTGAAGGAAAGAACCAGAACAAACCACCCTAGCTAGCTAAGCATGTAAGCATCATCAGAGCCTCTGAATCTCACATTCAAGAAACCCTTGCAGCTATATCGTGCAAATAGAGGCTACTGGAGCAAGCGAGGCAAGGCGCCAGTCTAGGCAAAGGCCAAGGCGTGGAAGCCCGTTCGGTGGCCAGGACCCAAGCGGCATTTGGCTAGGCAGTAGGGCAGGCCCATAAGAGCCTCTGAATCTCACATTCAAGAACCCTTGCAGCTATATCGTACAAATATAAACTTAATTATGGACAAGCAAATAGAATAATAACAACTTTATTAGTGTCTCTAGGCATATTCCCGACAAGATTGTCACGCGTGCTAACAATTGGATAAAGGCGTGTGTCATTATTCGGATATCGCGGCACACCAAGATCTCGCTGCTTCGAGCCATGGAGAAGGCTCATGATAGCAGTATTCTATGGACTATTTGAAGCAGCATGAAACAAGTGGTAGAAGTAGTCTATTTGAAGTAGCCATGGGGAAATGTAATTTTGAGTGGATATGATGATTTTGCATGCAACTCAAATAAAATTAGACGATTCCTAGTAAATTCAAGCACAACTATAACCTTTTGTCACATAAAAATAGCTCAATTGTTGTTTTCCTCACAAAAAAAATTTGTGTTTAGTTTTCACCTTGTTTGCTCTTTTGGCTGGAAAACCATCCTCGTTGAAATATCTGATTCCTTCTCTTTGTACAAAACGTGATTAAGCTTCTTTTAAGGAAATGGCATTATAATTTTCTAGAACTCAAAGAAGAGTTTAAATTAAATTTTTAGGAAAATGTTTTGAATTTTGTGTACAACTACTTGAGAATATTACAGTTTGGCAAACTTATTTATTACTAAATGAAGAGTCTCACTATATTGATCAATTAGCAATGATGATCATTGTCATGCTTAAATCACCTCTAGTAGATTCTTCCTCTTCCTTGCCCTGATGGCCTCTCCTACCCCTCTTCCTCGCCTCCACCAGTGCCAACTTATTGAGATAAATTATCTTGCAGGCAAAAGCTCGAACACCTTGCTGGCATCAGGAGCTCCAAAAAGTACGCAATAACGAGAGGTTGTGGAGGAGTCGTTAGGGTGGCTGGAGGAGCACATGATGTCCCTAACACCTTGTTGAGGCCGCTCGACCTCGTGTAGGCCGCTATGAAGATGGTGCTGGCGAAGGATGGGCCGCATGGGTCGCACACGAGGAGGACACGACATAGAAGTTGGGAAGATCTGGAGGGTCTGAAAGAAGGTTGTTGGACATTGTGGAGGGCCCCATGAATGGGACAAGGCCTCTGAGGAATCAGAGCTAGTACCGTCACATGACCTGCCAAGTCTAGTGTTGGTGGTGGCATGGCTGACGACATCATGGGTCATGGACATTGTCGAGAGGTGACATACAGTTGAGAGGAGGTTGTCAGAGGGATGTTTGCTGAAGAAGTAAAGGACAATGAATTTGCTATAGTATGTATTTTCTATATAATGGTAGGGAGGAAATTGCAGTAATACACAACTTTTAGTGCTGAGATAATGCAAAACCACAAGTCCAATTGTTTTTAACTAATACCCACAACTCGGGAGGTAATGAGTAACACAAAAGAAATCACAAGCATGTCAGGAAGTTTGACAAACGGAACCAGATGAGTTGTGAACACAAGTACACTGGCTTCAAAATTGATTTAGCTCGATCCTCATTTAGTTTTGATCACCACAACCAGCTAGCTGCCATGAACTGGCCACGAAAATTGTGCTCCATTGGTGGTCATTGCCAGAAATGCATATCGAGACAATTCACTTCATTTTATGAACCACAAGGTCCAGGCTGCATAAATGAAGTTACTTGATTTTGTCACTACAATTGTCATATGTGTACAAAGAAAATTGAGCTATAAAGAAGTTGACTGACAAGGTACAACAATAGTAATGGGTGACTATAGTAGCTAAGATTTCAATCTTTGGTTGTCTATTAGTTACAACTTGCAATGAAAAATAGAATTTGAAGAAAACTATAGTGGAACCAATAACACACTCAGATGACCATTATTATCTACATTCTTTATTAATTGCACACATAGTGCTTCATTTTTGTTTGTCATGCCAACCCCCTACTGACAGGAATAATATCGTATTGGTTATTTTGTTTTGTCTTCTTGAGTTGGACTCGGTGCTAGTACGACCATTAAACATTCTCACAACAAATTTTGTACTTTGTTAGCTTGATCAAAAAATATATATTATGGATTTAGTTGGCCATGTTGATCAAGTAGCCATTCACGTCAATTATCCTTGACTAGCTATTATGTTCACTAGCCTATAATTTAGTTATCTGTTCGTCGTACCATAAAGAATGGAAGACATAGAATTGTATGATGCCATATTCTACAATCATTTAAGTTAATAGGGATCCTAAATTAATATGGCATAACATAACCTTAATTTTATTTCTCTAGTTGAGAAGGTTAACAAGTAGAAAAAATTGAGCAAAACTGACTTGCTCATTAATTCTTGCTTCTCTCTACTTCACCACTTATATTGTCAGCTACGTACTATACGAGCACCAGTATGTCTTGTAGTATTATTATTCTGGAATATAATTGCAAGTGATGTAAAATCTCTGAATATTAGGCATGTATCAAATGATATAAATTTAGCAAGAAAATACCTTGAACTGTAAGTAGTCACCAACATCTGGGTTGTATGGAAGATCCAATACCTCATTTTCATACATTAGTTCGTTTTTTTTAAGTAGCATCCCATCAAAGTAACTACAAGATAACCCGCTGATTAAATAGATATGACCGACAAAAACAGAGAAAATATTTAGAGATGAGGCTATAATTTATTATCTCATATATTATATATAAACCTGAAGAATCCTTTGCGGGCATGGCATGCAATATTTGTCAGAATCTGAAGCGCACCAATACCATTCTCCGCCCGAGGTAAAATGCATGCAATATTTTAAACTAGTCAAGATATGATCTACATAAATCAAAATAGAGAAGAATTAATATACAAATAAATTACCTTGTCTTCAGGGGCAACTAATGGTTTGTAAGCTGGTGCTACTAAAACTCGCCGTTTATCTCTCTCATCCCAAACATCCCTACGGTCATCAAGCACCATGGCCATACTTGGATGACATAAACTATCTCAAACACATGCTCAAGTGACTTCTTGGAATCTGACATCCAACAAAAAGAAGGTATATGAGGTATGGACAAGAGACATAATCATTAATCATATATAAAGATTTTCTAGTAGTTATGTTTATAAATGGCAACATGAATGATCACACAAATAATGCTATTAGTCTGTTTCCAGTCAAAATGCTATGCGATACTAGCTACAGAAAATTAACACAGAGAAATATATTATCTGTTTTCGTGTACAGTATTTGAGAAACAGTACTTGGCAGCTAGTAATCTACGTACTTACACCAATCAAGCGTAACTATCAATATTTATAATGCAACTAGTGTGAACTCTCTCTTAGGCTTATCCCTATCCAGCGTAGCTATAAATATTTAGAAAATAATCAAAATGCGTGCCTCATTTTACCTGGCCTCACACATATTAAACGTTGTGAAATCTCTCTTAGGCTGACCAGACTGCCTTCAGGATCAAGCAATCTCCATATCTCAAGAGCATAATCTCTTCCAGCAATTGTGCAAACATAGACTTTAAATCTTTGGCACCCACTGCAAGTAATCAAATAACCCTTCAAATCATCCCAGCCAGGCCTTATGTTTACAAAATAACCAGTGTTTGGATCCTGAATGGCATGTAATATTGCAGCAAGTAATAAGCGATGATATAAGTAATTAATTGTTGACAAGAATATATAGAAAATATAAGAAGATTTCAAACATATATTGGAAAATCCCGCAAAAAACTTATATTTGAAAATAATTGGTGTATAATAAATTAATAAAACAGAAATGAGCACATAATTTTAGGACAGGAGGAGCTGCGAAAACATCGACAATTAACGTTGAACAGAGAACGCTATTTTAGTATAGTTGTGATGTGTGCGTGCTGCTACTAGCACATATGTGATTCTTCTGGACTTTGTGGATTTGGCTTGTGTAAACCGGCTTATTTAGAACTAGACCTACATAATACACAGATAATAATATTTCAAGAATTTTGCCCTAATTAAATTGGGTTCAATCTTGAGATGAACATCAATGTCGTTTGAATCCGGATTAAACTCTGTATTTTATGTTGGCTGCTCGGTATAAGCCCGAAGCCTGGAACCATATGCCACCTGTCTAACAGAGTAATATCGTTGATGTCTAGAAAAAAAGGAACTCCTTTGATAAATTACACAAAACAATGTAAACAACAATATAAAGGGCCTTTATGGATTTTTAAGATTAGTTTGTATGCAACATAAATACTAATCAGCTACAATAAAAATACTAATCTGGTACAACACAAAAATACTATGGATATTGTTGCTTAATTTGATGAGCACCCTGAAGCAATTTTCAAACAGCATTTCAAATAGCAACTAATTATATTAAGGATACTTTGGTGATTTACAATATAGTCTTAAATTAGGCCATGCCATTGGAGCGATGCGAGTCAATACAGCATTCCTGCCCGGTACCCTGATTATAGGACGGATAATAAGCTCGAGCTGTCCACTGGGTTTACGCAACATGCCCTGTTCACTATGGCTCCTCACGGTCTGGTAACTATTCATAGTGATAGCACCCGTTTCATCGAAATCCATAAGCAACTGTTTGTCGTTAAAAGTACGATTGAATTCGTCGGACATTGCTGATTCATTAGCAGCATCAAGCTCCAAATCCTCCAAGCCTGACATAATCTTGTCCAATCGCCTTTCGAAGGTTTCCGCTGTGTTAGAAAACACAACGGTTTCGTCGAGGTCAAGCACAAGGGCGAGGCATCGCTTATTTAGCATCTGAAGGCATGCCGCGTAAAGCCCCGTTGGTGCAGACCAACACCAGAAGCAAGCTAGACCTCTCACCTGGTTGCTTTGCATAGCAACAAGGTGTAGATCCCCCTCTCCGGCCTCCACCACAGCAGTCTACACACAGCACAATGGTTTGATGAGACGAATTAATAATGTACAAATATGTATATACCTAAGTTAATTGAATCAGAATTCAGGGGGAGTTGATGTCATCCTATGCTACATCTCAACTATATGTATAATATTGGTTCTACAGATGATTTTAATGCAATATGTGTACCAAAACATGGAGCTACTGCACTGGAAGGATACAAGTCTTACCTTGAACCTTCAAGCAAGTAAGAAGTGCACTACTAGTGGATCAAATCAAGGGAGACCACTATTTTCGTGCTGTATCGATAATTCTAAAATAAGAATTGATATGATGCTGGTTCGGTTAATCCAGTACCATGACACCTTGTCGCCGGATAAAAACCAGAATTTGAGGTGCTACATCTGAACTATATAGTACCAAAAATGCTAGACATACAAAGATTTACAGGCTTTTACAGGCTCTTTCCATCTAACAACCAATCACAAACCTACAATATTTAGTATAATATTTGTAACAAAACATGGAGCTACTGCACTGGAAGGACACAACCTTGAACCTTGAAGCAAGTATGAAGTGCACTATTGGCGGAGCAAATCAACGAAACCACTTTTTACCTGCTGTATCCTCCTTGTTAATTGTAAAATACAAAAATAATGGAATTGATATGATGTTGGTTCGGTTAATCCAGTACCATGACCAACAACCAAAAGACAGCAATCCACCCCCTCCTCCCGTGTCGCCCCCGCGCGGCGGCCGGGAGGAAACCCTAGCCCGCCGCCGCCAGGTCCCCCAGCCTTCCTCCCCCTCCTCCCTCGCCGTCGCCCTAGGCTCGGCTGGGCAAAGCCCGCCCGCAGCCGGCGGCGGCGGGGCGACCTCGATCTCTCGCAGGGCGGGGCCGGCACGGGGCGGCTCCCTCCGGCGTGGGCGCGGTGCGGGCGATGGGCGGCGGCGCGCTCCCTCCGTGGTGGGCGACGCGGTGCATCATGCGGCGCTGGGACGGGTGGTGCGCGCGGAGGTGGCGGCGGCGCGGCTGGTCTTCGACCAGATCCCACGGGCGTCATCTTTGACGGCGCGGGCCGTGGGTGGCGTGGCTCCTCTTGCTCGGCTGCGGTGCTCGCGAGGTGGGGTGGGCCGCCGACCGCCGAGGGGCTGGCCGGGATCCGCCCGTGCCTCTGGTGGGCGCTCGACGCCGGTGACTTGGTGGCGGTGGTGGTGGAGCGTGCCAGCCGGATCTGAAGCTTTGTTTCCGGCGGGCGGCGCGGGTTGGGGCATCGGCCCGGCGTGGCTGCTGCTCCGGCTGTGGGCTGCGGCGGCGTTTCACGGTGCCGCGGTGGCATCACGGCAGTTTGGCGGGCCGGCTGCGGCGACG
Organism: Aegilops longissima; assembly: GCA_021605205.1. Classification (NCBI taxonomy): domain Eukaryota; kingdom Viridiplantae; phylum Streptophyta; class Magnoliopsida; order Poales; family Poaceae; genus Aegilops; species Aegilops longissima. The sequence continues at coordinate 64,265,806 of CM038682.1, read as the reverse complement.
GCTGGTTTCTTAGCGTCGGCTCGTTTGTAGGCAGTCCGTTTCGACCTGCGATCCCTCTCCCTCATCTTACGGCGTTGCCTCGTCGAAGGGCAGGTCCTCCCCCAGCTGCGATCCATCACCCGTCTCGCGCCCGGCAGCAGGACTGCTCGTCTCGCGCCCGGCAGCAGGACCGGCCCTGTCTCGTGCCCGACAGCAGGACCGGCCCCGTCTCGCGCCCGGCAGCAGGACCGGCTCGGTCGCGCGCCCGGCAGCAGGACCGACCTAGCCTCGCGCCCGGTGCCGTTGGACGGGTCGATGGAGGTTAGTTTTGGCCGGCCCTCTGGGTCTCGTTGCTGAGGGCCACCCAGGGGTGCGAAAGGTGGGTCCTTTCCGCTCGTTTCTTTGGTTGGGGTAGCTGCGGGCCTCGGTGAGGTGGTATCCAGGTCGGGAGGCGGGCGGCGGCCTGGTGGTGGCTCGCGGTGCTCTTGGGCAGAGCCCGTGGATTGGTGCTGCCCGTGGCCATGGCCATATGGGTGGCGTGGTCGCCGTGGGTGTGGCGTTCGGTGGCGCGAATATTGGCCGGGTGAAAACCTGCTCTATCCTCGGACGGACCGGCGGCGGCGTAGCTCGTTCCCTTCTTGAAGGCGTCGTCGCGGCTCTCATCGGCCAGTGTATTGCTCCAGGGAAACTCGATCGTCAGGTCGGGCGGTGGCGGCGCGTTGGTGTTTTAACCTTCTTGAAGGCGCCGCCTTGGAGTGCACAGTTCGTCATATGCGGCTTCATCTCTTCGCGGTGGCGTGCGTGTTCACGGTGGAGGACCTCGATTGCTCTGTTGTGCTAGGGGTGGTGTTGCTGCGCCAGCGTCTATGTATCCCGTCTTGGGTGTGTTTTGTGTTGTGGTGGGATGCGTTTGTACTTGGGCTCTGGTTAATCATTGCTTTATTTATAAAACGGGGCGAAAGCCTTTTTCGGTAATCCAGTACCACGAGACTTTGACGCCCAGCTAAAATCCAGAAATTCGGGATGTATATCCTAGACCTAAAAATGTGCAGGCCATGGGAGATCCAGAAAACATAAATCGTAGGCCAGAGATGGCTAGACGAGATGCTACATATACCATGCCCTTCTTCCAGCAGGAGTCGTGGAGCCTGTGCAGGAGGGACGTGGGATGGAGATCCGCTGCTTTGGCCTCGAGCTTGCAGAGCAAAGAGTAGGCGCTGATCACCTGCAACACGGCCAGCGGAGGGCACCTCTCGCTCGCCGGCGACCGGCAGCGGATCCGGGTCTCCTTCCTCGGGAACACGGCCGGTTGGCGGAGATCCATGGCAGATGAAGATGCGCTTTCAGTTCCAGCTGGTGGGAGAAGCACGTCGACGTCGCCCAGGAACACGTCGGCGTCGAACAAGGGCATGCTCCTCCTGGTCACAGCGCCGGCGGCGGCCATCATGGTGGTGTGCTTGCTGTTGGTGGCAGGGGGCGAGGGTTGGTAGGTGGGAGCCTCGGAGATGGGTGCGAACTGTAGCGAGAGACGTCGTCCGGTTGGCCGGCTCCGGCTGGAAATGGAAGGTATTTCATGGCTCGGCAGGAAATGGAAATGGAAGGTATTTCATGGCTCGGCAGGAAATGGAAGGTATTACATGCCTGGGCTGGACGGATATGGGACCTGGCTGCCAAGGGCCAGGTGAACGTTGTTTCAAATTTCTGATTTTTCTAGAAATTCCGCTCTGGCTACATTTCCCCCAAGGCTCTTGTGGGGAATTGGTAAACGTTACCCTCTTGGTTAGGGTTTTATCGACTCTGGCGGCAGCGACGCTGTTGAGTTTTTCTTCCCCTACCGGACGTCTGCCTCTGTGCACTGCTTGGGCCTCCCGGCCTGGGTGATCCAGCGGCGACGTCTCAGGAATAGGGTTTATCGGCAGTTCATCTTTCTCGTTGGATTAGGATCAAGATTTGAAGCATGCCTCAGTGTGTTTTGAAGCTGTTGGCAGAGTATGTCAAGGGGACCTCGTGAAACATACAGGGAGGTTTTGTGAGGAACGATCTAATGAAGTGTTACTCGAGGAACTAGTGAGACTTTTGATGTTCAGGAAAGTGCAGACTGAATCTGAATCGGTAGAGCATCGTGCAGACAGGAACAAGTCTAATCCGTCAAGGAATAGTCCTGCTGATAGCGGTGCGTCATAGCTGCACACTTCAGGACGGTTTGAGCCCGGACCTGGCAGATGGCTTGGTCGGGCCTCCGGCTTTATATGTTAGGCTTAGGTGAGAGGTTTGGGTATGTGGCCCAGCTTGCACCCCTTCATCATTTGGATAGGAGTAGCGGCAGATGTTGCCAAGATGACGGATTCGGGCATATTGTTGTTCTAATTTGTAAAGTCCTCGAGAATAATCAATAAAATGACCGCATGCATCTCCCAGATGCAGAGACCGGGGATCATCCTTCTTTTAAAAAAAAAGGAGGAGGAAGAGGAAAGCATACTGAAGATTTCGGAGAAGAGAAGAACGGCAGAAAGAAGAATAAAAACACAGCGGCACTTGCTGCTAATGCAGCCTTGCCGATTGCCCAAGATCTAATTGCTAGCCCAGGTACAGCGGTGGTGGTAGAGAAAGCACCGGCAGGTCGTGGCTCGGATAGCTCTGAACGTGACAGAGAGGACCCAATGTTACTAAATATACTTAACAAGATATGAGATCGGGTAGTGAGATTGGACATTTGAAAAAAAGGTAGCAGGAGGTCATTACTGCAAGGTCAGGCTTGACAGAGCACTAGCTACAGCCAGCTGGAGTGCGATCGATGTTCCCTTTTGCATCGGTCTGCAATTTGGTGGCTGCAAAGTCAGACTACTCCCGAATTATTTTGTTCAATGACTTAGAAGCAGCTAACCGCAGAATCGTCATAAAGCGGCCGTTCCGCTATGAAATGATGTGGGAAACTCACTCTGAATTTTTTTACTATGCTCGAGAAGACTTGGGCTGCTCTGGGAAAGGCTGAATCGGTGAAGGAAACTAGCAGTAAACTTGAGCCGGTCGCTGAAGCTCTTGCTTTATGCACTACCGGAATGACTAGCTATGCCGACGTCCTCAGGCCGTTCAGAACCTACATTTCACTTTTCACTGGCTTGTTTCAAAAAAAAAAATTTAGTTACACATTTTTCAAATAATCTATTTCAGTTTTCTGAAATAAATTGTTACACATTTCCAAATAATCAGTTTCACAATCATACGTTACAATTTTACTTTATGTAGTTAAATTTCATAATTCACACCCTATATTTCACTAGCTTGTTTCAAAAACATCACATCTATTTCAACTGTATAACTTCCAAATAACCTATTTTTCTCTTTAAAAATAAATTTTCACATATTTTAAATAGCATATTGAAAAAAATTCAATATATGGAATGTGAAAAGGTTTGTTTCAGGTATCTTAAATATATGTGTGTTAAATAGATTTCTAGTAAAATGACTTTGTTTCACATATTTCTAGCGAAATAGGTTTGTCTCCCAACTTTTTCTAGTGAAATAAATTCAACATACGGAATGTGAAACAATGAAATTTAAAGGTGTTTGAAATGTATCCAAGATTAGTCTTGGTTAAAAGTTTTTGGCGCCAGGAGTTCAAATATATAAAAAGTTTCATAAATGAACTTATGGATTAAAAGATATGGACGATGCAATTTACCCAAGACGAAATTAATGGTTGGATTTACCATGTGAGAGAAGAGAGAATGGACTGTCACATTCCTGCTATTGCCGCATGTCAATGACAAAGGTGGGGGCTACTAATTGTATTTGATAATGTATACGTCTTGTATAGCAGGAAAATGAGAATAAAATAATGACAACAGCCTGAATCTTGACGCACACACAGACATTGGATCCTTTACCAGTATGTAACGTTAATGCTAAAAATGGCTTAGTGCGTTGGAAGTGACGATCTAGCAAGTTGCACACAAAGATGGGTGATTTTGATGAAACATTTAGGGCATCTCCAATGCTGACCCTTAATTTGGACATAGTATTTGTCTGCTGACCGGTGGGACCAGTCTACGGACAGTGATGTGGGACTCGGCCATCCGACCTTGTCCCCTAATGTCCACCTCTACTTTTTTTAAGACCATAACACTCAAAATAATTATAGGAAACAACATATTCCATCCATAAATAACATGCAAATATTCACATAAGACAATAGTTCTAAGTTAAATATTATAATCCAAAGTTTTTAAATTAAAATAGTTCAAATTTGAATTGAACTAACACATATGTACTAGTTGTCCTCATTAATCGCCCACAAGTACTTAATCAAAATCTTTTTTCAGTTGCTCATGAGTTGCTCGATGCAGAATTTCTTGATGCATTTGAGCAAACTCATCAAATTTGGGCGGATTCTGATGTTGAAGTTGGATACGATCACTCATATTCTCAAATTCCAGACCCGCGACAACATCTTCCCCGTCATCCTCGACTAATCATGTTGTGCATGATCACACAACATGTCATCACCTCTCACAAGGTCTTTGGTTTCAATTGTTTAGTAGGTCCACGAACAACTGCAAAATGGGCCTGGAGTACTCCAAATGACATCTCCACATACTTTCTAGCTGCTCCTTGTCATTGGGCAGAGCGAAACATTTTCCGACCAACTGGCTGAGGATAGATATTGTTAACCAGATACTAGCCCATGCTGAACACATGCTCAATGACAGAGTAGTTGCACGAAGGAGCTTGGCCTTTAGCCAAACTAGCAAACAATGGAGACATCTCCAACACATTGATGTCATTGCTGAGACCCAGGCATGTCAAAGAAAGTGTGTCAAATTCAAAGGTCCTATGATGCAACTGCTCCAAGAATGATTGTGGGCTTCTTAAGATGACCCTGATATTGCCCTTGTAGAGCTTTTGGATAGTTCTTCCATCTCCAGTGCATCTAATCAAGAGATCCGAGCAAATCTGTCCACTCTCTTGCATCGGACATTGCCAAGAGTCGCTCAATGTCTGCAACAGTTTGTTCTCTCACTTACTAAGGTCCAAACACCTTGACCACATTGCAGTAGCAAACAAGGCCATTGCGTCCCCACATGTGCTCTCGGACATCTGGAGGTACTCATCCCATGAATCTGCGGCCGTGCCATATGCAAGCATACACAATGCAGCCGTGCACTTCTGGTAACCAGAGAATCCAATCTTTCCTATGGCATCCTTCTTCAAGGTGAAGTAGTCATGGTAGGACCGACCACCTCTGATCAAAATCATTTTTTCGCATTCGAAAGCACGGGCGCAAGTTTTCCGCAAATAGGGCATCGAGTGCAAAGTAGTTGTCCATCAGCGTCAAATGGCCTCGTGCTCTTCTCTAAGCCGGCACTCAATGACCCTTGATGGACCCCTTAAAATTGAGTACATGCTCTTTTGCACACTCCGCATTTGCAAGGACCACCAGCATCATCGTCGTTTCATCCACATATTCTTCCTTGTTGGACGAGTCCGACGACTTAATGTAGTGCTCGTATATATACTCTTGTCTGAATCCATTGCTTGAAAGAAGGGCTATAAAATTTAGTATGGGCATTTAACCAAACACTTGTTGCACGTGGTGACCCACGTAGGGGCCGATGGTATCTGTGCAGTGGATGGACAATAGGCATGGACCGGCGGCAGACGCGCAAAAGGCATGGCGACTGTGTGTAGCGGTGGAGGTCGCATAATTCCGAGGAGGGATTGGCTGACGGCCGGGGTGATAGAGCGGCGACGTCGACATGGGAGGACGGTGACGGCGGGGTTGATGTCGATCTGGTCTTGCGGCAGATGCAGGTAGTGGTCGCCGATGTCCATGGCAAGAAACGACGCCATCAAGCGTACGGAGTCTCCCGAGATCGATCGGTTGATATATGAATGTGCGCGCGGGCGTGGATATTGATCGTTGCGATGGGAGACCATGTCCTGGCCGGAGGAGGACTGTCATAAGTTTGTTTCCTTTTTCTTTTTTAAGATAGGTTCGATTATATCACATCTAGATGTGAAATAATACTGGTGGGCTATGCCACCAGCGCGGGCTCGTGCCATGTCGTGGGTCTTTTGTCCCGATTCGTAACGAAACGGCATTAAAGGTCTTACGAACCGAGATAATAGGCTGATTCTGCACTAGTGACCTCACATCTAAGTATGATATCAGCACTACTTGTAATTCTCTTTTATTTGTTTGTCTCGGATTGTTTGTTTGACGCTCACGCCTTTGGCCGTGCGCATTGACTACTAGTAATCACTCGGTATAAGCGCTTTGCGCGATCTTTCACCCAGCGATCTGGCTTTTGGCTGGGGCATAATCCAAACTTTACCCCCGTGTGGATGTACGCTGCGTGTGACTTTCTTTTGTTAGCAATCAAACACGACACGTGGATGCCTATGAGTTCGGAAACGATTGTAGTCTAGCTGTGAGCTTGCAGTTTAGTCCAGTACAAGTAAAGCTTAAGAGCTACTTGGAGATGATTAGCATTTGTAAACAATTTTTCAAAAGGGAACATAGTTTCAAAAAAATCAACCTTTTTTGAAAAGAACAAACTTTTTTAAAAACTCACGAACATTTTTTGTAATACGTGAACTTTTTTTATTTTTCTAATTTTTTTTTGAGAAAAACAAAAAGTTCTCAAAATCCAAACACTTTTTGAAACAAAAAAATTATTTAGAGAAAGAAGAAAGAAAAGATTTTTGAATAAAATTAAAAGAAAGCCAGTGAAGAATAACCTGAAAAAAAACTACGAAAAAGGTGAAAAAACCAGAATCAGCGGCCTCAACGATTTTATAAGCTAAATCAGACCATTCTGCAAAACGATCTGGACAAAACCGATCAAACGAACCATTTTTTTTTGCTCAAACCAGAAGAAAAACCAAAACCGGTTGAACCATTAGCACGCGCTAGCATCATTGGGAAAGAGGAAAATTTTGACGCCACTTGGGATAGACCCTTGGGCGCTAGGAAAGCAGATGATGTCACCCGTTTGGCCCAACAACCAACTAGCCAATCCAAATTAGTTGTCAAAGAATACAAGCTTATTAGTCTACTTGACCTATTTTCACAAATTTTTATGGCTCAAGAACACAAACCAATGAACCAGTGAACCAACAGTCCGATCTGTAAAAACCTGAACCTATGGCATCCGGTTCGATCACCGGTCAGGATTTTAAACTATGCCTGTAAGTGGGACAACACTTACTATGGGCCCAGTTATGAGTCGAGGGGGGGACTTGCAACTAGGTTGAAAACAACTAGGTGTCAACCTGCGAGTCCGAGGGGTTAACTTGCAACAGGGAAGACAACAACACCTATGGGCCCAGTTGTGAGTCGAGGGGACTTTCACGGGGACAAAAACAAAAAGTACGGGCCTACTTGTCAGTCATAGGTGGATTTGCAACTGGGTTGGAAACAATAAGAGGCCTGAGTTGCGAGTTGAGGGGGACCTACAACTAGGACAAGAACAAATAGTATTGGCCTAGTTGTGAGTCGATGGTGGACTTGCAACTGGGACAAAAAAGGCCGGGCCCTAGTTGTGAGTCGATAGTGAACTTGCAACTGGGACAAAAAAAAGGATTGTCCCCAATTGCGTGTCGAGCGTGAACTTGCAACTGAAACAAAAAAATTCGGATCCAGTTGCTAGTCTAGGGTGAACTTGCAACCGGGACAAAAAAGATCGGGCCTTAGTTGCGAGTCAAAGCTGGACTTGCAATTAGGACAAAAAAGGTCGGGCCCCCAGATGCGAGTCGAGGATGGACTTGCAACTTGAATAAAATATTATACCCCACTTACGAGTCGAGGGTGGACTTGCAACTAGGATGAAAAAAGTTTAGGCCTCAATTGTGAGTCGAAGGTGGACTTACAACTGGGACAAAAAAGATCGGGCCCCAGCCAGAGTCGAGGAGAACTTGCAACTGAGATAAAATGTCGGACCCCGATTCACGAGTCGAGGGTGGGCATGCAACTGGAAAAACTAGGCACTAGTTGCGAGTCAAGGGTGGGCTTGCAACTGGGATAAAAAAATCAAGCCCAGTTGCGAGTCGAGGGTGGCCTTGCAATTGGGACAAAAAAAGCCGACCTCCAGTTGCGAGTCAAGAGTGGATTTGCAACCGAGAAAAAAAAAAGTGTCCCCGAAGTCAAGGATGGACCCTGCAACTAGGACAAAAAAGGCCGGTTGCAATTGCGAGTTGAGGATGAATTTGCAGCTAGGACAAAAATAAATTAGACCCTGGTTACGAGTGAAAGGTGGACTTGCAACTGGCAAGTTGAGGGTGTTAAAGGTATACATATAATTCCCATTCACTATGGCAAATACAACGTTGACGAGGTTGATTTTTTCGACAAGCAGTGAGATATTATTTCTCTGCAGTACAAATAAAAATTGAAAAAAAATAAGATGAGACAAGCGATTAGAAAATGATTTATTTAGTGTATCACTGGTCTGCATAAACAACGAACATCTTGACGTCTGCTTCCCACTCGCTTTTCAAAAGAAATAAAAAAAAGCTGAGCACAATAGCCTAACATACATAGCAAATTGCAGCCCAAAAATGAACATAATAATACCCCAAGACGGCAAGAGCCCAACGAGGCAACCAACAACACAGGAAACGGGCGTACCTAGAAACGCCAGGGCATTTGGTACAGGGCGCATGATAACGGGCCGCCCCATCCCACTTCCTTTCGCCTTTTTTTTTTCTGTTTCTACAGGCTGCAAAAAGAGTGTGCAAAGGCAGGATTCGAACACGCGACGTTGTTCTTAACAACGCCACAACCACCAGACAAAACCGAACTCACGTGTTTATGTTGTAATAAGTTGTTTCCCAATTTCTTCTGCGTTTTTTTTCTCTCTGTTCCTTTTTTCTTTCTTTTTTCAAATTCGTGAAAAACAATTGCGAAATAAATTCGTGAACTTTTTTCTTAAAAGTTGATGAACTTTTTTCTTAAAAGTTGATGAACTTTTTCCAAAATGGATGAACCTTTTGTTTTCAAATTCAATGAACTTTTTTCAAATTAAGCGAACTTTTTACAAATTAGTTGAACTTTTTTTCAAATTTTCATGAACTTTTTCCAAATTCAGTGAACTTTTTTTAAAATCCGATGAACTTTTTCCAAATTCGATGAACTTTTTTCAAATCCGTTGAACTTTTTTCAGATCCATGAACTGTTTTTCAATTTCGATGAACTTTTTTCAACAGTGACAATTTTTTCAATTTCGATGAACTTTTTTCAATTTTGTGTTCAAAATTTGATTAACTTTTTTTAGAATTGACGAACTGTTTCAAATTCATGAACTGTTTTTCAAATTCATACTTTTTTCAGATCCATGTGTTTTTGAGTTTTGTAAAAGAAGTGACGAACAGCCAAAAAAACGAAGGACCGAAACGTGCACGAAGGGAAGGAACGAGTGATGGAAGAAGGGAAGGTGTGAGCGTCCTTGCTGGGCCGGCCCACGCGAGGCTCCTGCGTTAGCGCCCGCTAAGCAAGCGGGCGCCTAAGGCGCTGAAGAGGAGGTCTCCCTAGAAACAGCGGACAACCGCTCCACAAGAATCTGTGGCTAAAAAATACGAATCTTAAAGCCTTTGATTGAACGGTGTTGAACTTAGATGTGAGGTAACTATTTCAGATTTAGATATGAAATAGCAAATCCGTTTTGAGATTGGTTCGTATCGGAGCTTCCATCTTTTTCTATTGACCTGATGTCAAATCGGAGCTTCCATCTATGTGGACGGGTTGCAGATTGATCGGACCTTTTCTTTTTCACCTTTTAGAAATATTTGTAATTTTATTCATACTCATAACAATTATAGATACACTCATTTGGACCTAAGCTCAAAGAAAATACAAAGCAACTTCTACGACTAAGAATTACAATGAAATCTATTGAAAACACCTCTTCGCGGTATCAATCTCTGCTCGAAGAAATACGCCAACGATTAGGTAAAGAGGCTGCAATTAAACTGTAGCAAAGATGTCGTCACTCTTTCACCTGCACAAACATTACCAATGATATGGTTTTTAAAAGCGCCTTGAGTCGCCCATTCAAAAAGAATGGAAGCATTGATTGATGAACGTACCTTGGCTGGCGATGATCCCCTAGAACTGCAGGCCGTCGAATCACTATATCTTCACCATGATGTAGATGAAAGATTTCACGTCCACAAAGAATCAGGCCAACAAAAAAAAAAGCTTGACACAACATAGACTCATCAAATTCGGATAATCGGATCTGCGAGTCCAGAAAACTCTCCAACCTCATGGCACCGCCAAAAGAATGAGAGAAGATTTTTTCTCACAGAACTTTGATAATTAGTAGACGTTGACAGAGAACATAGATGTCTTGAAGATCCGAGGTCCCCTACCTCTACCGCCAAGATGGCAGCCAAAGTCGAGGGGACCTTAATTTCTCAAATCGCGGGCACGAGAAAACAATCGCGTATGATCTTTTTCTTTTTCATGTGCCCAGCATGCTGTCACTCCCGTTGGGCTTCCTCTACGGGCAGTGATTCATGTGCCCAACACGCAGTCACTTCTCTATTGGAACTCTTATTCATCGCCATCTGCGATGGATAGAGGGGAATCGGGCAGGCAGACCGACACTCCCTTTCTGCTCCCCTCAGGCTCTCACAAAAGGAAAAAAGAAACAATGCACTCGCGCGTTCCCGACTGAAAAAAGAGAAGCACCGGGCGGTGAAAAAACCCAGCTACCTGTTTTTACAAATTTATTTAGGGAAAGTTGTATTTCAAACAGTAAAAGTTTTCAAACTTTCAAAAACTTTAAGAATTTAAAAGTACTCACAAAATTTTAAAAACATTCACAAATTTAAAGAATATTAGTAATTTTAAAAGCTCAATACTTCTTAAAAAACCATGATTTCTTGAATGCACATGAATATTTTGCAAAATAAATATTAACTAAAAATAAAACATAAAAAACAAATATTTTTTATAAAGAAAGTTCTAAAACCTGACGACGAGGAAATAAGACATAAAACAAAAAAAAATTATTTGTTGGACGAAAAACGAACGAAAATAGTAGATATAACGTGTCCTGGAGAAAATTATAACACACCCCTCAAAACATTACAACAAAATAGGAAGAAAAAAAAAACTGCTCAATGCTAAGCGAATGAAAGCTAATTGGGCGAGGCCCAGAGGATATCAGGGTGTGCGGTTTGTATGAAAAGTCTACTCTTCTTCACTATAAGCGAAGAATAGGAAGTACCAACTTGCGACTAAATGTCGGGAAATAACACATCCATGGGCTTGTAATTTGGATCGACCTATTCCCCCATTTTTCTTTCATCCTCTCGCGATCCACCACCACCGCTTCACTAGAACTGTTCTTCTCGGTTTTATTTCCAGAGTAGGATTCTATATCCGATTAACTTTTTTATTCAGTTTTTCTATTACTCTTTGTAAAAAAATCAGTTATCTTATTTTTCTTTTTAATTCTTTTAGAAAATGCTCACAAAATTTTAAAAGTTTTCATGGTTCATTAGAATATTTATGAAAGTAGAGAAAATGGTGATGAATCTTAAAAATGTTCACCTTTCTTAAAAATATTCATATTTTTTTGATGTCCACCTTTCATATTTTTTGACAATGAGGAGACATCCATATTGCTTTTTGGTCTTTCTCAAGCACTTTTGTTTAGCCATCCATAAGCTGGGTAGAGGGTAACTTATTTTGGTAGTCACAGCCTCAAAAGACCCGACCCTTAACAAACTAAGGGGGCCTCTGTTCCATTGGTCGGTATGATTTAGGGTGATTTGTTGCATTTAACTCCGGACACACATGGTACTCAATTACAGTACATGGACAATGATAGTAAGAAAACGAAGCATGATTGAAGACTTGCATTGCATCCTCATTTCAGCCCTCATCTCCTCCACACACACCAAAAGGTGCACCGTGAAGGCAACACATCTCGATTGCCTCAACCGGAGCTACTATTAACTACATCACATACTTTCGCAGCCCAAAGGGACGCACAACTACATAAAAAAGAAGAAGAAAAGTGCATCTAATTAACACAAAGATTACACAGTAGCAGGTATGCATATGACTTGACGAACACACGGCCTCAAACACACCAGCTAAGCTCCTCTGCTTCATCGGCATCGGTCGATTATTTCGTACCTTGGGCGTGCTGCTTCATCGGTCCAATGAACTGATCACCACCCTGCAAACACGCCGACCCAGAGTTAGAACGGAACCACCTACCACGGTGAACCGTCTGCCATATGTTCTTATCTTCTATTTTTCTGAATGATTGGTCAGACATAGTATCCTGTAGGTAGTATCTGTGTATGGATCATCATTGCTATGGTGCAAGGAGCATGGAGTGAGAGCGAGGGCGACGTTTAAACGCACCAGTCGTACACGGTGGGGCTCCTGGGCCCGACGATCGCCTCCGCCCGGACGACGTCGACGTTGGCCATCTTGGATTTCCGGCGGAACGCCCTCCACCCGTCAACTTTCGGCGTGCTACTGGTAGCTGCAGCATAAAGTTTCAGATAGAACATCAATTTAATGAGGGGAATTTCAGGTTCAACAGCAAATTTCCCGACATTTCTGCGTCTGGGACAGTGGTCACGGATCTCATTCTGTGGCTGCATCGTGCTCGAGGGACAAGCCACGCATCGCCGATCCAACAGAAGCGATCACGATCGATCAGCACTACACACAGTCACAGACCGATCCTAATTAAAGAATGGAAATCACAGGAGAGGCCAGAAACAGAGGAGGAGGCGCACCTGCGGCGAACGGGGAGTCCTGCCCACTGGCCGGTGAGGACGGCACGGAGCTCGACTCGCCGAACGGGACGGATAGAGACGGCGGCCGGGCGATGGTGATGCTGCGGGTCACCGCCGGCGCGACGTCTGCGGCCGCCGGGCTCGAGGGCGAGAAGGAGGAGTATTTCCGGAGCTTGGTGAAGCCGTGGTCCGGCCGCGGGCCGGCGACCGTCTCGTCCCACAGCTGGTCGAGGAGGCCCATGCCGGTACGGTACACGACTGATTCCGTTCCGTGTGCCGTGTCGCCGTCGTGGCTCTTCCTTGGTTGGGAACCAGAGGGACAGAGAGGGAGGAGCGCGAGGCAGAGTGGCCTTCGGGGCTCCGAGAGGCCGCGGCCGAGAAGTTCTTTATGGAGCAGCAGAGGTGGATGGGGATGAATAATACAGGCGTGCGCTGATTTGCTCGGCGAGATTCGGATCTTCGCTGACGACGTGGAGTGTTGCCGCTCCTGCAACATCCATTTGATGGGTTGGGAACAAGGGTTTGGTGTCCACCAATGCCGGCTACCATGGCCATCAACCATCTGTGTCATCTTCAGCAGTGGGGTCTAGTCGTTAATGGCCGGGCCCGGGCTGGGTTGGTTTGCAGAGGGAAAACGAAAGGCTATTCAAGTGAGATGCAAAGAGTTGAAATCTTGCATCGCGGTGATGTTGATTCGTTTCTTTTAGGATAGGCTCGACCTTTAATTTCCACGGCTGAAATGGAGGACGATGCGGATAGTACCGAAGAAGAAACAATATTGGGATCTTTGTTAGCTTACCATGTGGGAAGAAGAAACAAGTGAGAGCTCTGGTGTTGACTTGCAATGGTCTTCAATCAATGTTGCTCTAAGGGCATCTCCAACGTCGACCCGTAAATTTCCTCTCGCATCTGTCTGCGGAGAGGGGGGACCAGTCCGTGTACATGGATGCCGGATGCTGCCATCCAACCTTAGCCGTATACATTTCAAACACTTTTGCAACAAACCAGATGAAATTCATGCAAACATAGGCGGATTTCATATAAAAATGCCGGATTTCATATAAACATAACGGATTACATTACATTTACATAAATTAAGCGGTGCTCATTCGGCTCTTGAGGTATAACTAAAACTTAATCTAAATGATCGCCGGCACCCGTTCCTCATGTCCGGCCATGAGGCTGGTCATAGTGGAGTAACGTATATGCCACATAAACAAAAATGGTGAAATAGAATAACGTAATATGTTACCATCACATAGCGCTTCCCAATGCAAAATGAGTCTACAAAGTAATAAATGAATACATTTATGTTACCACACCTATGACACTACTCACTATGAAGGTAATAATATAGACTAGTAACATATGCATGTTACTACTCTAAATTACTCTCCACTATGACTAGCCTGAGCCCCGAGAACTGAAGCTTCGCCTTCTCCATTTCCACCTCGGCGCTCCAGCTGCGCCTTCTCCATTTCCACCTCGGCGCTCCAGCTTCGCCTCCGGAGAACCTGCAAGTGAAGCTGTCCGCCTCCACGTCGCCGCCAAGCGACTAATCTGCCACCGATGCTCAGCCCATCAAGCTTGGCGTCGAAGAGAGGGGATGAGCGGTGGCCTAGTTGGGACCTGAGCGGCGGTGACCTATCATGCACTACTCTTCCTCGCTACCGGCGGCGCACGGGGACGTTATGGCTTCGTGGTCGTGTTGGCGGGGCGCGGCTCGGCGGAGCCGGCGATGTCTTCCTTGTCGTCGGTCTCACCGAACACCGCCTCACCCACATCGTCGTCGCAGTCTTGGAATCGGGCAGCCCCACCTGCTCCGCCAGGTCCGCGTCTGGCGCGCTCGCTTTGCCGGCGTAGAGCTCCTCGTTCACCTGCAGGTGCTCCTAGAAGAGTTGGTGGTTGTACGCGTCATCGGCCTTTGCCTCCCGGAACTGCTCCTCCCGCTCCTCCTGCACCATGTCCATGTAATGGGCATGGGCCTCTACGATGGTCATAATGCAAAGCATCGCTAAGGGTGGCGTGGAGGAGGAGAAGGGTGGCATGATCGTCATCGGCTTTGCCCCAGCCGGCAACAATGGGAACCAACTCCTTCTTCTGGTCTGGCGTCAGCCCGTCACCAAGGGCCGCGGAGAGGGATCAGAGACAGATGGTTGCGGCCATGCCTGGGGCAGCAGTTTATATAGCAATGGCGGGGGACAGAGGGACGGACGGGTGGCGCCGAAGTAGGGGCCTCGGCAACCGCGTGTCATTAATGTTGGCGACAGATGGACGAACGAGCGGCTGTGGTGTCGTTTGAATGCGGAGTGGTCACCTGCACCAGGAAGCACCACATGTGTCACTCCTCTCGGCCGGCGCGCTGCTTCAATGCCGACCAGTGAGCGGTCGCGTCCGCTCTGGCCAGTCATGAATGCTGGCATTGACGCTCTAGAGTGGCACCGACGTTTCGGGCAGGAAGTGCGCACGGGAGGAAGGAGGAGGTTTGGGTGGGCCAGGGCGGTGAGAAGCGGGCATGGCAGCGGTCCGGACTCGCGAAGCCCCCATGTTTATTTTTGGTTTGCGGGAGAAACGCATCCGGACCGCCCTACCGACCGATACAGGTCCATGTTGGATGACTTCTGCGTCTGAACGGATGCATGAAGTTTGAAGGTCGACATTGGAGATGCCTTAATAATCATGATAATGCAAAGATGGCCCTAGACTGTTGGCTTCTCTAATATACTTTCTTTTAATGTGGTTGAAACGGAGAATGTTCAATATTTTCCGATGGGTTTTGATAAAATTTGGTGACTGTTTATTGTGATGCTCAGTGCCCATCCCATAGGGAAATCATAATTCTGGGTTGAAACTGGTGCATCTCATAAATACCTTACAAGCGCCCAGTTTATTGTTGGAGATTTTAACATGACAAGGAGGTCATCTAATAAGTAAAAACCCGGCGGATGCAACAAGTGGAGCATCCTTTTCGAATCAAGTACTGCTACGGATGTTTTGATGGAAATCTCTATTAGGGCATCTCCAACCAATCATCTATAATTTAGTGGAGGACACGGCCAAGTATCTTTAGTGGAGGATAGTTTTTCTCCGTCAACGGTGGCCGGGCCTAATTGTTCCCCTATATTTGGAGCAGGATACATTTTTGGCTCAATTCATTTAGCCTAGCCATATAGATTTCAAACAATTGCACACTATTTAATCTATCATTTAAGTGACTCAAATTCAACATGCACAAACCAAAAACGCATGTATAGTTGCCAATTCAAATTAAAACATGCAAAAGGCACCACATCGATCAAGTTTGATCCAAAATCACCACAACATAGCATTTTTGATGAGGACATCAATACCATTGTTATACCCAAAGCCCCTGCTGCTATACATACTGGGGCAATTACTAGAGCTCGCGCACGCCAATTGAATTACCAGTTGTTTCTTGGCAACGATTCTAATGTTTATGAGAATATGATGCTACCTAAATTGAACACATTTGTTTTGCTTACAAATGAAGGGCCTAGTTTGGACAAGCAAGATGAACATGGAGCAAGTTCAAGCATGGAGATGATGGCATGCGAAGGGGAACAAGAACGGAGTTATAAGTGATGATTTCAGTATTTTGAAGCCACCATAATGAGTGCATGAAGCCTTGAACGAAATATACAAGATGCCACTTCATAAATTTCGTCCAGAGTCTATTCTAGGTCTTGCGTCACCTTATTATTGGGTCAGGCCCATGTAATTTCGAAATACTTTAGTATAGGCTGTTTTTAGAGTCCGTATGTGTGGGGAACCAAGAGTTAGGGTTGGTTTCAGACCCCTCCTCCAAGGGCCACAAAATTTCCCCCTCTTCCTCCATATATACAGCCCTTAGGGCATCGTTTAGACTTTGAGTTTTGTTTAGATTAAAAGTTCGCCATAGCTGCAACTTTGCATACTTCATTTGTGTTCAGCAACCAGACCAAGATGTCACAGAACCCCACCTTTATCAATAAAACTTTCATCTTATATTTGCAATATTCAGATTGCAATCCTTGTTTCTTGCTTGTTCTTCGTTTGCTTGCAGGAAATAGACCTTCGTGGTCAGGTTGATCATGCTCCGGCATGGTCAATAACCTCTCGGAATTGGTTTAGGGATTGCTAAGGTGCGGCGTCCTCGCACGTTCATAGTCGGATCATCAAAGTCTACTCCCCCGGAACGATAATCACCATCTCATCGAAAGACGGGACACCTTTGCCTCTATCAAGTGGTATCAGATTTCCAGGTTGCTCAGTGAGATTTTACAGTTTTTTGTAGTTTAGATCGAATCTGTTCTTCATACCTACAGTCCATGAAAAAAGGGAAAAAATTAGGGTTAGCTCATCATATCCAAACCAATCCGAGCCATTGCATAATCTTTTATGTATTTGCATTGTTGAATTTGCGGTTGCATCATCGTGTCAAGTTATCGGTCTTAGTGTCTAGTCTTTTAGAGTTTCGAGTTCTATTCACAAGTTGTCACGCCGCCGCCGAACCGCCGCCATCACCGCAGCCATATACCACCATCGTCATCACCGCTGCCATATAACACCATCGTTATCACCGCTGCCATATACCATATATCCACCGCCATCACGACAATCCGAGTCCACCTCCATCACAGATTCGCCACCAGTTCGTGTTCCACCGCCCTACATATATCCGCCACCAGTCCGAGTTTCCACCAGATTCCTCTCCGCCACCAGTCCTAGTCCGAGTCCAGTGTTTGTTTCTTTGTATTCAATTTCTAGATCACGCCATACTCCGAGTCGTGACCAAGTCGGTTTCCGCAACTTCCGTGCCACCCGCAGAAGAAAAACAGTTCCAGTTTAAAAAAAAGTAAGTCTGGAAAATTCTGGCTAGGCAGTTTTTAGACCATTTGTAGACTTTTCCAGAAAAATTTGTTGTGGAGCAAAAAAAGAGGAAAAAGTGCAAAAAAGAGAGGAAAAGGTGCAAAAAAGTGAAAAAAAAGAAAAAAAGAGATTCAGAGTGTGCTCCTCCCTTGTGTACGTGCGGCGTCGTGATTTTTTTAGTGTTCTAGGCTCGCGTCTCTAGCACGGTCTAGGCTAGGACAAGCACAGTACAGTCGTTGACCATTTATTCAACTTTGCATCTTTGAATTGATTATTGCCGACCCTTTTTGCTACCAGATTATAAGCCTGCCCAGCTCCACATACATCTACGTCATGCGTTTGAATCTCCCTGATAATCGCTCTATCCAAACTTTGAGAGTTTTGACTACAACGATTGCCGATCACCACCTGCTGCTTGGTAAGAAATGGTAAGAATTCGAGATTCTCTTGATGGATTTGTGACTTTCCACAACACCACAACCACTTCCTAGCAGTCTATAGGATCATATTCTTGTGTTTTTCTCTTGCTCCTAACCATGCCAGGATCACAAGCGGACGAGCTGGACTGGGAGAACATGACAAACAAGGAGCTCCATTATAAATTCCAGGAAATGTTGGGTCAGCAGGTGGAAGACATGATGGCCAGTTTTGGCGAGGCATTAACAAGGATTGATGACGTTGAGGAGACAATTGACAACAAGTTGGATGCCAGGTTTGCTAAAGTGCTTGCGCGTCTACCTCCACCTATTGCCTCTACCGCACCATTGCAACAACAACAACGACAACTCTCTCCATGTCGCGAAACAGCCCTCCGCTGAGCGAGTCGTGTTCCTCTTGAGCCTAGAGAAAATTTGGGTGCCACTGCTACTGCTGTTGATGCTTCTATAGCTCCAGCTGCTATTGTAGAGGTGGAGGACTGTTACGAGGATGAGGTTGACCAAAATCAGAACTACGTGCAAGCACCATCACCAGGTCGACCTCATGCATAGAATCACAACGGTAGGGCAGCAGCACCACCTCAGGTATGAGATTATGACCATATTCCTAAACTAAAATTGAATATTCCACCGTTTGAGGGTAGATACATTCCTGATGTATATCTGACTTGGGAGTTAGAAACCGAAAAACATTTCACATGATTACAATATCCTAAGGAGAGACATGTTGCTGCTGCTATTTGCTGCTGTGACCATTGTAGATTATATCATGATAATATCCCTATTACTTGAGCTGCTTTGAAAACTTCTATGCGTACTCGTTGGGTTCCACCATATTACCAACATGAGTTACTTCAAAAACTGCATCGTTTGGGACAAGGAAAACAGTCTTTAGAGGAGTATTATCAGGAATTACAAACTGACTTGATTTGATGTGGTATTGTTGAGCATAATGAAGCTACTCTTGCATGTTTTATGGGTGACGAGGACATGTATTAGGGGTAGGGTAACAGGCCAGACCTAAAGACCCTACCCATGGACACCGTACACTTTATACTGGGCCCCTGGGCCAGATCGCCGTCCAGATGTACCGCAACTTGAAAGTCACTCGGACGGCAACAACCACTCGGAGCATGGCACTCCACTCGACGAGCTCATTCCACTCGGCCATGTAACTCACTCGGATATGCGAAGACCAATAGTCAGCATGACAGTTTTGTTGTGGGCAGGCATTATGGCATTGATACTCCATTTTGTAACATAGGAGGTGAGGGGGTGGCACACTCTATATAAGCCACCCCCCACCACTAGACTTGAGGGGCTCTTTTCTTCCACCTCTCTCTCTTTTCACCATTAGTCTCAGGACTTAGCTCAGGCATGGGGATCTGTTCCTCGCTCACACACACATTGTAATCTCCGGATATATACTCAGATAAAACAAAGCCTCTCCGGAGCACGAGACGTAGGGTTGTTATCTCCACCGTGAGAGGCCCGAACTCGCTAAAACCACCGTGTCACCCATATGCATCTCGATAGATGATGCTCCGTTACCCTATACCTTATTATTGTCGGAATTGTTACCACGACAATGGGTGGATTAAATAGATATTCAGAACATTCTAGAGTACAAGGAGTATAATAATATAACTCATTTATTCCATTTTGCTTGCAAAGCTGACGTGAAGTGTAGGATCGACAGGCATTGTCGCGAACTAATTTTTTTGCAGGTCGATCTTCATCATGAACACCATGTACATCCTCTGCTCCCACACATCCTATTGCTGCACCATTGACTTTCCATCTGAGATACAAGAAAACATGCATCACAACAACCATCTACTAGGAGTGCCCCTTCTCGTCCCACACAGAGCTCTTCTTCATCCATGGCATCAACAGGGCAAACATATGAGGTTATATGCCGTCGTTGCAAGGGTGGAGGTCACTATATGCGAGCAAATGTCTATCTCCGCGTGTGATGATTGTTACCGAGGATGGTGGGTATGAGTCTGCTAGTGACTATGATGAGGAGACTTTGGGTCTTATTGCAAGTGAAGAACATGGTGGAGATGATTCTGAACATCTGCTGAAGATGTATTCTTATTGACAATACATGGCTGCTGATGATGCTGACAGGTATGAGAGTTTAGTTGCTCAACGTGTTTTGAGTGTTCAGGTCATACAAGCTGAGCAAAATCAGAGGCATAATTTGTGTTGGGAAACATAGCATACAATTTCAAAAAATTTCCTACACTCACGCAAGATCTATCTAGGAGATGCATAGCAACGAGAGGGGGAGAGTGTGTCCATGTACCCTCATAGACCGAAAGCGGAATCGTTAACTTAACGCGGTTGGTGTAGTCGAACGTCTTCTCGAATCAACCAATCCAGTACCAAACGTACAACACCTCCGAATTCTTCACACGTTCAGCTCGATGACGTCCCTCGTACTCTTGATCCAATAGAGGCACGAAGGAGTCGATGAGTTCCGTCAGCACGACGACGTGATGACGGTTTTGGTGAAGTGATTCGTGTAGGGCTTCGCCTAAGCACTGCGACAATATGATCGGAGGAGTAAACGGTGGAGGGGGCACCACACACGGCTAAGGCAATTGTTGTCCTTTGGGGTGCCCCCTGCCCCCGTTTATAAAGGAGGAGAGGGGAGGCAGGCCGGCCCTAGGGGCGCGCCAAGTGGGGGGAGTCCTACTAGGACTCCTAGTCCTAGTCGGCTCCCCCTTCCTTCCGATGGAGAGGGGAAAGGGGAAAGAGGCGGAGAGGGAGAAGGAAAGGGGGGCCGAACCCCCACCCCTCGTCCAATTTGGACTGCCATGGGGGGGGGGGCGCCACCTCTTGTGGCCCGCCTCCTCCTCTCCACTATGGCCCATGAGGCCCATTAACTTTCCCGGGGGGTTCCGGTAACCTCCCGGTACTCTGAAAAATTCCCGAATCTTTCCGGAACCATTTCGGTTTTCGTATATAACCTTCCAATATGTCAATCTTTACCTCTCAAACATTTCGAGACTCCTCTTCATGTCCGTGATCTCATCCGGGACTCCAAACAAACCTTCGGTCACCAAAACACATAACTCATATAATACATATCATCATCGAACGTTAAGAGTGAAGACCCCACGGGTTCGAGAACTATGTAGTTATTTACGATGCCAATGATGATGATATGTGTTGGTTGAACTTGTATACTTTCTGTAGTGATGAAACTTTGTGATGTCCATGGTCCCTGCCGAACTTGCGTAACACTAATTTGTTAGTTTGGGTACTATAGCATGTGTACCTCTAGTTAATTAGTTTGCGTACTATATGTTGCATCTAGTTGCTAACCCTTTTTCTGTGTTGCTCTAGTATATTTTGTTGCATATGATTGTACATTCTCTTGATGAAGATGCATCTCCAACAGGTACCAAGATTCTTGATGGCGAAAAAGCAGTGCTATGTCGTGTACAAAGGGAAGGTTCCGGGAGTGTACGACGAGTGGTCTGAGTGTCAGGAGTAGGTGGATGGGGTATCGGGCGCCAACCATAAAGGCTTCAAATGCACACAAGAAGAAGAAGCTAGTTACTTGAGGTTCATGCTAGCGCGAGAGAGGACTCTAAACCGTCGCCTCATGTACTGCATAGTTTCGCTCTCACTCATAGTGACAGCTCTTCTCACGTATATCATTGTTTAGATGGATGACGATGTAGTTGCAAGTATTCGAGACTTCTATTGCTATTTTCGAGATGATGACGAGAGACCACTTTGTGTTGGATGATGATTATTATGATGACATGATTTGATGAGACTATTTGTATGTATATGCTATGATTACATTTGTATGTGTATGATATGCTAGAGATTATTGTATAAAGCCCTAAACAAAATTCAGCAGCACAAAATATGGAGCAGAAAAAAAATTCAAAAACTAATAACAGTAGCGAGGGGTATGGCTTTAGCAACAGCGAGTTCTTAGCAGTAGTGCGCCTTGTTCAAGGCCGCTACAACTATTAGCAGCAGCAGCGCATTGTAGAGCGACGCTGCTGCTATCCCTAGATAGCAGTAGCGCGGGTCAAACCGCACTACTGATAACCCTTAGCTGTAGTGCCGTATCAGTAGCGCGGCTACCCACACTACTGCGATGCTTTTCCCTAGTAGTGGGAGCAAATCTAGGGAGATCACTTAAGCCATACAAAATCTTGTCCGTGCGAATTTCAAAGGTTTCCGATGTGTTAGAAAACACAACAGTTTCATCGAGATCAAGCACGATTCCATACCCTATTTGAGTATATGGAGGCATGCGGCGTAAAGCCCGGCTGGTGCAAACCAACGCCTGAAGCAAGCTAGACCTTTCACATGCTTGCTTTGCATAGCAACAAGGTGTAGCTCTTCCTCTCCGGCCTCCAACATAGCGGTCTACACACAACACAATAAAATGATGTGATGAATTAGTAATTTAGACAATATGCAAATGCATCCAGTTAATTCAGTCCGAAGTGATAGGAACTTGGTTTCATTGAGCCTAAGCTACATGATTTAATGCAATATTTGTATCAAAACTTGGGAGTCAATGCACTGGAAGTTTACTATACAACCTTGAATCTTGATGAAAGTCTAAAGTGCACTACTCATGGAGCAAATGTAGGGAGACCATCTTTTACTTGTTGTGTCGTCGTTAATTCGAAAATAAAAAATTAATGGATAGATTATCATCCAAGCCATACATATTGTTGTCCATGCGACTTATGAACGTTTCCGATGTGTTAGAAGACACAATGGTTTCATCGAGATCAAGCACGAGGGCAAGGCATCGCTTATTGTGCATCTGAAGGCATGCAGCGTAACGCCCCATTGGTACGGACCAACACCTGAAGCAAGTTAAACCTTTCACATGCTTGCTTTGCATAGCAACAAGGTGTCACTCTTCCTCTCGAGCCTCCACCACCGCAGTCTAGACAACACTATAAAACGATGAGATGAATTAATAATCTATCCAATATGCATATACATCCAGTTAATTCAGTCAGAAGTCATGGGAATTTCATGTCATCCATCCTAAGCTACATGATTTAAAGCAATATTTTTCCCAAAACTTGGGAGTCACTACACTGGAAGGTTACTATACAACCTTGAATTTTGAAGAAAGTGTGAAGTGCACTACTGGTGGAGCAAATTAGGGACATCACTTTTTACCTGTTGCGTACTCGTTACTTCCAAAAAAAATAAAATCAATGGATAGATTGTCATCCAAGCCGTACATAATCTTGTTCGTGTGAATTTTGAAGATTTCTGATGTGTTAGAAAACACAACGGTTTCATCGAGATCAAGCACGAGGGCATCTCTTATTGAGCATCTAGAGGCAAGCGGCATAAAGCCCGGCTGGAGCAGACCAACACCTGAGGCAAGCTAGACCTTTCACATGTTTACTTTGCATAGCAACAAGGTGTAGCTCTTCCTCTCCGGACTCCACCACAATGGTCTACACAAAACACAATAAAATGATGAGATGAATTAATAATTTAGAAAATATGAATATATACATCCAGTTAATTCAGTTAGAAGTCATGGGAACTTCATGTCATTATTCCTAAGCTACATGATTTAATGCAATATTTGTATCAAACCTTGGGAGTCAATCCACTGGAAGGTTACTATACAACCTTGAATCTTGATGAAAGTGTGAAGTGCACTACTCGTGGAGCAAATGTAGGGAGACCATTTCTACCTTTTGCGTCCTCGTAAATTCAAAAAAAATGGTTAGATTGTCATCCAAGCCATATATATTCTTGTCGATGCGACTTACGGAAGTTTCCGATGTGTTAGAAAGCACAATGGTTTCATCGAGATCAAGCACGAGGGCAAGGCATCGCTTATTGTGCATCTGAAGGCATGTGCCGTCCCGTCCCGTTGGTGCAGACCAAGACCTGAAGCACGCTAGACCTTTCACATGCTTGCTTTGCATAGCAACAAGGTGCGACTCTTCATCTCCGGCCTCCACCACAACAATCTACACAACACAATAAAATGATGAGATGAATTAATAATTTATCCAATATTCATATACCTCCAGTTAGTTCAGTCAGAAGTCATGGGAATTTCATATCATTGACCCTAAGCTACATGATTTAATGCAATATTTGTCCGAAAACATGGGAGTGAGTGCACCGGAAGGTTAATATACAACCTTGAATCTTGAAGAAAGTGTGAAGTGCACTGCTGGTGGAGAAAATCTACGGGGACCACTTTTTACCTCTCGTGTCCCCGTTACTTCTAAAATAAGAAATTAACTTATACTTTATCATCCAAGCCGTACAGAATCTTGTCCATGTGAATTTCGAAGGTTTCTGATGTGCTACAAAACACAATGTTTTCATCGAGATCAAGCACGAGGGCATCACTTATTGTGCATCTGAAGGCATGCGGCGTAAAGCCCCGCTGGTGTAGACTGACACCTGAAGTAAGCTAGACCTTTGACATGCTTGCTTTGGATAGCAACGAGGTGTAGCTCTTCCTCTCCGGCATCCACCTCAGCGGTCTACACACACCACAATAAAATGATGAGATGAATTAATTCAGTCAGAAGACATGGGAACTTCATTTCATCGATCCTAAGCTACACGATTTAATGAAATATTTGTACTTAAACATGGGAGTCACTACGCTGCAAGGTTTCTACACAACCTTGAATCCGAAAGAAAGTGTGAATTGCACTACTGGTGGAGCAAATCTAGGGAGGCAACTTTTTACCTGTTGCGTCCTTGTTGCAACTAAAAAAATTTAATAGATAGATTTTCATCCATGCCGTACATAATCTTGTCCGTGCAAATATCGAAGGTTGCCGATGTGTTAGAAAACACAATGGTTTAATCGAGATCAAGCAAGAGGGCATCACTTATTGAGCATCTGACGGCATGCGGCGTAAAGCCCCGCTGGTGCAGAGCAACACCTGAAGAAAGCTTGACCTTTCACATGCTTGCTTTGCATAGCAACAAGGTGTAGCTCTTCTTCTTCGGCCTCCACCATAACACCGTACAATAAAGTGATGAGATGAATTAAAAATATATGAATATACATCTAGTTAATTCGGTCAGAAGTCATGGGAACTTCATGACATCAATCCTAAGCAACATGATTTAATGCAATATTTGTACCAAAACTTGGGAGTCAATGCACCGGAAGGTTACTATACAACCTTGAATCTTGAAGAAAGTGTGAAGTGCACTATTGGTGGAGCAAATCTAGGGAGACAACTTTTTACCTGTTGCTTCCTCTTGTAAAATAAAAAAAATAATGGGTAGATTGTCATCCAAGCCATACATAATCTTGTCCGTGCCAATTTGGAAGGTTTCCGATGTGTTAGAAAACACAATGGGTTCATCAAGATCAAGCACGAGGGCATCACTTATTGAGCATCTGAAGGCATGCAGCGTATAGCCCCGCGGGTGCGGACCAGCACCTGGAGAAAGCTATACCTTTCACATGCTTGCTTTGCATAGAAACAAAGTGTAGCTCTTCCGCTACGGCCTCCACCAGAGCAGTCTACACACAACACAATAAAATGATGAGATGAATTAATTATATAGACAATATGCATATACATCCAGTTAACTTAAACAGAAGTCATGGGAACTTCGTGTGATCGATTCTAAACTAAATGATTTAATGCAATATTTATACCAAAACTTGGGGGTCACTTTAGTGGAAGGTTACTATACAACCTTGAATCTTGAAGAAAGTGTGAATTCCACTACTGGCGGAGCAAATCTAGGGAGACCACTTTTTACCTGTCATGTCCTCGTTACTTCTAAAATAAAAAATTAACGGATGGATAATCATCCAAGCCATACATAATCTTGTCCGTGTGAATTTCAAAGGTTTCCAATGTGTTAGAAAACACAACGTTTTCATCGACATCAATCACGAGGGCATCACTTATTGTGCATTTGAAGGCATGCGACATAAAGCCCCGCTAGTGCGAACCAACATCTAAAGCAAGCTAGACCTTTGACATGCTTGCTTTGCATAACAACTAGGTGTAGCTCTTCCTCTCCGAATCCACCTCAGTGGTCTACACACACCACAATAAAATGATGTGATGAATTAATAATTTAAACAATATGCATATACAGCCAGTTAATCTAATCAGAAGCCACAGGAACTTCATTTCAGCGATCCTAGGCTACATTATTTAATGCAATATTTGTACTTAATCTTGGGAGTCACGACACTTGAAGGTTACTGGACAACCTTGAATCCTAAAGAAAGTGTGAAGTGCACTACTAGTGGAGCAAATCTAGGGAGACCACTTTTTACCTGTTGCGTCCTCGTTACATCTAAAATAAAAAAATAATAGATAAATTGGCATCCATGCCGTACATAATCATGTCCTTGCGAATTTCGAAGGTTGCCGATGTGTTAGGAAACAATGGTTTCGTCGAGATCAAGAAAGACGGCATCACTTATTGAGCATCTGAAGGCAAGCGGCGTAAAGCCCTGCTGGTGCAGACCAACACCTGAAGCATGATTAACCTTTCACATGCTTGCTTTGCATAGCAACAAGGTGTAGCTCTTCCTCTCCGACATCCACCAGAGACGTCTACACACATCATAATAAAATGATGAGATGAATTAATTATATAGACAATATGCATATACATCCATTTAACTTAGTCAAAAGTCATGGGAACTTTGTGTCCTCGATCCTAAGCTACTTGATTTAATGCAATATTTATACCAAAACATGGGAGTCACTTAAGTGGAAGGTTACTCTACAACCATGAATCTTGAAAAAGTGTGACTTGCACTATTGACGGACCAAATCTAGCGAGACCACTTTTTACCTGTCGCGTCCCCGTTTCTTCTAAAATAGAAAATTAACTTATAGATTATCATCCATGCCGTACATAATCTTGTCCTTGTAAATTTCGAAGGTTTCCGATGTGTTAGAAAACATACCGTTTTCATCGAGATCAAGCACGAGGGAATCACTTATTGTGCATCTGAAGGCATGCGGCGTAAAGCCCTGCTGGTGCAGACCAACACCTGAAGCAAGCTAGACATTTGACATGCTTGCTTTTGATAGCAACGAGGTGTAGCTCTTCCTCTCCGGCATCCACCTTAGTGGTCTACACACACCACAATAAAATGATGAGATGAATTAATAATTTACAGAATATTCATATACATCCAGTTAATTAAGTCATAAGACATGGGAACTTCATTTCATTTATCCTAAGCTACATGATTTAATGCAATATTTGTACTTAAACTTTGTAGTCACTGCACTGGAAGGTTACAACACAACCTTGAATCTGGAAGAAAGTATAAGTGCACTACTGGTGGAGCAAATCTAGGGAAACCACTTTTTACCTGTTGCTTCCTCGTTACATCTAAAATAAATAATCAATAGATAGATTGTAATCCATGCCATACATAATCTTGTCCGTGCGAATTTTGAAGGTTGCCATGTGTTAGAAAACACAGCGGTTTCATTGAGATCAAGCAAGAGGGCATCAGTTATTGAGCATTTGAAGGCATGCGGCGTAAAGCCCCGCTGGTGCAGACCAACACCTGAAGCAAGCTAGACCTTTCACATGCTTGCTTTGCATAGCAACAAGGTGTAGCTCTTCCTCGCCGCCCTCCACCAGACCGGTCTACACACAACACAATAAAATGATGAGATGAATTAATCTCTAGATAATATGCATATACATCCAGTTAACTTAGTCAGAAGTCATGGGAAATTCTTATCATCGATCGTAAGCTACTTGATTTAATGCAATATTTATACCAAAACATGGGACTCACTTCAGTGGAAGGTTACTATACAACCTTGAATCTTGAAGAAACTGTGAAGTGCACTACTGGCGGAGCAAATCTAGGGAGACCACTTTTTACTTGGCATGTCCCCGTTATTTCTAAAGGAAAAAATTAACGGATATATTATCATCCAAGCAGTACATAATCGTGTATGTGTGAATTTCGAAGGTTTCTGATGTGTTAGAAAGCACAACGGATTCATCGAGATCAAGCACGAGGGCATCACTTATTGAGCGTCTGAAGGCATGCGGCGTAAAGCCCAGTACATGCTTGCTTTGCATAGCAACACATTGTAGCTCTTCCTCTCCGTACTCCACCAGTGCGGTCTACACACAACACAATAAAATGATGAGATTAATTAATTAGATAGATAATATGCATATACATCCAGTTAACTTAAATAGAACTCATGGGAACTTCGTGTCATCTATCCTAAACTACATGATTTAATGCAATACTTCTATCAAAACTTGGGAGTCACTTCAGTGGATGGTTACTATACAACCTTGAATCCTGAAGAAAGTCTGAAGTGCACTACTAGCGGAGCAAATCTGGGGAGACCACTTTTTACCTGTCGTGTCCCTGTTACTTCTAAAATAAAAAATTAACGGATAGATTATCACCCAAGCCGTACATAATCTTGTCCGTGTGAATTTTGAAGGTTTCTGATGTGTTAGAACACACAACATTTTCATCGAGATCAAGCACGAGGACATCACTTATTGTGCATCTGAAGGCATGCAGCGTAAAGCCCTGCTGGTGCAGACCAACACCTGAAGCAAGCTAGACCTCTGACATGCTTGCTTTGCATAGCAACGAGGCGTAGCTCTTCCTCTCCAGCATCCACCTCAGCGGTCTACACACACCACAATAAAATGATAAGATGAATTAATAATTTACACAATATGCATATACATCCAGTTAATTCAGTCAGAAGCCTTGGGAACTTCATGACATCGATCCTAAGCTACATGATTAAATGCAATATTTGTACTAAAACTTAGGAGTCACTGCACTGGAAGGTTACAACACAACCTTGAATCCGGAAGGAAGTGTAAAGTGCACTACTGGTGGAGCAAATCTAGGGAGACCACTTTTTACCTGTGGCATCCTTGTTACATCTAAAATGAGAAATTAATAGATAGATTGTCATCCATGCCATACATAATCTTGTCCGTGCGAATTTCGAAGGTTGCCGATGTGTTAGAAAACACAATGGTTTCATCGAGATCAAGCAAGAGGGCTTCAGTTATTGAGCATTTGAATGCATGCGGCGTAAAGCCCCGCTGGTGCAGACCAACACCTGAAGCAAGCTAGACCTTTCACATGCTTGCTTTGTATGGCAACAAGGTGTATATCTTCTTCTCCGTCCTACATAGAGCGGTCTACACAAAGCACAATAAATTGATGAGATGAATTAATCTCTAGACAGAAGTCATGGGAAATTCTTATCATCGATCGTAAGCTACTTGATTTAATGCAATATTTATACCAAAACATGGGACTCACTTCAGTGGAAGGTTACTATACAACATTGAATCTTGAAGAAACTGTGAAGTGCACTACTAGCGGAGCAAATCTAGGGAGACCACTTTTTACCTGGCGTGTCCAAGTTATTTCTAAAGGAAAAAAATTAACGGATAGATTATCATCCAAGCCGTACATAATCTTATCTGTGTGAACTTTGAAGGTTTCTGATGTGTTAGAAAACAGAACGGTTTCATCAAGATCAATCACGTGGGCATCACTTATTGATCCTCTTAAGACATGCGGCGTAGAGCCCAGTTGGTGCGGATCAACAGCTGAAGAAAGCTAGAACTTTCACATGCTTGCTTTGCATAGCAACACGGTGTAGCTCTTCCTCTCCGGACTCCACCAGAGCGGTCTACACACAGTACAATAAAATGATGAGATGAATTAATTATATAGACAATATGCATATACATCCAGTTAACTGAAATAGAAGTCATGGGAACTTCGTGTCAGCGATCCTAAACTACATGATTTAATGCAATACTTATACAAAAACTTGGGAGTCACTTCAGTGGAAGGTTACTATACAACCTTGAATATTGAAGAAAGTGTGAAGTGCACTACTAGTGGAGGAAATCTGGGGAGACCACTTTTTACCTGTCGTGTCCCCGTTACTTCTAAAATAAAAAGTTGATGGATAGATTATCATCCAAGCCGTATATAATCTTGTCCGTGTGAATTTCGAAGGTTTCCGATGTATTAGAACACACCACATTTTCATCGAGATCAAGCACGAGGACATCACTTATTGTGCATTTGAAGGCATGCGGCATAAAGCCCTGCTGGTGCAGACCAACACCTTAATCAAGATAGACCTTTGACATGCTTGCTTTGCATAGCAACAAGGCATAGCTCTTCCTCTCCGGCATGCACCTCAGCGGTCTACACACACCACAATAAAATGATAAGATGAATTAATAATATACACAATATGCATATACATCCAGTTAATTCAGTCAGAAGCCATGGGAACTTTATTTCATCGATCCTAAGCTACATGATTTAATCCAATATTTGTACTTAAACTTAGGAGTCACTACACTGGATGGTTACAACACAACCTTGAATTCGGAAGAAAGT
This sequence comes from Aegilops longissima, assembly GCA_021605205.1. Taxonomy (NCBI): domain Eukaryota; kingdom Viridiplantae; phylum Streptophyta; class Magnoliopsida; order Poales; family Poaceae; genus Aegilops; species Aegilops longissima. The sequence continues at coordinate 64,235,332 of CM038682.1, read as the reverse complement.
GTGAAGTGCGCTACTGCTGGAGCAAATCTGGGGAGACCACTTGTTACCTGTTGCGTCCTTGTTACATCTAAAATGAAAAATTAATAGATAGATTGTCATCGATGCCGTACATAATCTTGTCCGTGCGAATTTCGAAGGTTGCTGATGTGTTAGAAAACACAACGGTTTCATCGAGATCAAGCAAGAGGGCATAAGTTATTGAGCATTTGAAAGCATGCGGCGTAAAGCCCCGCTGGTGCAGACCAACACCTAAAGCAAGCTGGACCTTTCAGATGCTTGCTTTGCATAGCAACAAGGTGTATCTCTTCCTGTCCGTCCTCCACCAGAGCGGTCTACACATAGCACAATAAAATGATGAGATGAATTAATCTCTAGACAATATGCATATACATCCAATTAACTTAGTCAGAAGTCATGGGAAATTATTATCACCGATCGTAAGTTACTTGATTTAATGTAATATTTATACCAAAACATGGGACTCAATTTAGTGGAAGGTTAGTATACAACCTTGAATCTTGAAGAAACTATGAAGTGCACTACTAGCGGAGCAAATCTTGAAGACCACTTTTTACATGGCGTGACCCAGTTATTTCTAAAGGAAAAAACTTACGGATAGATTATCATCCAAGCCGTACATAATCTTATCTGTGTGAATTTCGATGGTTTCTGATGTGTTAGAAAAGACAACGGTTTCATCGAGATCAAACACGAGGGCATCAATTATTGATCCTCTTAAGGCATGCGGCATAGATCCCAGTTGGTGCAGACCAACAGCTGAAGAAAGCTAGACCTTTCACATGCTTGCTTTGCATAGCCACACGGTGTAGCTCTTCCTCTCGGGATTCCACCAGAGCGGTCTACACACAGCACAATAAAATGATGAGATGAATTAATTATATAGATAATATGCATATACATCCAGTTAATTTAAATAGAAGTCATGGGAACTTCGTGTCATCGATTCTAAACTACATGATTTAATGCAATACTTATACCAAAACTTGGGAGTCACTTCAGTGGAAGGTTACTATACAACCTTGAATCTTGAAGAAAGTGTGAAGTGCACTACTAGCGGAGGAAATCCGGGAGACCACTTTTTACCAGTTGTGTCCCCGTTACTTCTAAAATAAAAAAATTTATGCATAGATTATCATCCAAGCCGTATATAATCTTTTCCGTGTGAATTTCGAAGGTTTCCGATGTATTAGAACACACAGCATTTTCATCGAGATCAAGCACGAGGACATCACTTATTGTGCATCTGAAGGCAAGCGGCGTAAAGCCCTGCTGGTGCAGACCAACAGCTGAAGCAAGCTAGACCTTTGACATGCTTGCTTTGCATAGCAACAAGGCATAGCTTTTCCTCTCCGGCATGCACCTCAGCGGTCTACACACACCACAATAAAATGATAAGATGAATTAATAATATACATAATATGCATATACATCCAGTTAATTCAGTCAGAAGCCATGGGAACTTCATTTCATCGATCCTAACCTACATGATTTAATCCAATATTTGTACTTAAACTTAGGAGTCACTACACTGGAAGGTTACAACACAACCTTGAATCCCGAAGAAAGTGTGAAGTGCACTACTGCTGGAGAAAATTTGGGGAGACCACATTTTACCTGTTGCGTCCTTTTTATGTCTAAAATGAAAAATTAATAGATAGATTGTCATACATGCCGTACATAATCTTGTCCGTGCGAATTTTGAAGGTTGCTAATGTGTTAGAAAACACAACGGTTTCATCGAGATCAAGCAAGAGGGCATAAGTTATTAAGCATTTGAAGGCATGTGGCGTAAAGCCCCGCTGGTGCAGATCAACACACTAGTAGAAAAACACCTATTAGTCCCGGTTCGTAAGGGCCTTTAGTCCCAAATCGAAGGTGTCTCTTGCTCGATTGTAGGATCACCAAGATCCATGGTGACAAGCATACCCTCATCAAGACCATACATCTTGCAAAGTGCTTCCCAATTTTTGCAACCAAAATGGGTTACACTCTCAGCATTGTACAACTTTACTTGAAAATCCACACCATGATGGGTACTTAGGATAATTTTTTTTGTTTCAAAACTTTCATGGTCTTCAAAACACATCCTCTCCAAGACATAGCATCTTGCAAAGCATGGGATAAGCTAGTCGAATTGGAAAAGATGAAAAATATTGTCATGATTAAAATAGTTGAAGTCATGATTAATTACGAAAAAAACTATTGTCGTCGTTGCGTACCGTATGAACATCGAAGCTCTCGTCGAGCTTAATGCTGAAGCGCCGATCTTCGTCCAGCTCAATGAACCTGTCGCAGATACCTCGGTCGTCGTGGCACCAGTCGCACTCCCCCGGGCGGTTTTCGTCGTCCGAGTACGACATTTCCGGCCTATATTCATAATTCAAATGAAGGAGAACTTATCCAATATGAGCATTCAATAAGCAAAACCAAATCATAACATAAGCAAAACCAAATCATAAAATAAAGTAGTATTCAAATTAGCATGCATTCAATAATTATAAGCAAAAGTACATCATCTCTTGGTGTTCGTACATTGTCGAATATTATCACTAATATAGCATCACTAATACAACTAGAACCGTAGCGCCCGACGGGTATCGACGCGGGTGGTGGACACCCAAAGATAAGGAACCATCACAGGATCATAGCTTCAGTGAGATCCCTGAAGAACCTGCCAGGTATTGTCGAACCTGCCCTCCAATGCAACCATGTAGCGACGGACGTGCTCGTCCTCCTCGCTGACACGGTGACGTACCACCTCCGTGGTGTCCGGAAGCCTCGGCACAATCACTGGCCCACGCGACCGCCACCAAACAAGGATCGGGTCAACAACGGGCTGCCTCCTCACCAACCTACGTCCCCCGGAAGGTAGCACCTCCCAATACCAGCCCGGCGGAGCCCAGTCCAGAACATGGCCCTGATCAAGCAAGCCTCCACCGCCGAGTCGATTTACAGCGAGGATGGGATAGGCATCGCCGACGTCGATGGGAACTACTTCTATATATAGTTAAATAAAGTAGTTTTATTAATTAAATCAACTATGTAGTTCAACTACTATATATACTAAGCATTTACTATAAATAAATAAAGTAGTACTTACTATAAATAAATAAAGTAGCACTTACTATAAATAAATAAAGTAGCACTTACTACAAACTACTTTTATATATAATTAAATAAAGTAGTTTTATTAACTATACTAAGCACTTATTACTATAAATAAATAAAGTAGTACTTACTAAAAACAAAGTAGCACTTACTATATAGTACTTACTAAAAATAAACTAGTATTTTTCTAACTAACTCATATTTTTCTAACTAATTATATTACCAAAAAAATCTAAATAAAATAGTAACTATATTTTTATAACTAGCTAGTTCAATTATAGTACTTACTAATTCAACTAATTAAGCACTTATTAATTTTATATCTAATTTATCTAACTCATCTAATTAGCATTAATTAATATCTAGCTAATTCATCTAACATTTGACATTAATATCTAATTTTTCTATCTAATTTATCTAACAGAGGAAAAATACACGGGGCCGGCGCCGACGACGGGCCGGGGGCGTACGGGTCGGCGACGTACGGGGCGGGGTGTCGAGCGGGACAGCGACGGCGCGTGGCGGGGGCGGCGACGGGCGACGGCGCAGGACGGGGCGGCGACGGGGACGCAGGTGACGATGGGGACGGCAACAAGTGGAGCATCCTTTTCGAATCAAGTACTGCTACGGATGTTTTGATGGAAATCTCTATTAGGGCATCTCCAACCAATCATCTATAATTTAGTGGAGGACACGGCCAAGTATCTTTCGTGGAGGATAGTTTTTCTCCGTCAACGGTGGCCGGGCCTAATTGTTCCCCTATACTTGGAGCAGGATACATTTTTGGCTCAATTCATTTAGCCTAGCCATATAGATTTCAAACAATTGCACACTATTTAATCTATCATTTAAGTGACTCAAATTCAACATGCACAAACCAACAACGCATGTATAGTTGCCAATTCAAATTAAAACATGCAAAAGGCACCACATCGATCAAGTTTGATCCAAAATCACCACAACATAGCATTTTTGATGAGGACATCAATACCATTGTTATACCCAAAGCCCCTGCTGCTATACATACTGGGGCAATTACTAGAGCTCGCGCACGCCAATTGAATTACCAGTTGTTTCTTGGCAACGATTCTAATGTTTATGAGAATATGATGCTACCTAAATTGAACACATTTGTTTTGCTTACAAATGAAGGGCCTAGCTTGGACAAGCAAGATGAACATGGAGCAAGTTCAAGCATGGAGATGATGGCATGCGAAGGGGAACAAGAACGGAGTTATAAGTGATGATTTCAGTATTTTGAAGCCACCATAATGAGTGCATGAAGCCTTGAACGAAATATACAAGATGCCACTTCATAAATTTCGTCCAGAGTCTATTCTAGGTCTTGCGTCACCTTATTATTGGGTCAGGCCCATGTAATTTCGAAATACTTTAGTATAGGCTGTTTTTAGAGTCCGTATGTGTGGGGAACCAAGAGTTAGGGTTGGTTTCAGACCCCTCCTCCAAGGGCCACAAAATTTCCCCCTCTTCCTCCATATATACAGCCCTTAGGGCATCGTTTAGACTTTGAGTTTTGTTTAGATTAAAAGTTCGCCATAGCTGCAACTTTGCATACTTCATTTGTGTTCAGCAAGCAGACCAAGATGTCACAGAACCCCACCTTTATCAATAAAACTTTCATCTTATATTTGCAATATTCAGATTGCAATCCTTGTTTCTTGCTTGTTCTTCGTTTGCTTGCAGGAAATAGACCTTCGTGGTCAGGTTGATCATGCTCTGGCATGGTCAATAACCTCTCGGAATTGGTTTAGGGATTGCTAAGGTGCGGCGTCCTCGCACGTTCGTAGTCGGATCATCAAAGTCTACTCCTCCGGAACGATAATCACCATCTCATCGAAAGACGGGACACCTTTGCCTCTATCAAGTGGTATCAGATTTCCAGGTTGCTCAGTGAGATTTTACAGTTTTTTGTAGTTTAGATCGAATCTGTTCTTCATACCTACAGTCCTTGAAAAAAGGAAAAAAATTAGGGTTAGCTCATCATATCCAAACCAATCTGAGCCATTGCATAATCTTTTCTGTATTTGCATTGTTATATTTGCGGTTGCATCATCGTGTCAAGTTATCGGTCTTAGTGTCTAGTCTTTTAGAGTTTCGAGTTCTATTCACAAGTTGTCACGCCGCCGCCGAACCGCCGCCATCACCGCAGCCATATACCACCATCGTCATCACCGCTGCCATATAACACCATCGTTATCACCGCTGCCATATACCATATATCCACCGCCATCACGACAATCCGAGTCCACCTCCATCACAGATTCGCCACCAGTTCGTGTTCCACCGCCCTACATATATCCGCCACCAGTCCGAGTTTCCACCAGATTCCTCTACGCCACCAGTCCTAGTCCGAGTCCAGTGTTTGTTTCTTTGTATTCAATTTCTAGATCACGCCATACTCCGAGTCGTGACCAAGTCGGTTTCCGCAACTTCCGTGCCACCCGAAGAAGAAAAACAGTTCCAGTTTTAAAAAAAGTAAGTCTGGAAAATTCTGGCTAGGCAATTTTTAGACCATTTGTAGACTTTTCCAGAAAAATTTGTTGTGGAGCAAAAAAAGAGGAAAAAGTGCAAAAAAGAGAGGAAAAGGTGCAAAAAAGTGAAAGAAAGAAAAAAAAGAGATTCAGAGTGTGCTCCTCCCTTGTGTACGTGCGGCGTCATGATTTTTTAGTGTTCTAGGCTCGCGTCTCTAGCACGGTCTGGCCTAGGACAAGCACAGTACAGTCGTTGACCATTTATTCAACTTTGCATCTCTGAATTGATTATTGCCGACCCTTTTTGCTACCAGATTATAAGCCTTCCCAGCTCCACATACATCTACGTCATGCGTTTGAATCTCCCTGATAATCGCTCTATCCAAACTTTGAGAGTTTTGACTACAACGATTGCCGATCACCACCTGCTGCTTGGTAAGAAATGGTAAGAATTCGAGATTCTCTTGATGGATTTGTGACTTTCCACAACACCACAACCACTTCCTAGCAGTCTATAGGATCATATTCTTGTGTTTTTCTCTTGCTCCTAACCATGCCAGGATCACAAGCGGACGAGCTGGACTGGGAGAACATGACAAACAAGGAGCTCCATTATAAATTCCAGGAAATGTTGGATCAACAGGTGGAAGACATGATGGCCAATTTTGGCGAGGCATTAACAAGGATTGATGACGTTGAGGAGACAATTGACAACAAGTTGGATGCCAGGTTTGCTAAAGTGCTTGCGCGTCTACCTCCACCTATTGCCTCTACCGCACCATTGCAACAACAACAACGACAACTCTCTCCATGTCGCGAAACAGCCCTCCGCCGAGCGAGTCGTGTTCCTCTTGAGCCTAGAGAAAATTCGGGTGCCACTGCTACTGCTGTTGATGCTTCTATAGCTCCAGTTGCTATTGTAGAGGTGGAGGACTGTTACGAGGATGAGGTTAACCAAAATCAGAACTACGTGCAAGCACCATCACCAGGTCGACCTCATGCATAGAATCACAACGGTAGGGCAGCAGCACCACCTCAGGTATGAGATTATGACCATATTCCTAAACTAAAATTGAATATTCCACCGTCTGAGGGTAGATACATTCCTGATGTATATCTGACTTGGGAGTTAGAAACCGAAAAACATTTCACATGATTACAATATCCTAAGGAGAGACATGTTGCTGCTGCTATTTGCTGCTGTGACCATTGTAGATTATATCATGATAATATCCCTATTACTTGAGCTGCTTTGAAAACTTCTATGCGTACTCGTTGGGTTCCACCATATTACCAACATGAGTTACTTCAAAAACTGCATCGTTTGGGACAAGGAAAACAGTCTTTAGAGGAGTATTATCAGGAATTACAAACTGACTTGATTTGATGTGGTATTGTTGAGCATAATGAAGCTACTCTTGCATGTTTTATGGGTGACGAGGACATGTATTAGGGGTAGGGTAACAGGCCAGACCTAAAGACCCTACCCATGGACACCGTACACTTTATCTTTGGGCCCTGGGCCAGATCGCAAATCGAGATGTACCGCAACTTGAAAGTCACTCGGGACGGCAACAACCACTCGGAGCATGGCACTCCACTCGACGAGCTCATTCCACTCGGCCATGTAACTCACTCGGATATGCGAAGACCAATAGTCAGCATGACAGTTTTGTTGTGGGCAGGCATTATGGCATTGATACTCCATTTTGTAACATAGGAGGTGAGGGGGTGGCACACTCTATATAAGCCACCCCCCACCACTAGACTTGAGGGGCTCTTTTCTTCCACCTCTCTCTCTTTTCACCATTAGTCTCAGGACTTAGCTCAGGCATGGGGATCTGTTCCTCGCTCGCACACACATTGTAATCTCCGGATATATACTCAGATAAAACAAAGCCTCTCCGGAGCACGAGACGTAGGGTTGTTATCTCCACCGTGAGAGGCCCGAACTCGCTAAAACCACCGTGTCACCCATATGCATCTCGATAGATGATGCTCCGTTACCCTATACCTTATTATTGTCGGAATTGTTACCACGACAATGGGTGGATTAAATAATGATATTCAGAACATTCTAGAGTACAAGGAGTATAATAATATAACTCATTTATTCCATTTTGCTTGCAAAGCTGACGTGAAGTGTAGGATCGACATGCATTGTCGCGAACTAATTTTTTTGCAGGTCGATCTTCATCATGAACACCATGTACATCCTCTGCTCCCACACATCCTATTGCTGCACCATTGACTTCAGCCACCAATTCCATCTGAGATACAAGAAAACATGCATCACAACAACCATCTACTAGGAGTGCCCCTTCTCGTCCCACACAGAGCTCTTCTTCATCCATGGCATCAACAGGGCAAACATATGAGGTTATATGCCGTCGTTGCAAGGGTGGAGGTCACTATATCTTGAGCAAATGTCTATCTCGCGTGTGATGATTGTTACCGAGGATGGTGGGTATGAGTCTGCTAGTGACTATGATGAGGAGACTTTGGGTCTTATTGCAAGTGAAGAACATGGTGGAGATGATTCTGAACATCTGCTGAAGATGTATTCTTATTGACAATACATGGCTGCTGATGATGCTGACAGGTATGAGAGTTTAGTTGCTCAACGTGTTTTGAGTGTTCAGGTCATACAAGCTGAGCAAAATCAGAGGCATAATTTGTGTTGGGAAACATAGCATACAATTTCAAAAAATTTCCTACACTCACGCAAGATCTATCTAGGAGATGCATAGCAACGAGAGGGGGAGAGTGTGTCCATGTACCCTCATAGACCGAAAGCGGAATCATTAACTTAACGCGGTTGGTGTAGTCGAACGTCTTCTCGAATCAACCAATCCAGTACCAAACGTACAACACCTCCGAATTCTTCACACGTTCAGCTCGATGACGTCCCTCGTACTCTTGATCCAGTAGAGGCACGAAGGAGTCGATGAGTTCCGTCAGCACGACGACGTGATGACGGTTTTGGTGAAGTGATTCGTGTAGGGCTTCGCCTAAGCACTGCGAGGCAATTGTTGTCCTTTGGGGAGTAAACGGTGGAGGGGGCACCACACACGGCTAAGGCAATTGTTGTCCTTTGGGGTGCCCCCTGCCCCCGTTTATAAAGGAGGAGAGGGGAGGCCGGCCGGCCCTAGGGGCGCGCCAAGTGGGGGGAGTCCTACTAGGACTCCTAGTCCTAGTCGGCTCCCCCTTCCTTCCGATGGAGAGGAGAAAGGGGAAAGAGGCGGAGAGGGAGAAGGAAAGGGGGGCCGAACCCCCACCCCTCGTCCAATTTGGACTGCCATGGGGGGGGGGGGCGCCACCTCTTGTGGCCCGCCTCCTCCTCTCCACTATGGCCCATGAGGCCCATTAACTTTCCCGGGGGGTTCCGGTAACCTCCTGGTACTCTGAAAAATTCCCGAATCTTTCCGGAACCATTTCGGTTTTCGTATATAACCTTCCAATATGTCAATCTTTACCTCTCAAACATTTCGAGACTCCTCTTCATGTCCGTGATCTCATCCGGGACTCCAAACAAACCTTCGGTCACCAAAACACATAACTCATATAATACATATCATCATCGAACGTTAAGAGTGAAGACCCCACGGGTTCGAGAACTATGTAGTTATTTACGATGCCAATGATGATGATATGTGTTGGTTGAACTTGTATACTTTCTGTAGTGATGAAACTTTGTGATGTCCATGGTCCCTGCCGAACTTGCGTAACACTAATTTGTTAGTTTGGGTACTATAGCATGTGTACCTCTAGTTAATTAGTTTGCGTACTATATGTTGCATCTAGTTGCTAACCCTTTTTCTGTGTTGCTCTAGTATATTTTGTTGCATATGATTGTACATTCTCTTGATGAAGATGCATCTCCAACAGGTACCAAGATTCTTGATGGCGAAAAAGCAGTGCTATGTCGTGTACAAAGGGAAGGTTCCGGGAGTGTACGACGAGTGGTCTGAGTGTCAGGAGTAGGTGGATGGGGTATCGGGCGCCAACCATAAAGGCTTCAAATGCACACAAGAAGAAGAAGCTAGTTACTTGAGGTTCATGCTAGCGCGAGAGAGGACTCTAAACCGTCGCCTCATGTATTTGCATAGTTTCGCTCTCACTCATAGTGACAGCTCTTCTCACGTATATCATTGTTTAGATGGATGACGATGTAGTTGCAAGTATTCGAGACTTCTATTGCTATTTTCGAGATGATGACGATAGACCACTTTGTGTTGGATGATGATTATTATGATGACATGATTTGATGAGACTATTTGTATGTATATGCTATGATTACATTTGTATGTGTATGATATGCTAGAGATTATTGTATAAAGCCTAAACAAAATTCAGCAGCACAAAATATGGAGCAGAAAAAAATTCAAAAACTAATAACAGTAGCGAGGGTATGGCTTTAGCAACAGCGAGTTCTTAGCAGTAGTGCGCCTTGTTCAAGGCCGCTACAACTATTAGCAGCAGCAGCGCATTGTAGAGCGACGCTGCTGCTATCCCTAGATAGCGATGGAGCGGGTCAAACCGCACCACTGATAACCCTTAGCTGTAGTGCCGTGTCGATGATGCTGCTACCCACACTACTGCGATGCTTTTCCCTAGTAGTGGGAGCAAATCTAGGAGATCACTTAAGCCATACAAAATCTTGTCCGTCACAATTTCAAAGGTTTCCATGTGTTAGAAAACACAACAGTTTCATCGAGATCAAGCACGATTCCATACCCTATTTGAGTATATGGAGGCATGCGGCGTAAAGCCCGGCTGGTGCAAACCAACGCCTGAAGCAAGCTAGACCTTTCACATGCTTGCTTTGCATAGCAACAAGGTGTAGCTCTTCCTCTCCGGCCTCCAACACAGCGGTCTACACACAACACAATAAAATGATGTGATGAATTAGTAATTTAGACAATATGCAAATGCATCCAGTTAATTCAGTCCGAAGTGATAGGAACTTGGTTTCATTGAGCCTAAGCTACATGATTTAATGCAATATTTGTATCAAAACTTGGGAGTCAATGCATTGGAAGTTTACTATACAACCTTGAATCTTGATGAAAGTCTAAAGTGCACTACTCATGGGGCAAATGTAGGGAGACCATCTTTTACTTGTTGTGTCGTCGTTAATTGAAAATAAAAATTAATGGATAGATTATCATCCAAGCCATACATATTGTTGTCCATGCGACTTCGAGCGTTTCCGATGTGTTAGAAGACACAATGGTTTCATCGAGATCAAGCACGAGGGCAAGGCATCGCTTATTGTGCATCTGAAGGCATGCAGCGTAACGCCCCATTAGTGCGGACCAACACCGAAGCAAGTTAAACCTTTCAAATGCTTGCTTTGCATAGCAACAAGGTGTCACTCTTCCTCTCGAGCCTCCACCACCGCAGTCTAGACAACACTATAAAACGATGAGATGAATTAATAATCTATCCAATATGCATATACATCCAGTTAATTCAGTCAGAAGTCATGGGAATTTCATGTCATCCATCCTAAGCTACATGATTTAAAGCAATATTTTTCCCAAAACTTGGGAGTCACTACACTGGAAGGTTACTATACAACCTTGAATTTGAAGAAAGTGTGAAGTGCACTACTAGTGGAGCAAATTAGGGACATCACTTTTTACCTGTTGCGTACTCGGTACTTCCAAAATAAAATAAAATCAATGGATAGATTGTCATCCAAGCCGTACATAATCTTGTTCGTGTGAATTTTGAAGATTTCCGATGTGTTAGAAAACACAACGGTTTCATCGAGATCAAGCACGAGGGCATCTCTTATTGAGCATCTAGAGGCAAGCGGCGTAAAGCCCGGCTGGAGCGGACCAACACCTGAAGCAAGCTAGACCTTTCACATGTTTACTTTGCATAGCAACAAGGTGTAGCTCTTCCTCTCCGGACTCCACCACAATGGTCTACACAAAACACAATAAAATGATGAGATGAATTAATAATTTAGAAAATATGAATATATACATCCAGTTAATTCAGTCAGAAGTCATGGGAACTTCATGTAATTATTCCTAAGCTACATGATTTAATGCAATATTTGTATCAAACCTTGGGAGTCAATCCACTGGAAGGTTACTATACAACCTTGAATCTTGATGAAAGTGTGAAGTGCGCTACTCGTGGAGCAAATGTAGGGAGACCATTTCTACCTTTTGCGTCCTCGTAAATTCAAAAAAAATGGTTAGATTGTCATCCAAGCCATATATATTCTTGTCGATGCGACTTACGGAAGTTTCCGATGTGTTAGAAAACACAATGGTTTCATCGAGATCAAGCACGAGGGCAAGGCATCGCTTATTGTGCATCTGAAGGCATGTGGCGTCCCGTCCCGTTGGTGCAGACCAAGACCTGAAGCACGCTAGACCTTTCACATGCTTGCTTTGCATAGCAACAAGGTGCGACTCTTCATCTCCGGCCTCCACCACAACAATCTACACAACACAATAAAATGATGAGATGAATTAATAATTTATCCAATATTCATATACCTCCAGTTAGTTCAGTCAGAAGTCATGGGAATTTCATATCATTGACCCTAAGCTACATGATTTAATGCAATATTTGTCCGAAAACATGGGAGTGAGTGCACCGGAAGGTTAATATACAACCTTGAATCTTGAAGAAAGTGTGAAGTGCACTGCTGGTGGAGAAAATCTCTGAGGACCACTTTTTACCTCTCGTGTCCCCGTTACTTCTAAAATAAGAAATTAACTTATACTTTATCATCCAAGCCGTACAGAATCTTGTCCATGTGAATTTCGAAGGTTTCTGATGTGCTACAAAACACAATGTTTTCATCGAGATCAAGCACGAGGGCATCACTTATTGTGCATCTGAAGGCATGCGGCGTAAAGCCCCGCTGGTGTAGACCGACACCTGAAGTAAGCTAGACCTTTGACATGCTTGCTTTGGATAGCAACGAGGTGTAGCTCTTCCTCTCCGGCATCCACCTCAGCGGTCTACACACACCACAATAAAATGATGAGATGAATTAATTCAGTCAGAAGACATGGGAACTTCATTTCATCGATCCTAAGCTACACGATTTAATGAAATATTCGTACTTAAACATGGGAGTCACTACGCTGCAAGGTTTCTACACAACCTTGAATCCGAAAGAAAGTGTGAATTGCACTCTTGGTGGAGCAAATCTAGGAGGCAACTTTTTACCTGTTGCGTCCTTGTTGCAACTAAAAAAATTTAATAGATAGATTTTCATCCATGCCGTACATAATCTTGTCCGTGCAAATATCGAAGGTTGCCGATGTGTTAGAAAACACAATGGTTTAATCGAGATCAAGCAAGAGGGCATCACTTATTGAGCATCTGATGGCATGCGGCGTAAAGCCCCGCTGGTGCAGAGCAACACCTGAAGAAAGCTTGACCTTTCACATGCTTGCTTTGCATAGCAACAAGGTGTAGCTCTTCTTCTTCGGCCTCCACCATAACACCGTACAATAAAGTGATGAGATGAATTAAAAATATATGAATATACATCTAGTTAATTCGGTCAGAAGTCATGGGAACTTCATGACATCAATCCTAAGCAACATGATTTAATGCAATATTTGTACCAAAACTTGGGAGTCAATGCACCGGAAGGTTACTATACAACCTTGAATCTTGAAGAAAGTGTGAAGTGCACTATTGGTGGAGCAAATCTAGGGAGACAACTTTTTACGTGTTGCTTCCTCTTGTAAAATAAAAAAATAATGGGTAGATTGTCATCCAAGCCATACATAATCTTGTCCGTGCCAATTTGGAAGGTTTCAGATGTGTTAGAAAACACAATGGGTTCATCAAGATCAAGCACGAGGGCATCACTTATTGAGCATCTGAAGGCATGCAGCGTATAGCCCCGCGGGTGCGGACCAGCACCTGGAGAAAGCTATACCTTTCACATGCTTGCTTTGCATAGCAACAAAGTGTAGCTCTTCCGCTACGGCCTCCACCAGAGCAGTCTACACACAACACAATAAAATGATGAGATGAATTAATTATATAGACAATATGCATATACATCCAGTTAACTTAAACAGAAGTCATGGGAACTTCGTGTGATCGATTCTAAACTAAATGATTTAATGCAATATTTATACCAAAACTTGGGGGTCACTTTAGTGGAAGGTTACTATACAACCTTGAATCTTGAAGAAAGTGTGAAGTCCACTACTGGCGGAGCAAATCTAGGGAGACCACTTTTTACCTGTCATGTCCTCGTTACTTCAAAAATAAAAAATTAACGGATGGATAATCATCCAAGCCATACATAATCTTGTCCGTGTGAATTTCAAAGGTTTCCAATGTGTTATAAAACACAACATTTTCATCGACATCAATCACGAGGGCATCACTTATTGTGCATTTGAAGGCATGCGGCATAAAGCCCCGCTAGTGCGAACCAACATCTGAAGCAAGCTAGACCTTTGACATGCTTGCTTTGCATAACAACTAGGTGTAGCTCTTCCTCTCCGGAATCCACCTCAGTGGTCTACACACACCACAATAAAATGATGTGATGAATTAATAATTTAAACAATATGCATATACAACCAGTTAATCTAATCAGAAGCCACCGGAACTTCATTTCAGCGACCCTAGGCTACATTATTTAATGCAATATTTGTACTTAATCTTGGGAGTCACGACACTTGAAGGTTACTGGACAACCTTGAATCCTAAAGAAAGTGTGAAGTGCACTACTAGTGGAGCAAATCTAGGAGACCACTTTTTACTGTTGCGTCCTCGTTACATCTAAAATAAAAAATAATAGATAAATTGGCATCCATGCCGTACATAATCATGTCCTTGCAATTTGAAGGTTGCCGATGTGTTAGGAAACAATGGTTTAAATCGAGATCAAGAAAACGGCATCACTTATTGAGCATCTGAAGGCAAGCGGCGTAAAGCCCTGCTGGTGCAGACCAACACCGAAGCATGATTAACCTTTCACATGCTTGCTTTGCATAGCAACAAGGTGTAGCTCTTCCTCTCCGACATCCACCGAGCGTCTACACACATCATAATAAAATGATGAGATGAATTAATTATATAGACAATATGCATATACATCCATTTAACTTAGTCAAAAGTCATGGGAACTTTGTGTCCTCGATCCTAAGCTACTTGATTTAATGCAATATTTATACCAAAACATGGAGTCACTTAAGTGGAAGGTTACTCTACAACCATGAATCTTGAAAAAGTGTGACTTGCACTATTGACGGACCAAATCTAGCGAGACCACTTTTTACTGTCGCGTCCCGTTTCTTCTAAAATAGAAAATTAACTTATAGATTATCATCCATGCCGTACATAATCTTGTCCTTGTAAATTTCGAAGGTTTCCGATGTGTTAGAAAACATACCGTTTTCATCGAGATCAAGCACGAGGGAATCACTTATTGTGCATCTGAAGGCATGCGGCGTAAAGCCCTGCTGGTGCAGACCAACACCTGAAGCAAGCTAGACATTTGACATGCTTGCTTTTGATAGCAACGAGTGTAGCTCTTCCTCTCGGCATCCACCTTAGTGGTCTACACACACCACAATAAAATGATGAGATGAATTAATAATTTACAGAATATTCATATACATCCAGTTAATTAAGTCATAAGACATGGGAACTTCATTTCATTTATCCTAAGCTACATGATTTAATGCAATATTTGTACTTAAACTTAGTAGTCCTTTGCCTTTGGAAGGTTACAACACAACCTTGAATCTGGAAGAAAGTATAAGTGCACTACTGGTGGAGCAAATCTAGGGAAACCACTTTTTACCTGTTGCTTCCTCGTTACATCTAAAATGAATAATCAATAGATAGATTGTAATCCATGCCATACATAATCTTGTCCGTGCCAATTTTGAAGGTTGCCATGTGTTAGAAAACACAGCGGTTCCATTGAGATCAAGCAAGAGGGCATCAGTTATTGAGCATTTGAAGGCATGCGGCGTAAAGCCCCGCTGGTGCAGACCAACACCTGAAGCAAGCTAGACCTTTCACATGCTTGCTTTGCATAGCAACAAGGTGTAGCTCTTCCTCGCAGCCCTCCACCAGACCGGTCTACACACAACACAATAAAATGATGAGATGAATTAATCTCTAGATAATATGCATATACATCCAGTTAACTTAGTCAGAAGTCATGGGAAATTCTTATCATCGATCGTAAGCTACTTGATTTAATGCAATATTTATACCAAAACATGGGACTCACTTGGTGGAAGGTTACTATACAACCTTGAATCTTGAAGAAACTGTGAAGTGCACTCTGGCGGAGCAAATCTAGGAGACCACTTTTTACTTGGCATGTCCCCGTTATTTCTAAAGGAAAAAATTAACGGATATATTATCATCCAAGCAGTACATAATCGTGTATGTGTGAATTTCGAAGGTTTCTGATGTGTTAGAAAGCACAACGGATTCATCGAGGTCAAGCACGAGGGCATCACTTATTGAGCGTCTGAAGGCATGCGGCGTAAAGCCCGATACATGCTTGCTTTGCATAGCAACACATTGTAGCTCTTCCTCTCCGTACTCCACCGGTCGGTCTACACACAACACAATAAAATGATGAGATTAATTAATTAGATAGATAATATGCATATACATCCAGTTAACTTAAATAGAAGTCATGGGAACTTCGTGTCATCTATCCTAAACTACATGATTTAATGCAATACTTCTATCAAAACTTGGGAGTCACTTGGTGGATGGTTACTATACAACCTTGAATCTGAAGAAAGTCTGAAGTGCACTACTAGCGAGCAAATCTGGGAGACCACTTTTTACCTGTCGTGTCCTGTTACTTCTAAAATAAAAATTAACGGATAGATTATCACCCAAGCCGTACATAATCTTGTCCGTGTGAATTTTGAAGGTTTCGATGTGTTAGAACACACAACATTTTCATCGAGATCAAGCACGAGGACATCACTTATTGTGCATCGAAGGCATGCAGCGTAAAGCCCTGCTGGTGCAGACCAACACTGAAGCAAGCTAGACCTCGACATGCTTGCTTTGCATAGCAACAGGCGTAGCTCTTCCTCTCCAAACATCCACCTCAGCGGTCTACACACACCACAATAAAAGGATAAGATGAATTAATAATTTACACAATATGCATATACATCCAGTTAATTCAGTCAGAAGCCTTGGGAACTTCATGACAACGATCCTAAGCTACATGATTAAATGCAATATTTGTACTAAAACTTAGGAGTCACTGCACTGGAAGGTTACAACACAACCTTGAATCCGGAAGGAAGTGTAAAGTGCACTACTGGTGGAGCAAATCTAGGGAGACCACTTTTTACCTGTGGCATCCTTGTTACATCTAAAATGAGAAATTAATAGATAGATTGTCATCCATGCCATACATAATATTGTCCGTGCGAATTTTGAAGGTTGCCGATGTGTTAGAAAACACAATGGTTTCATCGAGATCAAGCAAGAGGGCATCAGTTATTGAGCATTTGAATGCATGCGGCGTAAAGCCCCGCTGGTGCAGACCAACACCTGAAGCAAGCTAGACCTTTCACATGCTTGCTTTGCATGGCAACAAGGTGTATATCTTCTTCTCCGTCCTACATAGAGCGGTCTACACAAAGCACAATAAATTGATGAGATGAATTAATCTCTAGACAGAAGTCATGGGAAATTCTTATCATCGATCGTAAGCTACTTGATTTAATGCAATATTTATACCAAAACATGGGACTCACTTCAGTGGAAGGTTACTATACAACATTGAATCTTGAAGAAACTGTGATGTGCACTACTAGCGGAGCAAATCTAGGGAGACCACTTTTTACCTGGCGTGTCCAAGTTATTTCTAAAGGAAAAAAATTAACGGATAGATTATCATCCAAGCCGTACATAATCTTATCTGTGTGAACTTTGAAGGTTTCTGATGTGTTAGAAAACAGAACGGTTTCATCAAGATCAATCACGTGGGCATCACTTATTGATCCTCTTAAGACATGCGGCGTAGAGCCCAGTTGGTGCGGACCAACAGCTGAAGAAAGCTAGAACTTTCACATGCTTGCTTTGCATAGCAACACGGTGTAGCTCTTCCTCTCCGGGCTTCACCAGAGCGGTCTACACACAGTACAATAAAATGATGAGATGAATTAATTATATAGACAATATGCATATACATCCAGTTAACTGAAATAGAAGTCATGGGAACTTCGTGTCAGCGATCCTAAACTACATGATTTAATGCAATACTTATACAAAAACTTGGGAGTCACTTCAGTGGAAGGTTACTATACAACCTTGAATATTGAAGAAAGTGTGAAGTGCACTACTAGTGGAGGAAATCTGGGGAGACCACTTTTTACCTGTCGTGTCCCCGTTACTTCTAAAATAAAAAGTTGATGGATAGATTATCATCCAAGCCGTATATAATCTTGTCCGTGTGAATTTCGAAGGTTTCCGATGTATTAGAACACACCACATTTTCATCGAGATCAAGCACGAGGACCTCACTTATTGTGCATTTGAAGGCATGCGGCATAAAGCCCTGCTGGTGCAGACCAACACCTTAATCAAGATAGACCTTTGACATGCTTGCTTTGCATAGCAACAAGGCATAGCTCTTCCTCTCCGGCATGCACCTCAGCGGTCTACACACACCATAATAAAATGATAAGATGAATTAATAATATACACAATATGCATATACATCCAGTTAATTCAGTCAGAAGCCATGGGAACTTTATTTCATCGATCCTAAGCTACATGATTTAATCCAATATTTGTACTTAAACTTAGGAGTCACTACACTGGATGGTTACAACACAACCTTGAATCCGGAAGAAAGTGTGAAGCGCGCTACTGCTGGAGCAAATCTGGGGAGACCACTTGTTACCTGTTGCGTCCTTGTTACATCTAAAATGAAAAATTAATAGATAGATTGTCATCGATGTCGTACATAATCTTGTCCGTGCGAATTTCGAAGGTTGCTGATGTGTTAGAAAACACAACGGTTTCATCGAGCTCAAGCAAGAGGGCATAAGTTATTGAGCATTTGAAAGCATGCGGCGTAAAGCCCCGCTGGTGCAGACCAACACCTAAAGCAAGATGGACCTTTCAGATGCTTGCTTTGCATAGCAACAAGGTGTATCTCTTCCTCTCCGTCCTCCACCAGAGCGGTCTACACATAGCACAATAAAATGATGAGATGAATTAATCTCTAGACAATATGCATATACATCCAATTAAGTTAGTCAGAAGTCATGGGAAATTATTATCACCGATCGTAAGTTACTTGATTTAATGTAATATTTATACCAAAACATGGGACTCAATTTAGTGGAAGGTTAGTATACAACCTTGAATCTTGAAGAAACTATGAAGTGCACTACTAGCGGAGCAAATCTAGGGAGACCACTTTTTACATGGCGTGACCCAGTTATTTCTAAAGGAAAAAACTTACGGATAGATTATCATCCAAGCCGTACATAATCTTATCTGTGTGAATTTCGATGGTTTCTGATGTGTTAGAAAAGACAACGGTTTCATCGAGATCAAACACGAGGGCATCACTTATTGATCCTCTTAAGGCATGCGGCATAGATCCCAGTTGGTGCAGACCAACAGCTGAAGAAAGCTAGACCTTTCACATGCTTGCTTTGCATAGCCACACGGTGTAGCCTCTCGGGATTCCACCAGAGCGGTCTACACACAGCACAATAAAATGATGAGATGAATTAATTATATAGATAATATGCATATACATCAAGTTAATTTAAATAGAAGTCATGGGAACTTCGTGTCATCGATCCTAAACTACATGATTTAATGCAATACTTATACCAAAACTTGGGAGTCACTTCAGTGGAAGGTTACTATACAACCTTGAATCTTGAAGAAAGTGTGAAGTGCACTACTAGCGGAGGAAATCCGGGGAGACCACTTTTTACCAGTTGTGTCCCCGTTACTTCTAAAATAAAAAGTTTTATGCATAGATTATCATCCAAGCCTTATATAATCTTTTCCGTGTGAATTTCGAAGGTTTCCGATGTATTAGAACACACAGCATTTTCATCGAGATCAAGCACGAGGACATCACTTATTGTGCATCTGAAGGCAAGCGGCGTAAAGCCCTGCTGGTGCAGACCAACAGCTGAAGCAAGCTAGACCTTTGACATGCTTGCTTTGCATAGCAACAAGGCATAGCTTTTCCTCTCCGGCATGCACCTCAGCAATAAAATGATAAGATGGTCTACACACACCACAATAAAATGATAAGATGAATTAATAATATACATAATATGCATATACATCCAGTTAATTCAGTCGAAGCCATGGGAACTTCATTTAAATCGATCCTAACCTACATGATTTAATCCAATATTTGTACTTAAACTTAGGAGTCACTACCTCTTGGAAGGTTACAACACAACCTTGAATCCTGAAGAAAGTGTGAAGTGCACTACTGCTGGAGAAAATTTGGGGAGACCACATTTTACCTGTTGCGTCCTTTTTACGTCTAAAATGAAAAATTAATAGATAGATTGTCATACATGCCGTACATAATCTTGTCCGTGCGAATTTTGAAGGTTGCTAATGTGTTAGAAAACACAACGGTTTCATCGAGATCAAGCAAGAGGGCATAAGTTATTGAGCATTTGAAGGCATGTGGCGTAAAGCCCCGCTGGTGCAGATCAACACACTAGTAGAAAAACACCTATTAGTCCCGGTTCGTAAGGGCCTTTAGTCCCAAATCGAAGGTGTCTCTTGCTCGATTGTAGGATCACCAAGATCCATGGTGACAAGCATACCCTCATCAAGACCATACATCTTGCAAAGTGCTTCCCAATTTTTGCAACCAAAATGGGTTACACTCTCAGCATTGTACAACTTTACTTGAAAATCCACACCATGATGGGTACTTAGGATAATTTTTTTTGTTTCAAAACTTTCATGGTCTTCAAAACACATCCTCTCCAAGACATAGCATCTTGCAAAGCATGGGATAAGCTAGTCGAATTGGAAAGGATGAAAAATATTGTCATGATTAAAATAGTTGAAGTCATGATTAATTACGAAAAAAAACTATTGTCGTCGTTGCGTACCGTATGAACATCGAAGCTCTCGTCGAGCTTAATGCTGAAGCGCCGATCTTCGTCCAGCTCAATGAACCTGTCGCAGATACCTCGGTCGTCGTGGCACCAGTCGCACTCCCCCGGGCGGTTTTCGTCGTCCGAGTACGACATTTCCGGCCTATATTCATAATTCAAATGAAGGAGAACTTATCCAATATGGGCATTCAATAAGCAAAACCAAATCATAACATAAGCAAAACCAAATCATAAAATAAAGTAGTATTCAAATTAGCATGCATTCAATAATTATAAGCAAAAGTACATCATCTCTTGGTGTTCGTACATTGTCGAATATTATCACTAATATAGCATCACTAATACAACTAGAACCGTAGCGCCCGACGGGTATCGACGCGGGTGGTGGACACCCAAAGATAAGGAACCATCACAGGATCATAGCTTGGTGAGATCCTGAAGAACCTGCCAGGTATTGTCGAACCTTCCCTCCAATGCAACCATGTAGCGACGGACGTGCTCGTCCTCCTCGCTGACACGGTGACGTACCACCTCCGCGGTGTCCGGAAGCCTCGGCACAATCATCGCCCACGCGACCGCCACCAAACAAGGATCGGGTCAACAACGGGCTGCCTCCTCACCAACCTCGTCCCCGAAGTAGCACCTCCCAATACCAGCCGGCGGAGCCCAGTCCGAACATGGCCTGATCAAGCAAGCCTCCACCGCCGAGTCGACGACGACGAGGATGCGGGATAGGCATCGCCGACGTCGATGCGGGAACTACTTCTATATATAGTTAAATAAAGTAGTTTTATTAATTAAATCAACTATGTAGTTCAACTACTATATATACTAAGCATTTACTATAAATAAATAAAGTAGTACTTACTATAAATAAATAAAGTAGCACTTACTATAAATAAATAAAGTAGCACTTACTACAAACTACTTTTCTATATAATTAAATAAAGTAGTTTTATTAACTATACTAAGCACTTATTACTATAAATAAATAAAGTAGTACTTACTAAAAACAAAGTAGCACTTACTATATAGTACTTACTAAAAATAAACTAGTATTTTTCTAACTAACTCATATTTTTCTAACTAATTATATTACCAAAAAATCTAAATAAAATAGTAACTATATTTTTATAACTAGCTAGTTCAATTATAGTACTTACTAATTCAACTAATTAAGCACTTATTAATTTTATATCTAATTTATCTAACTCATCTAATTAGCATTAACTAATATCTAGCTAATTCATCTAACATTTGACATTAATATCTAATTTTTCTATCTAATTTATCTAATAGGAACGACGAGAATGACGAGAATCGAAAGCTCACGGAATCAGATAGACTATGAAAGCACTCCGTTTAGAACGAGATAAGAAATGAATAAGACTGAAAGGATTTAGGCAGCACACCGGCTGAAAATGGAAGGATTAGAACATGAGCTTCAGAAGATGGAATGACACTTGACGAGATAAACAACACGGTGCCTCCGGAAAAAAAAATTGAAAGAGGATTGAATGAAAAGAATTTAGAATGATTGAATGGAGTTGTTGAGAAAAGCGACAACGAAAGAAAAAGCTTGTTGTGGACTTATGGAAAACATCTCAAAATTATGAGGAGATAACCGACCACAAGCGAAAAAGATTGAATAGCTGAGAAGAACGAAGAGATGCAAAACTCCAGTTCAACAGAATATGGAGAATTAATTGCACTTCGAGATGCAAGAAGAAAAGGTACTTGAATTCCACCAAAATATTGATGAAACTCTTGAAGAAAGAATTAAATCATGAAGATCCACCATGAAGAACTTCGGTAACAAAAGGATGACGAGATAAAATGAAGGAAGAAAGAATAAGATGAGCCTTGCGGTGATTCAGATGGAGGTTCCGACGAGATGTCCAAGGAAAATTTAAACTCCGGAAAAGAAAAGATGAGAAGACTTGGAACTAGAATTTATTCATCAAGAACAAACTCCGAAGGAAAGGATTAATCACTTGGATGAAATAAGAATAAGATTTATGTTATGCTTATCCTTCATCAAATTAAATTGATGACAAGCAATGGATTTTGCATATTACTTATTCTTCTTGAAAAGGATTAAGAAGTGACTTAGCGCCAACTTGAGAAGGACTTCATGAACCACCGGTAGGATTCGAAAGAACGAATGGATTAAAATGATAATCAAGGAAAAAGAATCTTGAACGAACCACCGTGAGAATTTGGAAATGACTGATGAAAGAGAATGAATCACCGGGAAGAATTAGAAGAACCAATAAGCTCGAGGGTATTTAGATGCAAAAGAAGACTATACTAAGCACTTATTACTATAAATAAATAAAGTAGTACTTACTAAAAACAAAGTAGCACTTACTATATAGTACTTACTAAAATAAACTAGTATTTTTCTAACTAACTCATATTTTTCTAACTAATTATATTACCAAAAAATCTAAATAAAATAGTAACTATATTTTTATAACTAGCTAGTTCAATTATAGTACTTACTAATTCAACTAATTAAGCACTTATTAATTTTATATCTAATTTATCTAACTCATCTAATTAGCATTAATTAATATCTAGGTAATTCATCTAACATTTGACATTAATATCTAATTTTTCTATCTAATTTATCTAACAGAGGAAAAATACAGGGGCGGCGCCGACGGCGGGCGGGTCGGGGCGTCTGGTCGGCGACGACAGGCGGGTGTCGGCGGGACAGCGACGACGCGTGGCGGGCGACGACGGCAGGCGCAGAGGCAGACGGGCGGCGGCGGGACGCGGGTGACAATGGGGACGGCGACGGCGTCGGGGCGTGGCGGGGCGGCGACGGCGCGTGGCGTCGAGAGATCGGGGAGGAAGGAGAGATCGAAGTGGGGATGCGGTTCTGAAATTTTCGTTATATAGCAAAGTCTTTGGTCCCGGTTCGTGGATTCAACCGGGACCAGTGTACCCTTTAGTCCCGGTTGGTAGCACCAATCGGGACAAATGCCTTTTTTCAGCAGCCCAAAGGGCGGGAAGGAGAGGGCTTTGGTCCCGGTTGGTGCCACCAACCGGGACTAAAGGGTGGGCATTGGTCCCGTTTGGAGCCACGAACAGGGACCAATGTCTTTGTGCTGGCACGGTGCGGCACGAAAGTTTAGTCCCACCTCGCTAGCTGAGAGGGGCGCAGAGTGGTTTATAAGCCCCAATGCCGCTCCCCTCTCGAGCTCCTCTCCACTGCAGGCTTACGGGCCTACTTACTACTGCTTTGCCTGATGGTCCTAATGGGCCACCTGCGGGCCTGAATCCTGGCCCATGGTGGGTTTCTAGTCGTATCCAGCCGTGGGGCCCGATGAGGAGGCATTTTTTTACTTATTTATTTTATGCAGGTGTTTTTAGTCCCACCTCGCCAAGCAAGAGGCACTCGCAGCTGTTTATAAGCCCTGAGTGCAGAGACGATGAAGAAGAGGCTCAATGCTCACGTTGGTACGCTTCAGGCCTTGAGGAATAGGGTAGACTGCACGGAGCTATGTGCAGTGCAGTTTACACTATTCTGAAAGGCTTGAAGCGAATTAAATAGCATTGCACCTCTTTTTTATTTTGAATGACTTATTACCACACAGAAATAAAAAGAAAAAAAATAAATATAGCAGAAAAGAAAAAAACACTATATAAAAAACGACTCGAAATAAATAGAAGAAAAAATAGTTGTGATTAACTTTACTAAAAATGAGCATAGATGCTTATTTTAATGACTTAATACAATTCAGAAATAAATAGAAGAAAAAATAGTTGTGATTAACTTTACTAAAAATGAGCATAGATGCTTATTTTAATGACTTATTACAACTCACAAATAAATAGAAGAAAAAATAGTTGTGATTAACTTTACTAAAAATGAGCATAGATGCTTATTTTTAATGACTTATTACAATTCATAAATAAATAGAAGAAAAAATAGTTGTGATTAACTTTACTAAATAATGAGCATAGATGCTTATTTTAATGACTTATTACAATTCAGAAATAAATAGAAGAAAAAATAGTTGTGGTTAACTTTACTAAATAATGAGCATAGATGCTTATTTTAATGACTTACTACAATTCAGAAATAAATAGAAGAAAAAATAGTTGTGATTAACTTTACTAAAAATAAGCATAGATGCTTATTTTAATGACTTATTACAACTCACAAATAAAAAGAAAAAAATAGTTGTGATTAACTTTACTAAATAATGAGCATAGATGCTTATTATTAATGACTTATTACAATTTAGAAATAAATAGAAGAGAAAATAGTTGTGATTAACTTTACTAAAAATGAGCATAGATGCTTATTTTTAATGACTTATTACAACTCACAAAGAAATAGAAGAAAAATAGTTGTGATTAACTTTCTTGAATAATGAGCATAGATGCTTATTTTTAATGACTTATTACAATTCAGAAATAAATAGAAGAAAAAATAGTTGTGATTAACTTTACTAAAAAATGAGCATAGATGCTTATTTTTAATGACTTATTACCACACAGAAATAAAAAGAAAAAAATAAATATAGCAGAAAAGAAAAAAACTATATAAAAAACTACTCATAAATGAGCATAGATGCACTTATAGAGAAAATTCAACCTAAATTCATAATAAATTTCTAATTACTTCAGAGAAATTCAGTATGAATTTAGGTTAAATTCCCTGTATAAGGGCATCTATTTTCATTTTGAGAGGAGCTCAACATGGCAGAGAGGGAGGGGCTTATAAACCGGTTTGATTCCCCTTCGGTTGGCGAGGTGGGACTAAACTCTAGGCGCAACGAGGACCAACCCTTTAGTCCCGGTTGGTGGCATGAACCGGGACTAAAGGGGTGCCTTTGGTCCCGGTTCAAGCCGCCAACCGGGACCAATGGTTGTGGGTCAGGAGCGAGGGCCAATGGTCCCGGTTCGTCCCACCAACCGGGACCAATAGGTCCAGACGAACCGGGACCAATGGCCCACGTGGCCCGGCCGGCCCCCGGGGCTCACGAACCGGGTCCAATGCCCCCATTGGTCCCGGTTCTGGATTGAACCGGGACTAATGGGCTGGCTGGGCCTGGACCATTGCCCTGTTTTCTACTAGTGACACCTGAAGCAAGCTAGACCTTTCACATGCTTGCTTTGCATAGCAACAATGTGTATCTCTTCCTCTCCGTCCTCCACCAGAGCGGTCTACACATAGCACAATAAAATGATGAGATGAATTAATATCTAGACAATATGCATATACATCAAGTTAACTTAGTCAGAAGTCATGGGAAATTATTATCATCGATCTTAAGTTACTTGATTTAATGTAATATTTATACCAAAACATGGGACTCACTTTAGTGGAAGGTTACTATACAACCTTGAATCTTGAAGAAACTGTGAAGTGCACTACTAGCGGAGCAAATCTAGGGAGACCACTTTTTACCTTGCGTGACCCTGTTATTTCTAAAGGAAAAAAATTAACGGATAGATTATCATCCAAGCCGTACATAATCTTGTCTGTGTGAATTTCGAAGGTTTCTGATGTGTTAGAAAACAGAACAGTTTGATCAAGAGCAATCACTAGGGCATCACTTATTGAGCATCTGAAGGCATGCGGCGTAAAGCCCAGTTGGTGCGAACCAACACTTGAAGAAAGCTAGACCTTTCACATGCTTGCTTCGCATAGCAAAACAGTGTAGCTCTTCCTCTCCGGACTCCACCACAGTGGTCTAGACACAACACAATAAAATGATCAGATGAATTAATTATATAGACAATATGCATATACATCCAGTTAACTTGAACAGAAGTCACGGGAACTCCGTGTCATCGATCCTAAAGTACATGATTTAATGCAATACTTATACCAAAACTTGGGAGTCACTTCAGTGGAAGGTTACTATACAACCATGAATCTTGAAGAAAGCGTGAAGTGCACTACTGGCGGAGCAAATCTGGGGAGACCACTTTTTACCTCTCGTGTTCTCGTTACTTCTAAAATAAAAAATTAACGGATATATTATCATCCAAGCCGTACATTATCTTGTCCGGTTGAATTTCGAAGGTTTCCGATGTGTTAGAAAACACAACATTTTCATTGAGATCAGGCACGAGGACATCACTTATTGTGCATCTGAAGGGCATGCGGCGTCAAGCCCTGCTGGTGCAGACCAGCACCTGAAGCAAGCTAGACCTTTGACATGCTTGCTTTGCATAGCAACGAGGCGTAGCTCTTCCTCTCCGGCATCCACCTCAGCGGTCTACACACACCACAATAAAATGATGAGATGAATTAATAATTTACACAATATGCATGTACATCCAGTTAATTGAATCAGAAGCCATGGGAACTTCATTTCATCGATCCTAAGATACATGATTTAATCCAATATTTGTACGTAAAATTGGGAGTAACTGCACTGGAAGGTTACTACACAACCTTGAATCCTGAAGAAAGTCTGAAGTGCAATACTAGTGGAGCAAATCTAGGGAGGACCACTTTTTATCTATTGCGTCCTTGTTACATTTGAAATAAAAATTTAATAGATAGATTTTCATCCAAGCCGTACATAATCTTGTCCGTGTGGATTTCAAAGGGTGCCGATGTGTTAGAAAGCACAAATGTTACATCGAGATCAAGCAAGAGGGCATCATTTATTGAGTATCTGAAAGCATGCGGCGTCAAACCCCGCTGGTGCAGACCAACACCTGAGGCAAGCTATACCTTTCACATGCTTTTTTTGCAGAGCAACAAGATGTAGCTCTTCCTCGCCGGCCTCCACCATAGCGGTCTAGACACAACACAATAAAATGATGAGATGAATTAATAATTTAGACAATATGCATATACATCAAGTTAATTCAGTCAAAAGTCATGGGAACTTCATGTCATCGATCCTTAGCTACATGATTTAATGCAATATTTGTACCAAAACATGCGATTCACTGCACTTGAAGGTTACTATACAACCTTGAATCTTGAAGAAATTGTGAAGTGCACTACTGGTGGAGCAAATCTTGGGACACCACTTTTTACATGTTGCGTCCTCGTTTATTCTAAAATAAAAAACTAATGGATAGATTATCTTTCAAATGTTTCCGATGTGTTAGAAAACACAATGGTTTCATCGAGATCTAGAACGAGGGCAAGGCTTCGCTTATTGTGCATATGAAGGCATGTGGCGTAAAGCCCTGCTGGTGCGGACCAACACCTGAAGCACGCTACACCATTCACACGCTAGCTTTGCATAGCAACAAGGTGTAGCTCTTCTTCTTCGGCTCCACCATAACAGTCTACACACAGTACAATAAAAATGATGAGATGAATTAAAAATATGTGCATATACATCCAGTTAATCCAGTCAGAAGTCATGGGAACTTCATGTCATCGATCCTAAGCAACATGATTTAATGCAATATTTTACCAAAACATGGGAGCCAATGCACTTGAAGGTTACTATACAACCATGAATCTTGAAGAAAGTGTGAAGTGCACTATTGGTGAAAAAATCTAGGGAGACAACTTTTTACCTCTTGATTTCTCATCTAAAATAATAATAATAATGGGTAGATTGTCATCCAAGCTATACATAATCTTGTCGTGCCAATTTCGAAGGTTTCTGATGTGTTAGAAAACACAACGGTTTCATCGATATCAAGCGCGAGGGCATCACTTATTGAGCATCTGAATGCATGCGGCGTACAGCCCCGCGGGGTACAGACCAGCACCTGAAGAAAGCTATACCTTCCACATGCTCGCTTTGCATAGCAACAAGGTGTAGCTCTTCCTCTCCGGCCTCCACCAGAGCGGTCTACACATTGCACAATAAAATGATGAGATGAATTAATTATATAGACAATATGCATATACATCCAGTTAACTTAGTCAGAAGTCATGGGAACTTTGTGTCATCAATCCTAAGCTACTTGATTTAATGCAATATTTATAGCAAAACTTGGGAGTCACTTCAGTGGAAGGTTACTCTAAACCCTTGAATCTTGAAGAAAGTGTGAAGTGCACTACTGGTGGAGCAAATC
Organism: Aegilops longissima; assembly: GCA_021605205.1. Classification (NCBI taxonomy): domain Eukaryota; kingdom Viridiplantae; phylum Streptophyta; class Magnoliopsida; order Poales; family Poaceae; genus Aegilops; species Aegilops longissima. The sequence continues at coordinate 64,206,564 of CM038682.1, read as the reverse complement.
TAGGGAGACCACTTTTCACCTGTCGCGTCCTCGTTACTTCTAAAATTAAAATTAACGGATAGAATATCATTCAAGCTGTAAATAATCTTGTCTATGTGAATTTCGAAGGTTTCTGATGTGTTAGAAAACTGGACGGTTTCATTGAGATCATGCATGAGGGCATCACTTATTGAGCATCTGAAGGCAAGCGGCGTAAAGCCCAGCTGGTGCTAACCAACACCTGAAGAAAGCTAGACCTTTCACATGATAGCTTTGCACAGCAACAAGGTGTAGCTCTTCCTCTACGGCCTGCACCAGAGCGGTTTATACACATCATAATAAGAGGATGAGATGAATTACTTATATAGAAAATATGAATATACATACAGTTAACTTAAACAGAAGTATGGGTACTTCGTGTCATCGATCCTAAACTACATGATTTAATGCAATATTTATACCAAAACTTGGGAGTCACTTCAATTGAAGGTTATTATACAACATTGAAATCTTGAAGAACGTGTGAAGTGCACTACTGGCGGAGCAAACCTAGGGAGACCACTTTTTACCTGTTGCGTCCTCGTTATTTCTAAAATAAAAATTAATAGATAGATTGCCATCCATGTCGTACATAATCAAGTCCGTGCGAATTTCGAAGATTGCCGATGTGTTAGAAAACACAACGTTTTCATCAAGATCAAGCACGAGGGCATCACTTATTGTGCATCTGAAGGCATGCGGCTTAAATCCCCACTGGTGCAGACCAACACCTGAAGCAAGCTAGACCTTTGACATGCTAGCTTAGCAAAGCAACGAGGTGTAGCTCTTCCTGTCCGGCATCCACCTCTGCGATCTATAAACACCACAATAAAGTGATGAGATGAATTAATGATTTACAAAATATGTATATACATCTAGTTAATTCAGCTAGAAGCCATGAAACTTCATTTCATCGATCCTAAGCTACATGATTTAATGCAATATTTGTACTTAAACTTGGGAGGCACTACACTGGAAGGTTACTACACAACCTTGAATCCTGAAGAAAGTGTGAAGTGCTCTACTGGTGGAGGGAATCTAGGGAGACCACTTTTTACCTGATGCGTCCTCGTTACAGCTAAAATAAAGAATTAGTAGATAGATTGCCATCCATGCCGTAAATAATCTTGTCCGTGCGAATTTTGATGATTGCCGATGTGTTAGAAAACAGAACGCTTTAATTGAGATCAAGCAAGAGGGCATAACTTATTAAGCATCTGAAGGCATGCGGCGTAAAGCCCCGCTGGTGCAGACCAACACCTGAAGCAAGCTACACCTTTCACATGCTTGCTTTGCATAGCAAAAAGGTGTAGCTCTTCATCTCCGGCCTCCACCAGAGCGGTCTACACATAGCACAATAAAATGGTGAGATGAATTAATTATATAGACAATATGCATATACATCCACTTAACTTAGTCAAAAGTCATGGGAACTTCGTGTCATCGATCCTAAGCTACTTGCTTTAATGCAATATTTATACCAAAACTTGGGAGTCACTTCAGTGGAAGGTTACTCTACAACCTTAAGTCTTGAAGAAAGTGTGAAGTGCACTGGTGGAGCAAATCTAAGGATACCACTTTTTACCTGGCGTGTCCCCGCTACTTCTAAAGGCAAAATTAACGGATGGATTATCATCCAAGCCGTACATAATCTTGTCTGTGCGAATTATGAAGGTTACCTTTGTGTTAGGAAACACAACGGTTTCATCAAGATCAAGCACGAGCGCATCACTTATTAAGCATCTGAAGGCATGCGGCGTAAAGCCCAGCTGGTGCGGACCAACACCTGAAGAAAGCTAGACCTTTCACATGCTTGCTTTGAATAGAAACAAGGTGTAGCTCTTCCGGCCTCCACCAGAGCGGTCTACGCACAGCACAATAAAATGATGAGCTGAATTAATTATATTGACAATATGCATATACATCCAGTTAACTTAAACAGAAGTCATGGGAAGTTCGTGTCCTCGATTTAATGCAATATTTGTACCAAAAGTTGGTAGTCACTTCAGTGCAAGGTTACTATACAACCTTGAATCATGAAAAAGTGTGATGTGCACTACTGGCGGAGCAAATCTAGGGAGACCAATTTTAACATGTCGTGTCCCCGTTACTTCTAAAATAAAAAAATTAACAGATAGATTATCATGCAAGTAGTACATAATCTTGTCCGTTTGAATTTCAAGGTTTCCCATGTGTTAGAAAACACAATGTTTTCATCAAGATCAAGCATGAGGGCATCACTTATTATGCATTTGAAGGTATGCGGGGTAAAGCCCCGGTGGTGCAAACCAACACAACCTGAAGCAAGCTAGACCTTTGACATGCTTGCTTTGCATAGCAATGAGGTGTAGCTGTTCCTCTCCGGCATCCACCTTAGCGGTCTACCACTAGTAGAAAAAGGGCCTATAATCCCGGTTGGTGAGGGCCTTTAGTCCCGGTTCATGAACCGGGACTAAAGGGTCGGTACTAATACCCTCGCCCTTTAATCCCGGTTCTATCCAGAACCGGGACAGATGGGCCTCCACGTGGCCTGTCCGCTGAGCCCGAGCAGGGAGGCCTTTGGTCGGTTGGTGGCACCAACCGGGACCAATAGGCATCCACGCGTCAACATTTCTTTAGCTCTGGTTTTTTTTTTTTTTTTGAAAGGGGGGTTGGGGGTTTTGGGGGTTAATTTAGGTGTTTCATATATTGTGCTATAGCTAGCTAATTAATAGAGAAAAGTGTCCTTTCTTTTGTCCGTGCTTGGTCGACGCTTCGTACTATACATACGTATAGAGAGGACTAACTAGACATGCTAGCTAGCTAGTAATTAAGCAAACAGAAGATCGTCATGAACATATATGCATACAGAGAGAAGTGATATCGACCACCTCTCCTTCTCCGAGAGATTGGTCGAACAACAAGTTCTCGTATATCTATCCGACACTACCGCTACATATATACAATAATTATCTTTTACAATACGGACGCGTGGTCCACATTGTATTCCCCGTCTTCAGCGATCACATGATCAAGAAAGGATGCCGCCAATTCCTCTTGAATTGCTCGCATGCGATCTGGTGTTAGGAGTTCATCCCGCTTCGAAACATATAATTTTAAGAAAGGGGTCAATACATATATATATATATATATATATATATATATATATATATATATATATATATATATATATATATATATATATATATATATATATATATATGAATGAATGAAACTCAACACAAATGATGGTAATAAAATAAAATTGTGAATATTTTATTTACGCACTTCAAATTGTTTGTCGGAGTAGCCCTCTCACAGGTCGTGTGGCGGATGGACTGCAAAGCGTAGTATCCACAGAAATCATTCCCTTGTTCCTGCCACAACCACTTTACAAGAAACAGAGGTCAATCAAACTGATAATTAGAAAGCACATGCTAAATGGTATTGATGAAACTAGCGCTTGAATCACTAGGAGATGCGCGTGGAATATGCTACTATATAGTACTTACTTTGGTGTCTAAATTGCAGCTTCTTGGTAGTCCCGGAGCTTTTTGGTGAATTTTCCCAAGCCCTGCCATACAAAGAAAACAATTACTTGATATCAGAAATGAACAAAGTTGCTGATATGGTGGATAATGATCGATTTAACTTACTTCTCGAGCATTTCAGTCATTTCCGCATACTCCTTGGGATCTTTTCGTCTCGAGTCTAAGACAGTTACTACTCCCTGCTCAAGCTTAATCTCTAGGAGAATATAGTGGAACCTGCGCACGCATGTATAACTCATCAATATTACATTACTATAACCTGGACTAAATAAGGGAAACCGAATATGCCACAAGACAGTAACACTCATGTGTAGTTGTAAGGAAAGAGTATTATATTTTTGTGTTCATTTATTTCCAACGATCGTAGCAAGTTGGCCTCGGTTTCGGCGGCACGATATTTAACCTAATTTGCATCTATGAGATATGTGTTAATGAACCCAATATCACCCACTTGTTTTTTCTTCATTTCTGCGATCTTCAATCTGCATAATATAGTGAGGATATTTATAAATACATGCAATGAAAGAGCTGAGTTATATAGAGATACTTAATGACAGAAGTAGTACTACTTACAGACAGTAGCAGGTGACCGTTGCTTTATCGAGGCCAATTGATTGAAAACTGATAGAACTCCTCAAATGGAATAGGCAGCAGTTCAATTCCAAGGAGGTCATGCTCCTTTTAACTCTCACATACAAAGTATTCCTCCCTCGGACTCTTTGCAGGTTTTCATGTACCAATCATGCAATCTTCGCATCATCGTTGTTAGAGAGCTTTCATCTTTGACGAGAGGCTTCCCGTACTCGTATCTTTGTATCTGCACCTCCAAGAAATCATAATGTACATCGTCGGGCAGGTAATCTGCAGGATTGCCATAACGGGCACCATCCTCGGATCGACGATGTCGCTAGCAGCACCTTGAGCGGGGGCACGATTGCCCGCTTGTTCGCCGAGCTGGGCAATTTGTTTCCCAGCTCGTCCTTCTTTCATCCTTTGATCACTGACAGTACTTCCCGATCTCTCTGCTTCGGCAAATGCCTTTCCAATAATGCGCTCATAGTTGCCTTTCGGCGGAGACTTGGGTGGTTTTGTCAGGGCAGCCAGAGTGCGCTTCGTTTTGACCGGATCTACCTTCTCCTCCGGAGGTGGATGTCTCTTTGCTTTCAACCCTTGAAACCAGTCATCCACTTCGGTCTGCGCGATCTTCGCGTTTTCCTCCTCGCTCCTCTCGTACGATAACTTCTCTGGAGTCTTCAGAGAAGGACCGAATCTGTATCTCCTCTCGCCTTTGGCTGTACTGCTAGACGCCGGCAGAGCAGACGGAGCGGATGTCTTATTTCCTTGCTTACGAGGCAGAGGAGAAGGACTACGACGCGCCGGAGCAGCCGGAGCGGCAGCGGGTCTCTTCCGCCCTTGCTGACGAGGCGGAGAAGGAGGAGGCTGGCTGCCCGGACGCGCCGGTGCAGGCGGAGAAGGAGACGGAGTGCCGCCACGCGCCGGAGAAGGAGGCGGCCGAGTGCCCTGATCGTCACTCGTCGGAGGAGGAGGTGGTGGAGGAGGCGGAGTGCCCTGACTCGCCGGAGGAGGAGGAGGAGGCGGAGGCGTCCAGTTCGGAAGGTTGATGAGATCCTTCCGCCATAGGCATGGAGTCTTCAGAGCAGAACCCAGCCGATACTCCCTTTCACCGGTAGGGTTGTCAAGACGGAGGTCCTCAAATCCCTCCGTTATTTCATGGACCATCACCTTAGCATATCCTTCTGGAATTGGCATGCAGTGAAAAGTTTAGTCGGGTTTAGTATGATAAACAGAGCCAACAGCCGCCTTGACCTTCAAATTGCTCCATTGCGCCATAAGGTGGTAATTTTCAGCATCCGTGATAGCATCCACGGGATAGCTGGCAGGAGCCGTCAAGGCATGCTGCTCTGGCTGAAGCAGCTCGGTGGAAGCCACGCTGCTTCTCCGTTGAGTTGGCGGGTAGCCGGGAAGCTTGGCAGGTCGTTTGTTGTGATCTGCTGCTTCGTTCCTCTAGCCCCATTACCCTTTCGTGCAGCGCTGCATTAGGCTCTGCTCCGGTTTCTTCCTCCTCTCATGGGTTTTGTAACCCCTGCGTCCGAAATCCAGCCTTCCAAGAAACGGAGCTGGCGTGCCTCGTGTCCGTCCGGTGCTCAGGATTCCCGAGGGCCATTGTGAGCTCGTCCTTCTCCCTCATGCGAACGAACTTCCCTTGCTGCGCTGCTTCGATATAATGCTGAAGCCTCTTGACTGGTATGTCCAATTGTTCGTCCATCCAAATGCACTTCCCCGTTATAGGGTCCAAGGATCCGCCGGCCCCGAAGAACCAAGTCCGGCAACGGTCTGGCCAGTTCATTGTCTCGGGTTCGATCCCTTTATCAAGCAGATCATTCTCAGCCTTGGCCCACTTAGGCCGGGCTATGAGGTAGCCACCTGACCCCGTGCGCTGGTGAAGCTTCTTCTTGCAGTATTTCTCTTGTTTGTCGCTGACATATTTTTACTCTTTTCCGATGTCTTGTAGGCCACAAATGCGGGCCAGTCATCTCTGATCTTCTCATATTTGCCCTTGAATTCTGGTGTCTCATTTTTTTCGACATACGTATTGAGTTCTTTCTTCCAATTCCTGAATAGTTCTGCCATCTTCTTAAGAGCAAAAGACTTGATTAATGGCTCTATTACTGGCTTCTCCGGATCATCCTCTAGCGGTAGGGTAAAATTTGACTTCAGCTCAGTCCAAAGATCATTTTTCTGCATATCATTGACACAAGACACCTCAGGGTCTTCGTTCTTAGGCTTATACCATTGGTGGATGCTGATCGGGATCTTGTCCCTAACCAGAACCCCGCACTGAGCAACAAATGCCTTCTTTGTAAGGTAGGGTTCAATCGGTTGGCCATCACGCGCGATTTGTATGATCTCAAACTTTTCATCCGAGCTCAACTTTTTCTTCGGGCCTCGTCTCTTTACCGAAGTTGTGCTCGATCCGGAGGGCTAGAAAAAAGAACAAAGATGAGAGTTAATTAATATGTGTACATATATACCAAAACAAAGACGAGAGCTAGTCAGCATAGGCTTAACTAATATATATACCTGGCGGACTCGGTTTGGTGATCACCGAGCCGTCCTCACGGTCTACTTCTTCACCCTCTCCTTCTTGCACGGCATTGGGTCATCGGACCATGTAAATCATAGCCAGCTGCTTCTTCACCCTCTCCTTCCAGACCATCGTTGTCGTTGAGAAACATCATCGAGCAGACGGCATCACTTCCTTGTGCGATTATGTCCCTCAACAACGCTTCTTGTGCTTCGTCTCGGGGGGTGTCCATATAGTTTCTACAAATATTTACAACATGACAATTATTATTCAAACATGACAGATATGGACATATTAGTGCCAACGTAGAACTAGCTAGCTAATCACAATAAGGAATCATATTAGTGGCCTCGACGCTGCTTCTCTAGGGTTTGGGGTGGCCTCGACAACGCTTCAAGGGTTAGGGGGTGGCCTCGAGAACGCTTCAAGCTAGGAGGGGTGCGTAATATCGACCCCCCACGTGTTGAAGCTATCGGGAGGGATCGGCGTTGAACAGTACATCTATGTCCCACAAGTGGCGTGGGCATCGACGCCATGATAGGGTAGAGGGTCGTGGATCGCCGGCGGTCGAGGTCAAGGGTCGAAGATCTCCGAGGGTCGGGAGGTTGCCTAGTGTCAAAGTTCAACAAAACCATGTCTTCATCATTAGGCGAAATGCAGGTGCATGATGGATGCAAGCTCTCCAAATTTGTTTTGGAGCGGAGTCCCGAGATAGGATAATTAGCTTTTTGGTACAAAGTTCAGCAAAAGGCAAATTATCCTATCCGGACTCCATTCCGAACAACTTTGGAGGACTTCGTACCATCATGCCATGGTTACTTCCGCTAATGATGAAGCCATGGATTTCTTCAATACTTTGACACTATAGGAACCTCGACCTGAAACCTTCGACCCTTGACCCTTAACGACCCTCGACCCTCTACCCTAGTTCCCGACCCTCGACCCTCGGCGATCCTCGACACCCTCGTTATATCGACAACGACGCAACATACATATACATGGGAAAATAATGTTATCGGGGAGGGGTATCGTACCCCCCTCGTGTCAAAGTTTCTTCTTTCTCCTCTATTCCTTTCTTTCTTCTTCTCCTCTTCTTTTCTTCTTATCCTCGAGAAAGGAAAATAAGGAAAAGGAAGAAAAGAGGAAGAAGGAAGAAGGAAGAAGAAGAAGAAAAAAAAGAAGAGGAGAAAAATTCTATTTTTTCTTCTTCTCCTCTATTCCTTTCTTCTTCTCCTCTTCTTTTCTTCTTTTCCTCTCATTCTTTTCTTCTTCTTCTTCCTTATTCCTTCTTCCTCTTTTCTTCCTTTTCCTTATTTTACTTTTTCCTCTACACTAACCTAATTAAAATGCACTAACCTTTTCCTGCACTAACCTAATTAAAATTGTAACTTTCTATATATGAACAAAAACTAAAATAATAAAAATAAAAAACATATACATTATAGCCACATACACATATACATCACATATGAACAAAAAAATAAACTAATAAAATAAAAAAAAGCGGGGCGGCTCGACGGCGGCGGCTCACAATGGGGCAGCCAGCGAGAGGGCGAGGGCGGCGGCGGCGAGGACGCGGGCGACGGGCGACGACGGGCTCGAGGCGGCCGTGAGGGGGCGACGACGGCGGGGCGCGGGGCTCAGGGGCGACGAGGACGATGGGCTCAAGGGCGCGACGAGGGCTCGGGCGGGCAGGGGCGGAGGACGGCGGGCTCGGGCGGCAGCAGGGACGGCGGGCTCGGGCGGCACGTGCAGCAGGCAGGGCGCAGGGCGGCGGCGGCGGTGGTGGGCAGGCGGGCCAGCGTCGGGAAGGGAGGGGCGGGGGCGGCGCGTCGGGAGCGGGGCGTGCGGCGGCAGCGGCAGCGGCATGGGCGAGGCGACGGCGGAAGCGAAGCGCGGCGCGTCGGGCAGGGGCGCGGGCGGCAGCGACGGTGTTGGGCGGTAGTGCGTCTGGGCAGGGCGCGGCGACGGCGACGACGGCACGGGGCGCGGCGACGGCGACAGCGGGGCGACGTCTTGGCGTCGGGCAGCTGGCGGCGTCGATGTGCTCGGCGTCGTCGGGGAAGCTGGCGAGGAAATCTAAAATTTCCCAAGTGTTTTCTTATATAGCAAGGGCATTAGTCGGTTCGTGCCACGACCGGGACTTATGCCCCTGCCGATCCGGTTGGTGCCACCAACCGGGACCAAACAATTTTCAGCAGCCCAAAGGGCGGGAAGCGGCGACCTTTGGTCGGTTGGTGGCACCAACCGGGACTAAAGGGGCATTAGTCGGTCGTGGCACCAACCGGGACTAAACCCTTTAGTCCCGGTTGGTGCCACCAACCGGGACCAAAACCATGTGCTGCCCAGCGCCAAATGTTTAGTCCCACCTCGCTAGTTGAGAGGAGCCGCACCAGTTTATAAGGTGCGGTGCGGCTCCCTCTCGAGCTCCTCTCTAAAGCAGGCTTTGGGCCTAACTCGCCATCTGTGCTGTGGGCCTGCTGGGCCTTCATGGGCCTGAATCCTGGCCCATAGGGTTTCTAGTCATATTCATGCCGTGGGGGCCCAGTAGGTGGCACTTTTTTTTGCTTTATATTTTATTTCTTTTTGCTTTTAGTTTTAGAAAAAATATAAACTTTCTATTAGTGCCATTAGTTTAAAATTTTGAAAACACTTTTTTTGTTTTCTTTGTTGCTTTATTTATTTTATTTTGTTTCTACTTACAACAAAATACTTATTGTTGCTATTTTTATTTTTTCAAGTTTTTTGTTTTGTTTTCTGCATTATTTATTTTCTTTTGGTTTTTGCTTTATTTTTAATTCTTTTTGCTTTTAGGTCAACAAAATTATAAACTTTCTGTTAGTGTTTTTAGTTTTAGAAAAATATAAACTTTCTGTTTGTGCCATTAGTTTTAAAATTGAAAATACTTTTTTGTTTTCTTTGTTGCTTTATTTATTTTATTTTGTTTCTACTTACAACAAAATGCTTATTGTTGCTATTTTTATTTTATTTTTCAAGTTTTTTGTTTTGTTTTCTGCATTATTTATTTTCTTTTGGTTTTTGCTTTATTTTTAATTCTTTTTGCTTTTAGGTCAGCAAAATTATAAACTTTCTGTTAGTGCCATTTGTTTTAGAACAATTATAAACTTTCTGTTTGTGCCATTAGTTTTATAAAATTTGAATTCTTTGAAATTTGTGTGAATCACAAGTTTGTGAGCTCAACAAAGGCGTGAGGGACGGGCTTATAAACTGGTGTGGCGCCTTGGTTGGCGAGGTTTTCAAATTCATAGTTTTCAAATGAACTCTGAAAAAGTTTGCATAGCATGTTCATGAACAAAGCGGACAATGGTATCATACTCGTGTGTTACAAAGTTGGCATGGTATCATCATAATAGTTATGGAGAAAGTCTTCACTTTTTCTTCGCTTGTGTCGTTGCTTATTGCGCCGTAACCATGGATAATCTTCATCGTTTATCGGGATGCTTGGGTCAGCCTTGACTTTGAAGGGGAATTTCATGAAACTTTTCATACTCTTCAGACATGTCTGTCTTGCCCTCCACTCCCAGGATGTCCCTTTTTCCTGAAAGAACTATGTGGCGCTTTGGCTCATTGTATGATGTATTCGCTTCCTTATCTTTTCTTTTTCTCGGTCTGGTAGACACGTCCTTCACATAGATAACCTGTGCCACATCATTGGCTAGGACGAACGGTTCGTCAGTGTACCCAAGATTTTTCAGATCCTTGTTGTCATTCCGTCATGTGGGTCTACCTGTACCCGCCTCGACACATTGACCCACTTGCACTTAAACAAAGGGACCTTAAAATCTACTCCGTAGTCAAGTTCCCATATGTCTACTATGTAACCATAATATGTGTCATTTCCTTATCGGTTGCTGCATCAAAGCGGACACCGCTGTTTTGGTTGGTGCTCTTTTCATCTTGGTCAATCGTGTAAAATGTATTCCCATTTATCTCGTATCCTTTCCAAATCATTACAATCGAAGATGGTCCCTGGACAACAAGTACAACTCATCACAAACAGTGCTGTCACCTCCGAGACATGTTTCCAACCAACTGCTGAAAGTCTGATGTGTTCACATGTAATCCGATCGTCGCCTTTGCTCCGGGTGTTTGGAGCGCAGACTGTTCTTGTGTTCATCGACATACGGGTCACCAAGGTAGAGTTCAGTAGAACTGTGTAGTGTGCTTGAGACCAAGAATATCCGTCCCTGCATATTATTGAGTCTCTTCCAAGCGTGTTTTTTCGGTCAGTCTCCCTTCATACCGCGATTTAGGGAGACCTAGCTTATTAAGGCCAGGAATGAAGTCAACACAAAACCCGATGACATCCTCTGTTTGATGGCCCATGGAGATGCTTCCTTCGGCCTAGCACGGTTATGAACATATTTCTTTAGGACTCCATGAACCTCTCAAAGGGGTACATATTGTGTAGAAATACGGGCCCCGAATGAAAATCTCGTCGACTAGATGAACTAGGGCGTGCGTCATGATATTGAAGAAGGATGGTGGGAACACCAGCTCAAACCGACAAGACATTGCGCCACATCACTCCTTAGCATTGGTACGATTTCTGGATCGATCACCTTCGAGATATTGCATTGAGGAATGCACATAGCTTCACAATGGCTAATCGGACGTTTTCGGTAGAAGCCCCTCAATGCAACCGGAAGCGATTGCGTCATAATCACGTGGCAGTCATGAGACTTTAGGTTCGGAACTTTTTCTCGGCATATTTATTATTCCCATTATATTCGACGAGAAGCGGTCGGGACCTTCATCTTGAGCAGGAATTGAAAGAATATTTCTTTCTCTTCTTTAAAAGAGCGTAGCTGGCAGGACCTTCATCTTGCTTCGGAGGCATGCCCTCTTTTTCGTAAGCGTTGCAGGCCCTCTCGTGCCTCGGTGTATCTTTTGTCTTCCCATACACGCCCAAGAAGCCTAGCAGGTTCACGCAAAGGTTCTTCGTCACGTGCATCACGTCGATCAAGAGCGGACCTCTAGGTCTTTCGATGAGGGTAGGTCCCAAAATATAGATTTCTTCTTCCACATGGGTGCGTGATTCTCAGCGTCATTCGAACAGCTAGTCCGCCGGGACCCTTTCCAAAGATTACGTGTAAATCATTGACCATAGCAAGTACGTGATCACCGATGACGCATGGCGGGCTTCTTCCGGTGATCTGCCTCGCTTTGAAATGCTTGCCTTTCTTTCGACATTGATGGTTGGTCGGAAGAAATCGGCGATGGCCCGGTACACATTCTTCCTGCAGCTTCCGGTATATACTATCGGTGTCAAGTAAACAGTGCGTGCATGCGTGGTATCCCTTGTTTGTCTGTCCTGAAAGGTTACTGAGAGCGGGCCAATCGTTGATGGTCACGAACAACAACGCCTTTAGGTCAAATTCCTCCTTTTTGTGCTCATCCCACGTACGTACACCGTTTCCATTCCACAGCTGTAAAAGTTCTTCAACTAATGGCCTTAGGTACACATCAATGTCGTTGCCGGGTTGCTTAGGGCCTTGGATGAGAACTGGCATCATAATGAACGTCCGCTTCATGCACATCCAAGGAGGAAGGTTATACATACATAGAGTCACGGGCCAGGTGTTGTGATTGCTGCTCTGCTCCCCGAATGGATTAATGCCATCCGCGCTTAAAGCAAACCATACGTTCCTTGGGTCCTTTGCAAACTCATCCCAGTACTTTCTCTCGATTTTTCTCCACTGCGACCCGTCAGCGGGTGCTCTCAACTTCCCGTCTTTCTTACGGTCCTCACTGTGCCATCGCATCAACTTGGCATGCTCTCCGTTTCTGAACAGACGTTTCAACCCTGGTATTATAGGAGCATACCACATCACCTTCGCAGGAACCCTCTTCCTGGGAGGCTCGCCGTTAACATCACCAGGGTCATCTCGTCTGATCTTATACCGCAATGCACCGCATACCGGGCATGCGTTCAAATCCTTGTAGGCACCACGGTAGAGGATGCAGTCATTAGGGCATGCGTGTATCTTCTCCACCTCCAATCCTAGAGGGCATACGATCTTCTTTGCTGCGTATGTACTGTCGGGCAATTCGTTATCCTTTGGAAGCTACTTCTTCATTATTTTCAGTAGCTTCTCAAATCCTTTATCGAGCACAGCATTCTCTGCCTTCCACCGCAACAATTGAGTGCAGATACCGAGCTTGTGTTGCCATCTTCGCAATTGGGGTACAACCCTTTTTGTGATCCTCTAACATGCGATCGAACTTCAGCTTCTCCTTGACTTTCGCATTGTGTCCTTGCATCGACAATGACCCGGCGGAGATCATCATCATGGGGCACATCGTCGGTTCCTTTTGATCTTCAGCAGCTTCATTGCTCGTTGCAGCACCATCGTGCACATCGTCAGTGCATCTTGATGTTCAGTAGCATCACCGTATTCAGGGGCACATAGTTGTCATCGTACTCTTCTTCCTCGCCGTCTTCCATCATAACCCCTATTTCTCCGTGCCTCGTCCAAACATTATAGTGTGGCATGAAACCCTTGTAAAGCAGGTGGGTGTGAAGGATTTTCCGGTCGAGTAAGACTTCAGTATTCCCACATATAGGGCATGGACAAAACATAAAACCATTCTGCTTGTTTGCCTCAGCCACTTCGAGAAAAGCATGCACGCCTCAATGTACTCGGAGGTGTGTGCATCACCGTATATCCATTGCGGTTCATCTGCGTGCATTATATATAATTAAGTGTGTCAAAAATCATTACAAAACATCATGAATAGATAATTAAGTGACCAAATTAATAGAAGTTCATCATCACATAAAAACCAAAGTACATACATAGTTCTCATCTAACAACATAAAGCTATGCAGGGCATCTAAATTAATTAAACCATACATTGAAACTATGTAAAACATTTCAATGTGAAAACAAATACGATCATAATCGCAACCAAGGTAACAACTGATCCAACGGCATAATGATACCAAGCCTCGGTATGAATGGAATATTTTCTAATCTTTCTCATCTTCAAGCGCATTGCATTCATCTTGATCTTGTGATCATCGACGACATCCGCAACATGCAACTCCAATATCATCTTCTCCTCCTCAAGTTTTTTTATTTTTTCCTTCAAGAAATTGTTTTCTTCTTCAACTAAATTTAACCACTCGACAATAGGGTCGGTTGGAATTTCCGGTTCAACAACCTCCTAGATAAATAAAATCTATGTCACGTTGGTCGGCATAATTTTCATAAACAATAAATGAACCAATAGTTATGAAAAGATAATATATACCACATCCGAATCATAGACAGGACGAGGGCCGACGGGGGCGGATACCAAAACCATCGCACTATATAAGATGCAATAATAAAAGTAAGAAAATAATACAAGTAAGAATATTTTTCCTTTCGGAAAGAAGATAAGAACAAGAGGCTCACCACGGTGGTGTTGGCGATGAGATCGCGCGGGTGATCGACGGCGGTGAAGAGGCGGGACGGGCGTGACGGACCGCTAAACCTAGACAAATATTGAGGAAAATGGAGGTTGGAGGTCGAGCTTGAGAGGAGAAAGCTTAAGTAGTGTGGCTCGGGCATTTCATCGAACACCTCATGTGCATAGGAGGTGAGCTAGAGCACCACAATGCCCCCTCGCCGGCAAAGAGAAAAGCAGAGCAATGGAGTGCTCTGCTTTCATGAGCGAGGGTATATATAAACAGCACTATTGGTCCCGGTTCGTGGCATGAGCCGGGACTAAAGGAAACCTTTGGTCCCGGTTCATGCCATGAACCGGGACCAATAGTGGTGGGCCAGAGCCAGGACCATTGGTCCCGGTTCGTCCCACCAACCGGGACCAAAAGGTCCGGACGAACCGGGACCAATGGCCCACGTGGCCCGGCCGGCCCCCTGGGCTCACGAACCGGGGCAAATAGCTCCATTAGTCCCGGTTCTGGATTGAACCGGGACTAATGGGCTAAACTGCCCTGGACGAAAGCCCCTTTTTCTACTAGTGTACACACACCACAATAAAATGATGAGATGAATTAATAATTTACAAAATATGCATATACGTCCAGTTAATTCAGTCAGAAGCCATGGGACCTTCATTTCATCGATCCTAAGCTACATGATTTAATGCAATATTTGTACTTAAACTTGGGAGTCACTGCACTGGAAGGTTACTACACAACCTTGAATCCTGAAGAAAGTGTGAAGTGCACTACTGGTGGAGCAAATCTAGCGATACCACTTTTACGTGTTGCGTCCTAATTACATCAAAAATAAAGAATTAATAGATAGATTGCCACCCATGTCTTACATAATTATGTCCGTGCAAATTTGGAAGGTTGCCGATGTGTTGGAAAACTCAACGGTTTCATCGAGATGAAGCAAGAGGGCATTGAGGGAGTCCTGGATTAGGGGGTATCCGGACGACCGGACTATATACTTTGGCCGGACTGTTAGACCGTGAAGATACAAGACTCAAGACTTCGTCCCGTGTCCGGATGGGACTCTCCTTTGTGTGGAAGACAAGCTTGGCGATCCGGATATTAGATCTCCTTCTTTTTAACCGACTTTGTATAAACCGGAGGGTTTGGTCCGTAGAGGGACAATCATAATCATCATAGGCTAGCTTCTATGTTTTAGCCTCTACGATCTCGTGGTAGATCAATTCTGGTAATACTCATATCATCAAGATCAATCAAGCAGGAAGTAGGGTTTTACCTCCATCGAGAGGGCCCGGACCTGGGTAAAACATCGTGTCCATTGCCTCCTATTACCATTAGCCTTAGACGCACAGATCGGGACCCCCTACCCGAGATCCGCCGGTTTTGACAACGACATTGGTGCTTTCATTGAGAGTTCCTCTGTGCCGTCGCTGCAAGGCTCGATGGCTCCTTCGATCATCAACAAAATGCGGTCTAGGGTTAGGCTTTTCTCCTCGGACAGATCTTCGTGTTCGGCGGCTTCACACTGTGGGCCAATTTGCTTGGCCATCTGGAGCAGATCGACAGCTACGCCCCTGGCCAATAGGTCAGGTTCGGAAACTTGAACTACACGGCCGATATCCGTGGACACTTGATCTTCGACGGATTTGGGACTACGCCAGGAGCGCCGAACAGTCACAACGAGCACGGCTTAGACCTGTTGTCGGACAATACTCGGGATATCGCACCTGCAGGAGCTCCGGACTTAAATCCGAGGCAGGTCGCGTCGTCCGAGGACGGGTGGACGCACCCCGCCCCGGAGGCCGGACACTCATCGGCGATAGAGCCGAACACAGACTCCACCCCCATGGGAGCCTGTGTCATCGGACCTCCGGACTCGTGTCCGGATGTAGGTTCCAGACCGCGTGCCCCCGAGGCCGCCGAATCTGGTTGGGCTCCGGTAATGGAGTTCACTGCTGCGGATATTTTCCAGAACTCTCCCATTGGTGACATGCTGAACTCATTAAAGTCTCTTTCTTTGTTAGGAGACTCTCGATCGAACTATCTCCGGCTCGAGTAGGAAGTAGGCAACGAAGGAATTCATTTCCCACCCACCACCCACTTCATTGCCATTATCGATGATTTGACCGACGTGCTCGACTTCGACTCTGAAGACTTCGACGGTGTGGACGACGATGTAGGAGAAGAACAGGAACCACCACCCACGGGGCGCTGGACAGCAACCTCCTCGTATGATATATATATATATGGTGGACACTCCAAAAGAAACCAATGGCGACGAGGCAATGGAGGATAACCCCTCAAGGAAGAAGGCAAAGCATGGGCGTCATCGGCGCCGCTCCAAGCCCCACCACAGCAATACCGGCACAGGAGACGAAAACAATCCGGATGGTGCCGAAGAAGAATACAACCCAGATCAGCCTGCCTTTGAGCAGGCCGAACAGGAAGACGGGCAGGTCAGCCCAGACGAACAAGCGACAGGCCTAAGGCATAGCCTAGTGGTGGGAAGGGGCTGATGCCTTCCCACCCACCCAGGTTCAAGGCATGGTACTTGCAATTTGGGGTTGTTGCACTAATTATACTGTAGGGGGTTCCCTTACAGTCTTTCTATCAAAAAAAAACAAGCGACAGGCGGATACCCGGAGGAGGACAACTACATGCCCCCTCCGAAGACGAGATGAGCCTCGGCGACGATGAATTCGGCGTGCCTGAGGATCCCGTAGAGCAGGAGCACTTCAAGCGCCGGCTTATGGCCACTGCGAGGAGCCTGAAAAAGAAGCAGCAGCAGCTCCAAGCTGACCAAGATCTGCTCACAAACAAATGGACTGAAGTCCTAGCAGCCGAGGAATACAGACTCAAGCGCCACACCAAAGGCTACCCAAAGCACAAGTTGCTACCTCAACTCGAGGACGAGCCTATACTACCAGCACAGGACGAGGCTATAAGCCCGCACCCCCACGCTAATACACTACGGCCCGGGGCAATAGGCAGGACCCGCGAGACATACTGGAAAACAAGGCAGGACAGCCAAGATCGATCTACGGATCGCGGGGGCGCGCCCCAACATGTGACAATGATCGTCATGCCGGATGTACTATCAACAAGTCCGGGCGGGCCGAACATAGCCAACCAGACTTATTTGAACTACGTGTCCACATAGCCCCCTCTGCTTCACTGACGAAGTGATGGATCACGAATTCCCAGAAGGGTTTAAACCTGTAAACATCGAATCATACGATGGCACAACAGACCACGCAGTATGGATCGAAGACTTCCTTCTCCACATTCACATGGCCCGCGGTGACGATCTACATGCCATCAAGTATCTTCCCTTAAACTCAAAGGACAGGCCCGACACTGGCTAAATAGCATGCCGGCAAATTCCATCGGCAGTTGGGAAAACCTGGAGGACACGTTCCTCGACAACTTCCAGGCACGTACGTGCGAGGACCAGATGCCAATGACTTGAGTCACATTACCCAACAACTAGGAAATTCTGGACTCGGTTCCTAACTAAAAAGAACCAAATTGTCGACTGTCCGGATGCGAAGTCTTGGCGGCCTTTAAGCATAATATCCACGACGAGTGGCTCGCCCGACACCTCGTCCAGGAAAAGCCAAAGTCCATGGCGGCCCTCACGACACTCATGACTCGCTTTTGCGCGGGTGAGGACAGCTGGTTGGCTCGCAGTAGCACCACGCCAATAAACTCCGACACTTCAGATGTCCGCGACAGTAACGGCAAGCCACGGCGCAACAGACATAAGCGTCGGGACAATGGGGACAACACTGACGACATGGCAGTCAACACCGGATTCAGTTGCTCAAAATCCGGTCAGCGGAAAAAGCCGTTCAAAAGAAACAATCAGGGATCGTCTAGTCTGGACTGCATACTCGATCGCTCGTGCCAAATTCATGGCACCCCTAGTAAACCAGCAAACCACACTAACAGAGATTGCTGCGTGTTCAAACAAGCCGACAAAATAAATGTCGAAAACAAGGACAAGGGGCTGCACAGCGACGATGACGAGGAGCCCCGGCGTCCGAACACGTGGGGACAGAAGAAATTTCCTCCCCAGGTGAAAACGGTTAATATGATCTATGCCACCCACATTCCCAAACGTGAACGAAAGTAAGCACTAAGGGACGTCTATGCGATGGATCCAGTCGCCCCAAAGTTCAACCCATGGTCTGTCTGTCCAATCACTTTTGATCGTAGGGATCACCCTACTAGCATCCGTCACGTCGGTTCAGCCGCATTGGTCCTAGACCCAATCATTGACGGATTCCACCTCACGCGAGTCCTTATGGACGGTGGAAGTAGCCTGAACCTGCTCTATCAGGACACAGTGCGCAAAATGGGCATCGATCCTTCAAGGATCAAGCCAACCAAAACCACCTTCAAAGGTGTAATTCCAGGAGTAGAGGCCCGTTGTACGGGCTCGATAACACTGGAAGTGGTCTTCGGATTTCCGGATAACTTCCGAAGCGAGGAGTTAATCTTCGACATCGTCCCTTTCCGTAGTGGCTATCATGCATGCTTGGACGAACCGCATTCACTCAATTCAATGCGGTACCACACTACGCATACCTCAAGCACAAGATGCCAGGACGTCGCGGGGTTATAACAGTCAAGGGCAACACAGACCGCTGTCTCCATACAGAAGAGCACACTGCGGCCCTCGCGGCAGAAGTACAAAGCAGCCTTTTCCGACAAACTACCAATCCGGCGACAACAACCCTGAACACCATTAAGCGAGTCCGGAGTACCCTAAAACAGGATCCCAGGCACGCCAAGAGCGCGACTAGCAGTCCGGCCTCCGCCCTAGCCCCATTCAAGCAGCATTAGTGCCACGCGCAAACAATTACGCACTCGCAATACCATGGGCATAGGAGGAGGCGCCATAGGTGATATTGTCAACTGTGCGGTTTAGCCGCAACATACTTTAATAACCTGGTTTCTCTTACAGGACCCTACTTTCGGGCAGCCCCTTTAGAGAGACGGATTATCGGACTCATCACAGGAGGGAAAACAAAGGAGGCAAAAGGCTTTGCGCACAACGGGAATACCCAGGTGGTATCTGTCAATGATCATTATACCTATTTTGCATACCCGCATGCGGCCTGCCCTTTGATAGGACATGTCAAATAGTCCTATTTTGATTCTGCTCAACGCATCAATTGTACACATACGCTCGGACGTATTATCTCACAATGGGAAACAATGTATAGCGTCAGCTTATTATCCCTATCTTCACATTTTTCTATAAATGTTTATTTAATATTGAATCCGTACACTTTGGTACGTTCCGTTTGCCAGGGGCTTCTCATGGCACCCCATAATACGGCAAGATAAGTCCACTTTCGACAGTGCGGCACCCCGAACTTAAAGCATTATATGCATCAACTCCCAATCATGTCTTGGGTCAATAGTTGGGTTTGCCCGGCTCCCTTGTTTTGGCACCTTACGTTCCGTTATATCGGCTAAGGTAACGCACGGAGAACTACTGCGGTTGTATCCCGGTTCTTCCAGACGAGCACCTCAGTAAAGAAAGCTGAAAACTGACTGTCATGATGCGGCGAGAGCTGGTCGCTGTTCGAGAGGTCTTAAAATCCTTAAAGATTTTTTCCGCTTTAGGCGAAGAATCGGCCTTCGTACGATTTAGGCGTATATAGCGCCCCAATTCGGCTTTCCGAATTCTATGGGCTTCGCTGAAATTTAAAATTGTAGATTTCTAAGTGAGAGTTATAAAGCCGCATAGTCTGATTGCCTTGTTCGCTGCGCCAAACACCTCCTTCAGGGACCAAAAATTTGGATAAAGAGTGTTTGGGTTTTCCATGAACACCCCAGTACTAGTTACGTGGGGGCGGAAGCCGACGACTGGCCTACTTTTACAATTTTATAAACAGTCACACAGAAGGTAATATTTTAAATCAACAAGGCACCATATAGCGCATACAAATTTGTTTTCATATTACAAAAACGACAGAAATACATTCACTCAAAGATTGTGTCCTTGGTACATTCATCGGCCACGAGGCGAGCGCCTTTCATAACGCCATTATAATATTTCTCGGGATAGCGATGTGCCTTGCCCTCCGGTGGTCCATCCTTGACCAGCTTCTCTGCATCTAGCTTGGCCCAATGCATCTTTGCATGGGCAAAGGCTCGACGGGCACCCTCAATGCAAACGGATCGCTTGATAACTTCAAGCTGCGGAGAGGCATTTACCATCCGCTTTATAAGGCCGAAGTAGCTGGCGGGCAGGGGCTCACCAGGCCACATCCGGACTATGAAATCTTTCATGGCCACTTCGGCCGCCCTGTGGAGTTCAACCAATTGCTTCAGTTGGTCACTCAGAGGCATTGGGTGTTCGGCTCCAGCATACTGGGACCAGAACAGCTTCTCCGTTGAGCTCCCCTCTTCGGCACGGTAGAACTCCGTGGCGTCCGATATGCTGCGTGGCAGATCTGCGAATGCCCCTGGAGACCTCCGAATTCAGGTAAGTAAAAGAAATGTCTCCTCTACATGCTTGCTTTGCATAATGAATGTCTTAGCCGCCGCTATCTTCTTTGCCGCCTGGATTTCCTGCTGGGCCTTTTGGGCTTCGGCCTTGGCGTCTTTCTTGCTCACAAGGGCCTTCACAAGCTCAGACTCTTTCGTCTTGAAGTCACGCTCCAGGGACTCGAACTTCTTGCCGAGCTCCTGGAGCCCTTGATGTACCTCGCCCACCCTAGCATCTTGCTTTTCACACTCAATGCGCTCCATGGCCGCCTTATCTTCGGCCTCAGATAGCGCTTTCTTCAGGGCCGCCACTTCGGTCATGGCCCCTATTACAAAATCATGACGCTTTTTGTTAGGGTCACCAATTTTTTCTCCTCTATATGATATATGAACGAGGTACCACTCACCTTTGTCCTCTTAGAGCTGCCTCTTCGTGAGGCTGAGCTCCTCTTCGGCCTGCTCCAGGTCCCGTTTGAGTCAGGTGACCTCTGATGTGCGGGCAGCAGCGGCAAGCGACACTGCCTGCTTATTCACATAGACACACACTGTTAGACTCCTGCGGTTTAGAGTTGACCCTCCGTTTGGCTTTTCTTTCCGAACACCAAACAAAGTTTCAGGGGCTACTGTCTATTGGGCGACAACATCTGACTCTTTTTACTTACATCAAAGCCTGTCGGGAGGCTAGTACAGGCTTCGGTCAATCCTCTTTTGGCGGACCGAACCTTCTGAATCACCAAACTCATAAGAGTGTGGTGCCCTTCATCCATGGAAGCGCCGCGAAGCACTTCCAGCAGACTATCCGACGCCTCTGGCGCAACGGAAGTCATCGGCACGGCCAGCTTGTCCTCCTTAGCGAGGGGCTGCCTACCCGAATCCGGAACCTTTGGAGGTTCCGGTACAGTGTCCGACTGAGAGCCCAACCTGCTGCGGCTCTCGTTAGCATAATCTGCGGGGATCTTGCGCCCCATTTGCCCGGCGTCTGGAATTTCGCCTTGGGGCGGCTCCAGAGTCGCCTCCCCTAGCTCTGGGACCCTCTGGGACCATACCTCCGTGTCATCCGCGGGCCGAGGGGAGGTGGCCGTCGGGAGCGAATTCATTGCCGAATCGCTCGATGACCCATCCGAAGAGGATACTTCGGGATGGGCCCTGGCCGGACTGCATGTATGTCTTCGGCGTTATAACAAACTATGGAGCTAAGTGGCACAACAGTGTTGCACAGTGCGGATACTTACGATCTCAGCAGGGGCTTTCCCCTGGGCAGCCACTCCTCCTCGCTGTAAGCGGCCGTGGTGGAGTGTTCCGGAAGGGACGCATTTCCCTTCTTTGGCGTCCTGGCCTCTCCCTGCGGGGCGTCTTTCCTTTTCTTCTCCTCCCCAATGTGGGGAGGTGGAATTTCTTCGTGTTTCCCCCCGCCTTCGCGGGAGGAGTCCGCCTCGTCGTCCTCGGACGACGAGCCTATGACGGCCTTGCACCAAGTACCCTTCCTGGTCCCCGGGGCCGCCCTCTTAGACCCTTCGGCCTCCCCGGATGTGGCGGCCCTTTTCTTCTCCTCCTTCCCTTCATGGGAGGAGCGTGCCTCATCGTCTTCGGATGAGGCGTTTGGTGTGACCTTACGCCGGAGACCCTTCCTGGTCCCCGTGACCTTCTTTTCGGCCTTCTTTTCCGGCACCTTGTAAGGCGCCGGGATTAGCATCTCCGTCAGGAGAGCGGTTGCTGGGCCTTCTGGCAGTGGAGCCGGACAATCGATCCGCTCCGCCGTCACCACGTAATCCTGATTAAATACACACTATGATTTAAAATCCTCCCATGAGTATGCTGCGAAAGCTACATCTGATGATGGTCAGAAAACTCACCGGATGGAGGAGCCGCGTGACGTGGAGTCCGCGGTCCTCGGATGTGGGAGGAGGTATTTCGGAGGCCTTGAATAGCACCTTCCATGTGTCCTTGTGCATCATGCCGTAAAGCACTTGAAGTGTCTAGTGTTCGGCCGGATCGAACTCCCACAGATTGAATGCCCGTCTTTGGCACGGAAGGATTCGGCGGACGAGCATGACCTGGACCACGTTGACAAGCTTGATCTTCTTGTCCATCATATTTTTGATGTAGTTCTGAAGTCCTGTCAGCTCCACAGGTTCGCCCCAGGCCAGGCCCTTCTTTTCCCAGGAAGTGAGCCGCATGGGAATTCGGATCGGAATTCGGGGGCCGCTGCCCAGTTGGCGTCGCGTGGCTCGGTGATGTAGAACCACCCCAATTGCCACCCTTTCACGGTCTCCGCGAAGGAACCGCCAAGCCAGGTAACATTGGGCATCCTGCCCACCATGGCGCCTCCGCACTCCGCTTGCTGGCCGGTCACGATCTTCGGCTTCACACAGAAGATTCATAGACATAAGCCGAAGTGGGGCTTGATGCGGAGGAAGGCTCGCACATGACGATAAACGCCGAGATGTTGAGGACGAAATTTGGGGCTAGATCATGGAAGTCGAGCCCATAGTAAAACATGAGCCCGCGGACAAAGGGATGAAGTGGAAGTCCAAGTCCGAGGACGAAGTGGGCGAGGAACACGACCCTCTCGTGGGGTCCCGGAGTCGGAATGATCTGCCCTGCGTCCGGCAGCTGGTGCGCAATATCTGCGGCCAAGTATCCGGCCCCCCGGAGCTTCGTAACATGCTCCTCCTTGATGGTGGAGGCCACCCAGTTGCCTCCTGCTTCGGACATGTTTGGCTGTGCGGAGAAGGTGTGAACTAGGGCGCTAGAGCTTGAGTGTGCGAGAATGGATAAGAGAAGGAGGAAGAAGGCGTGGATAAAATGGGAATCCTTATCCCTTTATAGAGGCGATGAAAATGGTGTGCCTCCCCACTTGCATGTTGAAAATCGCTTATTTCCCAAGCGCCACGATTGATGGCGTGGTTGGGTTACTCGTACCCGTATTGATGAGAATCGCGTGATAAGGGGACATGCTCTCTACTTCGACAAGACGTGCCGAGGAAACCGCCTCGCGATATGTGCGGTAGCTGGCTGTGGGAAGATGGTTCAATAATGACTCGACCATGGTGTCATGTCACATTATCTAAAAGTTGTCAGCAGATTACATTTGTGGAATATTGTTCTCTCTATGGGGGAATGTGAAAGTCGTGTTGCAGAGCCGGATACGATTTAAGTGTTCGAGGTTTACTTTGGAGTATTCGGAGATGGAACCCACCTTGAAATGCCGAAGACAAACTGCATGCCGGACTCAACGTCATTGAAGCCTGGTTCAGGGGCTACTGAGGAAGTGCTGGATTAGGGGTTATCCAGACGGCCGGACTATATATTTTGGCCGGACTGTTCGACCGTGAAGATACAAGACTCAAGACTTCGTCCCGTGTCTGGATGGGACTCTCCTTTGCGTGGAAGACAAGATAGCGATCTGGATATTAGATCTCCTTCTTTGTAACCGACTGTGTAAACCCTAGCCCCCTCCTGTGTCTATATAAACTGGAGGGTTTGGTCCGTAGAGGGACAATCATAATCATCATAGGCTAGCTTCTAGGGTTTAGCCACTGTGATCTCGTGGTAGATCAACTCTTGTAATACTCATATCATCAAGATCAATCAAGCAGTAAGTAGGGTTTTACCTCCATCGAGAGGGCCCGAACCTGGATAAAACATCATGTCCCTTGTCTCCTGTTACCATTAGCCTTAGATGCATAGATCGGGACCCCCTACCAGAGATCCGCCGGTTTTGACACCGACAGGCATCACTTATTGAGCATCTGAAGGCATGCGGCGTAAAGCCCCGCTGGCGCAGACCAACACCTGAAGCAAGCTAAACCTTTCACATGCTTGCTTTGCATAGCAACAAGGTGTAGCTCTTCCTCTCCGGCCTCAACCAGAGCGGTTTACACATAGCACAATAAACTTATGAGATGAATTAATTATATAGAGAATGTGCATAACATCCAGTTAACTTAGTCAGAAGTCATGGGAACTTCGTGCAATCGATCATAAGCTACTTGATTTAATGAAATATTTATACCAAAACTTGGGAGTCACTTCAGTGGAAGGTTACTCTACAACCTTGAATCTTGAAGAAAGTGTGAAGTGCACTACTCTCGGAGCAAATCTAGGGACACCACTTCTTACCTGGCGTGTCCCCGTAACTTCTAAAGGAAAAAAAATTAAAGGATAGATTATCATCCAAGACGTACATGATCTTGTCTGTGTGAATTCCAAAGGTCTCCGATGTGTT
The DNA here is from genome assembly GCA_021605205.1 of Aegilops longissima. NCBI lineage: Eukaryota > Viridiplantae > Streptophyta > Magnoliopsida > Poales > Poaceae > Aegilops > Aegilops longissima. Next base: position 64,181,746 of record CM038682.1, on the reverse strand, counting down.
AGAAAACAAAATGGTTTCATCGAGATCAAGCACGAGGGCATCGCTTATTGTGCATCTGAATGCATGCGGCGTAAAGCCCCGCTGGCGCGGACCAACACCTGAAGCAAAGTAGACTTTGACATGCTTTCTTGCATAGCAACGAGGTGTAGCTCTTCCGCTCCGGCATCCACCTCAGCGGTCTACACATACTAGAATAAAATGATGTGATGAATTAATAATTTACACAATATGCATATACATCCAGTTAATTCAGTCAGAAGCCATGGGAACTTCATTTCATCGATCCTAAGCTTCATGATTTAATGCAATATTTGTACTTAAACTTGGGAGTCACTGCACTGGAAGGTTACTACAAAACCTTGAATCCTGAAGAAAGTGTGAAGTGCACTATTGCTAGAGCAAATCTAGGGAGACCACTTTTTACCTGTTGCGTCCTCATTACATCCAAAATAAAGAATTATTACATAGATTGCCATCCATGCCGTACATAATCATGTCCGTGCAAATTTCGATGGTTGCCTATGTGTTAGAAAACACAACGGTTTCATCGAGATGAAGCAAGACGGCATCACTTATTGAGAATCTGATGGCATGCGGCATAAAGCCTCGCTGGTGCAGACCAACACCTGAAGCAAGCTAGACCTTTCACATGCTTGCTTTGCATAGCAACAAGGTGTTGCTCTTCCACTCCGACATCCACTAGAGCAGTCTACACACATCACAATAAAATGATGAGATTAATTAATTATATAGACAATGTGCATAACATCCAGTTAACTTAGTCAGAAGTCATGGGAACTTTGTGTCATTGATCATAAGCTACTTGATTCAATGAAATATTTATACCAAAACTTGAGAGTCACTTCAATGGAAGGTTACTCTACAACCTTGAATCTTGAAGGAAGTGTCAAGTGCACTACTGGCGGAGCAAATCTAGGGAGACCACTTTTTACCTGGCGTGTCCCTTTTACTTATAAAGGAAAAAATTAATAGATAGATTATCATCCAAGCCGTACATGATCTTGTCTGTGTGAATTCCGAAGGTCTCCGATGTGTTAGAAAACACAACGGTTTCATCAGGATCAAGAACGAGGGCATCACTTATTGAGCATTAGAAGGCATGCGGCATAAAGCCCAACAGGTGCGGACCAATGTTATGTCTTGAGCTTGCGTTGGTTTTCCTTGACGAGGAAAGGGCGATGCAGCAGTAGTAGCGTACGTATTTCCCTCAGTTTTTGAGAACCAAGGTATCAATCCAGTAGGAGGCTCCTCAAAAGTCCCACGCACCTACACAAACAAACAAAGAACTCGCAACCAACGCAATAAAGGGGTTGTCAATCCCTTCACGGCCACTTGCGAAAGTGAGATCTGATAGAGATAGTATGATAAGATTAATATATTTTTGGTATTTTATAATACAGATGCAAAAAGTAAAGATGCAAATAAAAGTAGATTGAAAGCTTATTGGATAAAAGATAGACCCGGGGGCCATAGGTTTCACTAGTGGCTTCTCTCAAGATCGCATAAGTATTACGGTGGGTGAACAAATTACTGTCGAGCAATTGATAGAAAAGCGAATAATTATGAGATTATCTAGGCATGATCATGTATATAGGCATCACGTCCGCAAGAAGTAGACTGACTCCTGCCTGCATCTACTACTATTACTCCACACATCGACCGACACCTACCTGCATCTAGAGTATTAAGTTCATAAAGAACAGAGTAACGAATTAAGAAAGATGACATGATGTAGAGGGATAAACTCAAGCAATGTGATATAAACCCCATCTTTTTATCCTCGATGGCAACAATACAATACGTGCCTTGCTGCCCCTGCTGTCACTGGGAAAGGACACCGCAAGATTGAACCCAAAGCTAAGCACTTCTCCCATGGCAAGAAAGATCAATCTAGTAGGCCAAACCAAACTGATAATTCAAAGAGACTTGCAAAGATAACTCAATCATACATAAAAGAGTTCAGAGGAGATTCGGAGGAGAAGAAGCCATCTACCTAATAACTATGGACCCGAAGATCTGTGGTAAACTACTCAAAACTCATCATAGGGGCTATGGTGTTGATGTAGAAGCCCTCCGTGGTCGATTCCCCCTCGGGCGGAGCGCCGGCGAAGGCTCCAAGATGGGATCTCATGGATACAGAAGGATACGGCGGTGGAAATTGTGTTTCGTTGGCTCCCTGGATGTTTTTGGGGTACGTAGGTATATATAGGAGGAAGAAGTATGTCGGTGGCCGCTTGTGGGGCCCAGGAGATAGGAGGCGCGCCCAGAGGGGGTGGGCGCGCCCTCCTGTCTCCTAGCCGCCTCGCAAGCTTCTTGACTTGCACTCCAAGTTCTCCGGATCACGTTCGTTCCAAAAATCACGCTCCCGAAGGTTTCATTCCGTTTGGACTCAGTTTGATATTCCTTTTCTTCGAAAAACTGAAATAGGCAAAAAAACAGCAATACGGGCTGGGCCTCGAGTTGGTAGGTTAGTCCCAAAAATGATATAAATATGTAAAATAAAACCCATAAACATCCAAAAGGGGTAATATAATAGCATGGAACAATAAAAAATTATAGATACGTTGGAGACGTATCAACCAACACCTGAAGAACGCTAGACCTATCACATGCTTTATTTGCATAGCAACAAGGTGTAGCTCTTCCTCTCTGAACTCCACCAGAGTGGTCTACACACTACACAATAAAATGATGAGATGAATTAATTATATAGACAATATGCATATACATCCAGTTAACTTAGTCACAAGTCATCGGTACTTCGTGTCATCGATCCTAAACTACCTTATTTAATGCAATATTTATACAAAAACCTTGGAGTCACTTCAGTGGAAGGTTACTATACAACCATGAATATTGAAGAAAGTGTGAAGTGCACAACTGGCGGAGGAAATCTGGGGAGACCACTTTTTACCTGTCGTGTCCCCATTACTTCCAAAATAAAAAATTAACGGATAGATTATCATCCAAGCCGTACATAATCTTGTAAGAGTGAATTTCGAAGGTCTTCGATGTGTTAGAAAACACAATGTTTTCATCGAGATCAAGCACGGGGGCATCGCTTATTGTGCATCTGAAGGCATGCGCCGTAAAGCCCCGCTGGTGCAGACCAACACCTGAAGCAAGCTAGACCTTTGACATGCTTTCTTTGCATAACAACAAGGTGTAGCTCTTCCGCTCTGGCATCCACCCCAGCGGTCTACACACACTAGAATAAAATGATGAGATGAATTAATAATTTACACAATATGCATATACATCCAGTTAATTCAGTAAGAAGCCATGGGAACTTCATTTCATCGATCCTAAGCTACATGATTTAATGCAATATTGGTACTTAAACTCGGGAGTCACTTCACTGGAAGGTTACTACACAACCTTGAATCCTGAAGAAAGTGTGAACTGCACTACTGGTGGAGCAAATCTAGGGAGACCACTTTTACTTTTGCGTCCTCGTTACAATTAAAATAGAAATAATAGATAGATTATCATCCATGCCGTACATAATCTAGTCCGTGCGCATTTCGAAGGTTGCCGAATAACAAGAGGGCATCACTTATTAAGCATCTAAAGGCATGTGGCGTAAAGACCCGCTAGTGTAGACCAACACCTGAAGCAAGCTAGACCTTTCACATGCTTGCTTTGTTGTACTTCTAAAATAAAAATTAACGGATAGATTATCATCCAAGCAGTACATAATCTTGTCTATGTGAATTTCATAGGTTTCCGATCAAGCATGAGGGCACCACCTATTGTGCATCTAAAGGCATGCGGCGTAAATCCCCGCTGGTACAGACAATTACCTGAAGCAAGCTAGACCTTTGATATGCTTGCTTTGCATAGCAACAAGGTGTAGCTCTTCCGCTCTGTCATCCATCTCAGCGGTCTACACAAAATTTTTTATCTATCGTGTCCCCGTTACTTCTAAAATAAAAATTAACGGATAGATTATCATCCCAGCCGTACATAATCTTGTCCCCGTGAATTTCGAAGGTTTCCGATGTGTTAGAAATCACAACATTTTCATCGAGATCAAGCATGAGGGCATCACTTATTGTGCATCTGAAGGCATGCGGCGCAAAGCCCCGCTGGTGTAGACCAACACCTGAAGCAAGCTAGACCTTTGATATGCCTGCTTTGCATAGCAACGAGGTGTAGATCTTCCGCTCCGGCATCCACCTCAGTGGTCTACACACACCAGAATAAAATGATGAGATGAATTAATAATTTACACAATATGCATATACATCTAGTTAATTCAGTTAGAAGCCATGGGAACTTCATTTCATCGATCCTAAGCTACATGATTTAATGCAATATTTGTACTTAAACTTGGGAATCACTGCACTGGAAGGTTACCACACAACCTTGAATCCTAAAGAAAGTGTGAAGTGCACTACTGGTGGAGGAAATCTTGGGAGATCACTTTTTACCTGTAGCGTCCTCGTTATATCTAAAAAATAATAGTGGATAGATTAAGCACGAGGGCATCACTTATTAAGCATTTGAATGCATAATCTTGTATGTGTGTATTTCGAAGGTTTCCGGTGTGTTACAAAAAACAACGGTTTCATCAAGATGAAGCACGAGGGCATCACTTATTGAGCATTTGAAGGCATGCGGCATAAAGCCCAGCTGGTGCGGACCAACCCCTGAAGAAAGCTACACCTTTCACATGCTTGCTTTTCATATCAACAAGGTGTAGATCTTCCTCTCCGGCCTCCAACAGAGTGGTCTACACACTAAAAAATAAAATGATGAGATGAAGTAATTATATAGACAACATGCATATACATCCAGTTAACTTAGTCAGAAGTCATGGGATCATTGTGTCATCGATCCTAAACTACATGATTTAATGCAATATTTATACAAAAACATGGGTGTGACTTCAGTGGAAGGTTACTATACAACGTTGAATCTTGAAGAAAGTGTGAAGTGTACTACTAGCGGAGCAAATCTGGGGAGACCACCTTTTACCTGTAGTGTCCCCATTACTTCTAAAATAAAAAGTTAACGGATAGATTATGTTCCAAGCAGTACATAATCTTGTCAGTGAGAATTTCGAAGGTCTCCATGTGTTAGAAAAAAAATGTTTTTATCGACATCAAGCACGAGGGCATCTCTTATTGTGCATCTGAAGGCATGCGGAGTAAACCCCTGCTGGTGCAGACCAACACCTGAAGCAAGCTAGACCTTTGACATGCTTGCTTTGCATAGCAATGAGGTGTAGCTCTTCCGCTCCGGCATCCACCTCAGCGGTCCACACACACTAGAATAAAATGATGAGATGAATTAATAATTTACACGATATGCATATACATCCAGTTAATTTAGTCAGAATTCATGGGAACTTCATTTCATCGATCCTAAGCTACATGGTTTAATGCAATATTTGTACTTAAACTTGGGAGTCACTGCACTGGAAGGTTACTACACAACCTTGAATCCTGAAGAAAGTGTGAAGTGCACTACTGGTGGAGCAAATCTAGGGAGACTACTTTTGACCTGCTGCGTCCTCGTTACATCTAAAATAAAAATAATAGATAGATTATCATCCATGCCGTACATAATCTTGTCCCTGCGAATTTCGAAAGTTGCCGACTGTTAGAAAACACAACGGTTTCGTAGAGATCAAGCAAGAGGGCATCAGTTATTGAGCATCTGAAGGCATGCGGCATAAAGCCCCGCTAGTGCAGACCAACACCTGAAGCTAGCTATACCTTTCACATGCTTGCTTTGCATAGAAACAAGGTGTAGCTCTTCCTCTCCGGCCTCCACCAGAGCGGTCTACACACATCACAATAAAATGATGAGATGAATTAATATATAGACAATATGCATATACATTGAGTTAACTTACTCAGAAGGCATGGTTACTTCGTGTCATCGATCCTAAGCTACTAGATTTAATGCAATATTTATACCAAAACTTGGGACTCACTTTAGTGGAAGGTTACTAAACAACCTTGAATCTTGAAGAAATTGTGAAGTGCACTACTGGCCAAGAAAATATAGGGGACCACTCTTTACTTGGCATGTCCCCGTTACTTCTAAAGGTAATAATTAACGTATAGATTATCATCCTAGCCGTAAATAATCTTGTTTGTGTTAATTTCGAAGGTTTCCGATGTGTTAGAAAACACAGCGGTTTCATCAAGATCAAGCACGAGGGCATCACTTATTGAGGATTTGAGGGCATGCGTCATAAAGCCTAGCTGGTGCGGACCAACACCTGAATAAATCTAGATCTTTCACATGCTTGCTTTGCATAGCAACAAGGTGTAGCTCTTCCTTTCCGGCCTCCACCGTAGTGGTCTACACACTACACAATAAAATGATGAGATGATTTAATTATATGGAAAATATGCATATACATCCATTTAACTTAGTCAAAAGTCATGGGAACTTCATGTTATCGATCCTAAACTACATGATTTAATGCAATATTTATACAAAAACCTGGGAGTCACTTTAGTGGAAGGTTACTATACAACCTTGAATCTTGAAGAAAGTGTGAAGTGCACTACTGACGGAGCAAATCTGGGGAGACCACTTTTTACCTGTCGTGTCCCCATTACTTCTAAAATAAAAAAAATTAACGGATAGATCACTACATGGAAAAGGCCTGCTAGTGGCCTACCAGTTTTGCCTACTAATGGCGCACTACTGATGCGCCACTAGCACCACGCCATTAGTATTAAATACTAATGGCGCACCACGCAGTGCGCCATTAGTATAGCCCAACGTGCGCCTTTAGTATGCCTCCCAGGGGGCCATATTTACCCATGTGCTTTGGCATACTAATGGTGCACTTGGGGGTGATGCGCCATTAGTATCCTTTCTGCAGTGCGCAATTAGAGTGCTGAGTGGTGCGCCATTAGTATGAATATTAGTGATTTCTTTTTCTTTTTTGATATTTGCACAGGTTACAAAATATATTATTGGACAGAATATAGACAGTACCACACAGCAACGACAGATTCATCGAATACAATAGAAGATTAGTCTCGGAATACAATTCATCATACTAGTCTCCAAATTCAAAAGACCGAACAAAGATAGAACATTACAAGTCTCGAGACCGCGAGTAGCGAGTTTGTCTTCACATTACAAGTCGATATCGATCATCTAAACTACCATCACATAGAAGAGAGCTGCGGTTATCACGATGAGCATCATCGCGATGAAACTGGTCTTCGTCCGGTTCCTCCAACGCTCTCTCCTCTCTCCCGCTAGATAGCGCGCGTATCTAGATTCCGCCTCCCCTCTAGTGGTGTACCCTTTGTAACTGTTACCGCTGAAACGGTGAACCTGTCTCCGACACTCCTCCCAGTCGTCGTAGACTCCGGGAACCTTACCCTTGTACACGATATACGACAACATCTCTATGCACTAGCCAAACAAAACGTTAGTAGCAATTCACAGACAATACATAAGCAATATATAAGTATGCAACAAAAGGATCGGAAGATAAAAGCATGACATTAATAGCACGATTAATGGTCCAACTAATAAATAGCATCGATTACATCTAAGTTGAACGACTGTCCAAACCAAAGAGACATACAAGTTCATTAAAGTTTAATTACAACATGAGCTAATCGATGTTTCAGAACTACACATAGCATCACTACTTTCGACTCGACTCATGGGACCGGAGCGTGGATGAAGCCACCGTCTTTCGTGATGGTCATGGAGTCGCGGGCGTTGTCAGCCTGCATTTGTAGCGTTGTGTCTATCTCACTATTGGACGGTTGATATCTGAGGTAGAACTGCCCCGAGGTACGAAGGACATCTTGATGGATGATTTCTGCAAACTCCGACCGGATGCGAAAGAATTCTTGTCTGATGTCCGCGTCCTGGATTGCCGACAAGCTTGCGGCCCAATCTTTGAGATTATTTGGTAGCAGAAGGTGATTATGATCCTGTACAATCGCCCGTATGTGATTGAGGGCGTAGTAGGCATCCTTAAGAACGTCGTATTGTGGGTGAACACGTGCTTGCCGTACCTATGAACTGGCCTCTTAAAGGTGCCTGATATTTGTGTAGTCTATCTTGGACTCACGGTCCGGGTCGAAATACGTGGCCATGGAATATTTCGGGCTTAAGAGGATGAGTGTGCAATGTGTGTCACTGCACAAAACACGGAATGTTAGAAAAAAGAACGATCGAAATCTAAGAAATCATATGTTACGAGGCAGTGAAGGGATGACTTACTCAGGAAAGTAAGGCACGAGGAAGTTATCCTTATCTGGGTTTGCCAGAATGACGCCTTCGAGGTGTAAACTCGCGACATGCCGGTTCCCAGCGCTGCCCAAGATCTTGGCACGCATGTAGAAGGGATCGACTATCCCGATGTCCGGGGTCTTGTCTCTAATTATCCGCATCTACATACTCAGCGAAAACATCCGAACGAAGGTGTAGTGCAGCGGATGAAGGTTAAACATGGCAAAGATGTCATCAAACCGCAGGACGATCGTACCCCTGATGGCGCTATCCACAAAGCCCTTGCCCTCTGGCACCTTGGCCACGAAAACCGGGTATGCCACATCATTCTGGGAGAGACGCCGCTTATCCAAAGAAAGAACACTGTCATGCAGACTTCGCATTGCACCGGTTGCAGCATTGAGCATATTTGTCGGTAGCATCGCCCTACCCGCCACATACACCCTCATCGAGATATCCTTAGTCTTTCGTTTCCGTCCCTTCTTCTTGATCTGCTGTAATGAGATCGAGTTCTGCTCACAGACCGCCTTCTTGAGCGTGTTGGGGCTGATAGTATTTCGCACCTCGGCTATCAGAGGCTCGGTGAAGGCGGCAGCTGGAGGCGTCTCCTGAGAAATGAATGCCAGGCGACGCCTGTTGCAATTGGGTTTCTCCGCAGTACTAGCTAGATCGCGGTCGTCTTTTTCAGGGTTGGGTTCTTGAGAAGGAGGCCCGCAGAATTCATCACCGTACCCATGTTCGGCAAGGTAATTATCGACGTTGGTAAATGTACCGTCGTTGTTGTCGTCGTCGTCCGGATCCTGTGCCATAAGGATGTCCGGCATGTCCGGTAGCGTTGCGGCGGTCTTGCCATGGCTTGGCGCCGGCAGGACTGGCGGTCTTGTCTGTGGGGTGGTGTCCCCCGCCCCCAAACAAATCTGGCTCTTCGGGCAAAGCAGGGTCCAGCTTACGCAGGCGCTGAGGGTCATCACATCATCTTCATCGGCCTCAGCGGGTCGAATCGGAGGTAACAACTCGTCGCAGCCAGGCAGCACCCGAACCTGTTCAACCCTACACACGGTGATTGGCATCGGATTACCGTGGAACACGGGGCTGCCCGGTTGAATGATTCTGCCCTTGGCGACATCGACCAACTCGCCGCCCACGAAGTGCAGGAGAGTGCACGGAATGTCGGCGACGCCCTGCGAAAACATGTAGGGCGTCAGGGATGCCCAGTCAAAGGCAAGGAGATGAAGTCGTCGGTCGAGAGGCTTAGTTAGCGTGATGCCGTCGAGCTCGGCTAATGTCGAGGCACCGCCAACGGCGGGTGTGCAACTGACGGAGGGGCCGCTTGCTGGCGAGGTGCCTGTCGACGTACACCCTGGTGCATTAAGCTCCAATGCCCGTGCCGGCGCCGGAGACACGAATACCGCCTCCGCCGTAGACACCAATGGCGCCGCCTGCGTGTTGTGCGAGTTGCTGGCCGTGAAGCTGGGAACCGGGGGCGGCCCCTGTTGGCCTCCCGCAATCCACGTCGTCAGCCCCTGAATCAAGGTAGGCACCATGGCGGTGAGCATCGTTCCCAGTTGTTGTTGCACTTGCTCTTGGACAATCTCCGGAATCCGCGCCACTTGTGCCTTAAGTTCTTGAACCTCGCGCGACTGGCTTTCCATGCTGGTCTTTTTCTCCTTTCGCCCACCAGCTGTATAGTATGACGACCATTTTGTGGACAAGCCTTTGCCGGCCACACGACCAGCTGACGACGGCTTACTGAGCTTATCCTTGTTTTTCATTACGTTCAACGCCCTATTTAAAGGGGTGTCGAAAGGGGAGCTCTGAGACGACCCCGCGCTACTGCTTTCAGTGTCCTGCGGAAGGAACGTGAACCACTTAGAAATATTGGGTAATAATTAGAATGCAACCATATGGAGCTAATTACGCGGGGGTGTATTCCTTAACAGAACAAGCTCAATCGCCCTGGTTTTCGGATCCATGGTAATCTCCTTGGTTACCGGTTCCTCCTTGTACCGGGCCCTGACAAAGTTCTCGGTCTGCTTGTCACGGTATTTCTTGAAGCGGGGCGGTAGGCCTTGCTCGGCACGCTCCGCGTCCTCCTTGTCCCATATAGGCTCCGCCACTCTGTAACCGCCGGGACCGAGTTGGTGGACCCCTAAGTTCAACTGCCACATTTCTTTCCCCCACTAACTTGATTTGGAGGTTGCGCTGCTCTCCCACTTGATCTTGAACTCCTTGTAGTCATCTTCGCTGATCGAAGGATTTTTCGCCTTGATCTTCTCATAACTATCACCTCTTTCAATCATTGCCTTCACCGTGCTTCTCCAAGTAGACAGGGCCGTGCTCATCCTCTTGAGGGCGGCACTGTTCACTTTATTCCCTGAGAGGCGTGTGTTTGCGAAGTCAGCCGGGAACTTGTATCGTTCGTGCAGCTTCGTGAAGAGGAGGTTGCGCAAATTCCCTCGGTCCTTATGCCTTAGATTCTCGGTGTTGATCGAGACGGTACTCCGGAGAATGCACCCGAGCTGAACCGAGTACCCCTTGACTAATTCTTTGGGCGCTGTTGGATGCCCGTCGGAGTTCACTTCAGTAAATTCCTACTTGATGGTGCCAAGCACGTTCGGGCGCCGGTCGTTCTGTTGCCTCTTCGGTTGGCTGCCATTTGTGCATGCGCCGCATCCCCGACGCCACTAGGTGTTGTGTAGTCAGGATCGGTGTCTTCGCGGCGTCCTCATAGCGGTGAGGTTCTTCCTCCATCTCCTAGGACAGCTCCCAGAAATGCTTGCCGCCCGAACCGCCGGCCTCATCGTTGTGGGCCATGTTTCGCTCTAAATAGGAAAAAAGTTTGGCCAAAAAGTTGGTTATTGTCGAGGAACAAGATCATGGTCTCATCATTTAGGGTTTGTCGACACTGAGGCATCCTAAAAGCTAAGCTTTTATCATTTAGGTTTTGTCGACGCCGAGGCACCCTAAAAGCCTAGGCGTACATCATTTAGGTTTTATCGACACCGAGGCACTCTAAAAGCCAAGGTTTTATAATTTAGGGTTTGTCGACGCCGAGGCACCCTAAAAGCTAAGCGGGAAGGAGAATTCTAAGTTGGGCCTAATCAATTGGCTCTATTGCCACCTATGGTTTACTTCAGCAAGAATAAAGGGGCGGTTGATCCTACTTAATTAAGTATTAAGACCACGGCCCATGCATTAGTCACAAGTACCCCATATGTCCTATTTTTAGCAAAGTCGTGCTAAAATTCACGGAAAATTTCAGCATGACCTTTGCTGAAAATAGGACATATGGAGTACCCGAATTTACCGAAACGGAAGTTAGTCGACATTCCAGCAAACTCAAGGGCCTCTCGGGGTACCTGCAGAATCATCACGACACGATGGTCGGAGACAAAACCCAACAAGCTAGCAGCACACTGTGCCTCTACTTTCATATGGATGAAAAGGCCACAGACCATATGGTCCACTGCTTTAATATGGACAAAAATCAGCTCAACTTATGTGAGCTTCCATTCCAGATCTAATAGGTCACCCAACAAAAAATCATCAATAGTTTAGCAAGTCTGTACCCTCAAGAATGAACATATAGCAATATCTGTTGTCCCGCTATAACATACGGAAATCTAGCTGAAGAAGAGCGGAAATCTACACTCTGGAGCAAACACACATTTACACAAAGTTCACGACAAACAACCAACTCATACCCCATAGAACAACAGAGCAAATTCCACTACTAACACCACTAAAATTCTTATATGTAATTAGACTGTATATTCACTTTATAATTACAGAGAGATTAATCTGAAATTACAACAAAAATATTACAGCTAAAGAACTAATTACAGCAAGAATACTCTGTAATTACATCCAAGATTACATTAAACAATGAAATTGAAGTGCACTGCAATTACAATGAGATTGCATTGATTGAAAGTACACTGGAACAAATGCAAGACTAAACCACTGAATTACAGTCAAAATGCACTCAAATAACAATGCAATTACATATAATATTTACACTAAAACACATTAAAAATGCACTGACAACACACACTAATTACACTAGCATAGTACAGATAAAATCCACTAAAAATTACACTGAAAACTAGAACCTACATGATAATTGACAGGTAACTTAAATGTGATTTGGAACCCTAAATGAGCATACAACTATAGAGCAAGAATAGAAAGTTTGCTGCCTATTCAAACACAGAAACAAAACACTACTTAAAACTCTAATCTAAAGAAACTGAAAACACAACTTCATAAAATGGCGAGGCGATCTAACACCTACAACAGTGCCCTTCGAGGGTGTTCTATGGTGTCCCATTGTGAACCAATTGAGCATTTGCACATACATATACAAAAAAAACGAGCCAGCCGATTCAAGGCAAAGATGCCCTAATCCAAATGGCCATACATAGTAGATGAATCCCTATAGCAGATTAATCACTCCTGAAGCCCAATCCAAGTGCACGAACATGATAGACCACATAAATCAAACACAAACATGAACATGACACTCATCTAGTGCTCCAAGTGCATTGCCAGACCATTTCCACTTGTAATCATCAGGAGGTTGAACCAAAGGATGAGGAAACTTAATGAACTCCCCAGTTAGAGAAAGAATGGTTGTTAAGACATCAGAAAAATACCTACTAATAGTCTCTAAAAACCGCTTGTAAGCACCACGCTGCAAAATCATTTTGAGACCATGTCCAACTACCAACAAGAAGATAGCAGCCTTTTCTTCAAGGTAACATATACACTGTCATAGAGTCGACACTTCTCACGCAAGATGGTGCACAAGGCATGGAAATTCCGCTTAGTTAAACACAATGCATATGCAAGAAACCAAATCTAATTGATCTCACATGATTCTGCTACATTACAATTATCTAATTGTAAGATGTTGTGCACACAATAAAACATGCATAGCATACAAGAAGACAGCAGTAAAGAATTTGCATAAGTTTGGATCAAGAATAACCTTCAAACTGGGAGAAGAACACCACTGCAATCTGGGAGAAGATTACCACTGCAACCACCAGTACAACACCGCAATCTCGGACAGAACAGCAGGTCAACCTGCAAAATAAAAACCAGCAGAGAATCAGGGTTCATGTCGAGCTGCTCGAATGGAGATGGGGCTCTGTACTACGATATGCTACTGCAAGACCACATGATTCAAAATACCTTCAACCTGGGAGAACAACACCACTACAACCAATAGTTGAGCTTGGCAATCTAGGAAAGAACAGTAGATAAACCTGAAAAAACAAACAGCAGAGGGTCAGGGTTCATGTCGAGCAGCTCGAATGGAGAGGGGGTGGAGATGGGGCTCGGGAGGAGACGGGGACATGTATTAGGTCATAGGAAAGGGACGGAGATGGGGAGGTAGCAGGCGGCAGAGGTACGAGATGACGGGAGCGTCGAGCAGCCCGCCACGGACGCCGCGATGGGGATTAGGGGTGGGTCGGGGGGCGGGGCGACCCGTGTCCAGGACAGAGGGGGAAGGCCAAGATGAGAGCGGCGCGGGGTGGGGAAGATGGCCGGAGAGAGAGGTGCCAGCGAGGAGATGGACGGCACTGACCTAGTCGGGTGAAGCAGCGCGAGGGGAGGGGTCTGGCTCGGCCGCCGAGGTGCGGGGACGGGGGAGGAAGGAGGAAGGAGGAGAGGTACCTGGGCGGGCGCGGCCGGTCGCCGGAGGGGTCGGGGTCGGTGCGGGGTCGGGTTCGGGGTCGGCGGCGTCGAAGGGATGGCTCGAGGGCGTCCGAGCTCATCTGGGTCCTCGTAGTCGAAGAGGAAGACGGTAGCGGTCCTCCTGGGCGCCTCGGTAGGTCGTGGGGAGGCCGGCGGCCACGTTCTTCGCGGGTCGGCGGCGGTCGTCGTCCTGCACCCTGTGCGGTCATCGGCGGTGCAGCGAACGAAGTGGTGGGGGTGCGGGAACATGGGGGAGCTGCAATGGTGGGGGGCGCAGGGGTGGCGGGGGTCGGGGCAGCGACGTCCTGGGTCGGGGCAGCGGGTGGATCTGGCGAGGGAGATGGACGAAGGGATCTGGCGAGGGAGAGGGACGAATTAGCTAGGGGGGGGGGGGAGATTACTAATGGCGCACCCCGCAGCGGTGCGCCATTAGTATGTTCTTTTATAGCAATGGCGCACCCCCGAGCGGTGTGCCATTAGAAATCTTTTTTATATAGCAATGGCGCACCACCCGGAGGTGCGCCATAAGAAACATTTTTTTTGCACAGCAATGGCGCACCACCCAGCGGTGCGCCATAAGTAAAATTTTTTTGCATCTAATAATTTTTTAGAAAATGAATATGAATATGAAACAGTAATAATTTTTTATAAAAACAGTAATAATTTTTTAAAAAATATCATCAAATTTGTTATTTGAAAATATTTATGTATATGAAAAATATCATCAAATTTGTTATTTGAAAATATCATCAAATTTTTATTTGAAAATATAATCAAATTTGTTTTTTGGATTTTAGTTGCATTCATTTGTGAATTGGTAGAACATTCTTGGGGAGGTGCGGGGGTCGTCGGCGGTGGAGCGGGGAGGTGCGATGGGTGCTCGGCGGTGGAGCGGGCCGGGAGGGTGCGGGGGTCGGGCGGCGGTGGAGGCGGGGAGGTGCGGGGGTCATCGGAGGCGGTGGAGCGGGCGGGGGAGGTGTGGGGGATCGAGATCGAGATGGAGGGGGATCGATATCGAGTGTCCTCATGAATATGAAAAATATCATCAAATTTGAAAAAATATTCATGAATTCAGAAAGTGCAAATGAAATTTAAAAATATTCATGAGTTCCAAAAGTGCCAATGAAATACAATCGAGAAATGAAGGCTACAATTTAAATACAATCGATCTTAGCTAGCTATCTGTTCACAATCTTCTTTCCCTTATTTTTCGTAACTGGAGTTCTTCTCTTGAACGGACGTCCTTTAGGTAGGGTGGTCCTGCTTCTTCTTGTGGTGTATGCTAATACTTCATCTCGTCATCATGTTCCATCTTCGGGTCGCCGTACTTGTCGAAGTCTTGCTCATTGGCGACTCCATCCATTCCGATGATCTTCCTTTTGCCTCTCCTCACGACAACACGACTGGGCTTTGACGGGTCGGTAATGAAGAGGCATTGGTCCACTTGGGAAGACAGTACCCATGGCTCATTTTTCGCGGTGACGGCTTCGAGTATAACCATGGTGGTGAAATACCTGTCTTCTTTTATGATGCTCTTGGCCCATCTAACACGGAACATCAGGACCTTCTCTCCAGCGTAGCTCAGCTCCCAGATCTCCTCGATCCTTCCATAGTATATGTCCTTGTCGTTACCGGTGTAGGATTCCATTGGTACCTCGGAGTTCTGATAACCATCGCACTTCATGTCCTTGTCCTCGGTGTAGAATGTGTAGCCATTGATATCGTACGCCTCATAGGTCATCAGATTGTGCTCGGCGCCCTGTGACAAGGCAAATATGAGTTGTTCTTCTGTGGAAGAATCCTCATGTAAAGGGTACGGCAGAAGCTTCTGCTTGAACCAACGCGTGAAACATCAGTTGTGCTCTTTGATTATATCTCCGTCCATCCGTTGTTGGCCTGGTTCATTGTACGTCTTCCCAATAAAGGTTTTGTTCTCTACCACCCAAGTTGGCCTGGTTCATTGGGGAGGCTACCACCACAGGCTGCGCTCTGTCACACCGGAGTACGAGTTGGATGCTTTCGAGTTCTTCACTATCATACTTGAGAATTCCTCCAGGAGGCAGGTATATAAAAGGAGAGATCTCCCCTTCACCCATCTCTTTATGATAACTCTATTGTTTGCTACATCACTCCTTGACCCACGCTGCAGAGGCTTCCTGACACTTTTATGAAGATGATGGACGGCCATCGGCCAAAGAATGTGAAGCCACAATAGGCCGGCAGCGGGCTTCGCATGCATTTGGACATGGAGGTGGTGATCAGGTACGGCCACATGTACCTGTGTCGTGGCTGGGAGCAGTTCTACCATGCCTATGACCCGTGGCACGGGTACTTCCATTTCTTAAGGTACGACGGCGACGCCATGCTCACCGTGAAGGTGTTCAACACGACTATGTTCCGCATGCACTACCAGGACAACGACGATGCCAATATGTTCTGCTCCCTCTTCTTCCTCTACATCTGGCTTTGTCTCACATCGATTGTTAACGGTCATTGTTATATTTGATCAGGTAATGGGAGCAGCAGTAGGGACTCTGGCTACAGCCAAAGCAGTAGCGAGTGTGGCTATAGCAAAAGCAGCAGCGAGGATGATCTGGAATGGAGTGGGGAAGAAGAGGAGCAGAGTGGGGATGAGGAGATAAAGCCTATTATGCCCGACGATGACCTCGTGATGGTGGTGGCTGACGATGGCCAAGCGATGGTGTTGGCTGACGATGTGCAAGCGATGGTGGTGGCTGACGATGGGCAAGAGATGGTGGTGGCTGACGATGACCTAGTGATGGTCCTGCCTGAAGATGTCCCCGCGATGGTTGTGGTGCTTGACAATGACCTCGCGGTCCCACAGCTGGGCGACATGACCATGACCTCGCGATCCCACTTCCTCGCCGCTCTAAGCGCGTCAGGATGATGAAGGAGAAGGAGAAGAAGGAGGAGTGCAGTATGTCAGGTATGTCAGATCTC
Organism: Aegilops longissima; assembly: GCA_021605205.1. Lineage (NCBI taxonomy): Eukaryota > Viridiplantae > Streptophyta > Magnoliopsida > Poales > Poaceae > Aegilops > Aegilops longissima. Next base: position 64,164,832 of record CM038682.1, on the reverse strand, counting down.
CAAAATGATCTATACTTAGCTTTGTGTTCCTCCGCAATGACCTAAGTTAGCTCTAATATGCTAAGTTATCTCTAACATGCTTAGTTACCTAGGTTTGCTCAATAATTACATACACTTAGCTTACTTATGTAAAAATGGCATAATTAGCTTACTTAGGTTTGAAATGGCAGAACAATCTTGGTAACCTCATATATGTCATATAGTTAGCTTATTTACCTCGAAAATGACATAATAAACCTAATTAGCTCCAAAATGATGAATTTTACCTAAGTTAGATCCAAAATGACCTAAGTTAGCTCTAAAATGCTAAATTAGCTCTAATATGCTTAGTTACCTGGGTTAGCTCAAGAAAGACCTATACATAGCTTACTTATGTAAAAAATGGCATAATATGCTTGGTTAACTCATAATATGGCAGGTTAGCTCCAAATGACCAATTTTACCTAGGTTAGCTCCAATATGATCCATTTTACCTAGGTTAGCTCCAAAATGACCAAGTTTACCTAGGTTAGCTCCAATATGATCCATTTTACCTAGATAGCTGCAAAATGACCTATTTCCCTAGCTTAGCTCTAAAATGACCTACACACTTAGCATTTTTACCTAGCTTAGCTGAAAAATGGCATTTTTACCTACCTTAGTTAGAAGAAGAAGAAGATAAAAGAGGAGGAGAGGAGAAAAAGAAAGAGAAGCTAAATTCGTCTTCTTCTTTTTCTTCTTCATTTTCTTCTTTTTCTTCTAGCTAGTCTTCTTATTCTTCTTCTTCTTCTTCTAACTTTCATCTTTCCCTATTTGCAGATTTGTTTTAGATGAGGAAGCTTGCATTGATGGAGTGTACTCTTCTCCTTGTGCTTCCTTTTTGTTTATGGAAACTTGTTGGAAACTTCTTTTGGATATGTATGTATATATGGATATGTTGATGGAAACTTCCTGTTGGAAACTTGTTTTCGATATGTATGTATATATACATATGTTGTTGGAAACTTCTTGTTGGAAATCATTGTATGTTGGATATGTTGTTGGAAACTTGTATGTCTTCGTCCCACGTGACTCCGGAGACTAGCGGCCATGCTGATGGTGTTGAGGAGACCTTTTCTGAGGATAGTTACATCGAGGGCGAGCTGGTTGAGGAGGGAAAGAAGGTCTACCAGCGTGGTGGTACTAAGATACCATCCGTGCTGGCGACCCCGCGACCAGAGGTGGTTGATTCAGCCTAACAGGGAGAAGTAAGTGCATTTACTCTTTTTTAACCTTTTTCCTTCATGTTTGTTCAAATTAGTATCTAATGTGTTGGCCTTGTCATACTGCAGTGGTTGGATACACGTAGATGGTGTCCGCTGGCCCAACCAGCTCCTTGGTACTCTTTGACGGCACCACTTCCCGGGGTGGGTCACCTTGCCCGGTGAGGGTGAGCTTCCATAGCTAGCACTGACCTGGGAGCTATACGAGGCAGCCCCGGCCCCGCCGGGGGAGATGGTCGACGGTGTCGTGTGCGAGACGGTGGTCGACATTGTGAGATGGCGGTTTTCGGTAATTTATTTTTTACAGAATTAAAAATCAACTGTACCTAGTGATTGTACTAACTATCAGTGTTGTCTTGTTTCATCGCAGACCTTCTACAGGTGTCTTGAGGAACATGAGGCGGACGCGGCTATGGTTCTCGAAGCCGAGTGCAAGCGCCTACTTCAGAACTTAAGGCACGAGGCTCGGGTGCAGGCTGTCCGAGACTACTACGCCTCGACTAACATCAGGAGGCAGAAGAAGAAGTGTTGCGTCAAGTATCTGAGTAAGGACAAGTACATGAAGGTAATTAACTATTCTTAAGGCCTTGTACTAGTTTCCTTGATTTGATTCGTATGCGTAGGCTGAAATTTCTCTTAGTCTAACTTAGGTGCCCCCGAGATGGTGTGCGGATAAGATGGACTGTTGGGAGAGGTTGATCGATGAGTGGTGCTATCCCTAGTGGCTAGTTGTCCACAATAAGCCCAGGGACAAGCGTGACCAGATGCAAGGTGTGCTGCACCATCAAGGGAGCTCCAACCTGTTTGAGTACGGGGATCACTGGGTATGTGGTTCGAGCCCTTAACAATTCATGCAATTTCATTCTTCATGCTAGCTTTAGCCCTTTAAATACTAATTTACCCCGTTCCTCTCTTTCAGGCACGACACAACAAGAAGGAGGTGCCGCCGCTGTACGACCTCTATGCCATGGCCCACAGTGCCCCGTCCAAGAAGGCCAAAGCATTCTCGGAGGATGACCTCGATCATCCAAAGAGCTTCACCAACATCTCCTCCTACGACAAGCTTGTGAGGTACAGAGACTAGGGAAGAAGATGAAAGGTGAGGTCTTCAACTCGAGCCAGTGTCCTTTTGATCCTCAGTTCGTGATGCTATCTAGTGATGGGAGGAGACATGGCTCGGTAGCCATTGGGGATGGAGTGATACATTGTCCTAGGAGTCTCCCGGATATCAAGAAGCGCCATACGAGGTCTCTTACCGAGATGATGCCTCGACCACGGCCAATGGAGCTCGCCGTCTGCTACCTCTTGAGCACTGCGTTGGATTTCCACGAAGAGGAGAGGATGATGCAGCAAAGTAGCGTAAGTATTTCCCTCAGTTTTTGAGAACCAAGGTATCAATCCAATAGGAGGCTACGCGCGAGTCCCTCGTACCTGCACAAAACAATAGCTCCTCGCAACCAACGTGATTAGGGGTTATCAATCCCTTCACGATCACTTACGAGAATGAGATCTGATAGAGATGATAAATAATATTTTTGGTATTTTTGATATAGAGATGCAAAGTGAAAAGTAAAAGGCAAAGTAAAAACAAAGCAAGTATTAAAGTGATGGAGATTGATATGACGAGAATAGACCCGGGGGCCATAGGTTTCACTAGTCGCTTCTCTCAAGAGCATAAGTATTCTACGGGGGGTGAACAAATTACTGTTGAGTAATTGACAGAATTGAGCATAGTTATGAGAATATCTAGGTATGATCATGTATATAGGATCACGTCCGAGACAAGTAGACCGACTCCTGCCTGCATCTACTACTATTACTCCACTCATCGACCGCTATCCAGCATGCATCTAGAGTATTAAGTTAAAAATAGAGTAACACCTTAAGCAAGATGAAATGATGTAGAGGGATAAATTCATGAAATATGATACAAAAACCCATCTTGTTATCCTCGATGGCAACAATACAATATGTGCCTTGCTGCCCCTTCTGTCACTGGGAAAGGACACCGCAAGATTGAACCCAAAGCTATGCACTTCTCCCATTGCAAGAACTACCAATCTAGTTGGCCAAACCAAACGGATAATTCGAAGAGACTTGCAAAGATAACCAATCATACATAAAAGAATTCGGAGAAGATTCAAATATTGTTCATAGATAAACTTGATCATAAACCCACAATTCATCGGTCTCAACAAACACACCGCAAAAAGAAGATTACATCGAATAGATCTCCACGAGAGAGGGGGGGAACATTGTATTGAGATCCAAAAAGAGAGAAGAAACCATCTAGCTACTAGCTATGGACCCGAAGGTTTGAAGTAAACTACTCACACTTCATCGGAGGGGCTATGGTGATGATGTAGAAGCCCTCCGTGGTGGATGCCCCCTCCGGTGGAGCTCCGGAAAAGTCCCCAAGATTGGATCTCGTGGATACAGGAAGTTGCGGCGGTGGAATTAGGTTTTTGGCTCCTGTTCTGATCGTTTGGGGGTACATAGGTATATATAGGAGGAAGGAGTACGTCGGCGGAGCAACAGGGGGCCCACGAGGTAGGGGGCGCGCCCTAGGGGGGGGGCGCCCCCCACCCTCGTGATCGCCTCTGTTACTTCTTGGAGTAGGGTCCAAGTCTCATGGATCACGTTCGGTGAGAAAATCACGTTCCCGAAGGTTTCATTCCGTTTGGACTCCATTTGGTATTCCGTTTCTTCGGAACACTGAAATAAGCAAAAAAACTACAATTCTAGGCTGGGCCGCCGGTTAATATGTTAGTCCCAAAAATAATATAAAAGTGGAAAATAAAGCCCAATATAGTCCAAAACAGTAGATAAAGTAGCATGGAGCAATCAAAAATTATAGATACGTTGGAGACGTATCAGGAATCCCCAAGCTTAATTCCTGCTTGTCCTCGAGTAGGTAAATGAGAAAAAGAGAATTTTGATGCGGAGTGATACTTTGGCATAATTTCAATGTAAATCTTCTTAATTGTGGTATGAATATTCAGATCCGAAAGATTCAAGACAAAAGTTCATATTGACACAAAAATAATAATACTTCAAGCATACTAACTAAGCAATTATGTCTTCTCAAAATAGCATGGCAAAAGAAAGTTCATCCCTACAAAATCATATAATTAGGCTATGCTTCATTTTCGTCACACAAAGATGTTCCAAACTTCTATACCCCCGATGACAAGCCAAGCAATTGTTTCATACTTAAATAATCTCAAACTTTTTCAACCTTCACGCAATACATGAGCGTCAGCCATGGATATAGCACTATGGGTGGAATAGAATATGATGATGGGGATTGTGTGGAGAAGACAAAAAAGAGAGAAAGTATCACATTGACGAGGATAATCAACGGGCTATGGAAATGCCCATCAACTGATGTCAACATGAGGAGTAGGGATTGCCATGCAACAGATGCACTAGAGCTATAAATGAATGCTCAACAAAAGAAAACTAGTGGGTGTCCATCCAACTTGCTTGCACGAAGACCTAGGGCATTTGAGGAAGCCCATTGTAGGAATATACAAACCCAGTTCTATAATGAAAAATTCCCACTAGTATGAAAAAGACAACTTATGAGACTCACTATATGAAAAACATGGTGCTACTTTGAAGCACAATATATGAGACTCACTACATGAAGAACAAGGTGCTACTTTGAAACACAAGTGTGGAAAAAGAGATAGTAACATCGCCCTTTTTATTTTCTTTCCTTTTTTTTGGCCTTTCTTTTTTTTTGGCCTTTCTCTTTTTTTATTGGGCAATGCTCTAATAATGATGATCATCACACTTCTATTGATTACAACATAAGGATTTCAACTCGAAACTAGAACAAAATATGACTCTATATGAATGCCTCCGGTGGTGTACCGGGGTGGTGCAATGAATCAAGAGTGACATGTATGAAAAATAATGCATGGTGGGTTTGCCACAAATACGATGTCAACTACATGATCATGCAATGGCAATATGACAAAAGTAAAGTATGTCATGATGATCGGAACGGTGGAAAGTTGCATGGTAATATATCTCGGAATGGCTATGGAAAAGCCATAATAGGTAGGTATGGTGGCTGTTTTGAGGAAGATATAAGGAGGTTTATGTGTGATCGAGCGTATCGTATCACGGGGTTTGGATGCACCGGCGAAGTTTGCACCAACTCTCAAGGTGAGAAAGGGCAATGCACGGTACCGAAGAGGCTAGCAAAGGCGGAAAGGTAAAAGTGCGTATAATCAATGGACTCAACATTAGTCAAAAGAACTCATATACTTATTGCAAAAATTTAGAAGTCATCAAAAATCAAGTACTACGCACATGCTCCTAGGGGGATAGATTGGTAGGAAAAGACCACCGCTCATCCCCGACCGCCACTCATAAGGATGCACAAGCCAGGTACACTTCATGTTTCAAATCTGTTACACAACTTTAACCATACATGCATGCTACGGGATTTGCTAACTTCAACACAAGCATTCTTTAAATTCATAATCACCCAACTAGCATGAATTTAATATCACTACCTCCATATCTCAAAACACTTATCAAGTATCAAACTTTTCTTAGTATTCAACGCACTCAAAAGAAAGTTTCACATATCTTGAATACCAAGTATATTAATTTTAAGCAAATTACCATGCTATTCACGACTCTCAAAATAATCTAAGTGAAGAATGAGAGATCAATAGTTTCTTTAATACAAATCCACCACAGTGCTCTAAAAGATCTAAGTGAAGCACTAGAGCAAAAACTATCACGCTCAAAAGATATAAGTGAAGCACTATGAGCAAAACTATCAAGCTCAAAAGATATAAGTGAAGCACGTAGAGTATTCTATCAAATTACAATTTATGTATGGCTCTCTCAAAAGGTGTGTACAGCAAGGATGATTGTGGTAAACTAACAAGCAAAGACGCAAATAATACAAGACCCTCCAAGAAAAACACATATCATGTGGTGAATAAAAATATAGCTCCAAGTAAATTACTGATGGAAGTAGGCGAAAGAGGGGATGCCTTCCAGGGCATCCCCAAGCTTTGACTTTTTGGTGTCCTTGGATTATCTTGGGGGTGCCATGGGCATCCCCAAGCTTAGGCTCTTGCCACTCCTTGTTCCATAATCCATCAAAAGAATTTACCCAAAACTTGAAAACTTCACAACACAAAACTCAATAGAAATCTCGTGAGCTCCGTTAGAGAAAGAAAACAAAAGACTACTTTAAGGTACTGTAATGAAATCATTATTTATTTATATTGGTGTTAAACCTACTTTATTACAACTTCTCTATGGATTATAAACTATTTTACTAGCCATAAATTCATCAAAATAAGCAAACAACACACGAAAAACAGAATCTGTCAAAAACAGAACAGTCTGTACTAATCTGTAACTAACGCAAACTTCTGAACTCCAAAAATTCTACCAAATTAGGAAGACCTAGAAAATTTGTTTTATGATTAGCAGCAATTGGAATCAGTATTTTATCATGTTTTGGTGATTTTTAACAATTGTTTTCGTGAGCCGAAAGATTCTGGAAATTACAGCAAGATCAAATAACTATCATCCAAGAAGATCCTATAGGTCTAACTTGGCACAAACACTAACTAAGACATAAAACCACATCTAAACAGAGGCTAGATGGATTATTTATTCCTAAACAGAAGAAAAAGCAAAAAACACAAAGAAAATTGGGTTGCCTCCCAACTAGCGCTATCGTTTAACGCCCCTAGCTAGGCATTGCTATTTTTAATAATGCTCACAAGAAAGACAAGAATTGAAGCGCAAAGAGAGCATCATAAAACATGTGACAAACACACTTAAGTCTAACATACTTCCTATGCATAGGCATTTTATAAGCAAACAAATTATCATAGCAAGAAAAAATTAGCATATGCAAGGAAGAAGAAAGAGACGATTGACATCTCAACATGACGAGAGGTAATTTAGTAACATGAAAATTTCTACAACCATTTGTTCCGCTCTCATAATAATTAAATTTAGGATCATAAGTAAATTCAACAATATAGCTATCACAAAACATATTCTCAACATGATCCACATGCATGCAAAGTTGACACTCTTCCGAAATAGTGGGATTAACATTAACTAAAGTCATGACCTCTCCAAACCCACTTTTATCAATATTATTGCAAACAATATTATCAATCTCATATTCATCATGGGGATTAAATAAATTTCAAGATCATAAGAATCACCCCAATCAAGATCATTGCAACAAGTAGTAGACATAGCAAAACTAGCATCCCCAAGCTTAGGGTTTTGCATATTATTAGCACAATTTACATCAATATAATTTACAATAAAATCATTGAAATCATGCTTTTCATCGAGGGAACTATCAAGCATGGGTGCAATAGCAACGATCGCATGCTTAACATACGGAACATTAGCAAATTCGTCTTCATAAATATTAGCATCATGGCCACAAGAATAGCAAGCATCATGTTCATCACGGGACATTTCAGCCAAATCATCGGAATCATCATTATCTATAGATTCATGCATATCATTATTTTCTTCTAAAGCAACGGTCATTCTTTCAATAAATTCTTGGACATAGGCATTATGAGCAAGGTTTTCATTGCAATATTTAAGTATGACGGAATTTTCAGATTTGTTGAGAGTAAAATCATACTTTTCAATCAAAGAAGCAACTTCATGAGCACCCTTAAAAACGACAAATTCTTCAATTTGTTCGAGAGGCAAATGGCAAACGACAAATTTCATTATCATTGAACTCACATAGGTAGGGAAGGTGTTTTTTAGGGTTCTTAGAGCAACAAGTAAAATCACACATTTCACAAACATTAAAAGCATAGCATAGCAAACTATTTATATGATACCATAAGAGCTTCCCCTTTTCAGACAAACAATGATGCAAAAAATGAGCATGCTCATCTAAAGATATCCCATCAACTAGGCTAGTTGGGGTTTCAGCACGAGCGCATAAGGATCGAAGATGATCCAAGTAGAACACTTTAAGTGGATCCATATCAATAGATTTTCAACAAGCGCAGATGCAAGCATATAGAAGGCACAAGGAAACACAAACAAAGATACATACGGGAAGAAGGCGAACAAAAAGGAGAGGGCAAATAAAATGGCAAGGGTGAAGTGGGGGAGAGGAAAACGAGAGGCAAATGGCAAATAATGTAATGTGGTAGATAGGGATTGTGATGGGTACTTGGTATGTAGATTTTGACGGTGCTCTTGCGTAAGCCTCCCCAGCAACGGCGCCAGAAATTCTTCTTGCTACCTCTTGAGCATTGCGTTGGATTTCCCCGAAGAGGAGAGGATGATGCAGCAAAGTAGCGTAAGTATTTCCCTCAGTTTTTGAGAACCAAGGTATCAATCCAGTAGGAGGCTACGCGTGAGTCCCTCTTACCTGCGCAAAACAATAGCTCCTCGCAACCAACGCGATTAGGGGTTGTCAATCCCTTCACGGTCACTTACGAGAGTGAGATCTGATAGAGATGATAAATAATATTTTTGGTATTTTTGATATAGAGATGCAAAGTGAAAAGTAGAAGGCAAAGTAAAAACAAAGCAAGTATTAAAGTGATGGAGATTGATATGATGAGAATAGACCCGGGGGCCATAGGTTTCACTAGTGGCTTCTCTCAAGAGCATGCGTATTCTACGGTGGGTGAACAAATTACTGTTGAGCAATTGATAGAATTGAACATAGTTATGAGAATATCTAGGTATGATCATGTATATAGGCATCACGTCCGAGACAAGTAGACCAACTCCTGCCTGCATCTACTACTATTACACCACTCATCGACCACTATCCAGCATGCATCTAGAGTATTAAGTTAAAAACAGAGTAACGCCTTAAGCAAGATGACATGATGTAGAGGGATAAATTCATGCAATATGATAAAAACCCCATCTTATTATCGTCGATGCCAACAATACAATACGTGCCTTGCTGCCCCTTCTATCACTGGGAAAGGACACCGGAAGATTGAACCCAAAGCTAAGCACTTCTCCCATTGCAAGAACTACCAATCTAGTTGGCCAAACCAAACGGATAATTCGAAGTGACTTGCAAAGATAACCAATCATACATAAAAGAATTTAGAGAAGATTAAAATATTGTTCATAGATAAACTTGATCATAAACACACAATTCATCGATCTCAACAAACACACCGCAAAAAGAAGATTACGTCGAATAGATCTCCACGAGAGAGGGGGAGAACATTGTATTGAGATCCAAAAAGAGAAGAAGCCATCTAGCTACTAGCTATGGACCCGAAGGTCTGAAGTAAACTACTCACACTTCATCGGAGGGCTATGGTGATGATGTAGAAGCCCTCCATGGTGGATGCCCCCTCCGTCGGAGCTCTAGAACAGGCCCCAAGAAGGGATCTCGTGGATACAGGAAGTTGAGGCGGTGGAATTAGGTTTTTGGCTCCTGTTCCGATCGTTTGGGGGTACATAGGTATATATTGGAGGAAGGAGTACGTCGGTGGAGCAACAGGGGGCCCACGAGGCAGGGGGGCGCACCCTAGGGGGCGCGGCCCCCACACTCGTGACCGCCTCTCTTACTTCTTGGAGTAGGGTCCAAGTCTCCTTGATCACGTTCGGTGAGAAAATCACGTTCCCGAAGGTTTCATTCCGTCTGGACTCCGTTTGATATTCGATTTCTTCGAAACACTGAAATAGGCAAAAAAAACAACAATTCTGGGCTGGGCCTCCGGTTATTAGGTTCGTCCCAAAAATAATATAAAAGTGGAAAATAAAGCCTAATATAGTCCAAAACTGTAGATAAAGTAGCATGGAGCAATCAAAAATTATAGATATGTTAGAGACGTATCACCGTCGAGGCTACGTCCCAGGAGCTTCTAGCGGAGGCAACCAAGCATGCGGCGGAGAGGGTGAGGGAGATGGAAGAGAGGACAACTAATCTGTTGGAGGCGTAGAGGAACCGAAATGATGCGGGTCTCCAGGCCCGATAAGAGATCCTCATGGTAAGTTTCTCCCGCATACTAGCCAAATCATGCACGTAATGTTTGCTTCACTACTAACTGATATGACTGACTCGTGAAAACAAAATGTGTAGTGTGTGTGCGAGAAAATCGGCTAGACCCCTCTGCCGATGCTCTAGATTGCTATAGAGGACACAGTGAGTTTAATTTGAATGGTCACATTTCTGTTGCATCATGCTAACTAAACATTGCAAATGATCTTTCATGCAGCACGCCTCCCAAAAAGGATTGATCGATCCTTCTCCGTCTTGCGGTGGCGCAACCCCGATCGGTCCTTCAGCTCCCTGATTATGGTAAGTTTTTCCAAGTGTTTTGCTTAACAAATGCTTTGTTACCTAGAAAATGGCATAACAACCTAGGATAGCTCAATAATGATCTATAACTATCTTAGCTAGTTCATTTATGACAAAATTAGCTCACTTATGTAAAAAATGGCATAACAACCTAGGATAGCTCAATATTGATCTATAATTAGCTTAGCTACTTCATTTATGACATAATTAGTGCACTTAGGTAAAAATGGCATAATAAACATGGTTTAGCTCCAAAATGACATATACTAAGCTTATTTTCCTCAGAAATGACATAATAACCTTACTTAGCTCCGAACTGACATACTTTACCTAAGATAGCTATAATATGACCTATACTTAGCCTTTTTTCCTCCTAAATGACTTAATATGCTTAGTTAGCTGAAAAATGTCATTAATACCTAGGATAGCTAAATAATGATCTATATTTAGCTTACGTTCATTTATGACATAATTAGCTTAGTTAGGTAAAAATGGCATAATAACCATGGTTTAGCTCCAAACTAACATATAATTAGTTTATTTTCCTCCAAAATGAAAAAATAATCTTACCTAGCTCCAAAATGACCTACACTTACCATTTTGTCCTACAAAATGAATAAATATGCTTAGTTAGATCAAAAATGGCATAACTACCTAGGTTAGCTCCAAAATGACCTATTTAGCTAGCTTCTCTCTAAATTGACATACACACTTATCATTTTTACCTACCTTAGCTAAAAATGGCATTTTTACCTACCTTAGTTAGAAGAAGAAGGAGGAAGAAGAATAAGAAGAAGAAATCTTCTACTTCTTCTTCATCTTCATCCTTTTGTTCTTCTTCTTCTTCTTCTTTTTCTTCTAGCTAGTCTTATTCTTCTTCTAACTTTCCTCTTTCCTAATTTGCAGATTTGCTTGAGATGAGGAAGCTAGCATTGATGGAAACTTCTTGCAAACTTTTACTTGTGCTTGTGCTTCCTTTTTATTTATGGAAACTTGTTGCAAACTTGTTGGATATGTGTGTATGAGAATGTTGTTGGAAACTTGTATATGTTCATGTTCTTGGAAACTTGTATATGTTGTTGGAAACTTATTGTTGGAATGATTGTTGAAATTATTTTGAAATTTGTATATATATGTGAAATTCTGTCAAATTGAATGAGTTTTGGAAAAAACAGGAAAAACAGGGGCTATATAGCCACTTTGTCGTCTGCTGGCTCACGGCAAAGGTCTTTGATGTCCACTAGCAGATGGCAAAGCTGCCACGTGGAAGCTTCCTGTACAACCTGGGGTGTAGTGGGCTAGCCTATTTTGCAGTTTTGCCGTCAGCCAGCAGACGCCAAAGGCCTTTGCATCTTTGCTGTCAGCTGGCTGACGGCAAAGATGCAAAGGCCTTTGCCGTCTTCCAGCTGACGGCAAAGCACGCCGTTAACCACATAACGGACCTGAACTGCCACGTGTGCCGTCCAGGCTATTTGCCGTCTGTCAGTAGATGGCAAATTCCTTTGCATCTTTGTTGTCCGCTAGCAGACGGCAAAAAGGCCTTTGCTGTAGCCTATTCACCCGGACCTGTTGCCTCTGTTGGGTGACGACAAAGGTCTTTGCCGTCAGCCGGGCATGCCTTCGCCGTCAGCCATGGCTGACGGCAAAGTTCCTGATTCCTGTAGTGAAGAGCGCAAAGTTGTGATGATATCCAAGGCAATGATTATGCAATATAGGCATCACGTCCGTGTCAAGTAGACCGACTCCTGCATGCATCTACTTCTATTAGTCCACACATCGACCGCTATCCAGCAAGCATCTAGAGTATTAAGTTCATAAAGAACGGAGTAACGCCTTAAGTAAGATGACATGATGTAGAGGAATAAACTCAAGCAACATGATGTAAAACCCATATTTTTATCCTCGATAGTAATAATACAATACGTGCCTCGCTACCCCTACTTTGTCACTGGGTGAGGACACCGCAAGATTGAACCTAAAGCTAAGCACTTCTCCCGTTGCAGGAAAAACCAATCTAGTTGGCCAAACCAAACCAATAGTTCGAAGAGAAATACAAAGATACTGAATCATGTATATAAGAATTCAGAGAAGATTCAAATAATATTCATAGATAAGCTGATCATAAATCACAATTCACCGGATCTCAACAAACACACCGCAAAAGAAGATTACATCGGATAGATCTCCAAGAACATCAAGGAGAACATGGTATTGATAATCAAAGAGAGAGAAGAATCCAACTACCTACTAGCCATGGACCCGTAAGTCTTTGGTAAACTACTCATGCTTCATCGGAAGGGAAATAGGTTTGATGTAGATGCCCTCCGTGATCGAATCCCCCTACGGCAGGATGCCAGAAAAGGCCCCAAGATGGGATCTCACGGGAACAGAAGGTTGCGACGGTGGAAAAGTGTTTTCGTGGATGCTTCTAGTGGTTTGGGAATACATGTGAATTTATAAGAGGAAGAACTAAGTCAGGCGAGTCACGTGGGGCTGTCGCCACCTCGTGGCTCCTCTGACTTGAACTCCAAATCTCCTGCATGTCTTTTGGTAAAAAAAAATCATCGCTAAGTTTTATTCTGTTTGGACTCCATTTGGTATTCCTTTTCTCTGAAGCTCAAAAACAAGGAAAAAACAGAAACTTGCACTGGGCTCTAGGTTAATAAGTTAGTCCCAAAAATAATATAAAATAGCATATTAATGCATATAAAACATCCAAAACAGATAATATAATAGCATGGAACAATTAAAAAATTATAGATACGTTGCAGACGTATCTGTGGATCAAATCTAGGGAGGCCACTTTTTACCTGTCTTGTCCTCGTTACTTCTAAAATAAAAAATTAATGGACAGATTGTCATCCAAGCCGTACATAATCTTGACCATGCAAATTCGAAAGGCGATCTGTTAGAAAACACAACAGTTTCATCGAGATCAAGCACGAGGGTATCACTTATTGAGCATCTGAATGCAAGCAGCGTAAAGCCCCGCTGGTGCCGAACAACACCTGAAGCAAGCTAGACCTTTCACATGCGTAAAATCTTTACGCACTACTGCTAGATCTTTATCTGCAACGCGGTTACCTCAGACGCGCTACTATGAATTAACACCCGCGTGCTTTTTTGACCCACGCTACTGCTAAAGTTCTGTGTATAGGGTTTTCCCTAGTAGTGTGATGCAGCAAAGTAGCGTAAGTATTTCCCTCCGTTTTTGAGAACCAAGGTATCAATCCAGTAGGAGGCTACGCGCGAGTCCCTCGTACCTGCACAAAACAATGGCTCCTCACAACCAACGCGATTAGGGGTTATCAATCCCTTCACGGTCACTTATGAGAGTGAGATCGGATAGAGATGATAAATAATATTTTTGGTATTTTTGATATAGAGATGCAAAGTGAAAAGTAAAAGGCAAAGTAAAAACAAAGCAAGTATTAAAGTGATGGAGATTGATATGATGAGAATAGACCCGGGGGCCATAGGTTTCACTAGTGGCTTCTCTCAAGAGCATAAGTATTCTACGGTGGGTGAACAAATTACTGTTGAGCAATTGACAGAATTGAGCATGGTAATGAGAATATCTAGGTATGATCATGTATATAGGCATCACGTCTGAGACAAGTAGACCGACTCCTGCCTACATCTACTACTATTACTCCACTCATCGACCGCTATCCAGCATGCATCTAGAGTATTAAGTTAAAAACAGAGTAACGCCTTAAGAAATATGACATGATGTAGAGGGATAAATTCATGCAATATGATAAAAACCCCATCATGTTATCCTCGATGGCAACAATACAATACGTGCCTTGCTGCCCCTTTTGTCACTGGGAAAGGACACCGCAAGATTGAACCCAAAGCTAAGCACTTCTCCCATTGCAAGAACTACCAATCTAGTTGGCCAAACCAAACGGATAATTCGAAGACACTTGCAAAGATAACCAATCATTCATAAAAGAATTTAGAGAAGATTCAAATATTGTTCATAGATAAAATTTATCATAAACCGACAATTCATCGGTCTCAACAAACACACCGCAAATAGAAGATTACATCGAATAGATCTCCACGAGAGAGGGGGAGAACATTGTATTGAGATCCAAAAAGAGAGAAGAAGCCATCTAGCTACTAGATATGGACCCGAAGGTCTGAAGTAAACTACTCACACTTCATCGGAGGGGCTATGGTGATGATGTATAAGCCCTCCATGGTGGATGCCCCCTCCGGCGGAGCTCCAGAACAGGCCCCAAGATGGGATCTCGTGGATACAGGAAGTTGCGGCGCTGGAATTAGGTTTTTGGCTCCTGTTCTGATCGTTTGGGGGTAGGTAGGTATATATAGGAGGAAGGAGTACGTCGGTGGAGCAACAGGGGGCCCACGAGGCAGGGAGTGCTGAAGGAAATATGCCCTAGAGGCAATAATAAAGTTATTATTTATTTCCTCATATCATGATAAATGTTTATTATTCATGCTAGAAATGTATTAACCGGAAACATAATACATGTGTGAATACATAGACAAACATATAGTCACTAGTATGCCTCTACTTGACTAGCTCATTAATCAAAGATGGTTATGTTTCCTAGCCATAGAATGTGTTGTTATTTGATTAATGGGATCACATCATTAGGAGAATGATGTGATTGACATGACCCATTCCGTTAGCCTAGCACTTGATCGTTTAGTATATTGCTATTGCTTTCTTCATGACTTATACATGTTCCTGTAACTATGAGATTATGCAACTCCGTTTACGGAGGAACACTTTGGTGCAACCAAAGCGTCACAAGCGTAACTGGGTGATTATAAAGGAGTACTACAGGTGTCTCCAAAGGTACATGTTGGGTTGGCGTATTTCGAGATTAGGTTTTGTCACTTCGATTGTCGGAGAGGTATCTCTAGGCCTTCTCGGTAATACACATCACATAAGCCTTGCAAGCATTGCAACTAATAAGTTATTTACAAGATGGTGTATTACGGAACGAGTAAAGAGACTTGCCGGTAACGAGATTGAACTAGGTATTGGATACCGACGATCGAATCTCGGGCAAGTAACATACCGATGACAAAGGGAACAACGTATGTCGTTATGCGGTTTGACCGATAAAGATCTTCGTAGAATATGTAGGAACCAATATGGGCATCCAGGTTCCGGTATTGGTTATTGACCGAGAATAGTTCTAGGTCATGTCTACATAGTTCTCGAACCCGCAGGGTCCGCACGCTTAACGTTACGATGACAGTTTTATTATGAGTTTACAAGTTTTGATGTACCGAAGTTTGTTAGGAGTCCCGGATGTGATCACGGACATGACGAGGAGTCTCGAAATGGTCGAGACATAAAGATTGATATATTGGAAGCCTATATTTGGATATCGGAATGGTTCCGGGTGAAATCGGGATTTTACCGGAACACCGGGGGGTTACCGGAACCCTCCCGGGGGATGTTGGGCCTTAGTGGGCCATGAGGGAGAAGAGGAGAGCCGGCCAGGGCAGGCCGCGCGCCCCCTCCCCCCTAGTCCGAATAGGAAAAGGAGAGGGTGGGGGCGGCGCCCCCCTTCCTCTTTCCCCTCCCCCCTTTCCTTCTCCAACAAGGCAAGAGGGGGGAGTCCTACTCCCGGTGGGAGTAGGACTCCTCCAGGCGCACCCTATGAGGGCCGGCCGCACCTCCCCCTCCCTCCTTTATATACGGGGGCAGGGGGGCACCCCATGACACACAAGTTGATCTACGGATCATTCCTTAGCCGTGTGCGGTGCCCCCCTCCACCATATTCCAATTCGGTCTTATCGTCGCGGAGCTTAGGCGAAGCCCTGCGCCGGTGGAGCATCATCATCGTCACCACGCCGTCGTGCTGACGGAACTCATCCGCGACGCTTTGCTGGATCGGAGCCCGGGGATCGTCATCGAGCTGAACGTGTGCTGAACTCGGAGGTGCCGTGCTTTCGGTACTTGGATCGGTCGGATCGTGAAGACGCACGACTACATCAACCGCGTTGTCATAACGCTTCGCCACGGTCTCACGAGGGTGCGTGGACAATACTCTCCCCTCTCGTTGCTATGCCATCACCATGATCTTGCGTGTGCGTAGGAATTTTTTTGAAATTACTACGTTCCCCAACAGTGGTATCAGAGCCTGGTTTTATGCGGTTATGTCATATGCACGAGTAGAACACAAGTGAGTGGTGGGCGATATAAGTCATACTGCTTACCAGCATGTCATACTTTGGTTCAGCGGTATTGTGAGATAAAGCGGCCCGGACCGACGTTACGCGTACGCTTACGCGAGACTGGTTTCACCGCTTCCAGCACTCGTTGCTTAAAGGTGACCGGCGGGTGTCTGTCTCTCTCACTTTAGTTGAACCGAGTGTGGCTACGCCCGGTCCTTGCGAAGGTTAAAACAGCACCAACTTGACAAACTATCGTTGTGGTTTTGATGCGTAGGTAAGAACGGTTCTTGCTCAGCCCGTAGCAGCCACGTAAAACTTGCAACAACAAACTAGAGGACGTCTAACTTGTTTTTGCAGGGCATGTTGTGATGTGATATGGTCAAGACGTGATGCTATATTTTATTGTATGAGATGATCATGTTTTGTAACCAAGTTATCGGCAACTGGCAGGAGCCATATGGTTGTCGCTTTATTGTATGAAATGCAAACGCCATGTAATTGCTTTACTTTATCACTAAGCGGTAGCGATAGTCGTATAAGCAATAGTTGGCGAGACAACAACGATGCTACGATGGAGATCAAGGTGTCGCCCCGGTGACAATGGTGATCACGACGGTGCTTCGGAGATGGAGATCACAAGCACAAGATGATGATGGCCATATCATATCACTTATATTGATTGCATGTGATGTTTATCCTTTATGCATCTTATCTTGCTTTGATTGACGGTAGCATTTTAAGATGATCTCTCACTAAAAATTATCAAGACGTGTTCTCCCTAAGTATGCACCGTTGCCAAAGTTCGTCGTGCCCAGACACCACGTGATGATCGGGTGTGATAAGCTCTACGTCCATCTACAACGGGTGCAAGCCAGTTTTGCACACGCAGAATACTCAGGTTAAACTTGACGAGCCTAGCATATGCAGATATGGCCTCGGAACACGGAGACCGAAAGGTTGAGCGTGAATCATATAGTAGATATGATCAACATAGTGATGTTCACCATTGAAAACTACTCCATCTCACGTGATGATCGGTTATGGATTAGTTGATTTGGATCACGTGATCACTTAGATGACTAGAGAGATGTCTGTCTAAGTGGGAGTTCTTAAGTAATATGATTAATTGAACTTAAATTTATCATGAACTTAGTAACTGATAGTATTTTGCTTGTCTATGTTTACTGTAGATAGATGGCTCGTGCTGTTGTTCCGTTGAATTTTAATGCGTTCCTTGAGAAAGCAAAGTTGAAAGATGATGGTAGCAATTACACGGACTGGGTCCGTAACTTGAGGATTATCCTCATTGCTGCACAGAAGAATTACGTCCTGGAAGCACCGCTGGGTGCCGGCCTGCTGCAGAGCAACGCCGAAGGTGTGAGCGTCTGGCGAGCAAAGCTGATGACTACTCTATAGTTCAGTGTGCCATGCTTTACGGCTTAGAACCGGGTCTTCAACGACGTTTGAGCGTCATGGAGCATATGAGATGTTCCAAGAGTTGAAGTTAATATTTCAAGCAAATGCCCGGATTGAGAGATATGAAGTCTCTAATAAGTTCTATAGCTGTAAGATGGAGGAGAATAGTTACATCGGTGAACATATACTCAAAATGTCTGGGTATAATAATCACTTGATTCAACTGGGAGTTAATCTTCCGGATGATAGTGTCATTGACAGAATTCTCCAATCACTGCCACCAAGCTACAAGAGCTTCGTGATGAACTATAATATGCAAGGGATGACCAAGACAATTCCCGAGCTCTTCGCAATGCTAAAAGCTGCGGAGGTAGAAATCAAGAAAGAGCATCAAGTGTTGATGGTCAACAAGACCACTAGTTTCAAGAAAAAGGGCAAAGGCAAGAAGAAGGGGAACTTCAAAAAGAATAGCAAGAAAGTTGCTGCTCAAGAGAAGAAACCCAAGTCTGGACCTAAGCCTGAAACTGAGTGTTTCTACTGCAAGCAAACTGGTCACTGGAAGCGGAACTGCCCCAAGTATTTGGCGGATAAGAAGGATGGCAAGGTGAACAAAGGTATATGTGATATACATGTTATTGATGTGTACCTTACTAGAGCTCGTAGTAGCACTGGGTATTTGATACTGGTTCTTGCTAATATTTGCAACTCAAAACAGGGACTACGGAATAAGCGAGCACTGGCAAAGGACGAGGTGACGATGCGCGTGGGAAACGGTTCCAAAGTCGATGTGATCGCGGTCGGCACGCTACCTCTACATCTACCTTCGGGATTAGTTTTAGACCTTAATAATTGTTATTTGGTGCCAGCGTTGAGCATGAATATTATATCTGGATCTTGTTTAATGCAAGACGGTTATTCATTTAAATCAGAGAATAATGGTTGTTCTATTTATATGAGTAATATCTTTTATGGTCATGCAGCCTTGAAGAGTGGTCTATTTTTATTAAATCTCGATAGTAGTAATACACATATTCATAATGTCAAAGCCAAAAGATGCAGAGTTAATAATGATAGTGCAACTTATTTGTGGCACTCCCTTTTAGGTCATATCGGTGTAAAGCGCATGAAGAAACTCCATACTGATGGACTTTTGGAATCAGTTGATTATGAATCACTTGGTACTTGCGAACCGTGCCTCATAGGCAAGATGACTAAAACACCGTTCTCCGGTTCTATGGAGAGAGCAACAGATTTGTTGGAAATCATACATACAGATGTATGTGGTCCGATGAATGTTGAAGCTCGTGGCGGATATCGTTATTTTCTCACCTTCACAGATGATTTAAGCAGATATGGGTATATCTTCTTAATGAAGCATAAATCTGAAACATTTAAAAAATTCAAAGAATTTCAGAGTGAAGTTGAAAATCATCGTAACAAGAAAATAAAATTTCTACGATCTGATCGTGGAGGAGAATATTTGAGTTACGAGTTTGGTCTACATTTGAAAAATTGCGGAATAGTTTCGCAACTAACGCCACCTGGAACACCATAGCGTAATGGTGTGTCCGAACGTCGTAATCGTACTTTACTAGATATGGTGCGATCTATGATGTCTCTTACCGATTTACCGCTATCGTTTTGGGGTTATGCTTTAGAGACGGCCGTATTCACGTTAAATAGGGCACCATCAAAATCCGTTAAGACGACTCCTTATGAACTATGGTTTGGCAAGAAACCAAAGTTGTCGTTTCTGAAAGTGTGGGGCTGCGATGCTTATGTGAAAAAACATCAACCTGATAAGCTTGAACCCAAATCGGAAAAATGTGTCTTCATAGGATACCCAAAGGAAACAGTTGGGTACACCTTCTATCACAAATCCGAAGGCAAGACATTCGTTGCTAAGAATGGATCCTTTCTAGAGAAGGAGTTTCTCTCGAAAGAAGTGAGTGGGAGAAAAGTAGAACTTGATGAGGTAACAGTACCAGCTCCCTTATTGGAAAATGGTTCATCACAGAAATCGGTTCCTGTGACACCTACACCAGTTAGTGAGGAAGTTAATGATGATGATCATGAAACTTCAGATCAAGTTTCTACTGAACTACGTAGGTCAACTAGAGTAAGATCCGCACCAGAGTGGTACGGTAATCCTATTCTGGAAGTCATGTTACTTGACCATGGTGAACCTACAAACTATGAAGAAGCGATGGTGAGCCCAGATTCCGCAAAATGGCTGGAAGCCATGAAATCTAAGATGGGATCCATGTATGAGAACAAAGTATGGACTTTGGTTGACTTGCCCGATGATCGGCAAGCCATTGAGAATAAATGAATCTTTAAGAAGAAGACTGACGCTGATGGTAATGTAACTGTCTATAAAGCTCGACTTGTTGCAAAAGGTTTTGACAAGTTCAAGGGTTGACTACGATGAGACTTTCTCACCAGTAGCGATGCTTAAGTCTGTCCGAATCATGTTAGCAATTGCTGCATTTTATGATTATGAAATTTGGCAAATGGATGTAAAACTGCATTATTGAATGGATTTCTAGAAGAAGAGTTGTATATGATGCAACCAGAAGGTTTTGTTGATCCAAAAGGTGCTAACAAATGTGCAAGCTCCAGCGATCAATTTATGGTCAGTGCAAGCCTCTCGGAGTTGGAATAAACGCTTTGATAGTGTAATCAAAGCATATGGTTTTATCTGAGACTTTTGGAGAAGCCTGTATTTACAAGAAAGTGAGTGGGAGCTCAGTAGCATTTCGATATTATATGTGGACGACATATTATTAATTGGAAATGATATAGAATTTCTGGATAGCATAAAAGGATACTTGAATAAAAGTTTTTCAATGAAAGACCTCGGTGAAGCTGCTTACATATTGGGCATCAAGATCTATAGAGATAGATCAAGACGCTTAATTGGACTTTCGCAAAGCACATACCTTGATAAAGTTTTGAAAAAGTTCAAAATGGATCAGGCAAAGAAAGGTTTTTTACCTGTATCACAAGGTGTGAAATTGAGTCAGACTCAATGCCCGCCCACAGCAGAAGATAGAGAGAAAATGAAAGATGTTCCCTATGCTTCAGCCATAGGCTCTATCATGTATGCAATGCTGTGTACCAGACCTGACGTATGCTTAGCAATAAGCTTGACAGGAAGGTACCAAAGTAATCCAGGAGTGGATCACTGGACAGCGGTCAAGAACATCCTGAAATACCTGAAAAGGACTAAGGATATGTTTCTCGTATATGGAGGTGACAAAGAGCTAGTCGTAAATGGTTACGTTGATGCAAGCTTTGACACTGATCCGGACGATTCTAAATCGCAAACCGGATCGTGTTTTTATTAAACGGTGGAGTTGTCGGTTGGTGCAGTTCTAAACAAAGCGCCGTGGCGGGATCTACATGTGAAGCGGAGTACATAGCTGCTTCGAAGCAGCAAATGAAGGAGTCTGGATGAAAGAGTTCATTTCGATCTAGGTGTCATACCTAGTGCATCGGGACCAATGAAGATCTTCTGTGACAATACTGGTGCAATTGCCTTGGCAAAGGAATCCAGATTTCACACGAGGACCAAGCATATCAAGAGACGCTTCAATTCCATTCGGGACCAAGTCCAAGTGGGAGACATAGAGATTTGCAAGATACATACGGGTCTGAATATTGCAGACCGTTGACTAAGCCTCTTCCTCGAGCAAAACATGATCAGCACCAAGACTCCATGGGTGTTAGAATCATTCTGTGTAATCTAGATTATTGACTCTAGTGCAAGTGGGAGACTGAAGGAAATATGCCCTAGAGGCAATAATAAAGTTATTATTTATTTCCTCATATCATGATAAATGTTTATTATTCATGCTAGAATTGTATTAACGGAAACATAATACATGTGTGAATACATAGACAAACATATAGTCACTAGTATGCCTCTACTTGACTAGCTCATTAATCAAAGATGGTTATGTTTCCTAACCATAGACATGTGTTGTTATTTGATTAATGGGATCACATCATTAGGAGAATGATGTGATTGACATGACCCATTCCGTTAGCCTAGCACTTGATCGTTTAGTATATTGCTATTGCTTTCTTCATGACTTATACATGTTCCTGTAACTATGAGATTATGCAATTCCCGTTTACCGGAGGAACACTTTGGGTGCTACCAAACGTCACAATGTAACTGGGTGATTATAAAGGAGTACTACAGGTGTCTCCAAAGGTACATGCTGGGTTGGCGTATTTCGAGATTAGGTTTTGTCACTTCGATTGTCGGAGAGGTATCTCTAGGCCTTCTCGGTAATACACATCACATAAGCCTTGCAAGCATTGCAACTAATAAGTTAGTTACAAGATGGTGTATTACGGAACGAGTAAAGAGACTTGCCGGTAACGAGATTGAACTAGGTATTGGATACCGATTATCGAATCTCGGGC
This sequence comes from Aegilops longissima, assembly GCA_021605205.1. Lineage (NCBI taxonomy): Eukaryota > Viridiplantae > Streptophyta > Magnoliopsida > Poales > Poaceae > Aegilops > Aegilops longissima. Next base: position 64,142,254 of record CM038682.1, on the reverse strand, counting down.
AAGTAACATACCGATGACAAAGGGAACAACGTATGTCGTTATGCGGTTTGACCGATAAAGATCTTCGTAGAATATGTAGGAACCAATATGGGCATCCAGGTTCCGCTATTGGTTATTGACCGAGAATAGTTCTAGGTCATGTCTACATAGTTCTCGAACCCGTAGGGTCCGCACGCTTAACGTTACGATGACAGTTTTATTATGAGTTTACAAGTTTTGATGTACGAAGTTTATTTGAGTCCGGATGTGATCACAGACATGACGAGAAGTCTCGAAATGGTCGAGACATAAAGATTGATATATTGGAAGCCTATATTTGGATATCGGAATGGTTCGGGTGAAATCGGGATTTCTTAGGAACACCGGGGTTACGGAACCCTCCGGGGATGTTGGGCCTTAGTGGGCCATGAGGGAGAATAGGAGGGCTGGCCGGGGCAGGGCGCGCCCCTCCCCTAGTCTGAATAGGACAAGGAGAGGGGCGGCGCCCCTTCCTCTTTCCCTCCCCTTTCCTTCTCCAACAAGGCAAGGGGAGTCCTACTCCGGTGGGAGTAGGACTCCTCCAAGCGCACCCTATGAGGGCCGGCCGCACCTCCCCCTCCCTCCATTATATACGGGGGCAGGGGGGCACCCCATGACACACAAGTTGATCTACGGATCGTTCCTTAGCCGTGTGCGGTGCCCCCCTTCACCATATTCCACTTCAGTCATATCGTCGCGGAGCTTAGGCGAAGCCCTGCGCCGGTGGAGCATCATCATCATCACCACGCCGTCGTGCTGACGGAACTCATCCCCGACGCTTTGCTGGATCGGAGCCCGGGGATCGTCATCGAGCTGAACGTGTGCTGAAATCGGAGGTGCCGTGCATTCGGTACTTGGATCGGTCGGATCGTGAAGACGTACGACTACATCAACCGCGTTGTCATAACGCTTCGCCACGGTCTCACGAGGGTACGTGGACAATACTCTCCCCTCTCGTTGCTATGCCATCACCATGATCTTGCGTGTGCGTAGGAAATTTTTTGAAATTACTACGTTCCCCAATAGGTGCGCCCTAGGGTGGCGCGCCCCCCACACTCGTGACCGCCTCTGTTACTTCTGGGAGTAGGGTCCAAGTCTCCTGGATCACGTTCGGTGAGAAAATCATGTTCCCGAACGTTTCATTCCGTTTGGACTCCGTTTGATATTCCATTTCTTCGAAACACTGAAATAGGCAAAAAAAAACAGCAATTCTGGGCTGGGCCTCCGGTTATTAGGTTCGTCCCAAAAATAATATAAAAATGGAAAATAAAGCCCAATATAGTCCAAAACAGTAGATAAAGTAGCATGGAGAAATCAAAATTATAGATATGTTGGAGACGTATCACCGTTAAGGCTACGTCCCAGAAGCTTCTAGCGGAGGCAACCAGGCATGCGGCGGAGAGGGTGAGGGAGATGGAGGAGAGGACAACTAATCTGTTGGAGGCGTAGAGGAACCGGAATGATGTGGGTCACCAGGCCCTATAAGAGATCCTCATAGTAAGTTTCTCCCGCATACTAGCCAAATCATGCACCTAATGTTTGCTTCATTACTAACTAATATGACTGACTCGTGAAAACAAAATGTGTAGTCTGTGTGCGAGAAAATCGGCCAGACACCTCTGCCGATGCTCCAGATTGCTATAGAGGACACAGTGAGTTTAATTTGAATGGTCATTAGTTACTAATATTCACATTTCAGTTGCATCATGCTAACTAAACATTGCAAATGATCTTTCGTGCAGCATTCCTCCCAAAAAGGATTGACCGATCCTTCTCCGTCTTGCGGTAGCGCAACCCCGACCGGTCCTTCAACTCCCTGATTATGGTAAGTTTTTCCAAGTGGTTTGCTTAACAAATGCTTTGTTAGCTAGAAAATGGCATAACAACCTAGGATAGATCAATAATGATCTATAACTATCTTAGCTAGTTCATTTATGACAAAATTAGCTCACTTATGTAAAAAATGGCATAACAACCTAGGATAGCTCAATATTGATCTATAATTAGCTTAGCTACTTCATTTATGACATAATTAGTGCACTTAGGTAAAAATGGCATAATAAACATGGTTTAGCTCCAAAATGACATATACTAAGCTTATTTTCCTCAGAATTGACATAATAACCTTACTTAGCTCCGAACTGACATACTTTACCTAAGATAGCAATAAAATGACCTATACTTAGCCTTTTTTTCCTCCTAAATGACTTAATATGCTTAGTTAGCTGAAAAATGTCATTAATACCTAGGATAGCTAAATAATGATCTATATTTAGCTTACGTTCATTTATGACATAATTAGCTTAGTTAGGTAAAAATGGCATAATAACCATGGTTTAGCTCCAAACTAACATATAATAAGTTTAGTTTCCTCCAAAATGACAAAATAACCTTACCTAGCTCCAAAATGACCTACACTTACCATTTTGTCCTACAAAATGAATAAATATGCTTAGTTAGATCAAAAATGGCATAACTACCTAGGTTAGCTCCAAAATGACCTATTTAGCTAGCTTATCTCTAAAATGTCATACACACTTATGATTTTTACCTACCTTAGCTCAAAAATGGCATTTTTACATACCTTAGTTAGAAGAAGAAGAAGGAAGAAGAATAAGAAGAAGAAATCTTCTTCTTCTTCTTCATCGTCTTCTTTTTGTTCTTCTTCTTCTTCTTCTTTTTCTTCTAGCTAGTCTTCTTCTTCTTCTAACTTTCATCTTTCCTAATTTGCAGATTTGCTGGAGATGAGGAAGCTAGCATTGATCGAAACTTCTTGCAAACTTTTACTTGTGCTTTTGCTTCCTTTTTATTTATGGAAACTTGTTGCAAACTTGTTGGATATGTGTGTATGAGAATGTTGTTGGAAACCATTGTATGATGTTCGAAACTTGTATATGTTCATGTTCTTGGAAACTTGTATATGTTGTTGGAAACTTATTGTTGGAATGATTGTTGAAATTATTTTGCAATTTGTATATATATGTGAAATTCTGTCAAATTGAATGAGTTTTGGAAAAAAAAACAGGAAAAACAGGGCTATATAGCCACTTTGTTGTCTGCTGGCTCACGGCAAAGGTCTTTGCTGTCCACTAGCAGATGGCAAAGCTGCCACATGGCAGCTTCCTGCACAACCTGGGGTGTAGTGGGCTGGCCTATTTTGCAGTTTTGCCGTCAGCCCGCAGACGCCAAAGGCCTTCGCATCTTTGCAAGATGCAAAGGCCTTTGTCGTCTGCCAACTGACGGCAAAACTGCCACGTGTGTCGTCCAGATTATTTGTGGTCTGTCAGTAGATGGCAAATTCCTTTGCATCTTTGTCGTCCGCTAGCAGACGGCGAAAAGGCCTTTGTCGTAGCCTATTCACCCGGACCTGTTGCCGTCTGTTGGGTGACGACAAAGGTCTTTGCCGTCAGCCTGGCATGCCTTTCCTTATTCCTGTAGTGAAGAGCGCAAAGTTATGACGATATCCAAGGCAATGATTATGCAATATAGGCATCACGTCCGTGTCAAGTAGACCGACTCCTGCATGCATCTACTACTATTAGTCCACACATCGACCGCTATCCAGCAAGCATCTAGAGTATTAAGTTCATAAAGAACGGAGTAACGCCTTAAGTAAGATGACATGATGTAGAGGAATAAACTCAAGCAACATGATGTAAAACCCATATTTTTATCCTCGACAGTAATAATACAATACGTGCCTCGCTACCACTACTTTGTCACTGGGTGATGACACCGCAAGATTGAACCTAAAGCTAAGCACTTCTCCCATTGCAGGAAAAACCAATCTAGTTGGCCAAACCAAACCAATAGTTCGAAGAGAAATACAAAGATACTAAATCATGTATATAAGAATTCAGAGAAGATTCAATTAATATTCATAGATAAGCTGATCATAAATCACAATTCACCGGATCTCGACAAACACACCGCAAAAGAAGATTACATCGGATAGATCTCCAAGAACATCAAGGAGAACATGGTATTGATAATCAAAGAGAGAGAAGAAGCCAACTACCTACTAGCCATGGACCCGTAAGTCTTTGGTAAACTACTCATGCTTCATCGGAAGGGAAATAGGGTTGATGTAGATGCCCTCCGTGATCGAATCCCCCTACGGCAGGATGCCAGAAAAGGCCCCAAGATGGGATCTCACGGGAACAGAAGGTTACGACGGTGGAAAAGTGTTTTCGTGGATGCTTCTAGTGGTTTGGGAATACATGTGAATTTATAGGAGGCAGAACTAAGTCAGGCGAGTCACGTGGGGCTGTCGCCACCTCGTGGCTCCTCTGACTTGAACTCCAAATCTCCTGCATGTCTTTTGGTAAAAAAATCATCGCTAAGTTTTATTCCGTTAGGACTCCATTTGGTATTCCTTTTCTGTGAAGTTCAAAAACAAGGAAAAACAGAAACTGGCACTGGGCTCTAGGATAATAAGTTAGTCCCAAAAATAATATAAAATATCATATTAATGCATATAAAACATCCAAAACAGATAACATAATAGCATGGAACAATCAAAAATTATAGATACGTTGCAGACGTATCAGTGGAGCAAATCTAGGGAGGCCACTTTTTACCTGTCTTGTCATCGTTACTTCTAAAATAAAAAATTAATGGACAGATTGTCATCCAAGCCGTACATAATCTTGACCATGCAAATTCGAAAGGCGATCTGTTAGAAAACACAACAGTTTTATCGAGATCAAGCACGAGGGTATCACTTATTGAGCATCTGAAGGCAAGCGGCGTAAAGCCCCGCTGGTGCCGAACAACACCTGAAGCAAGCTAGGCCTTTCACATGCATGCTTGCTTTGCATAGCAACAAGGTGTAGCTCTTCCTCTCCGGCCTCCACCATATCAGTCTACTACAATAAAATGATGAGATGAATTAATAATTTATACAATATGCATATACATCACGTTAATTCAGTCAGAAGTCATGGGAACTTTGTGTCATCGATCCTAAGCTACATGATTTAATGCAATATTTGTACCAAAACTTGGGAGTCAATGCACTGGAAGGTTCCTCTACAACCTTGAATCTTGAAGAAAGCGTGAAGTGCACTACTGGTGGAGCTAATCTAGGGATACCACTTTTCACTTGTTGCTTCCTAGTTACTTGTAAAATAAAACAAATAATAGTTAGATTGTCATCCAAGCTGTACATAATCTTGTCCGTGCCAATTTCGAATGTTTCCGATCTGTTAGAATACACAACGGTTTCATCGAGATCAAGCGCGAGAGCATCACTTATTGAGCATCTGAAGGCATGTTGCGTAAAGCCCCGCTGGTGCGGACCAACACATGAAGAAAGCTAGACCTTTCAGATGCTTGCTGTGCATAGCAACAAGGTGTAGCTCTTCTCTCCTGCCTACGTGTCATCGATCCTAAGCTACATGATTTGATGCAATACTTGTATAAAAACTTGGGAGTCACTCCAGTGGAAGGTTACTATACAACCTTGAATCTTGAAGAAAGTTTGAAGTGCACTACCGGCGGAGCAAATCTAGGGAGACCATGTTTTACCTGTCGCGTCACCATTACTTTTAAAATAAAATATTAACGTATAGATTATTATCCAAGCCATACATAATCTTGTCTGTGCAAATTTTGAAGCTTTTCGTTGTGTTAGAAATCACAATGTTTTCTTCGAGATCAAGCACAAGGGCATCACTTATTGAGCATCTAAAGGCACGCGGTGTAAACCCCGCTGGTGTGGACCAACACCTGAAGACAGCTAGACCTTTCACATGCTTGCTTTGCATACCAACCAGGTGTAGCTCTTCCTCTCCGGCCTCCACCATAGCGGGATGCACACAGCACAATAAAATGATGGGATGAACTAATAATTTAGACAATATGCATATACCTCCAGTTAATTCAGTCAGAAGTCATTGAAACTTCGTGTCATCGATCGTAAGCTCCATGATTTAATGCAATATTTGTACAAAAACTTGGGAGTCACTGCACTGGATGGTTACTGGTGGAGCAAATCTAGGGAGACCACGTTTTACCTATTGCGTGCTCGTTAATTCTAAAATAAAAAACCAATGGATAGATTATCATCCAAGCCATACATATTCTAGTCCATGCGAGTTTCAAAGGTTTCCAATGTGTTAGAAAACATAACGGTTTCATCGAGATCAAGCACGAGGGCAAGGCATCGTATATTGTGCATATAAAGTCATGCGGCATAAAGCCCTACTGGTGTGGACCAACACCAGAAGCAAGCTAGACCAATCACACGCTAGCTTTGCATAGCAACAAGGTGTAGCTCTTCCTCTCCGGCCTCCACCACAGCGGTCTATACACAACACAATAAAATGATGAGATGAATTAATAATTTAAATAATATGCATATACATCCAGTTAATTCAGTCAGAAGTCACGGGAACTTCGTGTCATCCATCCTATGCTACATGATTTAATGCAATATTTCTACCAAAATTTGGAGTCAATGCACTGGAAGGTTACTATACAACCTTGAATCTTGAAGAAACATTGAAGTGCACTACTGGTGTAGCAAATCTAGGTAGGGCACTTTTTACCTGTCGCTTCCTCGTTACTTTTAAAATAAAAATTTAACGGATAGATTGTCATCCAAGCCGTACATAATGTTATCCGTGTGAATTTCGAAGGTTTCCGATATGTTAGAAAACACAACAGTTTCGTCTTGATCAAGCATGAGGGCATCACTTATTGAGCATCTGAAAGCATGCGGCGTAAATCCTGCTGGTGCGGACAAACACCTGAAGCAAGCTAGGCCTTTCACATGCTTGCTTTGCACAGCAACAAGGTGTAGCTCTTCTTCTTCGACCACCACCATAGCGGTCTACACACAGAACAATAAAATGATGAGATGAATTAATAATTTCGACAATATGCATATACATCTAGTTAATTCAGTTAGGAGTCATGAGAACTTCGTGTCATCGATCCTAAGCTACATTATTAAATGCAATATTTATACCAAAACCTGGGAGTCACTGCACTGGATGGTTACTATACAACCTTGAAACTTTAAGTAAGTGTGAAGTGACCTATTGGTGGAGCAAATATAGGGAGACCACTTTTTACCTGTTGCGTCCTCGTTAATTCTAAAAAATAATAATGGATAGATTATCAACCTAGCCATAGATAATCTTGTCCATGTGAATTTCGATGGTATCCGATGTGTTAGAAAACACAACGGTTTCATTGAGATCAAGCATGAGGGCAAGGCATCGCTTATTCTACATCCGAAGGCATGCGGCGTAAAGCTGCACTGGTGCGGACCAATACCTGAAGAAGCTAGACCTTTCACAAACTTGTTTTGCAGAGCAACAAGGTGTAGATCTTCATCTCCGACCTCCACCACAGCGGGGTGCACAAAACACAATAAAATTATGGGATGACCTATTAATTTAGACAATATGCATATACCTCCAGTTAATTCAGTCAGAAGTTATTGAAACTTCGTGTCATCGATCCTAAGCTACATGATTTAATGAAATATTTGTACAAAAACTTGAGAGTCAGCGCACCGGATGTTTACTATACAACATTGAATCTTGAAGAAAGTGTGAAGTGCTCTATTGGTGGAGCAAATCTAGGGAGACCACGTTTTACCTGTTGCATGCTTGTTAATTCAAAAAAAAAAAGTAATGGATAGATTATCATCCGAGCCATACATATTCTTGTCCATGCGACTTTTGAAGGTTTCCGATGTGTTAGACAACATAACAGTTTCATCGAGATCAAGCACGAGGGCAAGGCATCAGTTATTGTGGATCTAAAGGCATGCGGCATAAAGCCCTGCTGGTGCAGACCAACACCTGAAGCAAGCTACACCATTCACATGCTTCCTTTGCATAGCAACAAGGTGTAGCTCTTCCTCTCCGGCCTCCACATCGGTCTATACACAATGAAATGATGACAAGAATTAATAATTTATATAATATGCATATATATATATCCAGTTAATTCAGTCGGAAGTCATGGGAACTTCTTCATCGTTCCTAAGCAACATGATATAGTGCAATATTTGTACCTAAACTTGGGAGTCACTGCACTGGAAGGTTACTATACACTGTTGAATCTTGAAGAAAGTGTGAAGTGCACTACCGGTGGAGCAAATCTAGAGAGACCACTTTTCACATGTTGCTTCCACGTTACATATAAAATAAAAAATTAATGGATAGATTATCATCCAAGCCGTACACAATCTTCTCCGGGCGAATTTCCAAGGTTTCTGATGTGTTATAAAACACAACGGTTTCTTAGAGATCAGGCACGAGGGCATCACTTATTGAGCATATGAAGGCATGGGGCGTAAAGCCCTGCTGGTGCGCACCAACACCTGATGAGGTGAATTAACAATTTAGACATTATTCTTATACGTCCAGTTAATTCAGTCAGAAGTCAAGGAAACTTCGTGTCATCAATCCTAAGCGACATGTTTTATTGCAATATTTGTACCAACACTTGGGAGTAACTGCACTGGAAGGTTACTATACAACCTTGAATCTGGAAGAAAGTGTCATGTGCACTAATCATGTAGCAAATCGTGGGAGACCACTTTTTACCTGTTGCATCCTCGTTAATTCTAAAATAAAAAAATAGTGGATTGATTATCATCGAATCCATGCATTATTTTGTGTGTGCGACTTTCGAAGGTTTCCGATGTCTTAGATAAGACGACGGTTTCATCGAGATCAAGCAGGAGGGCATCACTTGTTGAGCATCTGAAGGCATGAGGCGTAAAGCCCCACTGGTGCGGACTAACACCTAAAGGAAGCTAGACCATTCACATGCTTGCTTTGCATAGCAACAGGGTGTACCTCGTGGCCTCCACCACAACGGTCTACACACAGCATAATAAAATGATCATGTGAATTAATAGTTTCGATAATATGCATATACATCTTATTAATTCAGTCAGGAGTCACAAGGAATTCGTCTCATATATCCTATGCTACATGATTTAATACAATAGTTGTACCAAAGCTTTGGAGACAATGCACTGGAAGGTTACTATATAGAACCTTGAATCTTGAAGAAAGCGTGAAGTGCACTACTCGTGGAGCAAATCTAGGGAGACCACCTTTTTACGTGTTGTGTCCTTGTTAATTCCAAAATAAAAAACTAATGGATGGATTATCATCCAAGCCATACAAAATCTTGTCCATGTGACAATCGAATGTTTCTGATGTGTTAGAAAACACAACGGGTTCATCGAGATCAAGCATGAGGTTAAGGCATTGCTCATTGTGCATCTGAAGGCATGCGGCGTAAAGCCCCGCTAGCACGGACCAACACCTGAAGCAAGCTAGACCTTTCACACGCTTCCTTTGCATAGCAACAAGGTGTAGCACTTCCTCTCTAGCCTCCACCACAACGGTCTGCAAACAACACAATAAAATGAAGAGATGAATTAATAATTTATACCTTATGTGTATACATCCAGTTAATTCAGTCAGATGTCATGGGAACTACGTGTAATCGATCCTAAGCTCTATGATTTAATGCAATATTTGTACCAAAACTTGGGAGTAATTGCACTGGAATCTTGAAGAAAGTGTGAAGTGCACTACTCGTGGAGCAAATCTAGGGAGACAACTTTTTACCTGTTGCGTCCTCGTTACTTGTAAAATAAAAAATTAATGGATAGATTATCATCCAAGCCTTACATAATCTGGTCCGTGCAAATTTCCAAGGTTTCCAATGTGTAAGAAAACACAACGGTTCCATAGAAATCAAGCACGAGGGCATCACTTATAGAGCATCTGAAGGCATGCAGCGTAAAACCCCGTTGCCGCGGACAAACACCTGAAGCAAGCTAGACCTTTCACATGCTTGCTTTGCATAGGAACAAGGTGTAGGTCTTCCTCTGCGGCCTGCACCACTGCGGTCTACACACAACACAATAAAATAATGAGATGAATTAATAATTTAGACAATATGCATATACATCTTGTTAATTTAGTCAGAATCATGGTTAATTTGTGTCATCGATCCCATGCTACATGATTTAATGCAATATTCAGGGGCGGATCCAGCGTGGGGTCGTGTAGGGGCGACCGCCCCGGGTAAATTTTGGGAACCTAGGGTACCCCCTAATGCTTTGGCCAGTCCTGGCCACCATGAAAGGCGAGGGGAGCTTCCTGCTGTAGGTTTCTGTGCATGCTACAGAGAAGAAGATAGAAAACGCTTCGAACAGAAAGATGAAAAGAGAAGAGAACGCTTCGTTAAAGAGATGGGCCAATGAGTAAGGCCCAATAGAGCACGAGAATACCCATTCTTTTTCTGTACGCAGCCCATTCCTTTTCCTTACGCAGCCTTTGAAGCATTTGCCGTTCTAAAAGAAACGCAGCCTTTGACGTTCCCAATTCCTAGCCATCGAAACAGATCAACCGCGCTACACGATTACGCCGCCGCCCTCCATTGTTGCCTCGCCTCCTTGACCTTGACGCGACCCTGCAGGGCTTCCCAGTTCTTCCAATGGATGGTGTTTGATGGAGGAGAAGGGAGGCCACCGATTTCTTGTGCAATTCGTCACTGCCACGGCCCAACGTCCTGCTTAAAACTGCGAGAGAGCAACCAACAGAAGCAACAAAGAGCAGGTCATTTTGCCCTCCAGTAATTTTCTCGTCTTCTGTTCTATCATTTTTATTTATTTATTGTCACATGGACCTAATTCTTAAAAGTTTAATACTGATATTAATTACAAATTAGATGTTATAGGAAGATTCAGCCAGCAAGAGTCAAGTTACACTTTTTTAGGGTTGAGGGTTTAGGTTAGACTTTATATGATTTTTTGTAGTATATATTATTGGCTTAGCCCTTTAGAATGAAACTACCCTTGATCATCTGGCCTAAATGCATAGTATTGGCCAATTAATTTTCTTGATTGTCCTATTTGATTGTACTGTGGCTTTGATTATTTGTTTCTTCTAAAGTCTGCCCCGGGTAACTTCAAATCCTGGATCCGCCACTGGCAATATTTGTACCTAAACTAGGGAGTCACTGCACTGGAAGGTTACAATACATCCATGAATCTTGAAGCAAGTGTGAAGTGCACTATTGGTGGAGCAAATCGAGGGAGACCACCTTTTACCTGTTTCCTCCTCGTTAATTCTAAAACAAAAAATATTCAATGGATTGATTATCATCCAAGCCATACATAATCCTGTCCATGCGCCTTCCTAATGTGTTTGATGTGTTGGAAAATACAATGGTTTCATCGAGATCAACCACGAGTGCAACGCATCGCTTATTGAGCATAAGAAGGCATGCGGCGTAAAAGCCCTGCTAGTGCGAACCAGCACGAGAATCAAGTTACACCTTTCACATGCTTGGTTTGCATAGCAACAAGATGCAGCTCTTCCTCTCCAGCCTCCAGCAGAGCGGTCTACGCATAGCACAATAAAATGATGAGATGTATTAATAATTTCGACATTATGCATATACATCCAGTCAAGTCAGTGAAGTCATGGAAATTTCGTGCCATTGATCCTAACCTACATGATTTAATGCAATATTTGTACAGAAATTTGGGAGTCCCTGCACTGGAAGGTTACCATACAACCTTGAATCTTGAAGAAAGTGTGAAGTGCACTACTCGTGGAGCAAATCTAGGGAGACCACTTTTTACCTGTTACGTCCTTGTTAAATCAAAAATCAAAAAAATAATGTATTGATTATCATCCAAGCCGTACTTATTCTTGTCCATGCGACTTTCGATGGTTTTCGATGTGTTAGAAAACATAACTTGTTTTATTGAGAAAAAGCACGAGAGCATTGCTTATTTAGCATATGAAGGCATGTGTCGTAAAGCCCCGCTAGTGCGGACCAACACCTGAAGCAAGCTAGCCCTTTAACATGATTGCTTTGCATAGCAATAAGGTGTAGCTCTTCCTCTCCGGCCTCCACCACATTGGTCTACATATAGCACAATAAAATGATGAGATGAATTAATAATTTATACAATATGCATATACATCATGTTAATTCAGTCAGAAGTCATGAAAACTCCGTGTCATCGAACCTACGCCACATGATTTAATTCAATATTTGTATCTAAATTTGTGAGTTGCTGCACTGGAAGGTTTCAATACAACCTTATCGTGAAGCAAGTGTGAAGTGCGCTATTGGTGGAGAAAATCTAGGGAGACCACTTTTTACCTGATGCGTCCTTGTTAATTCTAAAATAAAAAATGAATGGAATTGATATGATATTGGATTGGTTATCCAGTACCATGAGACATTGACGCCCCGCTAAAAAATAGAAATTCGGGATGTATATCCTAAACCTACAAATATGCAAGCTGTGGGAGATCCAAAAAACACAAATCATAGGCATAGATGGCTAGACGAGATGCTACATATATACCATGCCCTTCTTCCAGCAGGAGTCGTGGAGCCTGCGCAGGAGGGCCTTGGGATCAGCTGCTTTGGCCTGAAGCTTGCAGCGCAAGGAGTAGGTGCTCATGACCTGCAATACAGCCAGCGAAGGGCACCTCTCGCTCGCCAGCGACCCGCGGCTGATCCGGATCTCGTTCCTCGGAAACACGGCAGGCTGGTGGAGATCCATGCAAGATGACGATGCGCTTTCAGGTCCTGGTGAGAGGAGCACGTCGACGTTGCCCAGGAAGACGTCGGCGTCGAACAAGGGCATGCCCCTCCTGGTCCCAGCGCCGGAGGGGCCATCATGGTGGTGTGATTGCTGGTTGTCACAGGGGGACGGGGGATGGGTGTGAACTGCAGCGAGAGAGACGTCGCTCGGTTGGCCGGCTCCGGCTGGAAATGGAAGCTATTTACATGGCTCAGGCAGGCAGGACATGGGAAGTATTACATGAGGGGGCTGGCGGGATGTGGGCCCGAACTGCCAGGGATTGGGTGAACGTTATTCAAAATTCTGTTTTTTCTATAAAGCCCGCTCTGGCTACATTCCCCCGAGTCTATTGTCAGGAAGGAAATATCTATTGAAGTTTTACGCAAAAACTCTGCTCCATCTTATTTTATTTTTTGATGATGTATAATACATTCATATCAACAAAATACTCCCTCCTTTCCATAATGTAAAAATATTTGTCACACTAGTATTGTGTCAAAAACAAAAACACTCTCATGTTATGGGACGGAGGGACTACCAATCACATGTCTTTTGAAACAACACGATGTAAGTGCTAGTCAAGAACTCACGATCGAGAATGTATACTGTCTAAAAAGCCCGCAGCACAGCAGTCTACACACAGCACAATAAAATGCTGAGATGCATTAATAATTTAGACATTATGCATATACATCCAGTTAATTCAGTTAGAAGTCATGGGAACTTCTTGTCATCGATCCTAACCTACATGATTTAATGCAATATTTGTACAGAAATTTGGGAGTCCCTGCACTGGAAGGTTACCATACAACCTTGAATCTTGAAGAAAGTGTGAAGTGCACTACTCGTGGAGCAAATCTAGGAAGACCACTTTTTACCTGTTGCGTCCTCGTTAAATCTAAAATAAAAAACTAATGGATTGATTATCATCCAAGCCGTACATAATCTTGTCCGTGCGACTTTCGACGGTTTTTGATGTGTTAATAAACATAACGGGTTTTATTGAGATAAAGCTCGAGGGCATCGCTTATTGAGCATATGAAGGCATGCGGCATAAAGCCCCACTAGTGCGGACCTACACCTGAAGCAAGCTAGCCCTTTCACATGATTGCTTTGCATGGCAATAAGGTGTAGCCCTTCCTCTCCGGCCTCCACCACAACGGTCTACACATAGCACTATAAAATGATGAGATGAATTAATAATTTATACAATATGCATATACATCATGTTAATTCAGTCAGAAGTCATGGAAACTCGGTATCATCGAACCTATGCTACATGATTTAATGCAATATTTTGTATCTAAATTTGGGAGTCACTACACTGGAAGGTTACAATACAACCTTGAATCTTGAAGCAAGCGTGAAGTGCACTCAGTGGAGCAAATCTAGGGAGATCACTTTTTACCTGCTGCCTCCTCATTAATTCTAAAGCAAAAACCTTAATGGATTGATTATTCTCCATGCCGTACATAATATTGTCCATGCGACATTCGAAGGTTTCCGATGTGTTAGAAAACGCAACTACTTCATCGAGATCAAGCACAAAGGCAAGGCATCGCTTATTGAGCATCTGAAGGCATCCGGCGTAAAACCCTGCTGGTGCGGACCAACATCAGAAGCAAGGTAGACCTTTGACATGCTTGCTTTGCATAGCAACAAGGTGTAGCTCTTCCTCTCCGGCCTCCACCACAAAGGTCTACACGACAGCACAATAAAATGATGGGATGAATTAATAATTTAGACAATATGCATATACATCAAGTTAATTCCAGAGATGCCAGGGATTGGGTGAACTGCCAGGGATTTGGATGTAACTTTTCGAGTAGATGATTTTTCATATAAAAAACTTTTTCATCCGAGTTAGTATGCAAAAGTTATGCCCATTTTTACAAATTCCAGACAGATTTTGCAAATAAAGTCGAAATTAACATTTGCAAATTTTCCCAACAACTAGACCACATATCACATGGGAAACTTATTTTCTTTTATTTTTTTGACATTTCCATCATTTTCTTCTATTTTTTTAAAACTGAAAAGGCGATGGGGGGGTGGGGTAGAGTTTGAAAATGGGACCTTTAGTACCGGTTCGTGGCACGAACCGGGACTAAAGGTCTCAACCCCATTAGCACCGATTCGTGCCTCAAACCGGGACTAAAGGTCTAATCTTTCGTCCCGGTTTGAGGCACGAACCGGGACTAAAGGGCATCGCACCCTTTAGTCCCGGTTTGAGTCACAAACCGGGACTAAAGGGCACAGGTGAACCGGGACTAATGCCTTAGCCGCACGAACCGGGACCAATGCTCACATTAGTCCCGGTTCGTGACTGAACCGGGACTAATGTGAATATAGGCCCGGAACCAAAGCCCTATTTTATACTTGTGATCTGATTTAAACAAAACTTAAATAATGTTAGAATTCATTAAAATTAAGTGAAATTTGAAATTTCAAAATCCAAAATAATTTCTCAAATATGCAAAATGTAATATTTCGGCGAGGTCTGGATATTTTGTTTCTGAAATTAAATACCTTGCTCCAAACAATACATTCAACAAGGGAGCAGAGCGATAACACCACCGTTGTCTTGAATATATTTTTGTCCTTGGTTCCAGCCAACGTGGTTAAGACCAAAGACTGCATATGTTTTTGTCCATATATCTGGTTATCGTGTTTCGGATTAAGAACAACATAATTTTTCATATGAGCATGTACTTTGATTTGGGCTATAGCAGTTTGGATAAAGGACTGCATATCTTATATCTTATATTTACTAATTGGAGGCACCGTTAAAGCCATCTCATTAATCCACATCTACCAAATTAATTACACCGTTGGATTAAATAATTAACGACAGAGATAAAAAGAAAACTTACGTAACACATATGGTCCAAAAAAGGTCAGGACACATTCAACGTTGCCGAGAAACAAATAAAGCATCCATCGCTGCCTTAAAAAAAGGATATCCTCCTTTTATAAATAAATCTGGCAATGTCAAGGAAATATTCTCCCATGCAGCAAAAAAAAAAATCCATCGCTTCAGAAAAAGGATATTTACGTTGGTAGGGGAAGATTTCTTTTTCCTCGGTAGATATGCTGAACGTAATATGTGATAAGTTAAAAAAAAACAAGTCCGCGCTTTAGCACGTGTCTGCACGCTAAAATTAGGGAGTCCATGCATGGTACGATTTGTCATTCCGCCAAAAAAATATGCACTACAATTCATACGTTGTTTAAGAGTCCACGTGACCCACCTAAAAAAAGAGTCCACTGGATTTACATCCAAAGTGATTAGTTCATTTAAGACAAAGGTCCAACGTGGTGGAACAAAGAGTACTACTCATGCGTGTAGAGGTAAATGTGGCCATACATAACGGTATGTGTACAAAAACAATGCAAGGGCCCATGCAAAAAAAAAATATACACGAGCATATACTCACCCTTCTATGAACCCATACATGCACACCCTACTCATATGAGTACCTCCGATAAACTGAGCCGGCATATCAACTTGAGATTAATGAAGTTGCTACAGACGCCTTCGTTGTCGACGGGATGTCTCCTCCCACAGAATGCATATTTCCAGAAGGTCCGAAATAAATTCAGAAAAATGCAAGCACCAATGTCAAGTCTACGACATGAACTCTTCTGGGCCAGGATACAACTATCCCCCTAACCATCCAATCACAGGTTGTTTTACCGTGTACGGGCACTGAAACATGGTTTCAAACTAGAAAAATATAAGGGCATCCTCCTGTAACGGAAAACATGATTAATTTCACCAACAAGGTATTGCATCGTCAAGATATTTTCTGTGCATATAGAAACAAAGAATGGGCACATGAAAAGTGGTAGAGGTTTGATCCTATAAGAGAAGTGCTACAATTTTTTTAAGGAATTTAGTTTTTGATGCTTTAAGAAATTTAATTTGTAAATTCAGATTTGAAAGGAGATTCTTTCAATATTAGTTTCCATGCCCAGTCATGATGTATGATGCTCTAAAGGAGGCGCGTTGATGATAAATAGATGGAGAGCAACTCAAACTCTGCAGGTTCTGGACGTCAATCCTATTTGCCGACGGTTATACTACTTCGCCTGATGTGCAAGTGATTCGAGTATTACATGATTCTTTGGAGGCACAGAATGCTAATAGGTATTCACATATATAGTTTGTCTATGCATGTCCTTTTTCGTGATTATAACAAAGAAAAATTTAGTCATTAAAACATCATATATGTTACTATTGTAAAATAAAGACGATGTATCATGCGCCACAAAGCTCTCATGTAAACACATCATTGTCTATGTAGAATATTGATAAAGAATATAAAATTTTCCATCCATCTTACTCATAAAAGATATTGTTTAAGAAATTGTTGGTTCAAGCAAGAACTTATAATCTTAGTAATCTATGGTATAATGAGAATATACAACAATCTATTTCTTAATATGTACATTATTTGCTATGATATCGTGTATGTTGATAGAAAGACATGCATGCATGTGTCTATTATTGTGTATGTAGAAACACACTCTATAATTCTATGGTGCTTCCATTGACATATATGCTAATGTACCTTCATTGGACCCTATGTCCAACAAAGGTACACATGCATGTGTTATTACAATAATATACATCATAATATTCATATTATTGGATGCAAACAATCTAATCACAAAATAGTCGAAGCAATGTTGCTTCGTTACACCCTATGTCCAACGAAGGTACACACGCATGTGTAATAATAATAATCTACAACAATATATTCATATATTTTTTTGTTCCACATTTTCAATTTTCATAAATTTATTATCGTAAATGTTAGATTTGCTAGCCCGTGCAGGTGCACGGGGTGACGACTAGTTTAGAATAATCATATTAGTCGTTCCTCGCATATACTTCTAGTCATTCTCCTCTTTGGTAAGTTCTTCCAAAACATATACGAGTCAAGATGGGTAAAGCAAGTCACTTTGAGAATGATGCATGGGGAACACATGAAATATTTGAAACACAAAATTACAGTCTGTGCAAGGGTTCTTTTACACGAATTCCATCACATGGTCCATAAAATATTAAAAATACTGATTATGCTTTGTGCATGGATTCTTTTATATGAATTCGATGACATGAGCACAAAATTTTACAACCACAAGTTACGATTTGTGCAAGTGTCATTTTATACGAATTCCATGATATGAGACGTAAACTAGTTAAAATATAAGTTGTGCTCTGTGCATGGATTCTTTTATATTAATACCATGAGAGATACATAGAATACTTAGAATAAAAATTATGCTCGGTGCATTTTTTTACATGAATACCATGACATGAGGCAGGCATGGGTTTCCTTGTGAAATAACATAACTTGACTCACTAATTGCACAAAACACATATCCATCAAAGTATGGGTTAACAATAATATAAAACCGTGCTATAAAGCTTCCCTTGGTTACACTGCATGTCGGCACTATGTTGGTGTTGCACCGTGTTAATCGTAGTAGAAGGTAGAACCTAATGATATTCATGTCGCACATGTGTTACGTGAAGCCATGTAAAATAAATCCAACATCACGCTCCATGTAGCCAATATAGGCTCAAAAAAATATCGTACCACCAAGTTTCACTCTTGTCGTGTTACAAGTGGGAACCATGTTGATGCTGTCCGGTGTTAGTAGTAACTCATATGGAACAAAACCACCAAAATATATGCATACTTCTATGCACCGAACATAGATTAAAATCATGCCTAGCCAAATCAACCTTCAGTTTGCACCAGAATATAATTGAGGTTGAGAACAAAATAAATTGTTGGCATGTTAGGCGAAAGTATATGCCAAGACCTCAAAGATAATACCTTAAGGGTATTCACATGGATAAACATTGGGTTCCTCTAAAGGAGTTCGCAATCGATTGCAAGGAGGAGTTTTCCATCATCATGATGTAATACTCATCTGTTGTGACCTATGTAATAGCTATGTTTGAATTATTGATCACGATTTTCCTTGTGAGATATGTAATTAACATGATTTATATGTATGTTTAACTATTCAAGACGTTATGGGTCTACAATACTCGATTTTATTTTTCTCATTTACATGTACAATTTAAGTTTTGTTATATGTCTCTTATGTGGATGCATAGTTTCTTCCACCCCCACATGCATACTTTTTGATAAATATTGGTATCCAATTTGTGGTTACTTCAGTCCCCCAACCTCTATTCTGAGCTTGTTATTACTAGCTTTTTACCTCATTTTTTTCTTGTGGTAGTTGTATCTTCTCATATAGGGCACTTCATTTAGTTGCACATTTACAGAAGTCATCATTAATTGTGCATTTCATTGAAAGCAACTAATAAAAGTTAACATTGCTATTAGCATATTTCCCAACCATCTCCCCATGTCTCTATTCGACATATTTGGTCCTTCAAAGAGGCATGATGATGAGGAGAACATCACCTTGTGGAATGCTTCAACACTAGTTTACATGCATAGATGGCCTACAAAGGTGAATCTTCTCCTTTATATGTGTTACAACTTTAGAGGATGGTATACTACTTAACGCTCATACCTTGTGAGAATTTTGGCCAGCATTATGAATGTTGAGGAGGGGTCATGAATAAGACATTTCCTACACAATCCAATATTTAAGCATGTAAGCGAAGGAGGAACCACAAAGATGAAGGTGCATATCACGAAGGCGACCTCCAGGGCAACAAAAGAGGTGTTGCCCAATAATCTCACATGTGTTCAGAGAGTTACTAGACCTCCCCAGGGTCTGCCCAAAACCTCCATATCGACGTCTAGACGCCTACAAAGAGTTTCTACACAGCATGAAACATGTCCTAGAACTTTTGCACCGAGGTTCGTGAGATGCACCTTCGTGATTAGCCGGAAGCCTGTTGGAGGAGCCTCGAAACCTCCGGACCGTGCATACAGGCAAAAAAAAAATGGAAGTTACTGCACTTGAAGATTACTATACAACCTTGAATCTTGAAGAAAGAATCAAGTGCACAACTCGTGGAACAAATCTTGGGAGACCACTTTTAACCTGTTGCGGCCTCGTTAATTCTAAAATAAAAAAATAATGGATTGATTATCATCGAAGCCATACATAATCTTGTGCATGCGACTTTCGTAGGTTTCCGATGTCTTATAAAATACAATGGTTTCATCAAGATCAAGCACGAGGGCATCACCTATTGAGCATCTGAATACATGTGGCGTAAAGCCCCACTGGTGCGGACCAACACCTAAAGCAAGCCAAACCTTTCACATGCTTGCTTTGCATAGCAACAAGGTGTATCTCTTCCTCTGTGGCCTCCACCACTGCGGTCTAAGCACATCACAATAAATGATGAGATGAATTAATAATGTAGACATTATGCATATACATCCTATTAATTCAGTAAGAAGTCACAACGAATTTGTCTCATCGATCCTATGCTACATGATTTAATGCAACATTTGTACCTATGTTGGGGAGTCGCAGCACAGGAAGGTTACAATACAACCTTGAATCTTGAAGCAAGTGTGAAGTGCACTACTGGTGGAGCAAATATAGGGAAACCACCTTTTACCTTCCTCCTCCTCGTTAATTCTGAAATAAAAAAAATAGATTGATTATCATCCAAGCCGTACATAATCTTGTCCTTGCTACTTCCAAAGGTTACCGATGTGCTAGAAAACACAATGGTTTCATCGAGATCAAGCAAGAGGGCAAGACGTCGCTTATTGAGCATCTGAAGGCATGCGGCGTAAAGCCCTACTGGTGCGGACCAGAACCAGAAGCAAGTAGGCCTTTCACATGCTTGCTTTGCATAGCAATAAGGTGTAGCTCTTCCTCTCCGGCCTCCACCACAGCGGTCTACACACAACACAATAAAATGATGAGATGAATTAATAATTTAGACAATATGCTTATACATCCAGTTAATTCAGTCAGAAAACATGGGACGTTCGTCCCATTGATCCTAAGCTACATGATTTAAAGCAATATTTGTACCAAAACTTGGGAGTCCCTGCACCGGAAGGTTGCTATACAACCTTGAATCTTGAAGAAAGTGTGAAGTGCACAACTGGTGGAGCAAATCTAGGGAGACCACTCTTTACATATCGTGTCCTTGTTACTTCTAAAAAGGATTAATGGATAGATTATAATCCAAGACACGCATAATATTGTTTGTTCGGATTTTGAAGGTTTCCGATGTGTTAGAAAACACAACGGTTTCATCAAGATCAAGCACGAGGGCATCACTTATTAAGCATATGAAGGCATGTGGCGTAAGCTAGACCTTTCACATGCTTGCTTTGCATTGCAACAAGGTGTAGCTGTTCCTCTCCGGCATCCACCACAACGGTATACACACAGAACAATAAAATGATGATATGAAATAATAATTCACACAATATGCATATACATCCAGTTAATTCAGTCAGAATTCATGGGAACTTAGTTTCATCGATCTTAAGCTACATGATTTAATGCAATATTTATACCAAAACTTGGGAGTCACGGCACTGGAAGGTTGCTATACAACCTTGAATCTTGAAGAAAGTGTGAAGTGCACTACTGGTGTAGCAAATCTAGGGAGTCCACTAGTGGTGTCATTGATCCTAAGCTACATGATTTAATGCAATATTTGTACCAAAACTTGGGAGTCACTGCACTGGAAGGTTACTATACACCGTTGAATCTTGAAGAAAGTTTGAATTGCACTACTGGTGGAGCAAATCTAGGGAGACCACTTTTTACATGTTGCTTCCACGTTACTTGTAAAATAAAAAAATAATGGATAGATTATAATTCAAGCCATACATAATATTGTCCGAGCGAATTTCCAAGGTTTCCGATGTGTTATAAAACACAACGGTTTGATCAAGATCAAGCACGAGTGCATCACATACTGAGCATCTGATGCCATGGGGCATAAAGACCCGCTGGTGTGGACCAACACCTGAAACAAGCACTAGTAGAAAAAGGGGCTAATCTGAGACACATTAGTGTCGGTTTGATTTCGAGCCGGCACTAATGTGTCCATTAGTGCCGGTTCCAACGGCTAGCCGGCCGCTCTCATTAGTACCGGTTCGTGGCAAACCTTTAGCACCGGTTCATGCCACGAACCGGTACTAAAGAGAGTGGTGGCAGGATGTTGTCAGTCTGGGGCCCGTCCAACACCTGTAGTACCGGTTCATGGCACGAACCGGTACTAAAGGTCGACGTACATAAACCCTTCGTCCACCCGAGCTCGCTCTGTTCTTCCCCTTTCCCCTCTCCTCCTTTGTTCTTCCCCTCTCTTCCTCGAGCTCATCACACATTTTGCCCAAAATTTGTCAAGATTTGAAGGCCCCCATCCTTCAAATGATCACAAAGGTTAGCAACTTTGTCCTTTCATCTCTCATTTCTGGATTACCTCTTGCAATGCTTTATATAGTGATTAATTTGTGAGTTTAGTAATTTGGAAGGAATTATATGTGCTAGTATTTGATCTATATGCAATTTGAGGTCAAAAATAACACTTAGTTTGCATATGTAGGTGTGGTTTACTTAGTGCCTTCTAAATCTCCGTCGTAACCACCGTCGATCGCCCGCACCATCCCGTCGCCGGCACCACCTTGTGGTGAGGCTCTTGTTCATGAATGTTTTACATTACCAAATTGATGTTTGCGTGATTTGGATATATAATTACTCGTATAATTATCTTACTCATATGTTGTTTGTTATACATAGTGCCATGGTTCTGATATCCGTCCCCGTCGGCCCTCGTCCTTGTTATGATTCGGATGTGGTATATTCTCTTTTAAAACTAGTTGTTGCATTTCATGTTTATGACAAATTATGCCCATCAAGTTGACATAGATATTTTTATCTAGGAGGTATGTGAACCGGAAATTCCAACCGACCCTATTGTCGAGAGGTTAAATTTAGTTGAAAGAGAAAACGAGTATTTGAAAGAAAAATTGAAAAGAATTGAGGGGGAGAAGATGGAATTGGATTTGCATGTTGCCGATGTCGTCGATGATCACAAGATCAAGATGGAGAAAATGAGGTTGAAGATTAGAAAGATTAGAAAATATGCCATTGATAGTGTGGCTTGGTATCATTATGCTGTTGGATCAATTGTTACCTTAGTTGCGATCTTGATCGCATTTGTTGTTGCATTTAAATTCTTTAGCTAGAGAGTTATTTGTATGTTGCATTTAATTAAGTGCTGTATATGAACTTTATGTATGAACTTGTATTAATTTGGTCTATTCGGTGTCGTGTAATGAAGATGAGCCGACAATGGATGTATGATGACCAATGCTCTCCCGAGTTCATTAATGGCGTGCATACTTTTCTGCTTGCCGCCGAGGCAAACAAGCGGGCAGATGGTTTTATGCCCTGTCCATGTGCTGGCTGTAAGAATGGTCACAGTTACTCTACGTCAAGAACCTTTCACGTCCACCAATTTGAGTCCGGTTTCATGCCGCACTATAATGTTTGGACCAAGCACGGAGAAATAGGGGTTATGATGGAAGACAGTGAAGAAGAAGAGGATGACGACGGCTATCCTGGCCATGGGTTCCCTGAATACGATGATACAACAATGGGGGAAGAAACCGAACCGGCAATGCGGGAAGAAGCTGAAGAAGAGGCATCACATGAGCCAGCTGATGATCTAGGTCGGGCCATTGCCGATGCAAAGAGAAATTGCGCAAGTGATCTGGAGAGGACGAGGTTGCAAGCGCATGTTAGAGGTGAAGGAAATATGCCCTAGAGGCAATAATAAAGTTATTATTTATTTCCTTATTTCATGATAAATGTTTATTATTCATGCTAGAATTGTATTAACCGGAAACATAATACATGTGTGAATACATAGACAAACATAGTGTCACTAGTATGCCTCTACTTGACTAGCTCGTTGAATCAAAGATGGTTAAGTTTCGTAGCCATAGACATGAGTTGTCATTTGATTAACGGGATCACATCATTAGGAGAATGATGTGATTGACTTGACCCATTCCGTTAGCCTAGCACTTGATCGTTTAGTATGTTGCTATTGCTTTCTTCATGACTTATACATGTTCCTGTAACTATGAGATTATGCAACTCCCGTTTATCGGAGGAACACTTTGGGTGCTACCAAACGTCACAACATAACTGGGTGATTATAAAGGAGTACTACAGGTGTCTCCAAAGGTACATGTTAGGTTGGCGTATTTTGAGATTAGGTTTTGTCACTCCGATTGTCGGAGAGGTATCTCTGAGCCCTCTCGGTATTGCACATCACTATAAGCCTTGCAAGCAATGTAGCTAATGAGTTAGTTACGGCATGATGCATTACGTAATGAGTAAAGAGACTTGCCGGTAACGAGATTGAACTAGGTATTGGATACCGACGATCGAATCTCGGGCAAGTAACATACCGATGACAAAGGGACGTATGTTGTTATGCGGTTTGACCGATAAAGATATTCGTAGAATATGTAGGAGCCAATATGGGCATCCAGGTTCCGCTATTGGTTATTGACCGAGAATAGTTCTAGGTCATGTCTACATAGTTCTCGAACCCGTAGGGTCCGCACGCTTAACGTTACGATGACAGTTTTACTATGAGTTTATGAGTTTTGATGTACCGAAGGAGTTCGGAGTCCCGGATGAGATCGGGGACATGACGAGGAGTCTCGAAATGGTCGAGACGTAAAGATCGATATATTGGACGACTATATTCGACATCGGAAAGGTTCCGAGTGATTCGGTATTTTTCGAGTACGGAGAGTTACGGGAATACGTATTGGGCCTTATTGGGCCATACGGGAAAGAAGGAAAAGGGCCTCAAGGGTGGCCGCACCCCTTCCCTTGGTCTGGTCCGAATTGGACTAGGGAAGGGGCGCGCCCCCTTCCTTCCTTCTCCTTTCTCTTTCCTTTCCTTCTCTCCTACTCCTACTACATGGAAGGGTTCCTAGTTGGACTAGGAAAGGGGGAATCCTACTCCCGGTGGGAGTAGGACTCCCCTAGGGCGCGCCATAGAGAGGGCCGGCCCTCCCCTCCTCGACTCCTTTATATACGGGGGCAGGGGGCACCCCATGGACACACAAGTTGATCTACGGATCGTTCCTTAGCCGTGTGCGGTGCCCCCCTCCACCATATTCCACCTCGGTCATATCGTCGCGAAGTTTAGGCGAAGCCCTGCGCCGGTAGAGCATCATCATCGTCACCACGCCGTCGTGCTGACGGAACTCATCCCCGGCGCTTTGCTGGATCGGAGCCCGGGGATAGTCATCGAGCTGAACGTGTGATGAACTCGGAGGTGCCGTACGTTCGATACTTGGATCGGTCGGATCGTGAAGACGTACGACTACATCTACCGCGTTGTCATAACGCTTCCGCTTACGGTCTACGAGGGTACGTGGACAATACTCTCCCCTCTCGTTGCTATGCCATCACCATGATCTTGCGTGTGCGTAGGAATTTTTTTGAAATTACTACGTTCCCTAACAGTGGCATCCGAGCCTAGGTTTTATGCGTAGATGTCATATGCACGAGTAGAACACAAGTGAGTTGTGGGCGATACAAGTCATACTGCTTACCAGCATGTCATACTTTGGTTGGCGGTATTGTGAGATGAAGCGCCCGGACCGACATTACGCCAGACGCTTACGCGAGACTGGTTTCACCGCTCGCAGCACTCGTTGCTTAAAGGTGACTGGCGGGTGTCTGTCTCTCTCACTTTAGTTGAACCGAGTGTGGCTACGCCCGGTCCTTGCGAAGGTTAAAACAACACCAACTTGACAAACTATCGTTGTGGTTTTGATGCGTAGGTAAGAACGGTTCTTGCTCAGCCCGTAGCAGCCACGTAAAACTTGCAACAACAAAGTAGAGGACGTCTAACTTGTTTTTGCAGGGCATGTTGTGATGTGATATGGTCAAGACGTGATGAGATATAAGTTGTTGTATGAGATGATCATGTTTTGTTGAAGTTATCGGCAACTGGCAGAAGCCCTATGGTTGTCTCTTTGTTGCATAAGATGCAAGT
Source organism: Aegilops longissima (assembly GCA_021605205.1). Classification (NCBI taxonomy): domain Eukaryota; kingdom Viridiplantae; phylum Streptophyta; class Magnoliopsida; order Poales; family Poaceae; genus Aegilops; species Aegilops longissima. The sequence goes on along the minus strand of CM038682.1, from coordinate 64,116,623 downwards.
GCCAAATAATTGCTTTACTTTATTGCTATACGATAGCAATAGTTGCAAGAGCAATGGTTGGCGAGACGACCATGTGACGACACATTGATATAGATCAAGATGATGAAGATCATGGTGTCGTGCCGGTAACGATAGAGATCATGACAGTACTTTGGAGATGGAGATCACAAGCACAAGATGATGATGGCCATATCATATCACTTATATTGATTGCATGTGATGTTTATCTTTTATACATCTTATTTTGCTTAGTTTGATGGTAGCATTTTAAGATGATCTCTCACTAAAATTATCAAGAAGTGTTCTCCCTGAGTATGCACCGTTGCGAAAGTTCTTTGTGCTGAGACACCACGTGATGATCGGGTGTGATAGGCTCTACGTTCAAATACAATGGGTGCAAAACAGTTGCACACGCGGAATACTCAGGTTAAACATGACGAGCCTAGCATATAACAGATATGGCCTCGGAACACGGAGACTGAAAGGTCGAGCGTGAATCATATAGTAGATATGATCAACATATTGATGTTCACCGTTGAAACTACTCCATCTCACGTGACGATCGGACATGGTGTAGTTGATATGGATCACGTAATCACTTAGAAGATTAGAGGGATGTCTATCTAAGTGGGAGTTCTTAAGTAATATGATTAATTGAACTTTAATTTATCATGAACTTAGTCCTGGTAGTATTTTGCAAATTATGTTGTAGATCAATAGCTCGCGTTGTTGCTTCCCTATGTTTTTATATGTGTTCCTAGAGAAAATTGTATTGAAAAATGTTAGTAGCAATGATGCGGATTGGATCCGTGATCTGAGGTTTATCCTCATTGCTACACAGAAGAATTATGTCCTTAATGCACCGCTAGGTGACAGACCTATTGCAGGAGTAGATGCAGACGTTATGAACGTTTGGCTAGCTCAATATGATGACTACTTGATAGTTTAGTGCACCATGCTTAACGGCTTAGAATCGGGACTTCAAAGACGTTTTGAACGTCACGGACCATATGAGATGTTCCAGGAATTGAAGTTAATATTTCAAGAAAATACCCGAGTTGAGAGATATGAAGTCTCCAACAAGTTCTATAGCTAAAAGATGGAGGAGAATCGCTCAACTAGTGAGCATGTGCTCAGATTGTCGGGTACTTCAATCGCTTGAATCAAGTGGGAGTTAATCTTCCAGATAAGATAGTGATTGACAGAATTCTCTAGTCACCATCACCAAGTTAGTAGAACTTCGTGATGAACTATAATATGCAAGGGATGACAAAAGTAATTCCCAAGCTCTTCGTGATGCTGAAATCGACAAAGGTAGAAATCAAGAAAAGAGCATCAAGTGTTGATGATTGACAAGACCACTAGTTTCAAGAAAAGGGCAAAGGAAAGAAAGGGAACTTCAAGTAGAATGACAAGCAAGTTGTCGCGCTCCTTGAAGAAGCCCAAAGCTGGACCAAAGCCTGAAACTGAGTGCTTCTACTGCAAAGGAAATGATCACTGGGAGCAGAAATGACCTGAATATTTGGTAGATAAGAAGAGTGGCAAAGTGAACAAGGGTATATTTGATATACAGGTGTTTGATGTGTGCCTTACTAGTGTTTATATTAGCCCCTGAGTATTTGATACTTGTTCGGTTGCTAAGATTAGTAACTCGAAACAGGAGTTACATAATAAACAGAGACTAGTTGAGGGGAAGTGACGATGAGTGTTGGAAATAGTTCCAAGATTGATATGATCATCATCACACACTCCCAATATTTTCGAGATTAGTGTTAAAAGCCAAATAAATGTTATTTAGCGTTTGCGTTGAGCATGAATATGATTTGATCATGTTTATTGTAAAACGGTTATTCATTTAAAGTTAAAGAATAATTGTTATTCTGTTTACATGAATAAAACCTTCGATGGTTATACACCCAATGAAAATAGTTTGTTGGATCTCGATCGTAGTGATACACATATTCATAATATTGATGCCAAAAGATGCAAAGTTAATAATGATAGTGCAACTTATTTGTGGCACTGCCGTTTGGGTCATATCGGTGTAAAACGCATGAAGGAACTCCATAAAGATGGATTTTCGGAATCACTTGGTTATGAATCATTTGATGCTTGTGAGCCGTGCTTTTTGGGCAAGATGACTAAAACTCCGTTCTCCGGAACAATGGAACGAGCTACCGACTTGTTGGAAATAATACATACCAATGTATGCGATCCAATGAGTGTTGATGCCCGTGGCAAGTATCATTATTTTCTGACCTTCACAGATGATTTGAGCAGATATGCGTATATCTTCTTGATGAAACATAAGTCTGAAATAGTTGAAAAGTTCAAAGAATTTCAGAGTGAAGTGCAAAATCATCGTAACAAGAAAATAAAGTTTCTGCGATCTGATCGTGGAGATGAATATTTGAGTTACGAGTTTGGTCTTCAATTAAAACAAAGTGAAATAGTTTCACAGCTCACGCCACATGGAACACCACAACATAATGGTGTGTCCGAACGTCGTAACCACACTTTATTGGATATGGTGCGATCTATGATGTATCTTACCGATTTACCACTATCGTTTTGGGGTTATGCATTAGAGACAGCTGCATTCACGTTTAATAGGGCACCATCTAAATCCGTTGAGATGACACCGTATGAACTATGGTTTAGCAGTAAACCTAAGCTGTCGTTTCTTAAAGCTTGGAGTTGCGATGCTTATATGAAAAGGTTTCAACCTGATAAGCTCGAACCTAAATCGGAAAAGTGCGTCTTCATAGAATACCCAAAGGTAACTATTGGGTACACCTTCTATCACAGATCCGAAGGCAAGTTATTCATTGCTAAGATGGATCCTTTCTAGAGAAGAAGTTTCTCTCGAAAGAAGTGAGTGGGAGGAAAGTAGAGCTTGATAAGGTAATTGTACCTTCTCTCGAATTGGAAAGTAGTTCATCACAGAAATCAGTTCCTGTGATTCCTACACCAATCAGTGAGGAAGCTAATGATGATGATCATGAAGCTTCAGATCAAGTTACTACCGAACCTCGTAGGTCTTCAAAAAATAAGATCCGCACCAATGTGGTACGGTAATCCTATTCTAGAAGTCATGTTATTAGACCATGATGAACCTACAAACTATGAGGAAGCGATGCTGAGCCCAAATTCCGCGAAATGGCTTGAGGCCATAAAATCTGAGATAGGATCCATATATAATAACAAAGTGGGGACTTTGGTTGACCTGCTCGATGATCAGCAAGTCAAGTTAAATAAATGGATCTTCAAGAGGAAGACGGACACTGATAGTAGTGTTACTATCTACAAAGCTCGACTTGTTGCAAAAGGTTTTCGACAAGTTCAAGGGGTTGACTACGATGAGACTTTCTCACCCGTAGCGATGCTTAAGTCTGTCCGAATCATGTTAGCAATTGCCACATTTTATGAAATCTGGCAAATGGATGTCAAAACAACATTCTTTAATGGATTTATTAAAGAAGAGTTGTATATGATGCAACCAGAAGGTTTTGTCAATCCTAAAGGAGCTAACAAAATGTGCAAGCTCCAGCGATCCATCTATGGACTGGTGCAAGCATCTCGGAGTTGGAATATACGCTTTGATAAGTTGATCAAAGCATATAGTTTTATACAGACTTGCGGTGAAGCCTGTATTTACAAGAAAGTGAGTGGGAGCACTACAGCATTTCTGATAAGTATATGTGAATGACATATTGTTGATCGGAAATAATGTAGAATTATTCTGCAAAGCATAAAGGAGTATTTGAAAGGAGTTTTTTTTCAAAGAAAGACCTCGGTGAAGCTGCTTACATATTGAGTATCAAGATCTATAGAGATAAATCAAGACGCTTGATAAGTTTTTTCAATGAGTACATACCTTGACAAGATTTTGAAGTAGTTCAAAATAGAACAGTCAGAGAAAGAGTTCTTGCCTGTGTTACAAGGTGTGAAATTGAGTAAGACTCAAAACCCGACCACGGCAGAAGATAGAAAGAGAATGAAAGTCATTCCCTATGCCTCAGTCATAGGTTCTATAAAGTATGCTATGCTATGTACCAGACCTATTGTATACCTTGCTCTGAATTTGGCAAGGGAGTACAATAGTGATCTGGGAGTAGATCACTGGACATTGGTCAAGAACATCCTTAGTGAGGACTAGGAAATATTTCTCGATTATGGAGGTGATAAAAGAGCCGTCGTCAAAGATTTACATCGATGCAAGCTTTTTACACTGATCCAGATGACTCTAAGTCTCAATCTGGATACATATTGAAAGTGGGAGCAATTAGCTAGAGTAGCTCCGTGCAGAGCATTGTAGACATAGAATATTTGCAAAAATACATACGGCTCTGAATGTAACAGACCCGTTGACTAAGATTCTCTCACGAGCAAAACATGATCATACCTTAGTACACTTTGGGTGTTAATCACATAGCGATGTGAACTAGATTATTGACTCTAGTAAACCCTTTGGGTGCTGGTCACATGACGATGTGAACTATGGGTGTTAATCACATACGAGATGTGAATATTAGTGTTGAATCACATGATGATGTGAACTAGATTATTGACTCTAGTGCAAGTGGGAGACTGAAGGAAATATGCCCTAGAGGCAATAATAAAGTTATTATTTATTTCCTTATTTCATGATAAATGTTTATTATTCATGCTAGAATTGTATTAACCGGAAACATAATACATGTGTGAATACATAGACAAACATAGTGTCACTAGTATGCCTCTACTTGACTAGCTCGTTGAATCAAAGATGGTTAAGTTTCCTAGCCATAGACATGAGTTGTCATTTGATTAACGGGATCACATCATTAGGAGAATGATGTGATTGACTTGACCCATTCCGTTAGCCTAGCACTTGATCGCTTAGTATGTTGCTATTGCTTTCTTCATGACTTATACATGTTCCTGTAACTATGAGATTATGCAACTCCGCTTAACGGAGAAACACTTTGGTGCTACCAAACGTCACAACGAATCTGGGTGATTATAAAGGAGTACTACAGGTTTCTCCAAAGGTACATGTTGGGTTGGCGTATTTCGAGATTAGGTTTTGTCACTCCGATTGTCGGAGAGGTATCTCTGGGCCCTCTCGGTAATGCACATCACTATAAGCCTTGCAAGCAATGTAGCTAATCAGTTAGTTACGGAATGATGCATTACGTAACGAGTAAAGAGACTTGCCGGTAACGAGGTTGAACTAGGTATTGGATACCGACGATCGAATCTCGGGCAAGTAACATACCGATGACAAAGGGAACAACGTATGTTGTTATGCGGTTTGACCGATAAAGATCTTCGTAGAATATGTAGGAGCCAATATGGGCATCCAGGTTCCGCTATTGGTTATTGACCGAGAATAGTTCTAGGTCATGTCTACATAGTTCTCGAACCCGTAGGGTCCGCACGCCTAACGTTACGATGACAGTTTTATTATGAGTTTATGAGTTTTGATGTACCGAAGGAGTTCGGAGTCCCGGATGAGATCGGGGACATGACGAGGAGTCTCGAAATGGTCGAGACGTAAAGATCGATATATTGGACGACTATATTCGGACATCGGAAAGTTTCGAGTGATTCGGTATTTTTCGAGTACCGGAGAGTTACGGAATACGTATTGGGCCTTATTGGGCCATACGGGAAAGAAGGAAAAGGGCCTCAAGGGTGGCCGCACCCCTTCCCTTGGTCTGGTCCGAATTGGACTAGGGAAGGGGCCCTTCCTTCCTTCTCCTTTTCTCTTCCCTTTCCTTCTCTCCTACTCCTACTACATGGAAGGGTTCCTAGTTGGACTAGGAAAGGGGGAATCCTACTCCCGGTGGGAGTAGGACTCCCCTAGGGCGCGCCATAGAGAGGGCCGGCCCTCCCCTCCTCCACTCCTTTATATACGGGGGCAGGGGGCACCCCATGGACACACAAGTTGATCTACGGATCGTTCCTTAGCCGCAGCGGTGCCCCTCCACCATATTCCACCTCGGTCATATCGTCATGAGTTTAGGCGAAGCCTCGCGCCGTAGAGCATCATCATCGCCACCACGCCGTCGGTTGTGGAACTCATCCCCGACGCTTTGCTGGATCGGAGCCCGGGGATAGTCATCGAGCTGAACGTGTGATGAACTCGGAGGTGCCGTACGTTCGGTACTTGCATCGGTTGGATCGTGAAGACGTACGACTACATCAACCGCGTTGTCATAACGCTTCCGCTTACGGTCTACGAGGGTACGTGGACAATACTCTCCCCTCTCGTTGCTATGCCATCACCATGATCTTGCGTTTGCGTAGGAATTTTTTTGAAATTACTACGTTCCCCAACAAGAGGATCACAAGAAATTGTTGTACCCGAATTGCAAAGCTGACAAAAAAAAGTTGGGCACCACACTTGAATTGCTGCAATGGAAGGCAGAGAATGGTGTATCTGACAAGGGATTTGGAAAGTTGCTGGTAATGATAAAGAATATGCTTCCAAAGGACAACGAGTTGCCCGAGAGTACGTACGAAGCAAAGAAGGTTGTCTGCCCTCTAGGGTTAGAGGTGCAAAAGATACATGCATGCCCTAATGACTGCATCCTCTACCGCGGTGAGTACGAGGATTTGAACGCTTGCCTGGTATGCGGTGTATTGCGTTATAAGATCAGTTGCGATGACCCTGGTGATGTCGAGGGCGAGCGCCCCAGGGAGAAGATTCCTGCCAAGGTGATGTGGTATGGTCCTATAATACCACGGTTGAAACGTTTGTTCCAAAACAAGGAGCATGCGAAGGCGATGCGGTGGCACGCAGAAGACCGTAAGAAAGACGGGAAGTTGAGAGTACCCGCTGATGGTTCGCGGTGGAGAAAAATCGAAAGAAAGTACTGGGAGGAGTTTGCAGGTGACCCAAGGAACGTATGGTTTGGTCTAGGCGCAGATGGCATTAATCCTTTTGGGGAGCAGAGCAGCAACCATAGCACGTGGCCTGTGACTCTATGTTTGTATAACCTTCCTCCTTGGTTGTGCATGAAGCGTAAGTTCATTATGATGCCAGTGCTTATCCAAGGCCCTAAGCAACCCGACAACGACATTGATGTGTACCTAAGGCCATTAGTTGAAGAACTATTACAGCTGTGGAATGGAACATGTGTACGTGCGTGGGATGAGCACAGACAGGAAGAATTTGACCTAAAGGCATTGCTGTTCGTGACCATCAATGATTGGCCTGCTCTCAGTAACCTTTCAGGACAGACAAACAAGGGATACTGCGGATGCACGCAATATTTGGACGATACCGACAGTATATATTTGGATAGTTGTAGGAAGAATGTGTACCTGGGACATCATCGATTTCTTCCGACAAGGCATCTCGTAAGAAAGAAAGGCAAGCATTTCAAAGGTGAGGCAGATCACCGGACGAAGCCTCGCCACCGTACTGGTGCTGATGTACATGATATGGTCAAGGATTTGAAGGTAATCTTTGGAAAGGGTCCTGGCGGACAGCCTGTTCCGAAGGACGCAGACGGACGCGCACCCATGTGGAAGAAGAAATCTATATTTTGGGACCTGCCATACTGGAAAGACCTAGAGGTCCGCTCCGCAATCGACGTGATGCACGTGACGAAGAATCTTTGTGTGACCCTGCTTGGCTTTTTGGGCGTGTATGGGAAGACAAAAGATACACCAGAGGCACGGGAGGACCAGCAATGTATGCACGGAAAAGACGGCATACATCAGGGTCAGGCCAACTACACTCTTACCAAAGAAGAGAAGGAAATCTTCTTCGAATGCCTGCTCAGCATGAAGGTACCGTCTGGCTTCTCGTCGAATATAAAGGGAATAATAAATATGGCAGAGAAAAGTTCCGAACCTAAAGTCTCATGACTGCCACGTGATTATGACGCAACTCCTTCGGTTGCATTGAGGGGCTTCTACCGAAAACGCTCGATTAGCCATTGTGAAGCTATGTGCATTCCTCAATGCAATCTCTCAAGGTAATCGATCCAGAAATCATACCAAGGTTACAGAATGATTTGGTGCAATGTCTTGTCAGTTTGAGTTGGTGTTCCCACCATCCTTCTTCAACATCATGACGCACGCCCTAGTTCACCTTTTGAAGAGATTAACGTTTTGGGTCCTGTATTTCTACACAATATGTTCCCTTTGAGAGGTTCATGGAGTCTTGAAGAAATATGTTCATAACCGTGCTAGGCCGAAGGAAGCATCTCAAGGGCCATGAAAATGAGGAGGTCATTGAGTTTTGTATTGACTTTATTCCTGACCTTAGGTCGATTGGAGTTCCTGAATCGCGGCATAAGGGCAGACTGGAAGGAAAAGGCACGCTAGGAGGGCATCAAATAATACGTATGGACGGGCATTCTCTCACTGAAGCACACTACACAGTTCTACATAATTCCGCCTTGGTGGCTCCGTATATAGAGGAACACAAGAATTTTCTACACTCCAAACACCCGGAGAAGTCTGACGACTGGATTACACACGAACAAACGAGGACTTTCGTCGGTTGGTTGCAGAAACGTGCCCTGAATGATGGTGATATTCAAAATGACCTGTACTCGCTGTCCTAGTTACCATCTTCGAATATAATGACTTTCAAAGGGTACCAGATAAATGGGAATACATTTTACACGATCGCCCAAGATAAGAAGAGAACCAACCAAAACAGTGGTGTCCGCTTTAATGCAACAACCAACACGGGAAAGGAAACATATTATGGTTACATAGTGGACATATGGGAACTTAACTATGGAGGTGATTTGAAGGTCCCTTTGTTTCAGTGCAAATGGGTCAATATGACACGAGGCGGGGTAACGGAAGACCCGCAGTACGGAATGACAATAGTGGATCTCAACAATATTGCGTATGCAGACGAACCATTCGTCCTAGCCAATGATGTGGCGCAGGTTTTTTATGTGAAAGACATGTCTAACAGGCCGAGAAAAAGAAAAGATAAGGAAGTGAATGGATCATACGAAGAGCCAAAGCGCCACAAAGTTCTTTCAGGAAAAAGAAACATCGTGGGAGTGGATGACAAGACATACATGTCAGAAGATTATGAAAAGTTTGATGAAATTCCTCCATTCACAGTGAATATTGACCCCAGCATCCGGTTAAATGATGAAGATTTTCCATGGCTACGGTGCAAAGGGACACACGCGAAGAAAAAGTTTCACACCCAAAGATCTGGGATGTGATCGGCTTCACTATCATCACTTTCTTCTGTGTTTCACACCCAGGAGGGAATCTCTGTAATAGTTAGGGTAGTTATGTGTTTTGGCATTTGAGACGCGAAGATTTTTTATGTGCAAACAAAAGTAGAGAGGGTTACGGCAAAAATTGGATGCACTTCGTGTACAAAATGGACAATCTCTTTCGAAGTATCAGGGTTTCCGACGAAAACTCAACTGTTACAAAGGCATTTCATTTTTGAAATAACCTAAGCATTACCAAATTGAACATAATGATAAAACACACTAATATTAAATATAAGAAAAAAGAATCACTGAAAAATCTTTTTCCAAAGTTACATTATTCACAAACTAGTGATTCACACAAACTTCAAATAATTCAAAATTTAAACTACTCAAATTTGAAAACTACCAGCACTAACAGGAAGTTTGTAATTTTTGTACCTAAAGCAAAACTATTCACAAATAAACCCTAAATACAGCAAAAAACAACTCAAAAATAAATAAAACAAAAATAAATAAATCGAAAAAAATTAAGAAGATAAAAAATCCCGCCTACTGGGCCAAAGCGGCCTGCATATGACTAGGAACCCAACCTTTTGTTGGGCCAGGATGTAGGCCCGCAAAGGCCCAGTAGGCCCACTAGGCAGAAGAGAACAGGTAGGCCGAGTAGGCCTGCTTAGGAGAGGAGCTCGAGAGAGCTACCGCATTGGGGCTTATAAACCAGTGCGGTAGACCCTCGGCTAGCGAGGTGGGACTAAACTTGCCGCACCAAGATCAAGGCCATAAGACCCCTTTAGTACCGGTCGTGGCACCAACCGATACTAAAGGTGGGTCTTTAGTACCGTTGGTGCCACGACCCGGTACTAAAGGCTGGGTGCTTCCCGCCGCTACGGCTTGCCAAAACAGACCTTTAGTACCGGTTGGTGGCTCCAACTGGTACTAAAGGTCCATCCTATATATAGAACACTTGAAAAAAATTCAGTTTCCCGCTGTTTACTCCCTCTGTCGCGCCGCCCTGCCCCGATCGACGCCGTCCCCGTCGACGTCGCCGCCCCCGCCCCTCGTCGCCGACCACGGCCGTGCCCGCCCCTCGTTGCCGCCCGGTCATCCCGTCCCGTCGTCGCCGCCCCATCCCGTCGCCCGTCGTCGCCGCCCCGTCGTCGCCGCCCCGTCGTCGCCTCGCCGGTGAGCTCGCCCCGGCCGCCATGTCTAGTTGTCCACACACACACTACACACACACACACACACACACACACACACACACACACAGGCCATTTTTTATAGAAATGTTAGCAAATTTTCTTATTTTAGTAATATAAATATTAGAATTGTTAGTTATATAGAAATGTTATAAATGTTTTCTGTGTTTTAGTTATAGAAATATTTATAGAAATGTTATAAATTTTTCTGTTGTTTAGTTATAGAAATATTTATAGAAATGTCAGCAATTTTCTGTTTTTAGTAATATAAATATTAGAATTGTTAGTTATATAGAAATGTTATAAATGTTTTCTATTTTTAGTTATAGAAATATTAGGAATTTTTCTGTTTTTAGTTATATAAATATTAGAATTGTTAGTTATATAGAAATGTTATAAATGTTTTCTGTTTTTTAGTTATAGAAATATTTATAGAAATGTTATAAATGTTTTCTGTTTTTTAGTTATAGAAATGTTAGCAATTTTTTTTTTGAGTTATATAAATAGTTTTTGCAGGTCTATAGTATTTGTTAAATTTTATAATTAGTTTTAGTTAGATGAATTAGTTTTAGTTATCATAATCAAATCATTTAAAAATGTTACTTTTTGCGGGCATATAGTATTTGTTCTCGACAATATGCCCGGCCCGCATCCTCGCCGTCGACCCGTTCGCGACAACGTCCTGCTTCAGAGGACCCATGTCCGGGACTGGGCTCCGCCGGGCTGGCACTGGGAGGTGCTACCTGGAGGGGCGCGCCGGTTGGTGAGGAACCCGACCTCGGGTCCCATTGTCGACCCTGATCTTCTTTGGTGGCATTCGCGTGGGCCACATTCAGTGCAGAGGCAGCCGGCCCCGCCGGAGGTGGTGCGTCGCCATGTCAGGGAGGAAGATGAGCATGTCCATCGCTACATGGCTGCTATGTACGACGTCAGGTTCTCCACTTCTTGGCGGGTTCTTTGGGCAGATGACCGGAGATATGATCCTGTGATGGTTCCTTCTCTTTGGGTGTGCACCGCCCGGGCCCCAGGAACCGCGAGTGGTGCCCTAGATTCTTCTGTAGTACTCGATCTTTATTAGGTACCTAGCCAGTGATGTATTCGATATATAATATTCGAAACGATGTATTCGAGATTATATATATTAAGACGATGATGTATTCGAGATTATATATATTAAGACGATGTATTCGAGATTCAGTTTTTCCTTATTGATTGCATCCATGCATTGTAATTTGAATACTAATTAAATTGTTTTATATTTCTTCTGTATTAGTTAAGTACAAGCTATGGCGGACAATACCGGTAGAGAGAGAGAAGAGGAATTGTTCGACATCATACGCAGCCCTCACAGGCTAGATGATCTGAATGAAGCAGATGACGGCTCCCAATATCTGAACAATACCGGAGAGGGTGATGAAAAGATATTCGATCTCGACGACCGAGCTGATGAAGTCATGAACTATGATTATGATTATGATGACAAAGACAATGTTTGTGATGACACAGACAATGCTGATCTTCAAATAACAAAGACTACCGGTGAGGTATATTTATATAAGCAGGCATCATGGTGATCATCACATGTTTTTTTATTGAAGATATATTAACGAATCGATCATTCTTCTTTCAGCCCTTTGGATCGAGCAAATCTGCTTCTACAGACAACAGGACAAAGCGAGGCCCAGGCAGATTGTTGAAGGATGGTGTAAAGTACAACATCGAATCCATCAAACCTAGTGGTGGACCCCTCACGCCTAAGAACATTGCGAACAAGTGGACTCGTCAGTGCGGATTTCTTGTGAAGGACAAACTCCCAATCTCCGTTCAAGAATGGAAAGAGCCAAAGAGTAAACGTCCAGGTGTTACTTGGGTCGACGGCAGAGCCAAAGAAGCCCTTTGGAAATCTCTGATGGAACATTTCACCCTACCATATCATTTCACTAAAGCAGATGTGGACAAAGTGAAGGGCACTGCTCTTAAGAAGATGGCAATTGCATTCAACACCCACAAGAAAACTATATGGGCTAACTACCTCGCTAATGAAAGGAAGACTCCAGAATTCATGGGAACACTGGAGAATCAAAGAGAGCACTGGGACGATTTCGTGACCTTCAAGGATTCAGAATTAGCTAAGGAACAGTCGATGAAAAACAAGGCAAATGCCGCAAAAAAGATGCAGTTCCATAGGCTGGGTCCAGGTGGCTACGCGGTGGGATTGACTAAGTGGGATAAGTCTGAGCAAGAGATGGAGGATGCAGGGGTCATACCGATTACTAGGAACTGGCCCCCCAGGTGCAGAACTTGGTTCTATGCGCATGGTGGTGCGTTGGACCTGAAGACAGGCGAAGTTTCACGGAAGGCAAGTCTAAAAGGATCCGAACAAAAAATAATTGACGCAATAGAAGAAGCTCGAAACGGGGTGTTCACGCCAACAGAGAGAACGACGAGCTTACGCTACTGGAAATCCTGAACACCCCGGAAGAACACGAGGCAAGGGCATTATTCCCTGGTATGAGGGCTTTTCAGAATGGAACGAGGACTACAGGACCCGTGCAAGAAGGAAGATGGAGGAGGATAAGAAAAGGAAGCTGGAGGAGGAGCAGAGGAAGCAGGACGCAGAACGCCTTCAAGGCCTAGAAGCAAGGCACGCGGACCTGGCACTCAAATTCCAGCAGCAGCAGCAGATCGACTCACTTAGCCAGGAAAGGGGGTCTCAGCAGCGGCAGCAGCAAGCGAATGATCGTCCAGCATTGGATAGCACTGTCCCATCCATGCCGAGAAGCAGTGTTGGTTCTGCCCTGGGCGACACACTGCTGGATACATACCCTGTGGATGACATCATAGAGAACACTATCTGTGAGCTACACTCCAAAATGAAGAACATATCTATGAAGGTGGCGGACGGCGTTGCTTTTCCAGTTACCCCCGAAGAAACCTTCCATTGCATCCCGATTCAAGAGGGCTATGCTCGTGTCATGGTTGATGAAGTGGTGGACCCATATTCGGGGCTACAGCTTGACATTCCTGGAGGTGAAGACGAGCGCACACTGGGAGAGGCCATACATCGTATCATCCTATGGAGAAAGGATTGCATCATCTTTCGAAGTCCACCGACACCGCGTCGTCTGCCGACTCCGCCACCGAGTCAGCAGACTCCCGCTCCTCCAAGTCCACGAACGCGTGAGCCGACTCCTCCTCGAAGTTCGCCACCTCTTCCAAGTCCCCGAACGCGTGAGCTGACTCCTCCGGTTTCAAGTCCGGCACAGCGTCATGCCACTTCTCCGGTTTCAAGTCCGGCACCGTGTCAGGCCACACCTCCTGCTTCAAGTCCGGCACATCGTCAGGCCACCTCTCCTGCTCCAACTCAGCAACGTCAGCCGTCTCCGCCGTCTCAGCAATCGCAGAAGAGACATGCCGCAGCTATGGTGCATAGCGGTACGAGTCGAGGTAGTTCAGGAAGTACAGGCGGAGACAAGCGATGTAAATATGGTCCAAGCCTCGCTCCTCTTCCTCAGAGGCCTTACGACATGACTAAGGAGCAAAACGCAGCCATAGTGCAGGCCCAAGTGGACGCCCATTTTGGACCAAAACCGGCATCGCCGCCAAAGGAGGAAGTGCCTGAGAAAGTAATTGACCACTTCATTAAAATGGCTAGAGAACCAGCTCCCAAGCCTGTTGACTCGGACTATGAGCGCCAAATCAGGAAACTACATCGAGAACGGCTAAAGAAGGAAGCGAGCTCGAACTCGAGCCAACAAGCAGCGGGCAAAAAATGCGGGAAAACCGTTCCGCAGCTGGGAGAACAGGCGGCGCAATCGATCTCCCCGCTTGTTGTGCCAACAACAACACATGAGAGGAGGCCGCGCACCCAATATTATTGTGGGCAAACCGTTAAAGTTCCCCGGCTAGGCAATGTGGTAATAACGGAGGAGCATATAATGCAGGCTGAAATGCTCAAGATCTCTGTTGGACAACTCCTCAAAATTGATCCCATGTCTCCCCTTAGAGAGGAGTAAATAAAATGGAAATATGCCCGGGGCAAACCTTTGGTCCACCCAGACAAGGTCAAGAACCTCCCAACGAGAATGTATGAATTGCATCAATGGTACATGAACATTACCAAGATTTCCAATCGAGAGTCCCTCATGGTGAATGTCAAGAAGGAGCATTACTACCATGAGAAAGCTCTGTGCATTGAGTATTCAGAACTATATGAGTTATACAATCAAGACGCACTCGACAAATCTCTCGTCAGTTGCTATTGTTTGTAAGTGATTTCTTTCTGTAATTTTTGATCAATCATTACATGTAATTATCCTCATTATATATTCTTTTCTGTGGTATTATATGAAGGATGAAGATGTATGAAATGAAAAAATCTGGACGCTATGGCATTGGGTTCATTGACCCAAATACCATTAATGAGTACACATGGAATCTTGCAACTTCTAAAGCAGGTGTAGAGGAAAGCATGCTAGAGTTCTTGAAGTGCCTCAATACCAATGAAGATATACTACTTCCTTACAACTTCACGTGAGTTAATACAAATTTTGTTTTTGCTTACTAGCTAGCTAAATGTTAATAACTAAGTGTATACGGTTTATGATATATATAGTTGATTAATTTTATGCACATGCCTGCTTAATTAAGACATACAAACGTGTGCGCATGCAGTTTCCACTGGATCTTATTAGTCATTAAAGTTGACAAAGCAACAATCGAAGTACTCGACTCGCTACTTAAAGAAGATAAAGACTACACCATCATGAAGGGGATAGTCAACAGGTAATTTCAATCATTATTCACTATATCTCGGCCTATTATTAGTTCGTCATTTCTTGATATGAACTATTTAATAAGCCCTTTATTGATTTTCTTTGCCGGCGGGCAGGGCTTGGGCAAAGTTCATCAAGGTGACTCCAGGCAAATGGCCAAAACAGTTGTTTTGGCATCGACCAAGGGTAAGTAATTAAGTAGTACTAGCTAGCTAGCCATCTCTTTAATTCTTTGTTTCAATACCATTAATTAATTATCATGCTTGATTAATAATTATCTGATTCAATTCCATTATCATAAAGGCCCTGAAGCAGGCGCCGGGGAATGATCTTTGTGCGTTTTACGTTTGCGAGAACATTCGCATGATGGCGTCCGAAAGGAGCAGATATCAAAGACAGGAATGGGTATGTTGTCAGAATTCTATTCACACCATTATCGATATCTTGTAACACAACTAATACACATGCGTATTGATTTCCTTCTTAACAGTTCAGAGAGGTGCGGGATAAGCTCCTACCCGAGGAGCGCATACTAGCACTTCAAGAGGAAATAGCCGGATTTTTGCTCGACCAGGTCATAGATCCCAAAGGAGAATACTATTACCCGCTACCGCCCCCATGAACCACTTGTCATCGTGCATGCTCCGAAGGCACCAAGGCAACATGTAGGAGAAATTGTATATGTATATACATGTGTATGTGTGAATAGTTAATGGTGTTGGCTGTGAGACATTCGATGATACATTATATATACATATATATATATATATATATATATATATATATATATATATATATATATGGTTCTACGACGAGAAAATCTATTTATATATATGCGTAATGTGTACAATTTGTAGTATCGTGAAATACCAGCAAACAAAAAAGAATTAAATGGAAAATAAAGCCAAATTGAAAACACAAAATTAAAGCAAAAATAAAAAAACACCCAAACATTTAGTACCGGTTGGTGTTACCAACCGGTACTAAAGACCTACGAGCACATGGGCCTGGCTCGTGCCACGTGTTTGCACTTTAGCGCCGGTTTGTGACGAACCGGTAATAAATGGGGGGGTGGACCTTTAGTCCCCACTCTTTAGTGCCGGTTGGCAAACAGGCACTAAAGGCCGTCACGAACCGGCACTAAAGACCGGTTTTGCACTAGTGAAGCTAGACCTTTCACATGCTTGCTTTAAAAAGCAACAAGGTGTGGCTCTTCCATTCCGGCCTCCACCACTGTGGTCTACACTCTACACACATCACAATAAATGATGAGCTGAATTAACAATTTAGACAATATTCATATACGTCCACATAATTCAGTCAGAAGTCATGGAATCTTCGTGTCATCGATCCTAAGCTACGTGATTTAATGCAATATGTGTACCAAAACTTGGGAGTCACTGCACTACTCATGGAGCAAATCTTGGGAGACCACTTTTTACATGTTGCGTCCTCGTTAATTATGAAATAAAAAAATAGTGGATTGATTATCATCGAAGCCGTACATAATTTTGTGTGTGCGACTTTTGAAGGTTTCCGATATCTTAGATAACAAAACGGTTTCATCGAGATCAAGCACGAGGGCATCACTTATTGACCATCTGAAGGCATGCGGTGTAAAGCCCCACTGGTGCGCACCAACACCTAAAGCAGGCTAGACCTTTCACATGCTTGCGTTGCATAGCAACAAGGTGTAGCTCTTCCTCTGTGGCCTCCAACCACAACGGGCTATACGCAGCACAATAAAATGATGAGGTGATTTAATAGTTTAGACAATATGAATATACATCTTGTTAATTCAATCAGAAGTCACAAGGAATTCATCTCGTCGATCCTATGCGACATGATTTAATGCAATACTTGTACCAAAACTTTGGAGTCAATGCTCTAGAAGGTTACTATACAACCTTGAATCTTGAAGAAAGTGTCAAGTGCACTACTCGTGGAGCAAATCTAGGGAGACCACATTTTTACCTGTTGGGTCCTCGTTAATTCCAAAATAAAAAAACTAATGGATACATTATCATCCAAGCCATACATAATCTTGTCCATTCGACTTTAGATGGTTTCTGATGTGTTAGAAAACACAACGGATTCATAGAGATAGAGCACGAGGGTAAGGCATCACATATTGTGCATCTGAAGGCATACGGCGTAAACCCCGCTGGTGCAGGCCAACACCTGAAGCATGCTTCCTTTGCATAGCAACAAGGTGTAGCTCTTCCTCTATAGCATCCAACACAACAGTCTGCACCTGGTCGAGCGGTAGCGGGTAATAGTATTCTCCTTTGGGATTTATGACCTGGTCGAGCAAAAATCCGGCTATTTCCTCTTGAAGTGCTTGTATGCGCTCCTCGGGTAGGAGCTTATCCCGCACCTCTCTGAACTGTTAAGAAGGAGATCAATAATATGCATGTCTGTTAGTTGTGTGACTAGATATCGATAATGGTGTGAATAATGTTCTGACAAACGTACCCAGTCCTGTCTATCAGATCTGCTCCTTTCGCACGTCATCATGCGAATGTTCTCGCAAACGTAGAATGCACACAGATTATTCCCCGGAGCCTGCTTCAGGGCCTTTACGAGAATGGAATTGAATCATATAATGATTATTCAAGCATGATAATTAATTAATGATATTGAAACAAGAATTAAAGAGATGGTAGCTAGCTAGTACTACTTAATTACTTACCTTTGGTCGATGCCAAAACAACTTTTGTTTCCATTCTCCTGGAGTCACCGCGATAAACTTTGCCCATGCCCTACCCGCCGGCAAAGAAAATTAATTAAGGGGTTATTAAATAGTTCATATCAGGAAATGACGAACTAATAATAGGCCGAGATATATATAGTTAATAATGATTGAAATTACCTGTTGACTATCCCCTTCACGATGGTGAAGTCACTTTCTTCTTTAGTTAGCGAGTCCAGTAATTCAACTTTTCCTTCCTCAACTTCACGATGGTACCTTCATGCTGAGCAGGCATTCGAAGAAGATTTCCTTCTCTTCTTTGGTAAGAGCATAGCTGGCCTGACCCTGATGTATGTTGTCTTTTCCGTGATACGTTGCTGGTCCTCCCGTGCCTCTGGTGTATCTTTTGTCTTCCCATACACGCCCAAAAAGCCAAGCAGGGTCACGCAAAGATTCTTCGACATGTGCATCACGTCGATTGCGGAGCGGACCTCTAGGTCTTTCCAATATGGCAGGTCCTAAAATATAGATTTCTTCTTCCACATGGGTGCGCGTCCGTAGCATCCTTCGGAACAGGTTGTCCGCCAGGACCCTTTCCAAAGATTACCTTCAAATCCTTGACCATATCATGTACATCAGCACCAGTACGGTGGCGAGGCTTCGTCCGGTGATCCGCCTCACCTTTGAAATGCTTGCCCTTCTTTCTTACGGGATGCCTGCTCGGAAGAAATCGACGATGTCCCAGGTACACATTCTTCTTACAACTATTCAAATATATACTGTCGGTATCATCCAAACAGTGCGTGCATCCGCGGTATCCCTTGTTTGTCTGTCCTGAAAGGTTACTGAGAGCAGGCCAATCATTGATGGTCATGAACAGCAACGCCTTTAGGTCAAATTCTTCCCGCATGTGCTCATCCCACACACGTACACCTGTTCCATTCCACAGTTGTAAGAGTTCTTCAACTAATGGCCTTAGGTACACATCAATGTCGTTGCCGGGTTGCTTAGGGCCTTGGATGAGCACTGGCATCATAATGAACTTCCGCTTCATGCACAGCCAAGGAGGAAGGTTATACAAACATAGAGTCACAGGCCACGTGCTATGGTTGCTGCTCTGCTCCCCAAAAGGATTAATGCCATCTGCGCTTAGACCAAACCATACATTCCTTGGGTCACCTGCAAACTCCTCCCAAGTATTTTCTCGATTTTTCTCCACTGCGAACCGTCGCCGGTACTCTCAACTTTCCGTCTTTCTTGCGGTCTTCTGCGTACACCCGACGCTTTCGCATCTCTTTGTTTTGGAACAAACGTTTCAACCGTGGTATTATAGGAGCATACCACATCACCTTGGCAGGAATCTTCTTCCTGGGGCGCTCGCCCTCGACATCACCAGGGTCATCGCGACTGATCTTATAACGCAATGCACCGCATACCGGGCAAGCGTTCAAATCCTCGTACTCACCGCGGTAGAGGATGCAGTCATTAGGGCATGCATGTATCTTTTGCACCTCTAACCCTAGAGGGCAGACAACCTTCTTTGCTTCATACATACTCTCGGGCAATTCGTTGTCCTTTGGAAGCATATTCTTTATCATTACCAGCAACTTTCCAAATCCCTTATCAGATACACCATTCTCTGCCTTCCATTGCAGCAATTCAAGTGTGGTGCCCAACTTTTTTTTGTCAGCTTCGCAATTCGGGTACAACAATTTCTTGTGATCCTCTAACATGCGCTGCAACTTCATCCTCTCCAGATCACTTGCGCAGTTTCTCTTTGCATCGGCAATGGCCTGACCTAGATCATCAGCGGGCTCATTTGATGCCCTTCTTCAGCTTCTTCCCGCATTGCCGGCTCAGCTTCTTCCCCCATTTGTTGTATCATCGTACTCAGGGAACCCATGGCCAGGATAGCCGTCGTCGTCCTCTTCTTCTTCATTGTCTTCCATCATAACCCCTATTTCTCCGTGCTTGGTTCAAACATTATAGTGGGGCATGAAACCGGACTCAAATAGGTGGACATGAATGGTTCTTGACGTAGAGTAACTGTGACCATTCTTACAGCCAGCACATTGACAAGGCATAAAACCATCCGCCCGCTTGTTTGCCTCAGCGGCAAGCAGAAAAGTATGCACGCCATTAATGAACTCGGGAGAGCATAGGTCATCATACATCCATTGTCGGCTCATCTTCATTACACAACACCGAATAGTTAAAATTAATACAAGTTCATACACAAAGTTCATACATAAAGTTCATACATAAAGTTCATATACAACACTTAATTAAATGCAACATACAAATAACTCTCTAGCTAAAGAATTTAAATGCAACAACAAATGCGATGAAGATCACAACTAAGGTAACAATTGATCCAACAGCATAATGATACCAAGCCACACTATCAATGGCATATTTTCTAATCTTTCTAATCTTCAACCTCATTTTCTCCATCTTGATCTTGTGATCATCGACGACATCGGCAACATGCAAATCCAATTCCATCTTCTCCCCCTCAATTCTTTTCAATTTTTCTTTCAAATACTCATTTTCTCTTTCAACTAAATTTAACCTCTCGACAATAGGGTCGGTTGGAATTTCCGGTTCACATACCTCCTAGATAAAAATATCTATGTCAACTTGATGGGCATAATTTGTCATAAACACGAAATGCAACAACTAGTTTTAAAAGAGAATATACCACATCCGAATCCTAACAAGGACGAGGGCCGACGGGGACGGATATCAAAACCATGGCACTATGTATAACAAACAACGTACGGGTAAGATAATTATACGATTAACTATATATCCAAATCACACAACCATCAATTTGGTAATGTAAAACATTCATGAACAAGAGCCTCACCACAAGGTGGTGCCGGCGACGGGACGGTGCGGGCGATCGACGGTGGTTACGATGGAGATTTAGAAGGCACTAAGTAAACCACACCTACATATGCAAACTAAGTGTTATTTTTGACCTCAAATTGCATATAAATCAAATACTAGCAAATATAATTCCTCCCAAATTAATAACTATACAAAGCATTTCAAAAGGTAATCTAGCAATGAGAGTTGAAAGGACAAAGTTGCTAACCTTTGTGATCATTTGAATGGATGGGGGCCTTCAAATCTTGACAAATTTTGGGCAAAATGTGTGATGAGCTCGAGAGGAAGAGGGGAAGAACAGAGGAGGAGAGGGGAAAGGGGAAGAACAGAGCGAGCTCGGGTGGACGAAGGGTTTATGTAGGTCGACCTTTAGTACCGTTTCGTGCCACGAACCGGTACTAAAGGTGCTGGACGGGCCCCAGACTGACAACACCCTGCCACCCCCATCTTTAGTACCGGTTCGTGCCACGAACCGGTACTAAAGGTTGGCCACGAACCGGTACTAATGAGAACGGCCGACTAGCCGTTAAAACCGGCACTAATGGACACATTTAGTGCCGGCTCAAAATCGAACCGGCACTAATGTGTCTCATATTAGGTCCTTTTTCTACTAGTGACTGAAAGGTTTCAATACAACCTTATCTTGAAGCAAGTGTGAAGTGCGCTATTGGTGGAGAAAATCTAGGGAGACCACTTTTTACCTGTTGTGTCCTCGTTAATTCTAAAATAAAAAATGAATGGAATTGATATGATGTTGGATCGGTTATTCAGTACCATGAGACTTTGACACCCCGCTAAAAAATAGAAATTCGGGATGTATATCCTAAACCTACAAATATGCAAGCTGTGGGAGATCCAAAAAACACAAATCATAGCCATAGATGGCTAGACGAGATGCTACATATATACCATGCCCTTCTTCCAAGAGGAGTCATGGAGCCTGCACAGGAGGCACTTGGGATGGAGATCAGCTGCTTTGGCCAGGAACTTGCAGCGCAAGGAGTAGGTGCCGATGACCTGCAGCACAGCCAGCGGAGGGCACCTCTCGCTCACCGGCGACCCGCGGCTGATCCGGATCTTGTTCCTCGGGAACACGGCGGGCTGGTGGAGATCCATGGAAGATGACGATGTGCCTACAGTTCCTGGTGGGAGGAGCACGTCGACGTCGCCCAGGAACACGTTGGCGTCGAACAAGGGCATGCTGCTCCTGGTCCTAGTGCCGGAGGGGCCATCATGACGGTGCGATTGGTGGTTGTGGCAGGGGGACAAGGGTTGGTAGGTAGGAGCCTCGGAGATGGGTGTGAACTGCAGCGAGAGAGAAGTCGCTCGGTTGCCCGGCTCCGGCTGGAAATGGAAGCTATTTACATGGCTTAGGCAGGAAATGGAAAGTATTACATGAGGGGGCTGGCTGGATGTGGGCCCGAGCTGCCAGGGATTGGGTGAACTGCCAGGGATTTGGATGTATCTTTTCGAGTGGATGATTTTTCATATAAAAAACTTTTTCATCCGAGTTAGTATGCAAAAGTTATGCCCATTTTTACAAATTCCAAAGAGATTTTGCAAATAAAGTCGAAATTCACATTTGCAAATTTTCCCAACAACTAGACCACATATCACATGGGCAACTTATTTTCTTTTATTTTTTTAAAAACTGAAAAGGCGATCAGGGGTGGGGGGGGGGGGTAGAGTTTGAAAATGGGACCTTTAGTACCGGTTCGTGGCACGAACCGGGACTAAAGGTCTCAATGCCATTAGCACCGGTTCGTGCCTCAAACCGGGACTAAAGGTCTAATCTTTCGTCCCGGTTTGAGGCACGAACCGGGACTAAAGGGCATCGCACCCTTTAGTCCCGGTTTGAGGCACAAACCGGGACTAAAGGGCACGGGTGAACCGAGACTAATGCCTTAGCCGCACGAACCGGGACCAATGCTCGCATTAGTCCCGGTTCGTGACTGAACCGGGACTAATGTGAATATTGGCCCGGAACCAAAGCCCTGTTTTCTACTAGTTATATGATTTAAACAAAACTTAAATAATGTCAGAATTCATTAAAATTAAGTGAAATTAGAAATATCAAAATCCAAAATAATTTCTTAAATATGCAAAATGTAATATTTCGGTGAGGTCTGGATATTTTCTTTCTGAAATTAAATACCTTGCTCCAAACAATACATTCAACAAGGGAGCAGTGCGAAAACACCACCCTTGTCTTGAATATAATTTTGTCCTTGGTTCCAGCCAACGTGGTTAAGACCAAAGACTGCATATGTTTTTGTCCATATATCTGGTTATCGTGTGTCGGATTAAGAAGAACATAATTTTTCATATGAGCATGTACTTCGATTTGGGCTATAACAGTTTGGATAAAGAACTTCATATTTAGAATAATCATATTAGTCGTTCCTCGCATATATCTTCTAGTCATTCTCCTCTTAGGTACGTTCTTGCAAAACATATACGAGTCAAGATGGGTAAAGCAAGTCACTTTTAGAATGATGCATGGGGAACACATGAAATATTTGAAACACAAAATTACAGTCTGTGCAAGGGTTCTTTTACACGAATTCCATCACATGGTCCATAAAATATTAAAAATACAAATTATGCTTTGCGCATGGATTCTTATATATGAATTCGATGACATGAGCACAAAATTTTACAACCACAAGTTACGATTTGTGCAAGTGTCATTTTATACGAATTCCATGATATGAGACGTAAACTAGTTAAAATATAAGTTGTGCTCTGTGCATGGATTCTTTTATATTAATACCATGACAGATACATAGAATACTTATAATAAAAATTATGCTCGGTGCATTTTTTTACATGAATACCATGACATGAGCCTGGCATGGGTTTCCTTGTGAAATAACATAACTTGACTCACTAATTGCACAAAACACATATCCATCAAAGTATGGGATAACAATAATAAAAAACCATGCTATAAAGCTTCCCTTGGTTACGCTGCATGTCGGCACTATGTTGGTGTTGCACCGTGTTAATCGTAGTAGAAGGTAGAACCTAATGATATTCATGTCGCACATGTGTTACGTGAAGTCATGTAAAATAAATCCAACATCACGTTCTATGTAGCCAATATAGGCTCAAAAAAATATCGTACCACCAAGTTTCACTCTTGTCGTGTTACAAGTGGGAACCATGTTGATGCTGTGCGGTGTTAGTAGCAATTCATATGGAACAAAACCACCAAAATATATGCATACTTCTATGCATCGAACATAGATTAAAATCATGCCTAGCCAAATGAACCTTCAGTTTGCACCAGAATATAATTGAGGTTGAGAACAAAATAAATTGTTGGCATGTTAGGCGAAAGTATATGCCAAGACCTCAAAGATAATAGCTTAAGGGTAATCACATGGATAAACATTGGGTTCCTCTAAAGGAGTTCGCAATCGATTGCAAGGAGGAGTTTTCCATCATCATGATGTAATACTCATGTGTTATGACCTATGTAATAGCTATGTTTGAATTATTGATCACGATTTTCCTTGTGAGATATGTAATTAGCATGATTTATATGTATGTGTAAGTATTCTAGAGGTTCTGGGCCTACAATGCTCGATTTTATTTTTCTCATTTACATGTACAATTTAAGTTTTGTTATCTGTCTCTTATGTGGATGCATAGTTTCTTCCACCCCCACATGCATACTTTTTGATAAATATTGGTATCCAATTTGTGGTTACTTCAGTCCCCAACCTCTACTCTGAGCTTGTTATTACTAGCTTTTTACCTTATTTTTTCTTGTGGTAGTTGTATCTTCTCATATAGGGCACTTCATTTAGTTGCACATTTACAGAAGTCATCATTAATTGCGCATTTCCTTGAAAGCAGCTAATAAAAGTTAACATTGCTATTAGCATATTTCCCAACCATCTCCCCATGTCTCTATTCGACATATTTGGTCCTTCAAAGAGGCATGATGATGAGGAGAACATCACCTTGTGGAATGCTTCAACACTAGGTTACATGCATAGATGGCCTACAAAGGTGAATCTTCTCCTTTATATGTGTTACAACTTTCGAGAATGGTATACTACTTAACGCTCATACCTTGTGAGAATTTTGGCCAGCATTATGAATGTTGAGGAGGGGTCATGAGTAAGACATTTCCTACACAATCCAATATTGAAGCATGTAAGCGAAGGAGGTACCACAAAGATGAAGGTGCATATGACGAAGGCGACCTCCAGGGCAACAAGAGAGGTGTTGCCCAATAATCTCACGTGTGTTCAGAGAGTTACTAAACCTCCCCAGGGTCTGCCCAAAACCTCCATATCGACGTCTAGACGCCTACAAAGAGTTTCTACATAGCATGAAACATGACCTAGAGCTTTTGCACCGAGGTTCGTGATATGCACCTTCGTGATTAGCCGGAAGCCTGTTGGAGGAGCCTCGAAACCTCTAGACCGTGCATACAGGCAAAAAAAATGGAAGTTACTGCACTTGAAGATTACTATACAACCTTGAATCTTGAAGAAAGAATCAAGTGCACAACTCATGGAAAAAATCTTGGGAGACCACTTTTAACCTGTTGCGGCCTCGTTAATTCTAAAATAAAAAAATAATGGATTGATTATCATCGAAGCCATACATAATCTTGTGCATGCGACTTTCGTAGGTTTCCGATGTCTTATAAAATACAACGATTTCATCAAGATCAAGCACGAGGGCATCACTTATTGAGCATCTCAAGACATGTGGCGTAAAGCCCCACTGGTGCGGACCAACACCTAAAGCAAGCTAAACCTTTCACATGCTTGCTTTGCATAGCAACAAGGAGTATCTCTTCCTCTGTGGCCTCCACCACTGCGGTCTACGCACATCACAATAAATGATGAGATGAATTAATAATGTAGACATTATGCATATACATCCTATTAATTCAGTAAGAAGTCACAACGAATTTGTCTCATCGATCCTATGCTACATGATTTAATGCAATATTTGTATCTATGTTGGGGAGTCGCAGCACAAGAAGGTTACAATACAACCTTGAATCTTGAAGCAAGTGTGAAGTGCACTACTGGTGGAACAAATATAGGGAAACCACCTTTTACCTTACTCCTCCTCGTTAATTCTGAAATAAAAAATAATGGATTGATTATCATCCAAGCCGTGCATAATCTTGTCCTTGCGACTTCCAAAGGTTACCGATGTGCTAGAAAACACAATGGTTTCATCGAGATCAAGCAAGAGGGCAAGACGTCGCTTATTGAGCATCTGAAGGCATGCGGCGTAAAGCCCTACTAGTGCGGACCAGAACCAGAAGAAAGCTAGACCTTTCAGATGCTTGCTTTGCATAGCAATAAGGTGTAGCTCTTCCTCTCCGGCCTCCACCACAGCGGTCTACACACAACACAATAAAATGATTAGATGAATTAATAATTTAGACAATATGCTTATACATCCAGTTAATTCAGTCAGAAAACATGGGACGTTCGTGCCATCGATCCTAAGCTACATGATTTAAAGCAATATTTGTAAACAAAACTTGGGAGTCCCTGCACCGGAAGGTTGCTATACAACCTTGAATCTTGAAGAAAGTGTGAAGTGCACAACTGGTGGAGCAAATCTAGGGAGACCACTCTTTACATGTCGTGCCCTTGTTACTTCTAAAAAGAATTAATGGATAGATTATAATCCAAGACACACATAATATTGTTTGTGCGGATTTTGAAGGTTTCCGATGTGTTAGAAAACACAACGGTTTCATCAAGATCAAGCACGAGGGCATCACTTATTGAGCATATGAAGGCATGTGGCATAAGCTAGACCTTTCACATACTTGCTTTGCATTGCAACAAGGTGTAGCTGTTCCTCTCCGGCCTCCACCACAACGGTCAACACACAGCACAATAAAAGGATGAGATGCATTAATAATTTAGACAATATACATATACATCCAGTTAACTCAGTCAAAAGTCGTGGAAACTTTGTGTCGTTCATCCTAAGCTACATGAACTAATGCAATATTGGTATCAATACTTCGGAGTCACTGCACTGGAAGGTTGCTATACAACCTTGAATCTTGATGAAAGTGTGAAGTGCACTACTGGTGGAGCAAATCTAGGGAGACCACTTTTTACTTGTTGCGTCCTTGTTAGTTCAAAAATAAAAAATTAATGGATAGATTATCATCCAACATACATAATCTTGTTCATGCGACTTCCGAAGGTATTCGATGTGTTAGAAAACACAATGGTATCATCGAGATCAAGCACGAGGGCAAGGCATCGTTTATTGTGCATCTGAAGGCATCCGGCATAAATCCCCGCTGGTGCTGACCAACACCTGAAGCAAGCTAGACCTTTCACGTGCTTCCTTTGCATAGAAACAAGGTGTAGCTCTTCCTCTCCGCCATCCACCTCAGTGGTATACACATAGAATAATAAAATGATGATATGAAATAATAATTCACACAATATGCATATACATACAGTTAATTCAGTCAGAATTCCTGGGAACTTAGTTTCATCGATCCTAAGCTACATGATTTAATGCAATATTTATATCAAAACTTGGGAGTCACGGCACTGGAAGGTTGCTATACAACCTTGAATCTTGAAGAAAGTGTGAAGTGCACTACTAGTGTAGCAAATCTAGGGAGTCCACTACTGGTGTCATTGATCCTAAGCTACATGATTTAATGCAATATTTGTACCAAAACTTGGGAGTCACTGCACTGGAAGGTTACTATACACAACGGTTTCTGATGTGTTATAAAACACAACGGTTTGATGGAGATCAAGCACGAGTGCATCACATACTGAGCATATGTTGGCATGGGGCGTAAAGACCCGCTGGTGTGGACCAACACCTGAAACAAGCTAGATCTTTCACATGCTTGCTTTAAAAAGCAACAAGGTGTGGCTCTTCCATTTTGGCCTCCACCACTGTGGTCTACACTCTACACACAGCACAATAAATGATGAGCTGAATTAACAATTTAGACAATATTCATATACGTCCAAATAATTCAGTCAGAAGTCATGGAATCTTCATGTCATCGATCCTAAGCTACGTGATTTAATGCAATATGTGTACCAAAACTTGGGAGTCACTGCACTACTCATGGAGCAAATCTTGGGAGACCACTTTTTACCTGTTGCGTCCTCGTTAATTATGAAATAAAAAATAGTGGATTGATTATCATCGAAGCCGTACATAATTTTGTGTGTGCAACTTTTGAAGGTTTCTGATATCTTAGATAACAAAACGGTTTCATCGAGATCAAGCATGAGGGCATCACTTATTGACCATCTGAAGGCATACGGTGTAAAGCCCCACTAGTGCGCAACACCTAAAGCAGGCTAGACCTTTCACATGCTTGCGTTGCATAGCAACAAGGTGTAGCTCTTCCTCTGTGGCCTCCACCACAAAGGTCTATACACAGCACAATAAAATGATGAGATGATTTAATAGTTTAGACAATATGCATATACATCTTGTTAATTCAATCAGAAGTCACAAGGAATTCATCTCATCGGTCCTATGCGACATGATTTAATGCAATAGTTGTACCAAAACATTGGAGTCAATGCTCTAGAAGGTTACTATACAACCTTGAATCTTGAAGAAAGTGTCAAGTGCACTACTCGTGGAGCAAATCTAGGGAGACCACATTTTTACCTGTTGCATCCTCGTTAATTCCAAAATAAAAAAAACTAATGGATACATTATCATCCAAGCCATACATAATCTTGTCCATTCGACTTTAGATGGTTTCTGATGTGTTAGAAAACACAACGGATTCATCGAGATAGTGCACGAGGGTAAGGCATCACATATTGTGCATCTGAAGGCATACGGCGTAAACCCCGCTGGTGCAGGCCAACACCTGAAGCACGCTTCCTTCGCATAGCAACAAGGTGTAGCTCTTCCTCTCTAGCATCCAACACAACGGTTTGCATACAACACAATAAAATGATTAGATGAATTAATAATTTATACATTATGCATATACATCCAGTTAATTCAGTCAGAAGTCATGGGAACTTCGTGTAATCGATCCTAAGCTCCATGATTTAATGCAATATTTGTACGAAAACCAGGGAGTCCCTGCACTGGAAGGTTACCATACACTGTTGAGTCTGGAAGAAAGTGTGAACTGCACTACTCGTGGAGCAAATCTAGGGAGACAACTTTTTAGCTGTTCCGTCCTTGTTACCTGCAAAATATAAAGTTAACGGATAGATTATCATCCAAGCCTTACATAATCTTGTCTGTGCGAATTTCCAAGGTTTCCGATGTGTTAGAAAACACAACGGTTTCATAGAGATCAAGCACGAGGGCATCACATATAGAGCGTAAAGCCCCGCTGGTGCAGACCAACACCTGAACCAAGCTAGACCTTTCACATGCTTGCTTTGCGTAGCAACAAGGTGTAGCTCTTCCTCTGTGGCCTCCACCACTGCAGTCTACACACAACACAATAAAATAATGAGATGAATTAGTAATTTAGACAATATGCATATACATCATGTTAATTCAGTAGGTTAATTTGTGTCATCGATCCTATGCTACATGATTTAATGCCATATTTGTACCTAAACTGGGGAGTCACTGCACTGGAAGGTTACAATACAACCATGAATCTTGAAGCAAGTATGAAGTGCACTATTGGTGGAGCAAATCTAGGGAGACCACCTTTTACCTGCTTCCTCCTCGTTAATTCTAAAACAAAAATAAATCAATGGATTGATTATCATCCAGGGATAAATAATCTTATCCATGCGGCTTCCGAATGTGTTCGGTGTGTTGCAAAACACAATGGTTTCATTGAGATCAAGCACGAGGGAAAGGCATCGCTTATTGAGCATCTGAAGGCATGCAGCGCAAAAGCCTTGCTAGTACGGACCAGCACGAGAATCAAGCTAGACCTTTCACATGCTTGGTTTACATAGCAACAAGGTGCAGCTCTTCCTCTCCGGCCTGCAGCACAGCAGTCTACACACAGCACAATAAAATGGTGAGATGCATTAATAATTTAGACATTATGCATATACATCCAGTTAATTCAGTTAGAAGTCATGGGAACTTCGTGCCATCAATCCTAACCTACATGATTTAATGCAATATTTGTACAGAAATTTGGGAGTCCCTGCACTGGAAGGTTACCATACAACCTTGAATCTTGAAGAAAGTGTGAACTGCACTACTCGTGGAGCAAATCTAGGAAGACCACTTTTTACCTGTTGCGTCCTCGTTAAATCTAAAATAAAAAATTAATGGATTGATTATCATTAAAGCCATACATAATCTTGTCCGTGCGACTTTCGATGGTTTTCGATGTGTTAATAAACATAACGGGTTTTATTGAGATAAAGCACGAGGGCATCGCTTATTGAGCATATGAAGGCATGCGGCATAAAGCCCCACTAGTGCGGACCTACACCTGAAGCAATCTAGCCCTTTCACATGATTGCTTTGCATGGCAATAAGGTGTAGCCCTTCCTCTCCGGCCTCCACCACAACAGTCTAGACATAGCACTATAAAATGATGGGATGAATTAATAATTTATACAATATGCATAGACATCATGTTAATTCAGTCACAAGTCATGGAAACTCGGTGTCATCGAACCTATGCTACATGATTTAATGCAATATTTTGTATCTAAATTTGGGAGTCAGTACACTGGAAGGTTACAATACAACCTTGAATCTTGAAGCAAGCGTGAAGTGCACTCAGTGGAGCAAATCTAGGGAGACCACTTTTTACCTGCTGCCTCCTCATTAATTCTAAAGCAAAAACCTTAATGGATTGATTATTATCCAAGCCGTACATAATATTGTCCATGCGACATTCGAAGGTTTCCGATGTGTTAGAAAACACAACTACTTCATCGAGATCAAGCACGAAGGCAAGGCATCGCTTATTGAGCATCTGAAGGCATCCGGCGTAAAACCCTGCTGGTGCGGACCAACATCAGAAGCAAGGTAGACCTTTGACATGCTTGCTTTGCATAGCAACAAGGTGTATCTCTTCCTCTCCGGCCTCCACCACAAAGGTCTACACGACAGCACAATAAAATGATGAGATGAATTAATAATTTAGAAAATATGCATATACATCCAGTTAATTCAGTCAGAAATCATGGGAACTTCTTGTCATCGATCCTATGCTACACAATTTAATGCAATATTTGTACCAAAACTGGGGAGTTACTGCACTGAAAGGTTTCAATACAACCTTAGCTTGAAGCAAGTGTGAATTGCGCTATTGGTGGAGAAAATCTAGGAAGACCACTTTTTACCTGTTGTGTCCTCGTTAATTCTAAAATAAAAAATGAATGGAATTTATATGATGTTGGATCGGTTATTCAGTACCATGAGACTTTGACACCCCGCTAAAAAATAGAAATTCAGGATGTATATCCTAAACCTACAAATATGCAAGTTGTGGGAGATCCAAAAAACACAAATCATAGCCATAGATGGCTAGACGAGATGCTACATATATACCATGCCCTTCTTCCAGCAGGAGTCGTGGAGCCTGCACAGGAGGGACTTGGGATGGAGATCAGCTGCTTTGGCCAGGAGCTTGCAGCACAAGGAGTAGGTGCCGATGACCTGCAGCACAGCCAGCGGAGGGCACCTCTCGCTCGCCGGCGACCCGCGGCTGATCCGGATCTTGTTCCTCGGGAACACGGCAGGCTGATGGAGATCCATGGAAGATGACGATGTGCCTTCAGTTCCTGGTGGGAGGAGCACGTCGACGTCGCCCAGGAACACGTCGGCGTCGAACAAGGGCATACTCCTCCTGGTCCTAGTGCCAGAGGGGCCATCATGATGGTGCGATTGGTGGTTGTGGCAGGGGGACAAGGGTTGGTAGGGGGGAGCCTCGGAGATGGGTGTGAACTGCAGCGAGAGAGAAGTCGCTCGGTTGCCCGGCTCCGGCTGGAAATGGAAGCTATTTACATGGCTTAGGCAGGAAATGGAAAGTATTACATGAGGGGGCTAGCTGGATGTGGGCCCGAACTGCCAGGGATTGGGTGAACGTCTTATATCTTATATCGTATATCTTATATATTTACTAATTGGAGGCACCATACGGGTAACCACGTTAATCCTCGGTAACTAAGAAAACTAGCCATCCGATAATCAAATTAAGTATTTTCCACCGACGGATGCGATGCCTGAAGGAGTCCTCGAATTCTGTCCCACCTTAAACCATCAACAACAGAAAAAAACTGTTCACAAAAAAATACAGCAGGAGTCCTCGAATTCTTTCCCACCTTAAACCATCAACAATAGAAAAAAAAAACTGTTCCCAAAAAAATACAGCAGGAGTCCTCGAATTCTGTCCCACCTTAAACCATCTACAGCCGAATATCCCCTAAAAAAATCTACAACGAAAAAAAAAACAGTTCAAAAAATATACAGCAAGAGAAAAGAATTCATCTCTGGCAATCTCCTTCCTTCGCTGATACTCCTCCCACTAGCTTCTTCCCCATCCCCTTCCTCCATGATCTTTGAATCTCTACTACCCTAACCTTTTGACACCTTAGCTGCCATGCCCCGTACAAACTGCAATGAAGTGGAGAAGGAGGTATTTTTTCATTAGTAGATGAGTCAGATCTAGGAGGAGGAGGACTGTACTAAGGACAGTTTCAAACAGATCAGGAAGCAGCTGCCGTTAGTTGTTCACGAGGCCGCCAAGAAAAGGAGCTACTGTGTAGTGATGGCACAGCCATTTAAAGCATTGTAAGAGATACACAATATTATCTACATGATTTTTATTAGATATACAAAACTGTTGTAATTTAATTTAATGCTCCATGTTGCTAGAGGGGCTGGAATCTGTTCGGAACAATTTTGCAGATGTACGAAATTTGCTCGCGATAATTTGAAGGCGTCTTCCAGAGTAATACTAGTTGACTGATATTTCATCTGGAAACTATATTTTTGACACACAGAGTTTTTTTCCAGGATACTTTAGCTTTCTAACTTTTTTTTGTGGAAACAGACCTGAGCTGTCTTAGTTGGAAATCCAACGACCATGTCCTCTGTTGCAAGTGTTCCATGCTGTTCGACAGCAAAATCTGCAGCAGCACTGTGAGGCTTGTTCTTCTTTTTCTTCTTCAGGGAGTCAATTTGTTCTCCTAAGTATCAGTTCTATCTGTGGAGATGACTATTGTGTATTATTCTTGCACGATTAGACCATATTATGAGAGATGGAATCAAGGGAGAACGTACCTTAATAATTTGAAATACTAAGATTTGTTATAACCTTACTGGATGTCATTGTGTGAGTCAGTTATCTGCAGATTTGAAGAACTAGATTTAATAAATCAGATGTAAGGATGTGTTCCTTAATGCATTTTCCTAATGTGGAAAATATGTAAGCAAACAATTTAAATTTAGGAACTTCTTACGACTTAATGTAAAGAATAATTCATCTAAATATGTTTATATTTATATGTGGAGAAACTTCATAGTAGTTCTTACATCAGGATCCTAGAAATCCATTCTCAAAAAAAAAGATGCTGAAAATAAAAATATAGCTATCTTCCTAACAATCAAGCAGAGTACCTTGCCATTTTTCTATTTATGTACGGATAAATGTTTTTGATGGTATATAGAGAAAGTATAGGCGTAAGAATGTGAGAGAACCATGGAAAAGAAGGCAATGCGGATACCCTTCCACTATGTATCATATAGTGAGAATATTAGAAGTGGCACTAGTAGAAAAAGGGTCAAATGTGAAACACAATAGTGCCGGTTGGAATTTCAGCCGGCAATAATGTGTACACTAGTGCCGGTTCGTGGCGGCGATCAATAGCACCGGTTCGTGGCGAACCTTTAGTACCGGTTCATGCCACGAACCGGTACTAAAGAGGCTGTGTCAGCCTGCGGTCAGGCTATGGCCCCACCATCACCATTTAGTGCCGGTTCGTACCACGAACCGGTACTAATGAGGTTATGGCAAGCTGTTTTTAGTCCCACCTCGCTCCCCTAACAAGCCTTTTACCACCTTAAATATGTCATTTCTCAAACTATCACAAGCACTTGGTTTTCATTGAACTCTATGTGTGGAATTTGCAGCCGCAATATGATTCTTCATCGGTTTATAAATCGTTGATGACTCATATTGACAATTCAGATTGTACACACAAAGATCATTGATGATCAAAGTATTTTTGATGTTATAAGATCATATTGACAATTTAGACTGTAAAGAAATATAAGATCATGATCTAAATGCTCTTATATTTTTTGCGTTAAGTATGCACCATTCATGGCGACGCCATCAACTTTCAACCGTTTATGCCTTCATTTGCTATTTTTCATGCATTTAATGATTTGTTTTGAGAACTAAATGACCTGGAAATTGAAAAGCACTATAAATGAACTCTGAAAAAGTTGAAACTTGGCATGGTATCATCATTTTACCCACATATCATGTTCAAAAAGTATAGAGGGTTACGGCAAAAACTTGATGCACTTCGTTTACAAACTGGACAATCTCTTTCGAAGTATTCGGGTTTATGACGAAATTAAACTCATCTGTTACAAAGGCATTTCATTTTTTTAAACTTATTACAAGTCCAGACTTTTTGTGCATTCAGTATGCACCATTCAACTGCTAGGCGGGAGGAGCTCTTTAGTACCGGTTCCAACTGCTAGGCGGGAGGAGCTCTTTAGTACCGGTTCGTGGCGAACCTTTAGCACCGGTTCGTGCCACGAACTGGTACTAATGAGGTTGTGTCAGGTAAGGCTGGGGCCCCACCAGCACCTTTAGTACCGGTTCATGGATGAACCAGACGTAAGCTGTTTTTTAGTCCCACCTCGCGAAGTGAGAGGGACTAGGAGCGGTTTATAAGCCCTGAGTGCAGAGACGATGAAGAAGAGGCTCAATGCTCACGTTGCTTAGCTTCAAGCCTTCAGGAATACCGTAGACTGCACGGAGCTATGCGTAGTGCAGTTTACACTATTCTGAAAGGTTTGAAGCAAATTAACGAGCACTGCACCTCTTTTTTATTTTTAATAACTTATTACAACTCTGGACTTCTTCTATTATGGCAAAAACTAATTGCATGTCGACATTTCTTTTTTTTAAGTTATAACTCCAGACTTTGACCATCAAGTTTTGCAGAAAAGAAAAAATAGCAGAAAAGAAGAAAAACTATAGCTGAAAAGAAAAAAACTATATATAAAAACTACTCAGAAATAAATAGAAGAAAAATAAATATAGCAGAAAAGAAAAAACTACTCAGAAATAAATAAAAGAAAAAATAAAGCAGGAAAGAAAAAAAATTATATTTGCTATTTTTCAATCGTTTACAAAATGACCGTGAAATTGAAAATCACTACAAAATGAACTCTGAAAATGTTGAATTTTGGCAAACTAGATGAAAAACTACTCACAAATAAATAGAAGAAAATAAATATAACAGAAAAAAAAACTATACAAAAACTACAGAAATAAATAGAAGAAAATAAAGCAGAAAAGAAAAAACTATAAAAAATTAGCGCTGCCTGTGGGCCTGAGAGGCCACAGTGTGTAATTACAGGCCTTAAAGGCCCAGCAGACTCACAGGCAGCAGCAGCAGAGTTTAGGCCCACAAGCCTGCTATATAGAGGAGTTGAAGGGTAGCGCGACTGGGTTTATAAACCAGTGTGGCTGCCCTTCGCCCGGCGAGGTGGGACTAAACTTTGGGGTGGCAGCGCGAGGCCTTTAGTACCGGTTGGAACCACCAACCGGTACAAAAGACCACCCTTTAGTACCGGTTGGTGGCTCCAACCGGTACTAAAGTCCTCGTCTTCCCGCCTCTTCGCCTGGCCAAAGTTGGCATTTAGTACCGGTTGGTGGCTCCAACCGGTACTAAAGGCCTCTCCTATATATACAACACTTACGAAAATTTCAGTTACATCTCCTACTTCTTCGCGTCTCTCCAACCTCTCGCGCGTCGCCGCTCTCGCCGCGCCCGTCGCCCGCGTGCCACCCATCGCCCCGCCGCCCTCGTCGCTCGCCGTCGCCCCGCCGCGCTTCGTCGCTTCGTCGCCGTCGCCGCCGTCGTCGTCGTCGCCCTTGCC
Organism: Aegilops longissima; assembly: GCA_021605205.1. Classification (NCBI taxonomy): domain Eukaryota; kingdom Viridiplantae; phylum Streptophyta; class Magnoliopsida; order Poales; family Poaceae; genus Aegilops; species Aegilops longissima. The sequence goes on along the minus strand of CM038682.1, from coordinate 64,080,802 downwards.
GTAAATCGTCGTCGCCCGTCGCCGCCGTCGTCGTCGCTCGTCCCGCCGCCGTCGTCGCGTCGTCGCTGTCGCCGCTTCGTCGCCGTCCGCCTCGTCGTCGTCGCCAAGCATTGTACGATATCGTACACACATACACACACATATATATACACACACATACACATGTACACACACATACACACACATACACACATACACACACACATACACACACCTATTTTTTTACTTATTTTCTGTTTTCTGTTTTTTAGAAAATTTAATTAGATATTAATTAGCTAGGTATGTGAGATTTGAACTAGTTGCATAATTAATAAAACTGGTTTATTTTTAGTAAGAAAATTGTCGAACTAGTTTATTTTTAGGTATTTGAGATTTGAACTAGTTGAATAATTAATATAACTAGTTTATTTTAGTAAGAAAATTTTCGTATCTGAGATTTGATGATCTAATTAAAATATTATTTGTTAATGAGTTTTCTGTTTATTTAATGTTTTTATATATTTTGAGTTTATATAAATGTTAGATTAATGTCCAATGTTAGATGAATTAGATAGAAAAGTTAAATATATAGTAATGTCAATTGTTAGAGATAAATATATATAGTTAGATATATATTTGAATTGGCTAGATATTAATTAATGTTAGATAGTAATAAGTGTTTAATGTTTCACCTATATGACGAAATATAAGTTCCACCTAGATATTAATTAATGTTAGATAGTAATGTCAATAGTTAGAAATATATTTAAATATATATAGGAAATGTCATCTGATGACGAAAAATATTTCATTATGTGCGAACACTGTGAATACCAGCGCGGCCTGTGCGACAGAAATTTCTTTGTTGATGGTAGGCGCTTTAGCATCAAGCTGAATGAGACATTCGAAGTGGATACGGTAAGTTAAAACGGCAATTATTATTTGAATGCAAAACTTATGCTTCATTTGCTTCAACTTATAATTTTAAAGCATGACTTATGCTTCATTTGCTTCAACTTATAATTTTAAATTTTCACTATTCTACTAGCGCATCCCCTGCCATGCAAGAATTTTTGTCTTGGATAAGATAGGTTTTAGTGCTATAGATGATATGGAGGTAAAGGGAGTTTACTTGAAGACGAAGCATGGGTATACTTTCAACGTCAAATTATATAATGGAGACACATACACCCATTTTGAATGAAAAACTTGGCAAGCACTATGCAAGGCTTATGCATTTGATCCTGATATGGTTATCACCTTTGATATTCGTCCGGAAGATGATATTGAAGGTAATATAGACATCTGGGTCGATGTGCAAACACCTCCAGTTCTACCATTATGTGAGTTTTTCTCAACTATGGATGCATATGTTTATGTCTTTGATACAAACTATACAAAAATAGTTGACAACTAATTTGTATTGTCAGCTTATTTCGGTTCAAGCAAACATGTCCGGCGCTTGGTAGACAGGACCTACTACTGCCCCGGGGCTCAACTAAACTGCGAGGAAATAAGTCATTATGTTTCATGGCTTGAGGATCTTAATCCTGTCAAGACAATTTTTTTTCCTAAACTTAGAAATGTTAGTACTCAAAACGTGCGACCAATGGTGATCGTATTGAACTACGGTCACATCTATAATCAAAAGATGGTAAGATTTTAACTATTTGTCCTTAATTAGTGCATCTTTTGCATACATTATTTTTGAAGCTAAAATTTCATTGCTTAGTATATTAATTACTATACGATGTTCTTTCATCAACAGGGACTTCCGATGACAGTTGTACCTCAGTGGATCGAGACAAAAGGTCGCATGTCAATGGTTAGCTTACGACCAAGATTTCCTACATTACACATGAGTGCATTCAGGATTTCTGAAAGCGAAGAATGCTTAATAGTGAAAGATTGGAGCAAAATTGTAAACGATCGTAGAGAAGTACTAGGGGGCAGCAAGGAGAAGCGCAACCCAAGATTAGGAGATAGATTCATCTGCATGCTCCAGTATGATGAATCAGGAGAGCTATACATGTTCTATGCTATTCTACCTGAGAGGAAGCAGCAGGAGTAGCTAGTTCATGCTCTTAATTAATTAGTACTTGTCCTCTCTCATGCATGTCCGTATTGTCCTGAACTTCGATGTTGGTGATGATTATGTTGAACTCGATGATATCTTTGCTTCTGTTACAAAGTGAACTCGATGATTATGTTGGTGATTAGATAGCTAGCGGTAATGACTATGATGATTAAATAGTGGTAACTAATGATGACTATGATGATTGTTAGCTAGCTAAAGTTTATTTATTTATTAATATGCGATGATGATGATGACCACTACAACTCATTATAACGTAAAACAATCCTAAATTAAATTGATAACACAAATTTAATTGAAAATAAAAATAAAACAAAACCCACAAACATTTAGTACGGTTGGTGTTACCAACCGGTACTAAAACTCCCCCCGAGCTGCCTCGTGCCACGAGGTTGGCTTTTAGCACCGGTTCGTGCTGAACCGGTACTAAAGGGGGGGGGGGGCTTTAGTGACCACACTTTAGTGCCGGTTGTGGAACCGGCACTACAGGGCCTTACGAACCGGTGCTATTGCCCGGTTCTGCACTAGTGTGGAATGCCCTATACAGATACAGCGTACAACCTATTCTGAAAAAGTAAGCTCCTTAATGCAGTAACTCTAATATGGCCTTAGTCCTTCAGTTGGTTTTATGTCTATGACATGGGATAGCCATTGCCAATAAGATTTAGAATTCAAGATGAGTGTATCTTTTATCTTCCAGAAAGATAGACTTTTTAACTTCTCCTTTTTTTGTTGTACTAATTTTCCGATTGGTTGAAGTATACCATGCATTTGTTTATTTAAATGGAATATTTACTGGTGGTTGTTGGTTGATAAAGTTTTACTTAACTAAGTGCCTTTTGACATCCACGTTATGTTACTGGAACTTATATAGTTGCTCTTCAATGTCACTATCTGACAATTTGAAATTGCAGTAAGAGATTCTTGAAGCATATAAAGTATGCATTGGGTTAATCTTCAGTAAAATCTTTCTTTACATAGAATGTTTGTAACCGATGTGGAAATAAGGAATTCATGTAGTGTGTGTCACAAACTGCATTTGTACAGACTGATTCTATTGTTCTTTACTTCACATCACATAAGCCTGATAATTTCATACTCGCTCTATGTTGATTCAAAACACTGTAGATGTTGCCACTGCAGTAGGGACGGGTTGCATCCAAAATACATTACTGATTGAATCTGGATGTCCTGCCAATACCACAACAAATTTAAGTTGTGTATTTCTTTATCAGTTCATCTACCTTTCAACATAAAATTTGGCTAATCTTTTAATAGTTAGATAGTTTATACGGATATGCTTAATGATGGGCAGTCTTCGGGCATGAATGGGCAAGGTTGAAACATCCGGTAATCAGATCGATCCATTCTTCAATATGTGGTTTGCCTCATGATTTCTTATTTTAATAGTTTGCATCTGTTTGGGATAATACAGCTACCACAAATATGCAATCTTGAGGGTTAAAACAATTATGCAGTGGATCGTATCATGTTGTTTCGCATAAAAAAACAACACTCGAGTGTTTTATGTTCTTCCCATATCAATGTTTGGTCTGCTGCTAGATAGAACTCGAGCTCAGTTCAATTTTCAGTGGCAATGATGAAGATATGCCAGTCGTGAGAATGGATGAAGCCAAGGAATGTGTCATTAACGTCTACTGCTATATGCTTAGAATTCGACTTAGGTTGAGATGCACACAAAAACAAATCCAAGCCATCTATTTATGGACATATTTTAAGCAATGGCGGGGTTAAAAAAGAAAAGTCGATCTTATTAGACTCGGACTCACATGTATTCTTTGATGGTAAGTCCAGCAACCACAATTTCTCATGATTCCCCCCCTTCGTCCATTTCGCATGAGCCTAGGCTATTGTCTTTGCAGATACGTAGGTGTTTTGAAAAATAATTGGGTATATATTAGAATAGTACTACATTCCAAAGATATTTTGTACTTCCACCATATCTCCATAATAATTTGTTCTCCAAACTATATGACCAGCAATTTCTATCCCTAATAGTATATTTATAGAAATATATAGTAAGTTTCAAAACATTCGCATAACATATTTATTGTACATATATTACACTAACTATTGGCTATACAGATGCAAGGCTTCCTTTTTTCCCTTCTTCAATGCATGTGACTGGGCTCATTGCCATGCAGATATTTAGTTGTTTGGTCAATAACTTAGTAAATGTATTTTTAATAGTATATTCCAAAAATAAGTAATACTGCTGTCGATCATGGATATGTGTGCACCTTGGTTAACCATAAGGTTTGTGAAATAACCTTCGACACGTAATTTATATCCTAGCTGGTATTATCTATAAACAAAAATAGGTTTGATAATGTATGTGTTTTCTATAGTTATCATATGATAGGATGGTGTATCTACCTTTACTTTTTAAAGAAAGAGGCATAACACCCCTAGACGCTGCATCCATTGATGCGTACAACTCTCAGTTACTTATTTCAAATTAACAATGTCCAAACATGATAATCGAAATAAAGCCTGCAGTGGGCACTCGTAGAGAAAGATAATAACAACAACAAAAAAGTGATAGGACAAAGTATATCAATGATTATCCAATTTTGAAGTATACTACACTAATTGTTTATGATATAAATGCAAGGAACTACTTTCGAGTTCCACCTTAGAATAAGCCATGTTACCTAAAAATTAGCACAACCAAGTGAAGTTTTTTTTAAATAATATAAATATATATTTATAGTTTTGAAGAAATCCATTGGCTCTCTTTAATTAAAATATAACATATAACCAACATCAAACTAAAAAATTAAAAGGTAACTAGAAATTCCATTAATTGTACATTAGTCCAAATTAGAATAGTGTCATTGTAGTCAGATATGATACCATTCTAATAGGAACGGAGGAAATATTATGTGTTATTAAACTAGGTTATCAAAAGGAATTTTTCTTATTTCCAAATTCTTCAATATTTCACAAGAACAAAATTATATATATATTTATATATGTGAACTTGTCAAAATTACTAGCCCGTGCAGAAGCACGGGTTGATGACTAGTTATTCAAAATTCTGATTTTTCTATAAAGCCGCTCTGGCTACATTCCCCCGAGGCTATTCTCAGGAAGGAAATATCTATTGAAGTTTTACGCAAAAACTCTGTCCATCTTATATTTTTTTGATAAAGTATAATAACGTAATATCAACAAAATACTCCCTCCTTCCCATAATGTAAAAACATTTCTCACACTAGTATTGTGTCAAAAACAAAAACACTCTCACGATGTAAGTGCTAGTGAAGAACTCACGATCGAGAATGTATAAAGTCTAAAAAGCCCGCAAAAAAATCTTAATGGGAAAAAAGCAATGGCGATCCATGACAAGCAACTAAATCCCAATGGACGACGAGAATGATTCTTCACAAGCAACGCCTCTAGAAATGGAATGACTTCCAATCGTTGATGTTTCCGAATCCAACCATTTAATGCCAGGCCATGAGTTTTCACCTGAGATCAAGTCTGAGCAACCTCCAAACCAGTATTAAAAATGTCAACGAAATTTTAGTGAAATTTCTAATATTTCAACGGGGTCCAAATACCATTTGTAACCTCGAAATTTTAAGGCAGATTCAATCTGATTTAAACAAAACTTAAATTATGTTAGAATTCATTAAAATTAAGTGAAACTTTAAATATCAAAATCCAAAATAATTTCTGAAATATGCAAAATGTAATATTTCGGTGAGGTGTGGATATTTTGTTTCTGAAATTAAATATCTTGCTCCAAACAACACACTCAACAAGGGAGCAGTGCGAAAACACCACCGTTGTCTTGAATATATTTTTGTCCTTGGTTCAAGCCAACGTGGTTCAGACCAAAGACTGAATATGTTTTTGTCCATAGATCTGGTTATCATGTTTCGGATTAAGAACAACATAAAGTTTCATCTGAGCATGTCCTTCGATTTGGGCTATAGCGGTTTGGATAAAGGACTACATATTTATAATAATAATATTAGTCGTTACTCACATATATCTTCTGGTCATTCTCCTCTTAGGTACGTTCTTCCAAAACAGATATGAGTCAAGATGGGTAAAGCAAGTCACTTTGACAATGATGCATGGTAAACCCATGAAATATTTGCAACACAAATTACAGTCTATGCAGGGGTTCTTTTACACGAATTCCATGACACAAGACACAAAATAACTACAACACAAGCTGTGCTCAACACATGGGTTCTCCCTAATGAATTCCATGACATGAGGCATAAAATGCTAAATCGTTTAAATCTTATGTAATGCTCAGTGGTTCTCTTATATTAATTCCAGGAAATGAGCCATAAAATATTTAAATCACAAGTTATGCTTTACGCATGAGTTCTTTTGTATATACTCCATCACATGGTCCATAAAATATTTAAAATTCAAATTATGCTTTGCGCATGGATTCTTTTATATGAATTCGATGACATGAGCATAAAATGTTACAACCACAAGTTACAATTTGTGCATGTGTCATTTTATATGAATTCTATGATATTAGACGTAAACTAGTTAAAATATAAATTGTGCTATGTGCATGGATTCTTTTATATTAATACCATGATAGATACATATAATATTTAGAATAAAAGTTATGCTCGGTCCATGTTTTTTACATGAATAGCATGACATCAGCCAGGCATGGGTTTCTATGTGAAATAACATAACATGACTCACTAATTGCACAAAACATATATCCATCAACGTATGGGTTAACAATAATATAAAATCATGCCATCTATGTTGGTGTTGCACGGTGTTAATCGTAGTAGAAGGTAGAACCTAATGATATTCATGTTGCACATGTGTTATGTGAAGTTATGTAAAATAAATCCAACAACACGTTACATGTAGCCAATATAGGCTTAAAAAAATATCGTACCACCAAGTTTCACTCTTGTCGTGTTACAAGTGGGAACCATGTTGATATTGTGCGGTATTAGTAGCAACTCATATGGAACAGAACCACCAAAATATATGCATACATCCTATGCACCGAACATAGATTAAAATCATGCCTAGCCAAATCAACCATCAGTTTGCACCACAATATAATTGAGGTTGAGAACAAATAAATTGATGGCATGTTAGGCGAAAGTAAACGCCAAGACTTGAAAGATAATAGCTTAAGGGTATTCACATGGATAAACTTTGGGTTCCTCTAAAGGAGTTCGCAATCGATTGCAAGGAGGAGTTTTCCATCATTATGATGTAATAGTCATATGTTGTGACCTACGTAATAGCTATGTTTGAATTCCTGATCACGAGTTTTGTTGTGAGATATGTAATTAACACGATTTATATGTATGTTTAAGTATTCAAGAGGTAATGGTCCTACAATGCTCGATTTTATTTTCTCATTTACTTGTACAATTTAAGTTTTGTTATCTGTATCTGATGTGGATGCATAGTTTCTTCCACCCACACATGCATACTTTTTGATAATGGTATCCAACTTGTGGTTACTTCAGTCCCCAACCTCTACTCTGAGCTTGTTATTACTAGCTTTTTACCCATTTTTTTCTTGTGGTAGTTGTATCTTCTCATATAGGGCACTCCATTTAGTTGCACATTTATAGAAGTAATCATTAATTGTGAATTTCCTTGAAAGCAAGTAATAAAAGTAAACATTGCCATTATCATATTTCCCAACCCTCTCGCCATGTCTCTATTCGACATATTTGGTCCTTCAAAGAAGCATGATTACGAGGAGCAAGCTACAGAAATCACGTTGTGGAATGCTTCAACACTAGGTGACATGCATAGATGCCTACAAAGGTGAATCTTCTCCTTAATATGAGTTGCACCTTTTGAGGATGGTATACTACTTAACACTCATACCTTGTGAGAATTTAGGTTTGTGGCCAGCATTATGAATGTTGAGGAGGGGGTCATGAATAACACATTGCCTACACAATCCAATATTGAAGCATGTAAGAAAAGGATGAACCACAAAGACGAAGGTGCATATCACGAAGGCGACCTCCAGGGCAACAAGAGAGGTGTTGCCCAATAACGTCTCGTGTGTCCAGAGAGTTACTAGACCTTCCCAGGATCTGCCCAAAACCTCCATGTCGACGTCCAGACGCCTACAATTTGGATGTAACTTTTCGAGTAGATGATTTTTCATATAAAAAACTTTTTCATCCAAGTTAGTATGCAAAAGTTATGCCCATTTTTACAAATTCCAGAGCGATTTTGAAATAAAGTCGAAATTCACATTTGCAAATTTTCCCAACAACTAGACCACATATCACATGGGAAACTTATTTTCTTTTACTTTTTTGACTTTCCATCATTTTCTTTTATTTTTTTAAACTGAAAAGGCGATCAGGGGGGGTAGAGTTTGAAAATGGGACCTTTAGTCACTCACGCCACCCACCATAAGCAAATCATGAACATATTGCAAACCCTACAGCCGGGATCCCTCACGCTTGCGCGACACGGAGTGCACCATAGGTCAGCACCAATAATAAAACATGCAACTCAAACCAATCATAGCAATTCATCAATCACCGATAGGACAACGAAAATCTACTCAGACATTATAGGATGGCAACACATCATTGGATAATAATATGAAGCATAAAGCACCATGTTCAAGTAGAGGGTATAGCGGGTTGCGGGAGAGTGGACCGCTGAATATAGATGGGGGAAGGTGATGGAGATGTTGGTGAAGATGGCGGAGATGTTGGTGAAGATCGTGGTGATGATGATGGCCCTCGGCGGCGTTCCGGCGCCACCGGAAGCAAGGGGGAGAGAGCCCCCTTCTTCTTCTTCTTCCTTGACCTCCTCCCTAGATGGGAGAAGGGTTTCCCCTCTGGCCCTTGGCTCCCATGGCGTGGGAGGGGCGAGATCCCCTCCGAGATTGGATCCATCTCTCTGTCTCTCTCTATTTCTGCGTTCTCTGATTCTGCCCCTTCACCGTTTCTTTTATATCCGGAGATCCGTAACTCCGATTGGGGTGAATCTTTCGCCCAGATTTTTCTCATAAAATTAGCTTTCTTGCGAAAAAAGAAGAGCATCAACTTCTTATGGGTGGCCCACGAGGGTGTCAGGCACGCCCAAGGGGGAGGGCGCGCCCCCCTGTCTCATGGCCACCTCGGGCACCGTTTCGCGTTGAATCTTCCTCCGGAAAATCCCAAATATTCCAAAATAATTCTCCGTCCGTTTTTATCCTGTTTGGATTCCGTTTGATATGGGGTTTCTACGAAACATAAAACATGCAACAAACAGGAACCAGCACTGGGCACTGGATCAAATGTTAGTCCGAAAAATAGTATAAAAAGTTGCCAAAAGTATATGAAAATTGAATAAGATTGGCATAGAACAATAAAAAATTATAGATACGACGGAGACGTATTAGCATCCCCACGATTAATTACTGCTCGTCTTTGAGTAGGTAAATGATAAAAAAAGAAATTTTTTGATGTGTAATGCTACCTAGCATAATCTTGATCATATGTCTAATCATGGCATGAATATTAAGACACGAGTGATTCAAAGCAATAGTTTATCATTTGACATAAAAACAATAATACTTCGAGCGTACTAATAAAGCAATCATGTCTTTTCAAAACAACAAGGCCAAATCAAGCTTATCCCTACAAAATCATATAGTTTGGCCATGCTTCATTTTCGTCACACAAAATGCTCCCATCATGCACAACCCCGATTACAAGCCGAGCAATTAGTTCATACTTTTTAACGCTCTTTAGCTTTTTCAACCCTCATGCAATACATGAACGCAAGCCATGGATATAGCACTATAGGTGGAACAGAATGTGATGGTGGAGGTTTATGTGGAGAAGACAAAAAAGGGAGAAAGTCTCACATCGACGCGGCTAATCAAAGGGCTATGGAGATGCCCATCAATTGATGTCAATGTGAAGAGTAGGGATTGCCATGTAACGGATGCACTAGAGCTATAAGTATATGAAAGCTCAAACTGAAAACTAAGTGGGTGTGCATCCAACTTGCTTTCTCATGAAGACCTAGGGCATTTGATGAAGCCCATCGTTGGAATATACAAGCCAAGTTCTATAATGAAAATTCCCACTAGTATATGAAAGTGACAACATAAGAGACTCTTTATATGAAGAACATCATGCTACTTTGAAGCACAAGTGTGGAAAAAGGATAGTAACATTGCCCCTTTTCTTTTCCTTTTTTTTGCTTTATTTTTATTTTTTTCTTTCGGTGGGCTTCTTTGGCCCCTTTTTTTTTTTTTTTTTCATGGGCAATGCACTATAATGATGATCATCACACTTTTATTTACTTACAACTCAATATTACAACTCGATACTGGAACAAAGCTATGACTCTATATGAATGCTTCCGGCGGTGTACCGGGATGTGAAATGATCTAGCATAGCAATGACATCAAAAAACGGACAAGCCATGAAAACATCATGCTAGCTATCTTATGATCATGCAAAGCAATATGACAATGAATGCTCAAGTCATGTAAATTATGATGATGGAAGTTGCGTGGCAATATATCACAGAATGGCTATGGAAATGCCATGATAGGTAGGTACGGTGGCTGTTTTGAGGAAGATATAAGGAGGCTTATGTGTGATACAGCGTATCATATCACGGGGTTTGGATGCACCGGCGAAGTTTGCACCGACTCTCGAGGTGAGAAAGGGCAATGCACGGTACCGAAGAGGCTAGCAATGATGGAAATGTAAAAGTGCGTATAATCCATGGACTCACATTAGTCACAAAGAACTCATGTACTAATTGCAAAAGTTTATTAGCCCTCGAAGCAAAGTACTACTACGCATGCCCCTAGGGGGATAGATTGGTAGGAAAAGACCATCGCTCGTCCCCGACCGCCACTCATAAGGAAGACAATCAAAGAAACACCCCATGCTTCAAATTTGTCACACAACGGTTACCATACGTGCATGCTACGGGACTTGCAAACGTCAACACAAGTGTCTCTACAATCCACAACCACCCACTAGCATGACTCTAATATCACCATCTTTATATCGCAAAACTATTGCAAGGAATCAAACATATCATATTCAGTGATCTACAAGTTTATGTAGGATTTTATGACTAACCATGTGAATGACCAATTCCTGTCATCTCTCTAAATAGATATAAGTGAAGCAAGACTTTAATTCTTTCTACAAAAGATATGCCCACGCTCTAACAAATATAATTGAAGAAAAAGAGCATTCTACAAATGGCGGTTTTCTATGTGAAGAGAAACAGGCAATCCAGACTTCAAATGACATAAGTGAAGCACATGAAGCATTCTATAAAGCCATACTCAAAATATTTAAGTGAAGTGCAATGAGCATTATATAAATCAACCAAGGACTATCTCATACCAGCATGGTGCATAAAATAAAAATGAAAACTAAATGCAAAAGACGCTCCAAGACTTGCACATATCGCATGAACGAAATGAATACGAAAACATAATGATACTTGTTGAAGAAAGAGGGGATGCCTTCCGGGGCATCCCCAAGCTTAGAAGCTTGAGTCTCCTTGAATATTTACTTGGGGTGCCTCGGGCATCCCCAAGCTTGAGCTCTTGCCTCTCTTCCTTTTCCTCATATCGACACCTCCTCGATCAAACACTTCATCCACACAAAACTTCAACAGAAAACTCGGTAAGTTCCGTTAGTATAATAAAGCAAACCACTACTCTAAGTACTGTAGAAAACCAATTCATATTTTGTTTTTGCATTGTGTCTACTGTAACATAACTTTTCCTGGCTTAAATCCACTGATATAAATTGATAGATTCATCAAAACAAGTAAACTATGCATCAAAAACAGAATCTGTCAAAAACAGAACAGTCTGTAGCAATCTGAACATTCACCATACTTCTGGTACCCCAACAATTCTACCAAAATTAGGAAAAATAAAAAAGTTGTATATCAAGACATTGCAAAAAGAATCATAACCGATTGACGTTCCAGCTAAAAATGTAAAATCGTGCACTACAGCCAAAGTTTCTGTCCTGCACCGTACAAACCAACAAGCATTGTAAACATCCTAAAGGTAAACCTTGGCACATTATTTTTATAATACAAAGGAATTGTACAGGCGATAATTATTTTTGTTGAAAAGTTTCTGTAATCAAGATTCACAAAGTTTTCGTGAGCATGAACAAAGTTCAAGGCTAGCTCCCACTTCAACAATGCTTGTCTTTCTCACTTTCACTTTCCTTTTTGAAAAGTTTGTAGGTTCCCCTCTTTATTTTTTTTGTTTTTAAACTATATGAAAGCACACAATAGAAATAAATGACTCTCTAAAACTTCCGGGTTGTCTCCTTGGCAGCGCTTTCTTTAAAGCCATTAAGCTAGGCATATAGTGCTCAAGTAATGGATCCACCCGGATCCCAAGGTATATCAAAGCCAATTTTAATTAACAATGATTTGTAATTTAGTAGTGAGCACAAAGTAACATATATCATGCAACAACGAAGTCTAACTCTTTTCCTATGCATCGGCACGTCATAAGAGAACAATTCATGCACACATAGTAAGGGCCAATGCATATTATAAGCAGTTTCTTGCAATTTTATCGTGTTGGAAACATAAAGAGGCGGAGATATAGTTACTCTCTCATAATAATTGCAAGTAGGAGCAGCAATCACATGCATATTATAGCTATCAAAATCATCATGTGCAATGGTAAAAGGCAACCCATCAATATAATCCTTAATAATCACAAACTTCTCCGATATAGTGTAGTTTGGAGAATTCAAAAAGATAATAGGACTATCATGCGTGGGTGCAATAGCAACAATTTCATGTTTAACATAAGGAACTATAGCAAGTTCATCTCCATAAGCATAATTCATATTGGCATCTTGGCCACAAGCATAGCAAGCATCATTAAAAAGGGATATTTCAAGTAAATCAACGGGATCATAACAATCATCATAGCAGTCATCCTTCGGTAAGCACGAAGGGGAATTGAACAATGTATGAGATGAAGAGTTACTCTCATTAGAAGGTGGGCGGGGGTGATCAATCCGCTCTTCCTCCTTTTGTTCTTCGCTCTCCTCATTATCTTTCTCATCCAATGAGCTCACAGTTTCATCAATTTCTTCTTCCATAGATTCCTACAAAATGTTAGTCTCTTCTTGGACGCGGAGAATTTCTCAATATATAGTTTAACATAGGCATTAGAAGCATAATTATCATAACAATGTTCAAGTATGGCAAAATTTTCAGATTTGTAGAGAGTAGCATCATACTTTTCAATCAAAGAAGCAATTTCATAAGCACCCTTAAAAACAACAAATTCTTCAATTTGTTGAACATCATAGTAATTATAAACACCCTTAGCATATGAAGATACGATTCCATTATCAATAAACTCACATTGGTAGGGAAGGTGTTTCTTAGGGTTTTCAGAACAACAAGTAATATCATATATTTCACATAAATTCCAAGCATATCATTGCAAACGATGAATTTGATCCAGTAAAAGTTTCCCTTTTTCAGAAATACGGTGTCGCACATAACAAGCATGCTCATCTAAAGATTTGCCCTCAACTAAGCTAGTTGTGGTTTCAGCACGAGCACAAAGGGATCGAAGATGATCCAAGTAAAAAGCTTCAGGAGTGTGATAGATTTTGATTTGTTCTTCAACCATTGGTTCAGTAGGTACAACTAATTTTTTGGTATTTTGCATTTCCTACCCATAACTAAAGATAGAAAACAACAAAGAACAGCAAATAAAAATTACTTAGTGATAAAGCAAACAAGCACACACGAGAATATTCACCCCACGCTATGACTCCCCAGCAACGGCGCCAGAAAAAGGTCTTGCTGACCCGCAAGTATGCGGGATAGTTGTAGCCTCTTTTGATAATTAAGAGTGTTGAACCCAACGAGGAGCTAAAGGTAGAACAAATACTCTCTCAAGTCATATCTGCCACTAATACGACTCTACGCACGCTGGATGTTCGCTTTACCTAGAACAAGTATGAAACTAGAAGCACTTTGTAGGTGTTGTTGGATAGGCTTGCATAATAATAAAGAGCATGTAAATAAAAAGTAGGGGCTGTTTAGATAAAGAAGAAATAAAGTAAATATAGCGAGTGTGGAAAAGTGATTGTAGGAGTTGTGAAATTGCCCCTAAGCAATTGACTGAGTTACTAGACCGGTAATCACTATTGTAATTCTATTTGAGGGAGAGGCGTAACCTAACATACTTTCTCTTCTTGGATCATATGCACTTATGATTGGAACTCTAGCAAGCATCCGCAAATACTAAAGATCATTAAGGTAAAACCCAACCATAGCATTAAAGTATCAAGTCCCCTTTATCCCATACGCAAACAACCTACATACTCGGGTCTATGCTTCTGTCACTCACGCCACCCACCATAAACAAATCATGAACATATTGCAAACCCTACAGCAGGGATCCCTCACGCTTGCGCGACACGGAGAGCACCATAGGTCAGCACCAATAATTAAACATGCAACTGAAACCAATCATAGCAATTCATCAATCACCGATAGGACAACGAAAATCTACTCGGACATCATAGGATGGCAACACATCATTGGATAATAATATGAAGCATAAAGCACCATGTTCAAGTAGAGGGTACAACGGGTTGCGGGAGAGTGGACCGCTGAATATAGATGGGGGAAGGTGATGGAGATGTTGGTGAAGATGGCGGAGATGTTGGTGAAGATCGCGGTGATGATGATGGCCCCCGGAGGCGTTCCAGCGCCACCAGAAGCAAGGGGGAGAGAGGCCCCCTTCTTCTTCTTCTTCCTTTGCCTCCTCCCTACATGGGAGAAGGGTTCCCCTTTGGTCCTTGGCTCCCATGGCGTGGGAGGGGCGAGAGCCCCTTCGAGATTGGATCTATCTCTCTATCTCTTTCTGTTTCTGCGTTCTCTGATTCTGCCCCTTCACCGTTTCTTTTATATCCGGAGATCCGTAACTCCGATTAGGGTGAATCTTTCGCCCAGTTTTTCTCATAAAATTAGCTTTCTTGCGGCAAAAGAAGAGCGTCAACCGCCTTACGGGTGGCCCACGAGGGTGCGAGGCGCGACCAGGGGGGAGGGCGCGCCCCCCTGTCTCGTGGCCACCTCGGGCACCGTTTCGCGTTGATTCTTCCTCCGAAAAATCCCAAATATTCCAAAATAATTCTCCGTCTGTTTTTATCCCGTTTGGACTCCGTTTGATATTGGGTTTCTGCGAAACATAAAACATGCAACAAACAGGAACTGTCACTGGGCACTGGATCAATATGTTAGTCCAAAAATAATATAAAAAGTTACCAAAAGTATATGAAAGTTGCATAATATTGGCATAGAACAATTAAAAATTATAGATACAACGGAGATGTATCAGGCGGCCACGGAGACGGTGGGCATCTTCTAGGTGGTGAACCATGGCGAGTTGGAGACATCTGTGCTCGGGATGCTCGCGGCGGTGTGCTGCTTTAACGAGGAGCCTTGGAAAGCCAAGGCATTCAGCTTACATTTTTGTCATTTAAAAAAAGACATACGTAAGATGAGCATGTCATTAGACGACACTCAGTTTATAGCGCCCATCATCATGGAGCCGTTAAGTGCAGTGAAAATGACCACGTGTGGAAGGTACTTTGATGAGACTCGCATGTAAGCCGAGTGTGTTTTGGGACATATGTCGAGCTCTTTTTTAAGCCGAGTTTTTTCTAAGTCAGGGCCCCTTTGGTTGCCGTGTGTTTCTTGAAGGGTATTCGACCCCTTATATTTAGGATTAGCCTTGTACAAAGAATATGCTTACACAAAAGGGCCGTGCTAGGGGTCGGTTGACAGGCCAAAATTTCAGGGGGCACCTGTGGGCCATACAATCCTGCACATGCCAGCCATCAGATTGGTCCCTCTCGCTTCGTCGTCCTCCTACACAGGAGAGACAGAAAAGGCTGCAATGACCACCGTCAACATCTCCCGTCAAAACCCGCATGAGGCTCCCGAGAGCTTGAAGCACTGCAGGTATCACCGCCGCTCACCGCCCCTGCAAGACCTCCTCCCTTCGCCCTCCTTGATTCTCGCCGGCCTTAGATGTCTCGTACCAATTTGTGTAGCCATTCATAGCACTTTCCATCCACTATCGTAGCATCTTCAGCGTCCCGTTACTACATCATCGCTCAGCCATTGACGACAGTAAACATCTTCACTTACCCATTATAGCATCTACCAACGCTGGTTCCAGCAAAAGAGTTGGATGGTTCCCGCAATGCAGTGGCATGAATCCAACAACAAATGCTGATACAAACAAAACAAAAATTGGTTCCAGCAAAAAAAAATGGATGGGTCCAGCTATACAGGTGGCATGATTCCAGCAACAAAAGTACATGATTCCAACAAAAAGAACATTGTTCCTGCAAAAAAGAATAGTTCCAGCAAACAAGGCTCGCGGTCGCAGCAAATTTTCTCACCAGTCCCAGCAAAAACAAATGCGGGTTGACTTGTAACTTAGTGATCTGCTGATTGCAGCATGTTTAAATTGCGCCGTTCCAAACATCACCCTGCTCTAAACATGGGCGGGTGTAGCACTAGCTGCTGGCTGCTTCCGTCGTCGGAGCATGGGTGCCGCCGGTTGCAGCTGAACCGCCACGCAGTTGTAGCAAGGCCTATGGTTGGGCAGCGCTCCCGCTTTGCGACGAGGGTAATACGGCGCATGAGCACAGGAAAAAAGGAGAGGCGAAAATATGAGGATCAGTGGAGTTGCTATCGTGGTGTCTTGAAAAGAACACGAGAGGGAGCGGTGCTTTTTGCTCGTTGGAGAAGAAAGGAGCCAAGGTCCCGTGTGGTGTGTTGGTGGGACACCTACTCCCGCACGTTGGCGATGAGGGCGAACGCGCTAGTGACTGGCTGAATTTTCGGCCGACTAGCCTGTAGGAACTGTTTATCAATACCAGAATATTAGGACAACTTAGTTTTCTTTCCGATCCTCACATTCTATTCCCTCCGTCTCATCATATAAAAGTGTTTTTAACACTATTAATACTCATGTAGTGCTAAAAATGCTTTTCTATTAGGGCATGTCCACTACTAGGAAAATGCTTATAGATGCAAGTTTACCAGTAGCGTTTGTTTACAACCCCATGCTACGAGTAGTTAGTAGTAGCGCTGGGTAGAAAGAGCGCTACTGGTATACTTTAGCAGCAGCGCTGGTTTCCTTGGACCATGCTACTGGTAAGTGTGCCACACCACACCACCTGATCAATAAAAATTAGCAGCGCGGGTCGTCTACCCAGCGTTACTGTTAGCTTAGAATCTATAGCGCTTGTTGAATGAAATGCCTACTCATATTTCTTCTATGTGTACAGTTTTACCAGTAGTGTGCTTTTCCACCCCGCGCTATAGGTAGTTGAACTTAACAGTAGATATTTTGTTGGTGCCCATAGTAGTAGCGTGCATTGGTGACCCGCGCTACTGCTATGGCCGCCAGCCACCTAGCACATTTCCCCTTCATCCTCCTCTCTTCTTCCTCCTCCTTCCTTTGTCCCCCTTTCCTAGCACCTTGCTTGTTCCTTTCAATGCTCCCCCTCCTGCCCCTCTAGCCCTCCACCACCCCCCTCTTCTTTGCCCCTCCACCACCCCTCCATTAGAGCCCTCCCTCCTAGTGGCAGAGCTACTTGGGGGCCAACCTGGGCCATGCCCCCCCCCCTAGCTCATAGAAAAACATGCATATATGCCTTAATATTTGGTCTAATTTTTGACTAAAATCAGCCTAAAGGAATCATGTTTGCCCTCCCCTTCAGCCCATGTCCCCCCATAATTTCATCTCAAGCTCTGCCACTGCTCCCTCCCCCTCTTCTTTGCCCTCCACCCCCCCCCCCTCCCCCTCTTCTTTGCCCCCTCCACCACCCCTCCAATAGAGCCCTCCATCCCCCTCTTCTTTGCCCTCCACCCCATCTTCTTTGCCCCCTCCACCACCCCTCCATTAGAGCCCTCCCTCCCCTCTTCTTTGCCCCTCCACCACCCCTCCATTGATGCCCTCCCTCTCCCTCTTCTTTGTCCTCCACCACCCCTTCAATTAATGCCTTCCCTCTCCTCTTCTCTCCTCCCACTCTCTCCCTAGCTCTCTCTCTCTCTCTCCCTAGCTAGCTAGCTAGTTAGAGCTATATATCTAGAGCTACTAGGTAATTAAGAAGAAAGGTGCTCGATATCCCTCTGACAGATAGGTGAGCAAAAAAAGGTGTTTGTGTGGATAGGACCGAAACTATATATACATGGGCCGTATGAGAATATAACGAATTGCGTGTGGCATAATTTGAGTTGCCTACATTGTGTATTTGATGAAATAATGTGGGTGACATGAGTTGCCTATGTTTTGCCGAAATGTCGATTCCATTCTGTTTCGGTAAATTTCAGGAAAACTCAATATGTCCTATGTTTATGGAAGGTCATGCCGAATTTTTGTATGAATTAGATCCATGCATCCATACGTGGTTATAATATTTTTTCTGCGTGCAGGTGACCATGAAGGTCAATGGAAGGATGGTGGAAAGATATTGGCAATCCGCTATGAAAAAAGACTGAAGGATGTTTTATGTCAATGTCGAAAATGCAAATGAATAGTCAGGATCGACCCCTTTGAGGGTCGTACATTCAAGGCACACCTGCTCATGCATGGTTTCATGGATGGCCCTACTCGGTGGATAAGTGAAGATGATGATGAGGAGGAGGACGTCGACGGGGCGGGAAATAATGACATGGGGCCACCAGACGAAGATATGACCGATTATGTGCCCGAAGAGGAAGATGGCCTCGAAATGTCAATGGCGAAGAGGCAGTTCAAGGCGGAGAAGACGCGGACAAGCCGCCGTCTTTGTTGCTACTAAGTTCATCCATGCGGGACCCGCATGTGCGAGACCTGCTTCGCAAGAAGACGACTAGCGACAGAGCTCCTTCTAGAGAGCATGCCAAACTGGCGCAACTGGAGGTAGATTCGATGACTCCTTTGTATGATGGTTGCAATCCCAAGGTGACCCGCTTAAGTTTCACACAAGAACTTCTAAAGACAAAGGCAAAAAACAAATGGATCGATGCAAGCCTGCATGAGCTTCTGAAGTATCTAAAGAAGGTTGTTCCCGCGGGAAGCCTGTGTCCTACTAGTGTCGAGGAGGCAAAGAAAATCGTGTGCCCTCTTGATCTGCAACACATTAGATATCACACATGCATCAATGATTGCATCATATATCGGAACGAGCACACGGAAAAAACTATCTGTCCAAAGTGCAATGCTTCATGATATAAAAAGGCCGGAAAGAAAGCTCCATAGAAAGTTGTATGGTACTTCCCGATCACTCCGCGTCTACAGCGGTATTTCGTAGATCCTAAGGAAGCAAAGCTTATGCGCTAGCACGTAGAGAGGGTGAAGCCAGATGATGGAGATGATCCAAAACTGAGAGACCTCGCAGATGCTAGCCAGTGGATAGCATTAAATGCTGAATTTGATTTTTTTCGCAAATGATAAGGAACATCGTGCTTGGCGCTAGTAGTGATGGCATGAATCCGTTTGGCAACCAGAACACCAATCATAGCACATGGATCGTGTTTGTATGGATGTACAACCTCCCCCCTGGTTGTGCATGAAGGAAAAATACATATACATGCTTAATCAAGGGCCGAGACAACCGGGAAATGATATAAATCTTTATCTCGGGTTACTGAAAGAGAAGCTACAGACCTTATGGACAACGCCGGCCAAGGCATGGGATGCAAGAAAAGGAGAGTATTTCTACATGAGAGTCGAGCTGATCACGACGGTGTAGGACTATCTCGGTTACGGCTATCTCTCCGGCCAGGTGTGCCACTGATATTGCGGATGCAGGAGGTGCATGGATGATACAACTTCTCAGCAGCTATCGAAAGATGGCGGGTCTTCGAAAATCGTGTACATGGGGCATCAAAGATGGCTCGAGAAGGATGACCAGTGGAGATCTATTCAATGGTAAGGCTGAGCATCAAGGTCCTCCACGTAAGCGTAGCGGTGCAGAAATATATGAGTTATTGAAGAACTAAGAAAAGTGCCCCTCGCCGGGAAATACGAAGAAAAAGGCATCGGATCCCCTGCTGAAGGTATGGAAGACGAGATCTGTTTTCTGGGACTTGGAATACTGGCCCAAACTCGACACGCCTCATAGCCTTGATCAAATGCATATCACAAAAAATATCCTCGAGAGTCTGCTTGGAACATTGATGAACATGCCGGAGAGGAACAAGGATGGGCCGAAGGCAAGAAAAGACTTGGAATTTTTGAATATTAGGAAAGATCTCAAATGCCTGGTAAAAATTCGTCAAAGGAGACCGAGACGGAGATGGAGGAGGAAGATAGGGGCAAAAAAGTAAACAAGAAGGAAGAACAATATTGCCTCCCCCCCTCTTGCTTCACCTTACATCTGAAGGAGGTTGATCAATTGTTCAAGTGCCTTACCGGAATCAAAGTTAGTTCCAGATACTGTGGGAAGATAAGAAGATATCTGGACACTAAGAAAAAAAGGTTCAGCGGGATGAAGTCTCGCGATTGTCATGTGATGATGATGCAGTTACTCCCGGTTGCACTTAGAGGGATTATGGACACACATGTGCATGAGACGCTTACTGACCTATGCAACTTTTTTATGCTATCTCTCGAAAGTCGATCAGTGTGAAGAAACTCTATAGGCTACAGGAAGAGATTGTGTTCATATTGAATGAGCTAGAGATGTACTTCCCGCCCACGTTATTTGATGTGATGGTGCATCTATGTGTCCACATCGTGGACGAAATCATCGACCTAGGGCCGACATTCCTGCACAGTATGATGTCGTTCAAGAGGATGAATGGGGTCATCAAAGGATTCGTTCGTAACATGTCCCGTCCAGATGGAAGCATAGCCCAGGGACATCTAACCAAAGAGTGCATCTCTTTCTGTGAAAGTTATCTAGTAGGCACTGGAGACCCTGTTGTTGGTTTGCCCATCAACAAGCACTGTGGAAGGCTCGAAGGCGAAGGTCGCACCAACGGTCATAGGGATGTGAATGTGTTATGCTCGGGCTGACAAAACGACCTTGACAGGGCAAACTTAGTAGTGCTACAACACCTAGATGTGCTAGAAGATTTTGTGAAACTGCACAAAGAGACTATCGTAAAGAATTACAGTGACTGTGGGGTGCACATGACGGACATTGAAGTTATTAGAGAGCACAACTCCATTTTCTGGCATTGGTTCAAAGAGCGATTTCTGGCTAATCCCCCGAAAGAGGGTTGTCTGAACGGAACGCTCTTATACACCTTGGCACATGGCCCCTCGACCAACCTCGCGACTTACCAAGCATACGATATCAACGGATACACGTTCTACACGGAGGAGAAAGATATAAACAGTGATGACCAAAAGTCAGGGGTGACGATGGAAGCCATGACTGGGAATGTAATTGAAAGATATTCTAGAAGGGTCGAAGAGATATGGGAGCTTAACTACTCTGGATTGCATAGCGCGACGATGTACAAAGAGAAAACCGACATTTCACTACCATGTGTATACCCGACTCCGATAGCGGTACTGTCAACGCCATCGCGAAAAATGAGCCATGGGTACACGCTAAACACATGACACAATGTTTCTTCATAACTGACCCAATCAATCTCAGCCGTGTTGTCGTGAGGAGAAGCAAAAGGAGCATCGCCAGAATGGATGAAGTAGCCAACGAGGAAGACTACGACCAGTTCGGTGATCCGATGAGGGAAGATGATGCTGATGACGACGAAACATACGTCAAAAGAAGAATGAAGACTACGTTACCTACAAAAGATCGTAATCCCTGGAGAAGGAAAAGTCACGACCATGGGCTCAATTATTCGACAACGAACAAAAGAGGGAAGAAGATTAGTCTGAAGCGTCATCGTCGCCCAAGCTGACAAACTAATCCACAAATTTTGTGTGTGTCTATTTTGTATACCGCCGTTAGCGGTCAAATGATCTAATATATATTACACTAATTATTATCTTGAGGGTAACAGTGGTATTGCTCCAACGATAGACCAAATTAAACCCTAACTAGCTAGAGCTATATATACACCTGCTATACAAACTTGTACAAATGCAAATGAAAGATAAGAAAAGGAAAAGTCCAAATGAAAGAAAAAGAAAAGGAAAAAGAAAAAGAACATAAGTTTTGCAAAATGAAATGAAAGAAAAAGAAAAAGGAACTAATAAGTTGTGGAAAATGAAAAAAGAAAAAGGAAAGAAGTTTTGTGGAATATGAAATGAAAGAAAAATAAAAAGAAAAGGAAAAGGAAAACGAAAAGGAAAAAGAGAGGAAGGAAGTTTTGCAAAATGAAATGAAAGAAAAAAGAAAAAGGAACTAATAAGTTGTGGGAAATGAAATGAAAGAAAATTAAAAAAGAAAAAGGAAGGAAGTTTGTGGAATGTGAAATGAAAGAAAAAGAAAAATAAAAAGAAAAAGTTAGCAGTAGTGCGGTTTGTGCTAGGCAGCGCTATAGCTAAGTTAGCTATAGCGCGGTTTGCTGCGCCATGCAATAGCTAAGTTAGCTATAGCGCGTTTTGACACGCCACGCTATAGCTAAGTTGCCTACACAGACTTATCTCTTTCCTCTCTCTCACTCTCGCTCGATCCCCTTTCTCTGAGCTCGCTCCCACGCCACCGCCGACGCCCAGACCACCACGCCTTCGCGCCGCACCACCACGCCACGCCGACGTCGTCAGACCCGCCCATGCCGTCGTCGGCCTTGCGCAGACCGGACTAACGCAACGGCCACAGCCACCTGACGCTCCCTCCCCGTGCTGCCCCCTGCCCTAGGTGCACCCGGCCCGGCCCTTCCCGTGCCGCCACTCCCCGAGCAGTCCCTCCACAGTCCCGAGCAGTCTCTCTCTCTCTCTCTCTCTCTCTCTCTCTCTCTCTCTCTCTCTCTCTCTCTCTCTCTCTCTCTGACCAAATTTGGTTTCTCTGCAGATCCACAAGGAGGAGAAGGACCCCCTCTGCCCCGGCGACCCTGAACTAGGTGCACCCCCTCTGCCCCGGCGACCCCGACCCCGATCCCAACCCCAAGGTGTGCCACCCCCTCTTCCCTCCCTCTTCATATGCTTGTTTTGTTCAAATGCTTGCTATCCAAATGTTGAAATGCATGTTAAAATGCATGTTAGAATGATGTTAAAATGCATGTTGTTAAGAGTGTTAAAATGGCTGTTGTTAGAGTGTTCAAATGTGTGTTGTTAGTGTTCATATTGCTGTTAAAATGCCTATTGTTAGAGTGTTCAAATCCTTGCTGTTAAAATGAAATGAAACGACAGATTGGTTCATGATTCATATTGTTGCTATCCATTTGGATTTTGTTGCTACAATAAATGAAAATGAGTGTTTAGTTTGTTGATAGAATAAACAAAATGAAAATGAACATTTTATTAGGCAGATTGTAGGTCCAAAATTGATCTTATGTGTCTACAATAATTGATATTGTGAATGCTTGACGCACAGGTAGATCACCGACGTGCCGCTCGACGATGCCGCTCGAAGATCATCGACACCACACCCGCATCCTCGACAGGCAGATAGTGACCATCCCAAAACCCACACTATATAGAGCTCTGTCCATGGAGATGCTAGAGGAGAGTACATGTGCATGTGGTTGTTGTCCTGCTATAGTGAGCATCCTATATTTTTGTGTTGTTGTAGTTGTGCCAGACTTTGGTTCTTTGCCAGAAATGTTTTGATACTATAGAATGAGAGTGAGCATCCAATTGTGAGTGACCTATGTTTTGCCGGAAATGTTGATTCATTTGCATTTCGGCAAATTTCAGGCGCTCTATATGTGCACTTTCTAGCAAAGGTCATGACGAACTTTCCGTGAATTTTGGCATGACTTGTGCTAGAAAGTTGGACATATAGAGTGCTCAAGATTGGTCGCGACGGGAGCGAAACGACATTCAGGCAAAACAAAGGTCACTTTTTTGTCATTATTCACTTTATTATATAAAGCTTGATAATTAAATGACTACGACATTGAACCCTAGGTAACATGACCGACCGACACCAATGAGGTCGGAGGTTCTCAGTCCCAATTAGGTCGAGCACACGCCTACCTCGACTTTCTGGCAGATCAGGAGAGACATCAACTAGCTTGGTGTCAGTACCCCCTTGTGATGACGGACGACGACGGTGGTGGCGCCGGCGCCGACACTAATGCCAATGACACTGGCACTGAGACTGGCGTTGATGATGTTGCTAACTACAGCATGGAAGGTGGGACCTCCCAAGCAAGTGAAGGAAAGAAAGGAAAAGAGAGGAGACGATGCCCAAATGAGCTCGGCACCGGAAGACTGGTGGCCACGGTGGTGCACCCTGGCGAGTTCGAGCCAATAGAGCCGTGGGAAGTGGCAGCATGTTACGGCAACCAACTAGCATGCATCCTATGGGATACCGCTAACATCAACACCACGAAAATACAGAAGAATGAACATTTGAAGAAGCTTCTCCTGACTAGGTTGCATGCAAGATTCCAGTTCCCCGGTCGGAAAGACAATGTCCACCCATGGGATGATGATGGCATGAAAAAAATCAACAACAAAGCCCTTGGGAAGTTCAGCAACGCATTGAGCGCTTGGAAAACTAGGGTGAAATAGGTGATTGAAGTAGACCATGAAACCTACACCTAGATTGTTGCAGAGAATCCAAAAATTACGATAGAGAACTTTGAAAAGTTCAAGGAGACTTGCAATGAAGAAGCTGCCAAGGCCAGGTCAGACAGAGGCAAGCAGCTGCAGGCAAAGAACATGGGGAACCACTGCCTTGGAAGTCGTGGTTACACGGGAAAGAGACACGTGTGGGCTAAGGAGGACGCGGAACGTGAACATCAGGGGATCCCAGACCCATTGGCTGAGTTCACCGACCAGCAGGAGCACGACTTCATCAGGGCCCGATTCTCGTGGGACCCCAAAAAAAGAATTTTTTTCACCGACGGGCCGACTAGGATATTCATGAGATTACTGGTAATTATTCTTGTACAACCTTACATATTATCTTCTGATTAATAAAGTCTACTGCATTCTAGTCGCATTCGTAAATGATTCACGCTCCATTTTGCAGAGAGAGCAACACAAGCTTGCGGCCGAAAGCGACTCCTCGACTCAGTCGACTCAGTCGTCGGTGAAGTGCAAGTGGGACACTCCTTTCAACCGGGCCATGAACATAATGATGGGACACCCGCCGGGCCAGCGGCTGCAATACGGACATGTGCGTTGCGCCGAGGACGGCGGCACATGGAAGTACTATTATAACAAGGACCCCAAGGCTAAAAGACAAAGAAAGAAGTTCTGTAAAGTCACTATCGATGAGAAGGTGGCGCGGGCGATTGAGAAAACCAAAGATGAGACCAAAGCTGAGGCAATCCGAGAAGCGGTAGCTGCCTGTAGACATGATATGGTGGCTGCCTTTACAAGGTTGATTCCAACTGTGGTCACCTGGGTGCGACAAAATCCAAACGCGCCACCAACAGATTGTCCCATTCCCAGCTTCACCGGGGGCAACTCAATGAACACCGCACCCATACCCATACCTAGTATGGCAACCGCACCCGCACATAATCCAGCACCTGCTCCTACACCCAGCTCTCATCGCAGCCCTAGCTCCGTCTCTGGCTTGAATGTCGGGCCGTCGACATTGGCTGAGCTCGATGCCCTCACGATAAATACTCGTCGCACCCTCATCAACTCAACTAATTAATTAATCTTCAGTTGCCGTTCTTTTTGGATCTCTGACACCGCATGTATATGTCTTTGTAGGCCGACTCCACTCCGTGCACCCTCCTTTACCACATGAAGGGCGGGTTGGTGGATGTGGGGAAAGGTACTATAGTGAAGCCCAAGGATCGATTGTTCCACCGCCGGCAGATGCCTGATAACGCCTTAAGGGTCTTTGCGGCAAGTGTGAAAGAGGGCTACGATGGTTTCCCTCGTCCGATACAAACCGATGGAGAGGATGACGAGACCCCCACGCAGCTTGTCCAATGCAAAAATTGGCCGATCCTGTGGACGAAAAATCTTCTTCGTGTCGAGGTGGCCGGGAGCACACCAACGGGACCTCAGGAAGATATGACCACAACCCCACCTACAAAAGTACAACCATCGTCTGTGCTGCTTGCTGAGATTGAGAGACACGAGGAAGGAGGGCCAACCGTTCCGACAGATGATGTCGTCTGCCCCATGGAACAGGATATGGATCACGACATGGAGGAGGCTGGTGACCCTCTGTAGTATCTCAATACCAACGTTGACAACGAAGTAACAATGAGTCAACCATACGTCCTCGGGAGTGCAAGAAGTCTTTGTTCATGCAATCCTCGCAGGACACGCCTCCAGATGGCGGTTCCACCCAAGCTCAACTAATTAGCCAGAGTCGTCCAATGCTGAGCCCAACAACACTAGGGGTGGTGCTTAGGGAGGGTCTGACAGACCCACCAGCACCTGAGCCCACCAAGAAGAAGTAGAGGAAGAGACCCCCGGCGTGAAAATCCAATAGAGCTGGCAATGTTGGTTCTAGCAGCCAGCCGCCTTCGACCAAGGTTGACAGTGTACCGATGAAACATGCGCCATTAATCCATGTCGCGGGAGAGCCAATGGTACCGGCAATGCACTAGCTGCCATAACAGGAGATCTCAGGACACTCCATGACCATGTGCTTTCGACAGAGAGAAGCCTCCTCGCCTCGGATGATCCAGGATACCCACTTTATACGGTTCATGTGCCGAGCAGTTGCAAGATGTACGCCCACACATGCCCTGCGGACCTCTTCTTCTTGCGATTTGATTACATCTTCCAGATGTTTCATAGGAGGACACTCGATTTTACCTTCGTCCGCCTGTATGCGATGCACATGAACTACATCGTCGTGAGAGAGCAAGTCACCAGTCTTGCAGTCGCGGACCCATACTACATGCATGAGGGCTTCTTGTCAATCAAAGACTCCAACCGTCAATATGCGAGTCACTACATCGAAGAATTTTTGGTCAACAATAAGGACAAAGAAACGATTCTCCTACCTTATCATCCCGAGTAAGTCATCCGCGGATAGCACTATAACACGTACATCCTCTCGTGCATTTAGATAATTACTTTGCACGCATGGAGGCTAACTTGATCGTGTATTTTGCGCAGCGGGGGGTGTCCTGCCGTTCTCATCGTTCCTTTCCCGCGTTACTCCCGTGCTCTATATTTGGACCCGTCGAAGAACACACAGAATAAAGATTACACACACATAAAGTATGTTCTGGACAGAGCTATGCTCGGCTTCAGCATGCGGGGTGACCACATCCAATGCAGAAAAACAAATAAGGTCGGGCTCTGTTTCAGCCACAAGACTGACTTCTGTTGCATCCAGCAACCGGCAAGAAGTGAGAATGATGGATTCTACGTCATCCATCTAATGATGGAGTACAGAAGGGATGTGCAATCACTTTGCATGAAATCTTCATCCCATACACATATGAAGAGATGGACCGAAGCCTTTGGAGCCGTGTCAGATAATAGACTTCGAAATGATTTGTACTGAATCCAGCAGGAAATTGCGTCCATCATCATGAAAGATGTCCTCGAAGAGAATGGGATGTTCTACGGCGGCCCAATATCGTGAGCTGACGTCCGAACCCGCATTGCCCTACAGCGTTAGGACATGACGCCTTTCACTAAGCTTGGGTCCATCCTCGCGGATATGGACAGATGGGAAGAGTGCACTGCTTAAAAACAATGTGTCTCTTTAGTTACTTGTCACTTTCTGTATGACGAAACTTTGAATGTCTCAGTACGATGAAGCTATTAGATGTAAATGGTGTCGCGCTCTAGTTAATTACTTTTGGTACGATGAAATTTGTTAACTATGTTTACTAGATATGTTGCTTCTATTTCATAACTGTTTCATTGAATTCACTTCATGATATATATATCTGATAGGTATATAGATCAACGATGGCGAGGAAGTGGTATGTCGTGTATGTTGGGCATGTTCCGGGTGTGTATGATGAGTGGCCAGAGTGTCAGGCCCAAGTCTCTGGCTTCTCAGGCGGAAGCCATAAAGGGTTTGATAGCAGAGCGGAAGCCGAAGCTAGTTAGTAGCACAACAAGGGATACAGAACCAGCGCCGTAAAAATTACTTCATACTATCGCTTTTGATCATCGTGATCGCTTTTATCTTCTATGCGGTCATATCATAGTCTACATAGATGGTGAAACATGAGTATGTGACCATGTAGTTGCATGTATTGGGAACTTGTAATGACTTGTAACGCTATTTTGAGACCTTTGTTCGACCATGATTGATGATGATGAGATACTTGAGACATGCCGGAGACTTCTAATAACTTTGGCTCATTGATGACTCACTTGCTTTTCAATGAATATGCATGTTATTGTATAAATGATGGATCTGTTTAAATGTGTACAGAGCCAAAATGCAAAAAAAAACTACAAAAGTTACCAGTAGCGTGGGGGTAAAGATTACCGGTAGCACTCAAATAACAGTAGCGTTGGCTGGAAACCCACGCTGCAGATAAGTATTAGTAGCGCTAGAGGAAACATCGCTACTGCTAGCTTCTTTTACCAGTAGCGCTGGGGCAAACAAGGGCTACTGCTGAAAAATAGCTGTAGTGTAGCAAAATAAATTGCTACTGGTAAGGGTTTTCCTAGCAGTGGTCCAAGGCGGACCCGTAAACCTCCTGCAACCATCCGGACCGAGCTGTTTGGATAGTGGAAGCCATCCAACGCTGACCTGTATTGGTCCGCAGAGAGGTCCGGATGCGACTTTTCCCTTAAATCGAAGAAAAACTTGGAGAGGTTTGCGGGATTCCGGACCGATCCCAAGCCCGTTTTCTGACCGCCCTGACCCACCTAAAACCCCTCCCTCTCCTGCCTGGTGCTAGCTGCTCACATTCATGTCACTATAGAGCATGCCGTTCAACATTGAAAACGGCTCAGGGCGGACGCGACCTCTCACTACCTCCACAATTGAAGCGGCGCGCCGCCCACGACGCGTATCCGGTGGCCGCGCATGTATAATGCCGAAGACGCGTGACTGGACGGGACATAACGGATTTCTACTTCGCCCGTTAAATGTTGTTGTCCGCCCGTCTGCCGGTATTAAGCAGGTTTGCACACCGAGAAACCTACTCCGGCACTGCACATTGACACACTCGGACGCGTGGCCTCACTGAAATCCAATATATAAAGGCAGACACAGCCGGTTAACAGCACATCACAACACCAGCCCCACCAGATCCTCCTCCCTTGCACAGCATCCACCTTGACCGCCAGCGGGAAAGCACCGTTAGACAGACTGTCGTCGGAAATGAAGCATGTGGTGGCCGCCCTTCCCGCCGCCTGGCATAGCCGCCTTGCCAGCGGATCGAGGCCGGCTTGCCGGCCAGCTCAACCAAGGTCTCCGACGACGAGGACGACAACACGGTGGAGATGGGCTCCGATAACTCTGCCCAGGCTCCCGCGCCTCATGTGCATGCCAGCTTCACCATGTAGCAGGTGCAGAAGCAGTTCAACACCGCCATGGCGGAGGTGCAGCCTGGCTGGTGCCTTTGTCGTTGTTCGAGCAGGAAGAGGAGGAACACGGTACAACCTATTCCTCCTGGAGCAGCACTGACTGGAGGAGGGCCAGATCCACGGCGAGCGCAAGCGAGGAGGCCGTGGCAGCAATGGCCGAGGCGAACCCAAATTTTGTCGCGGAGCAGCGTGCCATCTATGATGTCGTCCGCGCTCAAGCCGCCGCTCGGCAGGAAGCGACAGCGGCAGAGGCACAACTGCAGGCCATCGCAAAGGAGACCATAGCCAGCTGCGCCTCCTACGCGTCGCCGACGAACCATCAGCCGGCCCGGTGGGCCAAGGCGCCACCATTTCCCTCGTTTACCTCATGTTCACCGCGACAGACAAGGCGTAGACTCCTCCGAGAATGAGTAGGCCACGGGAGGCAGCGGGGCCTGGTATCCCATGTGGGTCGGTTTGTCTTCCATGTTTTACTCTTCTTCGCCGGAGGCCGCACCTTCACTTCATCGGTCTTAGCGATGGTGCTCATGGAGACGACAGAAGAAAGACGACACGGGCTTGGACGCCGGGTGCGGCCGATGTGGGATAGGTTTAAGGGCGAGTCTT
Source organism: Aegilops longissima (assembly GCA_021605205.1). Classification (NCBI taxonomy): domain Eukaryota; kingdom Viridiplantae; phylum Streptophyta; class Magnoliopsida; order Poales; family Poaceae; genus Aegilops; species Aegilops longissima. The sequence goes on along the minus strand of CM038682.1, from coordinate 64,050,554 downwards.
TTTTAGGTTATAAATGCTTGAAATGTTGTTAAATCCGCCGTATTTATATGAAATCCGTCATGTTTGTACAAAATCCGTCCGTGTTTGCATGGATTTCATCCGATTTACTAAAAAAATAGTTTGAAATGTATGCCACTAGCGTTGGATGACTGCCTCCCGCATCCATATTCGCGGACTAGTCTCTCTGTCCACGGACGGATGGAGGAGGTTTTTTGCGGGTTGCGTTGTAGACAGTGGTGGAGGTAGAGGGTGGCCAGGGTGGGCCATGTCCCACCCTGAGATTTGGAAATAGGTTTTATACCATAGGAGAAATACTATCTTTTTTTAAAAAAAATCAATGTATATGTACAGTAGTATTGCTGGCCCACCCTGGTTCAGTCGTCTAGCTCCGCCACTGGTTGTAGATGCCCTTATGGGACAGAGGGAGTATTACCAACGTGCCAAATTACATGTCTTTTACCAAAACTCATATATTGGTCCCAAAATTTTTGTTTTAAATTTGTCTAAATACGGTCTAAGATAAGAATTTTGGAATAGAGGGAGTATATTTTGGCATGGAGGTAGTAAGCTGCATGCAGTGCAAATGAATATAGCATGAACGCGTGCGCACACCTCGTACGTACCGTGTTTCTAATGCATTGCCTCCTCGTCTCCACTGTGCGCAAACAGACAGACAGACAAGACAGAGTAGCCAGCGTGCCTGCTGGGGTCGATGGTCCACGTTGCGCTGTGCCTGCTGGTGCTGGATGCGGGGAAGATGGTCCAGGCGGTGCCACCGAACAGATCGAATGTGCATGCATGCATCCGCTCCTCGCTCGCTAGCGTGCGTGCGTGCGTGTATATACGGACACCACAGCACCGACGACCGGCCAACTATCGCTCGCACTACCCTCCACCTCCAGTCCAATCTAGCTGGCAGTCAGAGCCCTTGTCGACATGTCCACCACCGCCACCGCCACATCTACGGCAGCCGACGACCGCCGCCGAGCGCTCGAGGCGTTCGACGACACCAAGGCGGGCGTCAAGGGGCTGGTCGACGCGGGCGTCACCGCCGTCCCCGCCATATTTCACCACCCGCCGGACTCCCTCCCCCTCGACGCGCCTCCTCAGCCAAACCACGAGCACCGCTTCACCATCCCGGTCATCGACCTCGCGGGCCTCGAGACGCCGTCAGGGCGAGCCTCCGTGGTCGGCGCGGTGAAGACGGCAGCGGAGACGGTGGGCTTCTTCCAGGTGGTGAACCACGGCGTGCCCGAGGCTGCCATGTCGGAGATGCTCGCGGCTGTGCGGCGCTTCAACGAGGAGCCCGCGGAGGCCAGGGCGCCGTACTACAGCCGGGACCACGGCCGGCGCGTCAGGTACACGAGCAACTTTGACCTGTTCCAGTCGCCGGCGGCCAACTGGCGCGACAGTATTTACATTGACATGGCGCCGGAGCCGCCGGCGCCCGAGGAGATCCCGTCGGTGCTCCGCGGCGTCGCGGAGGAGTACGCGCGGCTGGCGCAGCGGCTGTACCGCGAGCTGCTGGAACTGCTGTCGGAGGCGCTGGCGCTCCGCCCCGGGCACCTTGAGGAGGACGCCGCGTGCCTCGACGGGCTCAACCTCGCCGCCCACTACTACCCTGCGTGCCCGGAGCCGCACCTGACCATGGGCACCACCCGGCACTCCGACCCCAGCTTCCTCACCGTGCTCCTCCAGGACGCCGTCGGCGGCCTCCAGGTGCTCGTGGAGGACGACGGCGGCTCCGCTGAGTGGGTGGAGGTGCCGGCGGTGCCGGGGGCACTGGTGGTGAACATCGGCGACTACCTGCAGCTCGTGTCCAACGACAGGTTCAAGAGCGTGGAGCACCGCGTGGTGGCCAACGGCGCGGGTCCCCGGGTGTCGGTGGCATGCTTCTTCAGGACGTACGGCGCCGCCGCATCCACGAGGATGCTGCAGCCGATCGTCGCCGGCGGAGACTGCGCGAGGTACAAGAGCACGACGGTGGAGGAGCTGCTCCGGCACTACAGGGCCAAGGGCCTGGACGGCACCTCCGCGCTCGATCACTTCAGGCTCTGAATGGAGCGCAGATGGTGTATCTTCAGTTTACCTCTTCTCGAGTTTAAGTGTGGAATTGTGGACGCCTTCGTGGATTAATTGGACATTCAATCATGGATTTGTTAATTTGTTCATCAATAGTTACTAGAAAAAGGGTTTCCTCCGCTTTGTATTACAAAGCAACCATCCGATACAACCAATGATAAGGGCTGGGGCGGAAGAAGCACAAACACGCCCAAATGAGAAGAAAGAGAAAAAAGAAAAGAAACAAATGCCGATAACGGCGGATCGACAAAAACGACGAAGCCTCGTGATCACCGCGCCCATCGGAGATCTCCCACCAAGCTCCGAGGCTCCGAAGTGCCGGTACCAAAAACACCTGAGGAGAGAGGAAGGGTAGCCCTGACGCCCTCCAGGAAGGTCCGGCGGCACCCTCAGGCGCCATCGCGTCGGTGTCGGCTAAGCCAACAGAGATTTCTCCCGATCCCAACCTCTACCTCAGGCACTTCGGAGCTCGCCACCAGACCGACCACCACCCTGCGCCAACACGGACACGAAGCTTCCCACGCTGTCTCACCACGGCACCGTGAAGATGGTCTGCACAACGAAGAAGAGGAGCTGGGACTAGGGCAGCAGCACCGTCGGCATACGGGAGGGCCCCACCTCCACCGTCCATGACGGTAGCACACTAGTAGAAAAACACCTATTAGTCCCGGTTCGTAAGGGCCTTTAGTCCCAGTTCATGAACCGGGACTAATGGGTCGTCTTGATACCTCCCCTTTAGTCCGGTTCTAACACTAACAGGACAGATGTTCCTCCACGTGGCGGTCTTGGCCGAGCCGAGCGAGGGGCCTTTGGTCCCGGTTGGTGGAACCAACCGGGACCAAAAGGCATCCACGCATCAACATTCCGATGGCTGGGGTTTTTGTTTTTATTTTAAAGAGGGGGGGGGGGGGGTTGGGAGTTTTGGGGGTTAATTTAGGTATTTCATATATTGTGTTAGCTAGCTAATTAATGGAGAGAAGTGTCCTCTCTTATGTCCGTCCTTGGTCGACGCTAGGTACTATATACATATAGCCCTCGAAACGCTAGCTAGTAAGAAAATGAAGGGAACCATCGAGTACAGAAGTTCGTCATGCATACCGAGAGAAATGATCGATCGACCTCTCCTTCTCCGAGAGATTGGTCGAACAACAAGTTTTCGTATCATGTATGTCCGACGCTACTGGCTACATACATGTACAATATATAAGATCTCTCAATTACAGTCCCCTAGCATTTGAAATCAACTTCCACATGGTATTCTCCGGCTTTATTGATGACGTGGTCAAGAAAGAATCCCGCCAATTCCTCTTGAATTGCTTTAATGCGATCTGGTTTTAAGAGTTCATTCCGCATCTGCCAAGTCTAATTTGAAGAAGGGGGTTAATTAATACATATATATGGATGAAACTCAACAGAAATGATGGTGTAATAAAATGAATTTGTGAATATTATTAATTGCTTACGCACTTCATATTGTCTTTGAGAGTAGCCCCTCTTATTTTTCAAAGTCGCGTTGTAGATGAACTCGCACATGTAGTATCCACAGAAATCATTCCCTTGTTCCTGCCACAAGCACTTTACGAGAAATAGAGGTCAATCAAACTGATAATGAAGCATTATAATGGCATTGATGAAAGTATAGCTATAGAATCAACGGGAGATGCGCACAACTAGCTAGCCAGTAGTACTTACTTTCGGTTATGTATATCGCAGCTCCTTCGGCAGTCCCGGAGCTTTTGCGGTGAACTGTTTCCAAACCCTGCAAGACAAAGAAAATAATTATTATTACTTGAGATATCAGGAAATGAACAAAAAGTTGCCGCTATGGTGCGATAATGATCGATTGAACTTACTTGCTGAGCATTTCAGTCATGTCCGCATGGGTGTTGGGATCTTTCCGTCTCGAGTCTAAGACAGTTACTAGTCCACGCTCAAGCTTAATCTCCAGAAGAATATAGTGGTACCTGCGCACGCATGCATAACTCATCAATTACATTACTATAACCTCGCTCGAGTAATAAGGGAAACCGAATATGCAAACGATCAGTAACACTCACTTGCCGTTGTAAGGAAAGAGTATGGTATCTTTGTTTTGATTTTTGATCAACGATTGTAGCAAGTTGTCCTCGGCCTCTTTGACGTGCTTTTCAACCAGAAATACATCTATGATATTTGTGTTAATGAACCCAATATCATAGATTTCATTTTTTTTGCACTCGACGATCTTCAATCTGCATAATATATTGAGGATATTTAATTATAAATACATGCAATGAAAGAGCCGAGCTATATATAGAGACTTAATGACAGAAATAGTACTTACAGGCAGTAGCAAAAGACAGTTAATTTATCGAGGGCCTTTTGATTGAAGAACTCGAAGAACTCCTCAAAAGGAACAGGCAACAGATCAGTTCCAACGAGGTCGTGCTCCTCTTTAGTTCTCAGGTACAAAGTATTCGTCCCACCAGACTCTCTGCAGGTTTTCATGTACCAATTATGGAATCTTCGCATCATCGTTGTTAGAGATTTTTCATCTTTGACGAGAGGCTTCCCGTACTCGTATCTGTGTTCTTCCACCTTCATGTATTCAGGAAGTGCATCGTCAGGCAGGTAATCTTGTAGATTGCCATAACCGGCCACCATCCCCGGAACATTAGCGACGATGTTGCCACTAGACACATTGAGCGGGGGGCATGATTGGTTTGCTTGTTCGCCGAGCTGGTCAATTTTTTTCGCAGATGCTCGTTCTTTTGCTCTTTGATGTCCGTGGTACTTCCCGACCGCTCCGCTTGGAGATATATACATTCGATGTCGCTCATAGTTGGTTCTCGGCGGAGACTTTGCCGGTTTCCTCAGGGCAGCCAGAGTGCGCTTCGCTTTCACCGGATCTACCTTCTCCTCCGTAGGTGGATGTCTCTTTGCTTTCAACCCTGCAAACTAGTCATCCACTTCGGTCTGCGCGATCTTCGCGTTTTCCTCCTCGGTCCTCTCGTACGGTAACTTCTCTGGAGTCTTCAGACAAGGACCGAATCTGTATTTCCTCCCGCCTTTGGCTGTACTGCTAGACGACGGCAGAGCTGATGGAGCGGATGTCTTCTTTGCTTGCTTACGAGGCGGAGGAGAAGGACTACGACGCGCCGGAGCAGCCGGAGCGGCGGCGGGTCTCTTCCGCCCTTGCTGACGAGGCGGAGAAGGAGGAGGCTGGCTGCTCGGGTGCGCCGGCGCAGGCGGAGAAGGAGGCGGAGTGCCGCCACGCGCCGGAGAAGGAGGCGGAGTGTCGCCACGCGTGCCCTGATCGTCACTCGCCGGAGGAGGCGGTGGAGGAGGCGGAGTGCCCTGACTCAAATCCCTCCGTTATTTCATCCACCATCACCTTAGCATATCCTTCTGGAATTGGCTGGCAGTGATAAGTTGTGCCGGGTCCACTAGGATAAACTTGGCCAACAGCCGCCTTGACCTTCAAATGCATCCATCGCGCCATAATGTGGGAATTTTGAGACTCCGTGATACCATTCACGGGATAGCTGGCAAGAGCCGTCAAGACATGCTCCGGCTGAAGCAGCTTGGTGGAAGCCACGCTGCTTCTCCGCTGAGATGGCGGGGTAGCTTCGGGGGAAGCTTCGGCAGGTTGTTTGCTGCTTTCTGCTGCTTCTCGTTCCTCTTCTCGTTCCTCTAGCCCCATTACCCTTTCGTACAGCGCCTGAAGTTGGCTCTGCTCTAGTTTCTTCCTCCTCTCATGGGTTTTGTAACCCCATGCGTCTAGAAATCCAGCCTTCCACGAAAGGGAGCCTGGCGTGCCTCGTGTCCGTCCAGGGTGCTCAGGATTCCCAAGGGCCATTGTGAGCTCGTCCTTCTCCCTGTTTGGAAGGAACGTCCCTCGCTGCGCTGCATCGATATAGTGTCGAAGGTTCTTGACTGGTATTTGCAGTTGCTCGTCCGTCCACCGGCACTTCCTTATTCTGAGGTCAAGGTTCCGCCAGCCCGAAGAACCAAGTCCGCAGCGGTCTGCGATACATTGTCTCTGGTTCGATCCCTTTTTCAAGCAGATCATGCTCAACCTTGGACCACTTAGGCGGGGCTTTGAGGCAGCCACCTGACCCCGTGCGATGGTGAAGCTTCTTCTTCGCAGCATTTTGCTTGTTTGTCGCCGACATCTTCTTACTCTTTTCCGATGTCTTGTGGGCCACAAATGCGGGCCAGTGATCGTTGATCTTCTCATATTTGCCGATGAATTCTGGTGTCTTTTCTTTCTCGACAAACTGGTTCAGCTCTTTCCTCCACCTCCTCATTAGGGTTGCCATCTTCTTAAGAGCACAAGACTTGATTAATTGCTCTTTAACTGGCTTCTCCGGATCCTCCTCTGGCGGTAGGGTGAAATTTGCCTTTAGCTGAGTCCAAAGACTTCTTTCTGCATATCATTGACATAAGACACCTCAGGGTCTTCCTCCTTAGACTTATACCATTGATGGATGCTGATCGGGATCTTGTCCCTAACAAGAACCCCGCACTGAGCAGAAAATGCCTTCCTTGTACGCATGGGTTCAATCGGTTCGCCGTCGGGCGCGATTTCTATGATCTCAAACTTTTCATCCGAGCTCAACTTTTTCTTCGGGCCTCGTCTCCTTACCGAAGTTGTGCTCGATCCGGAGGGCCAGAAATTATAAGGAAGAAAGACGAGAGTAATTAATATGTGTACATATACCAAAACAATGGATGCATCAATTAACTAGTCAGCACGGGCTTAACTAATATATATATAAATATACCTGGCCGGACTCGGTTCGGTCACCGGAGCAGTCAGCACGGTCTCCTTCTTGTACCTCCATTGTGTCACCGGAGCCATCATGAACATAGTCCTCTTCTTGTACCGGCATTAATGGGTCGAAGCCATCATGAACATAGCCCTCTTCTTCACCCAGTCCTTCGGGACCATTGGTGTCGTTGCGAAATGACGCAACTTCATCACTTCCTTGTGCGATTATGTGCCCCAACATCGCTTCTGTTTCTTCGTCTCGGGAGTGCTCCATAGTTTCTGCAAATATATATTTACAACATGCCAATTATTATTCAAACATGGTACAGATGGATATATATTAGTGGCAAACGTAGAACTAGCTAGCTAATCACAATAAGGAATCATGTTAGTGGCCTCGACGCTGCTTCTCTAGGGTTTGGGGTCGCCTCGACACAACGCTTCAAGGGTAAATTTGGGTGGCCTCGAGAGAGTTAATTTGTCGGGTAGGGGCGCGGAGGGAGGGGGTAGGAGACCAACATCGTTTTCTCTCTAGGGTTTGTGTGTCCTCGAGAGTTTTGGTCGAGCGAGAAGGCCGAGGGGGGTGCTCCCGTTGTATAAGTTATCACGGTCGAGAGGGGGTATATATATCGACCGCCCCTCATGTCGAAGTTATCTCGAGGGGGTTATATCGACAACGACGCGACATACATATACATGGGAAAATAATGTTATCGGGGAGGGGGTATCGGTAACCCCCCCCCCCCTCGTGTTGAAGTTTCTTCTTTCTCCTCTATTCCTTTCTTCTTCTTCTACTCTTCTTTTTATTCTTCTCCCTTGAGAAAGGAAAATAAGGAAAAGGAAGAAAAGAGGAAGAAGGAAGAAGAAAAAAAAGAAGAATAAAAAAAGAGGAGAAGAAGAAATTTTCTATTTTTCTTCTTCTCCTCTATTCCTTTCTTCTTCTCCTCTTCTTTTTCTTCTTATTTCCTCTTCCTATTTATTTCTCCTTTTCTTCCTCTCCTCTTCTTCTCCTTTCTTCCTCTTCTTATTTTCCTTTTTCCTCTCATTCTTTTAGTATTGCTTGTTTTAAAAAATTGTTCAAATAGAAAATTTGAAAAAACAAAGGTTTTGCCTAATGCATTGTTCATATGAATATACAAACATTTGCATATTCTACAATAATTAATATCACCCAAAAAATCTATGAACAGAAAAAAAACCTAACTTTTCTAAAATCTATCTTTTGCATATATGAAAACATTAATACACATATGAACAAAAAATACATATATGAAGAAAAACATGCTCTGAACAAATTTTTATACATTTTGAACATCTACATACACATAGCCACATACATACACATATACATTATATATATATATATATATATATATATATATATATATATATATATATATATATATATATATATATATATATATATGAACAAAAAAATTAAACTAATAAAAATGAAAAAAATGTTATTGCTGTGCTGTTGCTATAATGGGCCTTCTGGGCCTACTGCGGGCCTGAATCCTGGCCCGTAGTAGGGTTTCATGTCGTATTCAGGCCGTGGGGGCCCAGTAGGAGGCATTTTTTTGTTTTTTTCTTTTCTTTACTTATTGTTGCTAGTTTTATTTTTTTTCCAGTTTTTTTTGTTTTCAGCATTATTTATTTTCTTTTGTTTTTTGCTTTATTTTTAATTATTTTTGCTTTTAGTTTTAGGACAATTATAAACTTTCTGTTAGTGCCATTACTTTTCAAATTTGAAAACACTTTTTTTTGTTTTTTTGTTTTCTTTCTTGCTTTATTTATTTTATTTTGTTTCAAAATACTTATTGTTGTTTTCTTGTTTTGATTTCTGCATTATTTATTTTCTTTTGTTTTTGCTTTATTTTTCAATTCTTTTTTGCTTTTAGTTCTAGGAAAATTATAAACTTTCTGTTAGTGCCATTAGTTTTCAAATTGAAAACACTTTTTTTGTTTTTTTGTTTTCTTTCTTGCTTTATTTATTTTATTTTGTTTCTACTTACAACAAAAAACTTATTGTTGCTATTTTTAATTATTACGAGGGCCGAACCATAAGACATTAAAGCATTTCAAATGAACTCTGAAAAAGTTGAAAGTTGGCATGGTATCATACTCGTCAGTTACAAAGTTGGCATGGTATCATCATAATAGTTGCGGGAGAAAGTCTTCACTTTTTCTTCGCTTGTGTCATTTGCTTATTGCGCAGTAACCATGGATAATCTTCATCGTTTATCAGGATGCTGGGGTCAGCCTTGACTTTGAAGGGAGGAATTTCATGAAACTTTTCATAATCTTCAGACATGTCTGTCTTGTCCTCCACTCCCACGATGTCCCTTTTTCCTGAAAGAACTATGTGGCGCTTTGGATAATCGTATGATGTATTCGCTTCCTTATCTTTTCTCTTTCTCGGTCTGGTAGACATGTCCTTCACATAGATAACATGTGCCACATCATTGGCTAGGACGAGCGGTTCGTCGATGTACCCAAGATTTTTCAGATCCTTGTTGTCATTCTGCACTGTGGGTCTACCTGTACCCCGCCTCCTGACAGATTGACCCATTTGCACTTAAACAAAGGGACCTTAAAATCATGTCCATAGTCAAGTTCCCATATGTCCACTATGTAACCATAATATGTGTCCTTTCCCCTCTTGGATGTTGCATCAAAGCGGACACCGCTGTTTTTGTTGGTGCTCTTTTGATCTTGGTCAATCGTGTAAAATGTATTCCCATTTATCTCGTATCCTTTCCAAATCAATACAGTCAATGATGGTCCCCTGGACAACAAGTACAACTCATCACAAACAGTGTTGTCACCTCTGATACGTGCTTCCAACCAACTGCTCAAAGTCCTGATGTGTTCACATGTAATCCAGTCGTCGCACTGCTCCGGGTGTTTGGAGCGCAGAATGTTCTTGTGTTCATCGACATATGGGGTCACCAAGGTAGAGTTCTGTAGAACTGTGTAGTGTGCTTGAGACCAAGAATATCCATCCCTGCATATTATTGAGTCCCTTCCAAGCGTCCCTTTTCCAGTCAGTCTCCCCTCATACCGCGATTTAGGGAGACCTATCTTCTTAAGGCCAGGAATGAAGTCAACACAAAACCCGATGACATCCTCCGTTTGATGGCCCATGGAGATGCTTCCTTCTGGCCTAGCGCGGTTACGGTCATATTTCTTTAGGACTCCCATGAACCTCTCAAAGGGGTACATATTGTGTAGAAATACGGGGCCCAGAATGACAATCTTGTCAACTAGATGAACTAGGACGTGCGTCATGATATTAAAGAAGGATGGTGGGAACACCAGCTCGAAACTGACAAGACATTGGACCACATCACTCCTTAGCCTTTGTATGACTTCTGGATCGATCACCTTCTGAGAGATTGCATTGAGGAATGCACATAGCTTCACAATGGCTAATCGGACGTTTTCGGTAGAAGCCCCTCAATGCAACGGAAGCGATTGCGTCATAATCACGTGGCAATCATGAGACTTTAGGTTCGGAACTTTTCTCGGCATATTTATTATTCCTTTATATTCGACGAGAAGCCAGTTGGGACCATCATCTTGAGCAGGCATTCAAAGAAGATTTCTTTCTCTTCTTTCGTAAGAGCGTAGCTGGCAGGACCTTCATCTTGCTTCGGAGGCATGCCCTCTTTTTCGTGCAAGCGTTGCAGGTCCTCCGTGCCTCGGTGTATCTTTTGTCTTCCCATACACGCCCAAGAAGTCTAGCAGGTTCACGCAAAGGTTCTTCGTCACGTGCATCACGTCGATCAAGAGCGGACCTCTAGGTCTTTCCAAAGAGGGTAGGTCCCAAAATATAGATTTCTTCTTCCACATGGGTGCGTGATTCTGCGTCATTCGAACAGCTAGTCCGCGGGACCCTTTCCAAAGATTACGTGTAAATCATTGACCATAGCAAATGCGTGATCACCGCACGCATGGCGGGCTTCTTCCGGTGATCTGCCTCGCCTTTGAAATGCTTGCCTTTCTTTCGACAGTGATGGTTGGTCGGAAGAAATCGACGATGGCCCAGGTACACATTCTTCCTGCAGCTTGCCAGGTATATACTATCGGTGTCAAGTAAACAGTGCGTGCATGCGTGGTATCCCTTGTTTGTCTGTCCTGAAAGGTTACTGAGAGCGGGCCAATCGTTGATGGTCACGAACAGCAACGCCTTTAGGTTAAATTCCTCCTGTTTGTGCTCATCCCACGTACGTACACCGTTTCCATTCCACAGTTGTAAAAGTTCTTCAACTAATGGCCTTAGGTACACATCAATGTCGTTGCAAGGTTGCTTAGGGCCTTGGATGAGAACTGGCATCATAATGAACTTCCGCTTCATGCACATCCAAGGAGGAAGGTTATACATACATAGAGTCACGGGCCAGGTGTTGTGTTGATGCTGTGCTCCCCGAAAGGATTAATGCCATCCGCGCTTAAAGCAAACAATACGTTCCTTGGCTCACTTGCAAACTCATCCCAGTACTTTCTATCGATTTTTCTCCACTGCGACCCGTCAGCGGGTGCTCTTAACTTCCCGTCTTTCTTACGGTCCTCACTGTGCCATCGCATCAACTTGGCATGCTCTCCGTTTCTGAACAGACGTTTCAACCGTGGTATTATAGGAGCATACCACATCACCTTCGCAGAACCCTCTTCTGGGGGCTCGCCGTCAACATCACCAGGGTCATCTCGTCTGATCTTATACCGTAATGCAGCGCATACCGGGCATGCGTTCAGATCCTTATGCGCACCGCGTAGAGGATGCAGTCATTAGGGCATGCATGTATCTTCTGCACCTCCAATCCTAGAGGCATCGACCTTCTTTGCTGCGTATGTACTGTCGGGCAATTCGTTATCCTTTGGAAGCTTCTTCTTCAATATTTTCAGATAGCTTCTCAAATCCTTTGTCGAGCACAGCATTCTCGCCTTCCTTCGCAGCGATTCGATGACGGTACCGAGCTTTGTGTTGCCATCTTCGCAATTGGGGTAAAACCCTTTTTGTGGTCCTCTAACATGCGATCGAACTTCAGCTTCTCCTTTTGACTTCTGCATTGCGTCCTTGCATCGACAATGACCCGGCGGAGAACATCATCATCGGGCACATCGTCTGGTTCCTCTTGATCTTCAGCAGCTTCGCCCATTGCAGCATCATCGTGCACATCGTCTGGTTCCTCTTGATGTTCAGTAGCATCACCGTATTCAGGGGGCACATAGTTGTCATCGTACTCTTCTTCTTCGCCGTCTTCCATCATAACCCCTATTTCTCCGTGCCTTGTCCAAACATTATAGTGTGGCATGAAACCCTTGTAAAGCAGGTGAGTGTGGAGGATTTGCCGGTCAGAGTAAGACTTCGTATTCCCACATATAGGGCATGGACAACACATAAAACCATTATGCTTGTTTGCCTCGGCCACTTTGAGAAAATCATGCACGCCCTTAATGTACTCGGAGGTGTGTCTTGAACCGTACATCCATTGCCGGTTCATCTGCGTGCATTATATATAATTAAGTGTGTCAAAAATCATTACAGAACATCATGAATAGATAATTAAGTGATCAAATTAATAGAAGTTCATCATCACATTAAAACCAAAGTACATACATAGTTCTCATCTAACAACATAAAGCTCTGCAGAGCATCTAAATTAATTAAACCATACACTGAAACTATGTAAAACATTTCAATGCGAAAACAAATGTGATCATAATCGCAACCAATGTAACAACTGATCCAACGGCATAATGATACCAAGCCTCGATATGAATGACATATTTTCTAATCTTTCTAATATTCAAGCGCATTGCATCCATCTTGATCTTTTGATCATCGACGACATCCGCAACATGCAACTCCAATATCATCTTCTCCTCCTCAATTTTTCTAATTTTTTCCTTCAACAAATTGTTTACTTTTTCAACTAAATTTAACCTCTCGACAATAAGGTCGGTTGGAATTTCCGGTTCAACAACCTCCTAGATAAATAAAATCTATGTCACGTTGGTCGGCATAATTGTCATAAACAATAAATGAATCAATAGTTATGAAAAGATAATATATACCATATCCGAATCATAGACAGGACGAGGGCCGACGGGGGCGGATACCAAAACCATCGCACTATATAAGATGCAATAATAAAAGTAAGAAAATTATACAAGTATCTATATAAACATACAAGTAAGAATTTTTTTTCCTTTCAGAAAGAAGATAAGAACAAGAGGATCACCACGGTGGTGCCAGCGACGAGATCGGCACGGACGATCGACGGCGGTGACGACGGGGATGGGACGTGACGGACCGCTAAACCTAAACAAATATTAAGGAAAATGGAGCTTGGAGGTCGAGCTTGGAGAGGAGAAAGCTTAAGTAGTGTGGCTCGGGCATTCCATCGAACACCTCGTGTGCATAGGAGGTGAGCTAGAGCACCACAAAGCTCTCCCCTCGCCGGCCACGAAAAACAGAGCACTAGGAGTGCTCTGCTCACGGGCGAGGGGTATATATAGGCAACTAATTGTTCCCGGTTGGTGACTTGAACCGGGACTAAAGGGAAGCCTTTCGTCCCGGTTCGTCCCACCAACCAGGACCAATGGTGGTGGGCCAGGAGCGAGGCCCATTGGTCCCGGTTCGTCCCACCAACCGGGACCAAAAGGTCCAGACGAACCGGGACCAATGGCCCACGTGGCCCGGCCGCCCCCCGGGGCTCACGAACCGGGTCCAATGCCCCCATTGGACCCGGTTCTGGATTGAACCGGGACTAATGGGCTGGCCGGGCCTGGACCATTGCCCCCTTTTCTACTAGTGGCCGACCGGACGCCATGGCAAGAGCCTACCGGGCCCATGGGCCCACAAGCCCGGCCGGGCCCTCAAAGGCCCGGACAGCTCCCGCCTCCGCGCAGCAGCTGGCACGCCGTCGGCGTCGCTGTCCCAGTCCAAGCCGCTCCCCTGTCCCCCCATACAGAGAGCGTCGCGGACGCACCGGAGCCGACCCGCAAGGACCGAGAAGGGACCCTACGGGCCCAGATCTGGGCCGAGGTCTCGCCACCGGCCGGCCAGCACCACCGGACCACCCCGCCACCAAGAGGCGGCACCACCATGGCGAGCACCGCCGGCCTCCACACCAGGACGCCGGACCGCCACTAGCCGAGGCGCACCGCCGCCGGCCATCACCGCCCGAGCAGGGGAGGACCGCGCGCGGTGAAGGGCTGGAGGAGCGCGGTGGAAGGGCCCCCGGCCGCCTCGCTCGGGGAGGCGGCGCGGGGGTACGGGGGCGTGGAGGGGGTGGGGGGAGGAGAAGTAGAACGGGAGGAGGAAGGGCTGGCTGCTCGGCGGGCTCCGGCCGCCAAGGCGGCGGCTCAGCAGGGGAGCCGCCGGCGGCGGCGGAGGAACCCTAGGAGCGGAGGAGCGAGGGAGCGGGGGGAGCTGCAATGTCTCGAAATTAGCAGTTCCCTCTGGCTCTCCTTCATCAATGGTTACTAGCCATGGATTTGTTAACGAACTGATTGGAGTTATTATTCAGTGAGTATGTATTTGCTTCAAGAGCACCTATGCGTCAGTCGCTGTGAAAATATTCAGTTTATCGATTTCCCTCTTTCAGTTTCTGTTCACGTGTGGCCATTGGAAGCCGCCGCCTCCCCCGTGCTGCCGCTGCTCAGACCATCCCTCAAATTTTCTCCGGCGGGTTAGCACTTTAGCACCCCTTAACCGACCCTGTTAACCTCTGACTCTCCTCCACCGGCGATGCCACTCCCGCGTCGTCCCGGGCTCCCAGTACTGCAGCTGCATGCCGCCGGCCATGCACACCCATATTTACATATTATTTTTATAAAATAATGCACTAAAATCCAATACACAAAAAGTAAAATGACAAAAAAAATAGAAGTGACAGAACAAAAAAGCGAGAACAGGAAAAATTGTGCTAGGTCAGAAAATTTTAGTTAATTCTCGATGAGAGCTAGCCAGACTCATGAACCAAAGGTCACAAAACACCGCTAGATTTGACGGTATGAGATACAATAACGATAATCCATTTCTGATCCCAGACTTATCTGCACTTACGCTGATGCAAAAAAAATCAAAATAAATACTAGGAAATTCAAAAAAAATAAAAAAAAATTCATGGTGGATAATTTGACGTGTGAGGTCCGCTTTAATTTTTAAATCATTTGGATATGAAAAGCTCTTGGGAAAAAAATACAACTTCGGGGCTATGTAAAAAAGTTTACTGTTTATGCGCTTGTTCTCACCCGATTTGTCTTTTTTGCTGAGAGTTGCTCATATGTTTAAATGACCTGAAAATTGCAGCAGACCTCACGCAATAAATTTTCTACTATGTTAATTTTTCTGGAGAATTTTTGAAAATTTTCAACTTTTTATGATTGTTTTACTGAAAGGGTGCAGACAAGCCTGAACACCGAAACGCTGCAGTCGCCTTTTCCATTATATAGTAGACATGGCCTCTTCTACTGATACAACATTGCAAAAGAAGTGCACCGTATAACATCAGTTCTTTGGGTGAACTGAGCCACAAGTTCAACCTTATTAACATGATGAGACCACGAAACTAAAATCCTCCATCTGCGTCACTGATCCACTCTATCCATCCTTTTATCTCTGCATCATGTTACCTCACATGCATTCAGTAAAGACGTATATATCTCCAGCTAGAACTATGCAAAACTTCTCCAGCTAGAAGTGCACCATTACATGAGAAAATGGACGGGCACAACAACTCCTGCAGCTAACTGCTGGTTGGAATACGTGAGATGCTGATGGCACACGAAGAGACAGTTTTTTGAGTTTGTTTTTGACAAAATCAGAGGAGGGGTGATAAATGACTTCGTTTATATCTAGATTTTTTTTCTTCATTAAAATGCTTCACAATTTACTCATCTTACATTCATTCCATCTCTGGCTATTTCTGATGGGAACTCGGATGCCGCTGCATCCCATTTATCACCAGCCAATGCAAGGTAATAATTGTATACACTAAAATGTCCTTACTTAGTTAGCACATTTTGTACTTCCATTGCAAGGTAGGAAGACTATGCACTGAAAACAAATAAGTTTTCGAATAGTGTGCTATATGTTTCTTGGAAGTTTGCCCCTAATAGAATATCCATTTGAGAACATGTGTTGGATCTTGTTTGTTTAGATAAGCATCATCATGGTTTCAATGCCAAAAGTATTTAATTGCGAAGTGTTTTTGTGTGTGCGGGCTTACCTGAGTGCAATCATCATCTACCTTTATGCACATGATTTTTGATAAGCTCAGAACTGCTACAATTAAACCTGGGAATAGTTTGACATCCAAACTAAACCCAGCCCAAACCATATGACTACACCTCCAGCAACAAACCAAACCAAACCAAAATAATTAAGCTAGCATCCAAACCAAACCAAACTACATGTGTTTTCCACCCAGACCATTCCAAACCATATGCCATTTATGGATTTAACCCATAGTTTCAATCCATGGACAGGGAATAAGAATGGCAACCCAGTTTTACTAGGAAAAGGATAGCTTGCAGACTAACTAAGTAGCCGTTGGATGTTACAGCATGGGGTTTAAAATTATTACACAAAATGCTGGATGTTACACAACTACTCAGTTACAGAATGCATTTTACATAGTTGCTGGACATCCGTCTCCCTTTTCTGAATGGTTTCTTCTACCCCGGCTTTCGTCTTGATACCTGAGTGTATTAGCAGGTACATCAGAATGATATATAGCAATCGCGGCACTTTAACACGACCATGGTTTTCACTTTCAGTGAGTTTCCGGTGAAATTCACTGAATTTCAGTAATTTCAGTAGACACTGAAATATTACATTTCAGCCAAAATATTTCAGTAGTTTCAGTACAACACAGGAATTCAAATATTTTTCAAAATATTTTTTCAATTTTTCAAATTTTTAATTGAATTTGAGTGAATATTTCAGTCATTTGGCTGAAATGGAAACTGAAATCACTGAATTTCACTGAATTTCGGTGATTTCGGTTGGTGCTGAAATTTTTCTGAAACTGAAATTGAAAACCATGAACACGACCATATCTCACTAGTAGAACACATATTTCTTCAATTCAAAAAATTTGCAGGCTTAGAAGAATATCACTTCTATGGTTGCAGAGTATTTTGACCAAAGGACATTATGTCACTTGAGACTAGTTTGCTGAGGTGAAGTGTGAACCATCACTCAAAGTCCAAGGAGAATTGACCAAATATCACTCTATTTGGCACATCAATTTCTCTGTGCATAATCAGTCAAATTTGACAACAAGAAAGGTATTGTATTTATGTACTAAAGTGCAAATCAATGTAACTTGGGGCATCCAGTACAGTTAACTATACTACTAGTAGTACTAGTTTCATAATATACAATATGTATCGCTGACATAATGATGAAGATTTAGACTGGAACCTCTCGGCAACATGATGAAGATTTAGACCGGAACAGTAGCATTACAGCCATGACATGAGACAGTCTAAAACTGAATCTATGCAAATGTCCATATATTTTACTTACCAATTTGTTAACATAAGACCTTTTCTCCATTAGGCTGTCCCACTTGGGCCTGCACTTTCAAAGTACATGTTAAGCAACATAAAGCTTACTCAGTCTACTAGTAAAGAAGTTGCCAGACCAAACAAGGAAAATAATATCATACCTTCATTATTTGGAATTTTGATAAGCCAATCTTTTCCGCAAACTAAAGCCTCAAGAGTTTCGGGCATCATCGAGCATCGGGAATCTCCTAAAGTCCTTCCACTGCAACTGAATGCTGATTCAGATGACACGGTGCTAAGAGGTATTGCAAGGAAATCACGAGCCATGGTTGAGAGCACGGGATATTTTTCAGCATGTGTTTTCCACCATATCAAAATATCAAAACTTCCCCCGGAGCTGTCGAAATTTTCCTCCAAATACTTGTCCAACTCAGACTTTGGTTGCATGTAGGACCTCCTTCTTGACTTGTATTGAGCAACTCTTCTTCCAGCCTCCTTTTGCCAAGAACTGGTGATCCTATATTGGTGCTGACTTGCCGAGATACCGAGTGCTTGGTGGTTCTTCTGGCTTGCAATCAGACGTCTTGATCCGTTTGTTGGCGGCAATGGGAGTTTTCGCGGGACAAGTCTGTTCTTGTGGCTTCGGTGTATGTAGTAGATCGATTGGATCGATCGTACATGGCAGCGGCAAACCAAGGGGCTCCTGGAGCAAGCGAGGAGAGGAGTGCGTCCTGGCGGTGAGCCGGCGCGCGGACGCCCGTTCGGTGGCCAGTACCCAAGCGACGTTGGTCTAGGCAGCAGGGCAGGCCCGTCAGAGCCTATGAATCTCACATTCAAACCATTACAGTTATAGCATAGAAATATAAAATTAATTATGTTAAGGGAAATAGAATAATAACAACTTTATTATTGTCTCTGAGCATATTTCCAACAAGATTGCCACATGTGCTAACAATTCGATAAAGACATGCATCATCATTGGGATATCGCAATAGAAGAAAGAAAAGGCTTTGAGGGGGAACATGAAATTTGGGTAGTTAAAATCGTGTTGTCAGTGGTTTTCTAGAGGAAAGACTATCAAGAGACACGTCTTTTTTGTCGAGAGACTACCAATATATCTCTCCTGCTATGCTAACCGCCACCAGATCTCGCTGCTCCTGGCCATGAAGAAGGATCATGATAGCAATATTATACGGACTATTTGTAGTAGCATGAAGAAAATAGTCTAGAAATGTAATTTTGACTGGGCACGATGACTTTGCATGCAAACTCAAATTAAATTTGACGAATCCCTTCCAAATTCAAGAACAACAAGAAGTTTCTATGACAAATAAAATGGCTCATTTTCGTGTTTTCTTTACCAAAAAATAATGGTGATTAGTTTTCACCATGTTTGCTCTTTTAGGTCAAAAAACCATCCTCGATGAAATCTCTGGTTCCTTCTCTTCTGTAAAAAACGTGATAAAGCTTCTTTCAAGGAAATGGTATTAATAATTTTCTAGGACTCATAGGAGTCGTTAAATGAAATATTTAGGAACGTGGTTTTGAATTTTGTGTACTACGACTTGACAATGTTAAAGTTTGGCAAACTTATTGATAACTAAATGAAGAGTCAACTCTAGGTACACTAGTAGAAAACAGGGCTTTCGTCCAGGCCAGTTTAGCCCATTAGTCCCGGTTCAATCCAAAACCGGGACTAATGTGAGCATTTATCTCGGTTCGTGCGGCTAAGGTATTAGTCCCGGTTCACCTGTGCCCTTTAGTCCCGGTTTGAGGCATGAACCGGGACTAAAGGGTGCGATACCATTAGTCGGTTCATGCCTCAAACCGGGACTAAAGAGTAGACCTTTAGTCGGTTTGAGGCACGAACCGGGACTAATGGTTGAACCTTTAGTCCCGGTTCGTGCCACGAACCGGTACTAAAGGTCCCATTTTCAAACTCTACCCCCCCTGGATCGCCTTTTCAATTTTTTAAAAAATAAAATAAAATGATGGAAATGTTAAAAAAATAAAAGAAAATAAGTTTCCCATGTGATATGTGGTTTAGTTGTTGGGAAAATTTGCAAATGTGAATTTCGACTTTATTTGCAAAATCTCTCTGGAATTTGTAAATATGGGCATAACTTTTGCATACTAACTCGGATGAAAAAGTTTTTTATATGAAAAATCATCTACTCGAAAAGTTACATCCAAATTTAACGGGGAACCCCGTTAAACATTTTCAAAATCCTCAAAAACCTAACAGAAAAAAGTTACGGGGCTTTTAATATCTAGAGTGGAAAAAATCGAAAAAAATTCAAACTATGGTCAAAACATGGTCAAACTAATTATTCTAGAATATTAGTGTTACTAAATAATTTGTTCAGTTATTTTGAATTTTGGTCAAATCTGGTCAAACTATGGTTAAACTGTGGTCAAATTATGGTCAAACCATGGTCAAACTAATTATTCAAAATAACTATTGTTTTCTAAATAATTATTGTTTTTGAAAACAATAGTTTGAAACTCAAACAGTGAAATGTGTCAATTCATGCTCAAGCAAAATTCACGAGGGTTAATAGGATTGACATCTTACTATTGTCGGAAAACAACAAGTGCAGACTTGGAAGCGAGGAGAATAGAACTCGGAAGTTAAGCGTGCTCAGGCTGGGGAGTGGGAGGATGGGTGACCGTTCGGGAAGTTAGGTGATTTGGAATGATGAGGGTGATTAGAGAAGAGGATAAATTGAGCAGTGATGAGGGGTGCTGATTAGAGATTAGGGGTTAAAAAAATTCAGAAATTTGAAAATAAAAAAAATTCAAAAAAAAAATTCAAAAAAAAAATTCATAAAATTTCCATTAGTCCCGGTTGGTGTTACCAACCGGGACTAAAGGTGGAGCCCCACGTGGCCGCGGCCTTTAGTCCCGGTTCTGGATTGAACCGGGACTAAAGGGGGGAGGCATTAGTACCGACCCTTTTGTTGGGCAGTTCACCAACCGGGACAACAGGCCCTTTTTCTACTAGTGGTATATTGCTCAATTGGCAATGATGATCATTCTCATGCTTACATCACCTCTAGCAGATTCTTCCTCTTCCTCGCCTCTGATGGCCTCTTCCTACCCCTCTTCCTCTCCACCGTTGGCGCCCACGTATTGAC